>JBAIAA010000784.1:0-600000 GCA_037893245.1 Crossaster papposus | reverse complement strand
GTTTTTAGAATGTCTGCTTTTATTTTGTTTGTTGTTTTTCTAAATTTACATGAGGCATGGTGGCGCAGTGGAAGCTTGCTGGGCCTATAATGCAGAGTGCCGAGGATCAAAACCTCGTTCTGCTGCTAATAAGTTTTTGGTATGACTTGAAGTACTCGACTCAGAGTGACAAAGTAGACCCTTTCTTGGTCAGTAACCGAGAGTTCGGATGATCACAACCTCGGTCTGCTCAGGATAATTTTGTATTTGATAGGGATTTCATTTTCATTAAAAATAGTTACGCAGAGTAGTGCAGCGGGAGCGTGATGGGCCCATAGCCCAGAGGTCCGAGGACCAAAACCTCGCTTTGCTAACTAGGTATTTTTGCTTCACTGCTATTCAAATTTAATAAATATTGTAGAATGTTTTTAGAATGTCTGCTTTCATTTTGTTTGCATTTTCTAAATTTACATGAGGCATAGTGGCGCAGTTAAAGCGTGCTGGGCCCATAACCCAGAGGTCCGAGGATCGAAACCTCGCTCTGCTAACAAGTTTTTGGTATGACATGAGGTACTCGACTCGGAGTGACAAAGTAGACACTTTCTTGGTCAGTACCCGAGAGTTTGGTTGACCACAACCTCGGTCTGCTCAGGATAATTATTTCCTTGAAAGTGATTTCATTTTCATTACAAATAGTTACGCAGAGTGGTGCAGTGGGATCGTGATGGGCCCATAACCCAGAGGCCCGAGGACCGAAACCTCGCTCTGCTAAAGAGGTATTTTTGCTTCACTGTTATTCAAATTTAATAATTATTTTAGAATGTTTTTAGAATGTCTGCTTTTATTTTGTTTGTTGTTTTTCTAAATTTACATGAGGCATGGTGGCGCAGTGGAAGCTTGCTGGGCCTATAACCCAGAGTGCCGAGGATCAAAACCTCGTTCTGCTGCTAATAAGTTTTTGGTATGACTTGAAGTACTCGACTCAGAGTGACAAAGTAGACCCTTTCTTGGTCAGTAACCGAGAGTTCGGATGATCACAACCTCGGTCTGCTCAGGATAATTTTGTATTTGATAGGGATTTCATTTTCATTAAAAATAGTTACGCAGAGTAGTGCAGCGGGAGCGTGATGGGCCCATAGCCCAGAGGTCCGAGGACCAAAACCTCGCTTTGCTAACTAGGTATTTTTGCTTCACTGCTATTCACATTTAATAAATATATTGTAGAATGTTTTTAGAATGTCTGCTTTCATTTTGTTTGCATTTTCTAAATTTACATGAGGCATAGTGGCGCAGTTGAAGCGTGCTGGGCCCATAACCCAGAGGTCCGAGGATCGAAACCTCGCTCTGCTAACAAGTTTTTGGTATGACATGAGGTACTCGACTCGGAGTGACAAAGTAGACACTTTCTTGGTCAGTACCCGAGAGTTTGGTTGACCACAACCTCGGTCTGCTCAGGATAATTATTTCCTTGAAAGTGATTTCATTTTCATTACAAATAGTTACGCAGAGTGGTGCAGTGGGATCGTGATGGGCCCATAACCCAGAGGCCCGAGGCCCGAAACCTCGCTCTGCTAAAGAGGTATTTTTGCTTCACTGTTATTCAAATTTAATAATTATTTTAGAATGTTTTTAGAATGTCTGCTTTTATTTTGTTTGTTGTTTTTCTAAATTTACATGAGGCATGGTGGCGCAGTGGAAGCTTGCTGGGCCTATAACCCAGAGTGCCGAGGATCAAAACCTCGTTCTGCTGCTAATAAGTTTTTGGTATGACTTGAAGTACTCGACTCAGAGTGACAAAGTAGACCCTTTCTTGGTCAGTAACCGAGAGTTCGGATGATCACAACCTCGGTCTGCTCAGGATAATTTTGTATTTGATAGGGATTTCATTTTCATTAAAAATAGTTACGCAGAGTAGTGCAGCGGGAGCGTGATGGGCCCATAGCCCAGAGGTCCGAGGACCAAAACCTCGCTTTGCTAACTAGGTATTTTTGCTTCACTGCTATTCACATTTAATAAATATTGTAGAATGTTTTTAGAATGTCTGCTTTCATTTTGTTTGCATTTTCTAAATTTACATGAGGCATAGTGGCGCAGTTGAAGCGTGCTGGGCCCATAACCCAGAGGTCCGAGGATCGAAACCTCGCTCTGCTAACAAGTTTTTGGTATGACATGAGGTACTCGACTCGGAGTGACAAAGTAGACACTTTCTTGGTCAGTACCCGAGAGTTTGGTTGACCACAACCTCGGTCTGCTCAGGATAATTATTTCCTTGAAAGTGATTTCATTTTCATTACAAATAGTTACGCAAAGTGGTGCAGTGGGATCGTGATGGGCCCATAACCCAGAGGCCCGAGGACCGAAACCTCGCTCTGCTAAAGAGGTATTTTTGCTTCACTGTTATTCAAATTTAATAATTATTTTAGAATGTTTTTAGAATGTCTGCTTTTATTTTGTTTGTTGTTTTTCTAAATTTACATGAGGCATGGTGGCGCAGTGGAAGCTTGCTGGGCCTATAACCCAGAGTGCCGAGGATCAAAACCTCGTTCTGCTGCTAATAAGTTTTTGGTATGACTTGAAGTACTCGACTCAGAGTGACAAAGTAGACCCTTTCTTGGTCAGTAACCGAGAGTTCGGATGATCACAACCTCGGTCTGCTCAGGATAATTTTGTATTTGATAGGGATTTCATTTTCATTAAAAATAGTTACGCAGAGTAGTGCAGCGGGAGCGTGATGGGCCCATAGCCCAGAGGTCCGAGGACCAAAACCTCGCTTTGCTAACTAGGTATTTTTGCTTCACTGCTATTCACATTTAATAAATATTGTAGAATGTTTTTAGAATGTCTGCTTTCATTTTGTTTGCATTTTCTAAATTTACATGAGGCATAGTGGCGCAGTTGAAGCGTGCTGGGCCCATAACCCAGAGGTCCGAGGATCGAAACCTCGCTCTGCTAACAAGTTTTTGGTATGACATGAGGTACTCGACTCGGAGTGACAAAGTAGACACTTTCTTGGTCAGTACCCGAGAGTTTGGTTGACCACAACCTCGGTCTGCTCAGGATAATTATTTCCTTGAAAGTGATTTCATTTTCATTACAAATAGTTACGCAGAGTGGTGCAGTGGGATCGTGATGGGCCCATAACCCAGAGGCCCGAGGACCGAAACCTCGCTCTGCTAAAGAGGTATTTTTGCTTCACTGTTATTCAAATTTAATAATTATTTTAGAATGTTTTTAGAATGTCTGCTTTTATTTTGTTTGTTGTTTTTCTAAATTTACATGAGGCATGGTGGCGCAGTGGAAGCTTGCTGGGCCTATAACCCAGAGTGCCGAGGATCAAAACCTCGTTCTGCTGCTAATAAGTTTTTGGTATGACTTGAAGTACTCGACTCAGAGTGACAAAGTAGACCCTTTCTTGGTCAGTAACCGAGAGTTCGGATGATCACAACCTCGGTCTGCTCAGGATAATTTTGTATTTGATAGGGATTTCATTTTCATTAAAAATAGTTACGCAGAGTAGTGCAGCGGGAGCGTGATGGGCCCATAGCCCAGAGGTCCGAGGACCAAAACCTCGCTTTGCTAACTAGGTATTTTTGCTTCACTGCTATTCACATTTAATAAATATTGTAGAATGTTTTTAGAATGTCTGCTTTCATTTTGTTTGCATTTTCTAAATTTACATGAGGCATAGTGGCGCAGTTGAAGCGTGCTGGGCCCATAACCCAGAGGTCCGAGGATCGAAACCTCGCTCTGCTAACAAGTTTTTGGTATGACATGAGGTACTCGACTCGGAGTGACAAAGTAGACACTTTCTTGGTCAGTACCCGAGAGTTTGGTTGACCACAACCTCGGTCTGCTCAGGATAATTATTTCCTTGAAAGTGATTTCATTTTCATTACAAATAGTTACGCAGAGTGGTGCAGTGGGATCGTGATGGGCCCAGAGGCCCGAGGACCGAAACCTCGCTCTGCTAAAGAGGTATTTTTGCTTCACTGTTATTCAAATTTAATAATTATTTTAGAATGTTTTTAGAATGTCTGCTTTTATTTTGTTTGTTGTTTTTCTAAATTTACATGAGGCATGGTGGCGCAGTGGAAGCTTGCTGGGCCTATAACCCAGAGTGCCGAGGATCAAAACCTCGTTCTGCTGCTAATAAGTTTTTGGTATGACTTGAAGTACTCGACTCAGAGTGACAAAGTAGACCCTTTCTTGGTCAGTAACCGAGAGTTCGGATGATCACAACCTCGGTCTGCTCAGGATAATTTTGTATTTGATAGGGATTTCATTTTCATTAAAAATAGTTACGCAGAGTAGTGCAGCGGGAGCGTGATGGGCCCATAGCCCAGAGGTCCGAGGACCAAAACCTCGCTTTGCTAACTAGGTATTTTTGCTTCACTGCTATTCACATTTAATAAATATTGTAGAATGTTTTTAGAATGTCTGCTTTCATTTTGTTTGCATTTTCTAAATTTACATGAGGCATAGTGGCGCAGTTGAAGCGTGCTGGGCCCATAACCCAGAGGTCCGAGGATCGAAACCTCGCTCTGCTAACAAGTTTTTGGTATGACATGAGGTACTCGACTCGGAGTGACAAAGTAGACACTTTCTTGGTCAGTACCCGAGAGTTTGGTTGACCACAACCTCGGTCTGCTCAGGATAATTATTTCCTTGAAAGTGATTTCATTTTCATTACAAATAGTTACGCAGAGTGGTGCAGTGGGATCGTGATGGGCCCATAACCCAGAGGCCCGAGGACCGAAACCTCGCTCTGCTAAAGAGGTATTTTTGCTTCACTGTTATTCAAATTTAATAATTATTTTAGAATGTTTTTAGAATGTCTGCTTTTATTTTGTTTGTTGTTTTTCTAAATTTACATGAGGCATGGTGGCGCAGTGGAAGCTTGCTGGGCCTATAACCCAGAGTGCCGAGGATCAAAACCTCGTTCTGCTGCTAATAAGTTTTTGGTATGACTTGAAGTACTCGACTCAGAGTGACAAAGTAGACCCTTTCTTGGTCAGTAACCGAGAGTTCGGATGATCACAACCTCGGTCTGCTCAGGATAATTTTGTATTTGATAGGGATTTCATTTTCATTAAAAATAGTTACGCAGAGTAGTGCAGCGGGAGCGTGATGGGCCCATAGCCCAGAGGTCCGAGGACCAAAACCTCGCTTTGCTAACTAGGTATTTTTGCTTCACTGCTATTCACATTTAATAAATATTGTAGAATGTTTTTAGAATGTCTGCTTTCATTTTGTTTGCATTTTCTAAATTTACATGAGGCATAGTGGCGCAGTTGAAGCGTGCTGGGCCCATAACCCAGAGGTCCGAGGATCGAAACCTCGCTCTGCTAACAAGTCTTTGGTATGACATGAGGTACTCGACTCGGAGTGACAAAGTAGACACTTTCTTGGTCAGTACCCGAGAGTTTGGTTGACCACAACCTCGGTCTGCTCAGGATAATTATTTCCTTGAAAGTGATTTCATTTTCATTACAAATAGTTACGCAGAGTGGTGCAGTGGGATCGTGATGGGCCCATAACCCAGAGGCCCGAGGACCGAAACCTCGCTCTGCTAAAGAGGTATTTTTGCTTCACTGTTATTCAAATTTAATAATTATTTTAGAATGTTTTTAGAATGTCTGCTTTTATTTTGTTTGTTGTTTTTCTAAATTTACATAAGGCATGGTGGCGCAGTGGAAGCTTGCTGGGCCTATAACCCAGAGTGCCGAGGATCAAAACCTCGTTCTGCTGCTAATAAGTTTTTGGTATGACTTGAAGTACTCGACTCAGAGTGACAAAGTAGACCCTTTCTTGGTCAGTAACCGAGAGTTCGGATGATCACAACCTCGGTCTGCTCAGGATAATTTTGTATTTGATAGGGATTTCATTTTCATTAAAAATAGTTACGCAGAGTAGTGCAGCGGGAGCGTGATGGGCCCATAGCCCAGAGGTCCGAGGACCAAAACCTCGCTTTGCTAACTAGGTATTTTTGCTTCACTGCTATTCACATTTAATAAATATTGTAGAATGTTTTTAGAATGTCTGCTTTCATTTTGTTTGCATTTTCTAAATTTACATGAGGCATAGTGGCGCAGTTGAAGCGTGCTGGGCCCATAACCCAGAGGTCCGAGGATCGAAACCTCGCTCTGCTAACAAGTTTTTGGTATGACATGAGGTACTCGACTCGGAGTGACAAAGTAGACACTTTCTTGGTCAGTACCCGAGAGTTTGGTTGACCACAACCTCGGTCTGCTCAGGATAATTATTTCCTTGAAAGTGATTTCATTTTCATTACAAATAGTTACGCAGAGTGGTGCAGTGGGATCGTGATGGGCCCATAACCCAGAGGCCCGAGGACCGAAACCTCGCTCTGCTAAAGAGGTATTTTTGCTTCACTGTTATTCAAATTTAATAATTATTTTAGAATGTTTTTAGAATGTCTGCTTTTATTTTGTTTGTTGTTTTTCTAAATTTACATGAGGCATGGTGGCGCAGTGGAAGCTTGCTGGGCCTATAACCCAGAGTGCCGAGGATCAAAACCTCGTTCTGCTGCTAATAAGTTTTTGGTATGACTTGAAGTACTCGACTCAGAGTGACAAAGTAGACCCTTTCTTGGTCAGTAACCGAGAGTTCGGATGATCACAACCTCGGTCTGCTCAGGATAATTTTGTATTTGATAGGGATTTCATTTTCATTAAAAATAGTTACGCAGAGTAGTGCAGCGGGAGCGTGATGGGCCCATAGCCCAGAGGTCCGAGGACCAAAACCTCGCTTTGCTAACTAGGTATTTTTGCTTCACTGCTATTCACATTTAATAAATATTGTAGAATGTTTTTAGAATGTCTGCTTTCATTTTGTTTGCATTTTCTAAATTTACATGAGGCATAGTGGCGCAGTTGAAGCGTGCTGGGCCCATAACCCAGAGGTCCGAGGATCGAAACCTCGCTCTGCTAACAAGTTTTTGGTATGACATGAGGTACTCGACTCGGAGTGACAAAGTAGACACTTTCTTGGTCAGTACCCGAGAGTTTGGTTGACCACAACCTCGGTCTGCTCAGGATAATTATTTCCTTGAAAGTGATTTCATTTTCATTACAAATAGTTACGCAGAGTGGTGCAGTGGGATCGTGATGGGCCCATAACCCAGAGGCCCGAGGACCGAAACCTCGCTCTGCTAAAGAGGTATTTTTGCTTCACTGTTATTCAAATTTAATAATTATTTTAGAATGTTTTTAGAATGTCTGCTTTTATTTTGTTTGTTGTTTTTCTAAATTTACATGAGGCATGGTGGCGCAGTGGAAGCTTGCTGGGCCTATAACCCAGAGTGCCGAGGATCAAAACCTCGTTCTGCTGCTAATAAGTTTTTGGTATGACTTGAAGTACTCGACTCAGAGTGACAAAGTAGACCCTTTCTTGGTCAGTAACCGAGAGTTCGGATGATCACAACCTCGGTCTGCTCAGGATAATTTTGTATTTGATAGGGATTTCATTTTCATTAAAAATAGTTACGCAGAGTAGTGCAGCGGGAGCGTGATGGGCCCATAGCCCAGAGGTCCGAGGACCAAAACCTCGCTTTGCTAACTAGGTATTTTTGCTTCACTGCTATTCACATTTAATAAATATTGTAGAATGTTTTTAGAATGTCTGCTTTCATTTTGTTTGCATTTTCTAAATTTACATGAGGCATAGTGGCGCAGTTGAAGCGTGCTGGGCCCATAACCCAGAGGTCCGAGGATCGAAACCTCGCTCTGCTAACAAGTTTTTGGTATGACATGAGGTACTCGACTCGGAGTGACAAAGTAGACACTTTCTTGGTCAGTACCCGAGAGTTTGGTTGACCACAACCTCGGTCTGCTCAGGATAATTATTTCCTTGAAAGTGATTTCATTTTCATTACAAATAGTTACGCAGAGTGGTGCAGTGGGATCGTGATGGGCCCATAACCCAGAGGCCCGAGGACCGAAACCTCGCTCTGCTAAAGAGGTATTTTTGCTTCACTGTTATTCAAATTTAATAATTATTTTAGAATGTTTTTAGAATGTCTGCTTTTATTTTGTTTGTTGTTTTTCTAAATTTACATGAGGCATGGTGGCGCAGTGGAAGCTTGCTGGGCCTATAACGCAGAGTGCCGAGGATCAAAACCTCGTTCTGCTGCTAATACGTTTTTGGTATGACTTGAAGTACTCGACTCAGAGTGACAAAGTAGACCCTTTCTTGGTCAGTAACCGAGAGTTCGGATGATCACAACCTCGGTCTGCTCAGGATAATTTTGTATTTGATAGGGATTTCATTTTCATTAAAAATAGTTACGCAGAGTAGTGCAGCGGGAGCGTGATGGGCCCATAGCCCAGAGGTCCGAGGACCAAAACCTCGCTTTGCTAACTAGGTATTTTTGCTTCACTGCTATTCACATTTAATAAATATTGTAGAATGTTTTTAGAATGTCTGCTTTCATTTTGTTTGCATTTTCTAAATTTACATGAGGCATAGTGGCGCAGTTGAAGCGTGCTGGGCCCATAACCCAGAGGTCCGAGGATCGAAACCTCGCTCTGCTAACAAGTTTTTGGTATGACATGAGGTACTCGACTCGGAGTGACAAAGTAGACACTTTCTTGGTCAGTACCCGAGAGTTTGGTTGACCACAACCTCGGTCTGCTCAGGATAATTATTTCCTTGAAAGTGATTTCATTTTCATTACAAATAGTTACGCAGAGTGGTGCAGTGGGATCGTGATGGGCCCATAACCCAGAGGCCCGAGGACCGAAACCTCGCTCTGCTAAAGAGGTATTTTTGCTTCACTGTTATTCAAATTTAATAATTATTTTAGAATGTTTTTAGAATGTCTGCTTTTATTTTGTTTGTTGTTTTTCTAAATTTACATGAGGCATGGTGGCGCAGTGGAAGCTTGCTGGACCTATAACCCAGAGTGCCGAGGATCAAAACCTCGTTCTGCTGCTAATAAGTTTTTGGTATGACTTGAAGTACTCGACTCAGAGTGACAAAGTAGACCCTTTCTTGGTCAGTAACCGAGAGTTCGGATGATCACAACCTCGGTCTGCTCAGGATAATTTTGTATTTGATAGGGATTTCATTTTCATTAAAAATAGTTATGCAGAGTAGTGCAGCGGGAGCGTGATGGGCCCATAGCCCAGAGGTCCGAGGACCAAAACCTCGCTTTGCTAACTAGGTATTTTTGCTTCACTGCTATTCACATTTAATAAATATTGTAGAATGTTTTTAGAATGTCTGCTTTCATTTTGTTTGCATTTTCTAAATTTACATGAGGCATAGTGGCGCAGTTGAAGCGTGCTGGGCCCATAACCCAGAGGTCCGAGGATCGAAACCTCGCTCTGCTAACAAGTTTTTGGTATGACATGAGGTACTCGACTCGGAGTGACAAAGTAGACACTTTCTTGGTCAGTACCCGAGAGTTTGGTTGACCACAACCTCGGTCTGCTCAGGATAATTATTTCCTTGAAAGTGATTTCATTTTCATTACAAATAGTTACGCAGAGTGGTGCAGTGGGATCGTGATGGGCCCATAACCCAGAGGCCCGAGGACCGAAACCTCGCTCTGCTAAAGAGGTATTTTTGCTTCACTGTTATTCAAATTTAATAATTATTTTAGAATGTTTTTAGAATGTCTGCTTTTATTTTGTTTGTTGTTTTTCTAAATTTACATGAGGCATGGTGGCGCAGTGGAAGCTTGCTGGGCCTATAACCCAGAGTGCCGAGGATCAAAACCTCGTTCTGCTGCTAATAAGTTTTTGGTATGACTTGAAGTACTCGACTCAGAGTGACAAAGTAGACCCTTTCTTGGTCAGTAACCGAGAGTTCGGATGATCACAACCTCGGTCTGCTCAGGATAATTTTGTATTTGATAGGGATTTCATTTTCATTAAAAATAGTTACGCAGAGTAGTGCAGCGGGAGCGTGATGGGCCCATAGCCCAGAGGTCCGAGGACCAAAACCTCGCTTTGCTAACTAGGTATTTTTGCTTCACTGCTATTCACATTTAATAAATATTGTAGAATGTTTTTAGAATGTCTGCTTTCATTTTGTTTGCATTTTCTAAATTTACATGAGGCATAGTGGCGCAGTTGAAGCGTGCTGGGCCCATAACCCAGAGGTCCGAGGATCGAAACCTCGCTCTGCTAACAAGTTTTTGGTATGACATGAGGTACTCGACTCGGAGTGACAAAGTAGACACTTTCTTGGTCAGTACCCGAGAGTTTGGTTGACCACAACCTCGGTCTGCTCAGGATAATTATTTCCTTGAAAGTGATTTCATTTTCATTACAAATAGTTACGCAGAGTGGTGCAGTGGGATCGTGATGGGCCCATAACCCAGAGGCCCGAGGACCGAAACCTCGCTCTGCTAAAGAGGTATTTTTGCTTCACTGTTATTCAAATTTAATAATTATTTTAGAATGTTTTTAGAATGTCTGCTTTTATTTTGTTTGTTGTTTTTCTAAATTTACATGAGGCATGGTGGCGCAGTGGAAGCTTGCTGGGCCTATAACCCAGAGTGCCGAGGATCAAAACCTCGTTCTGCTGCTAATAAGTTTTTGGTATGACTTGAAGTACTCGACTCAGAGTGACAAAGTAGACCCTTTCTTGGTCAGTAACCGAGAGTTCGGATGATCACAACCTCGGTCTGCTCAGGATAATTTTGTATTTGATAGGGATTTCATTTTCATTAAAAATAGTTACGCAGAGTAGTGCAGCGGGAGCGTGATGGGCCCATAGCCCAGAGGTCCGAGGACCAAAACCTCGCTTTGCTAACTAGGTATTTTTGCTTCACTGCTATTCACATTTAATAAATATTGTAGAATGTTTTTAGAATGTCTGCTTTCATTTTGTTTGCATTTTCTAAATTTACATGAGGCATAGTGGCGCAGTTGAAGCGTGCTGGGCCCATAACCCAGAGGTCCGAGGATCGAAACCTCGCTCTGCTAACAAGTTTTTGGTATGACATGAGGTACTCGACTCGGAGTGACAAAGTAGACACTTTCTTGGTCAGTACCCGAGAGTTTGGTTGACCACAACCTCGGTCTGCTCAGGATAATTATTTCCTTGAAAGTGATTTCATTTTCATTACAAATAGTTACGCAGAGTGGTGCAGTGGGATCGTGATGGGCCCATAACCCAGAGGCCCGAGGACCGAAACCTCGCTCTGCTAAAGAGGTATTTTTGCTTCACTGTTATTCAAATTTAATAATTATTTTAGAATGTTTTTAGAATGTCTGCTTTTATTTTGTTTGTTGTTTTTCTAAATTTACATAAGGCATGGTGGCGCAGTGGAAGCTTGCTGGGCCTATAACCCAGAGTGCCGAGGATCAAAACCTCGTTCTGCTGCTAATAAGTTTTTGGTATGACTTGAAGTACTCGACTCAGAGTGACAAAGTAGACCCTTTCTTGGTCAGTAACCGAGAGTTCGGATGATCACAACCTCGGTCTGCTCAGGATAATTTTGTATTTGATAGGGATTTCATTTTCATTAAAAATAGTTACGCAGAGTAGTGCAGCGGGAGCGTGATGGGCCCATAGCCCAGAGGTCCGAGGACCAAAACCTCGCTTTGCTAACTAGGTATTTTTGCTTCACTGCTATTCACATTTAATAAATATTGTAGAATGTTTTTAGAATGTCTGCTTTCATTTTGTTTGCATTTTCTAAATTTACATGAGGCATAGTGGCGCAGTTGAAGCGTGCTGGGCCCATAACCCAGAGGTCCGAGGATCGAAACCTCGCTCTGCTAACAAGTTTTTGGTATGACATGAGGTACTCGACTCGGAGTGACAAAGTAGACACTTTCTTGGTCAGTACCCGAGAGTTTGGTTGACCACAACCTCGGTCTGCTCAGGATAATTATTTCCTTGAAAGTGATTTCATTTTCATTACAAATAGTTACGCAGAGTGGTGCAGTGGGATCGTGATGGGCCCATAACCCAGAGGCCCGAGGACCGAAACCTCGCTCTGCTAAAGAGGTATTTTTGCTTCACTGTTATTCAAATTTAATAATTATTTTAGAATGTTTTTAGAATGTCTGCTTTTATTTTGTTTGTTGTTTTTCTAAATTTACATGAGGCATGGTGGCGCAGTGGAAGCTTGCTGGGCCTATAACGCAGAGTGCCGAGGATCAAAACCTCGTTCTGCTGCTAATAAGTTTTTGGTATGACTTGAAGTACTCGACTCAGAGTGACAAAGTAGACCCTTTCTTGGTCAGTAACCGAGAGTTCGGATGATCACAACCTCGGTCTGCTCAGGATAATTTTGTATTTGATAGGGATTTCATTTTCATTAAAAATAGTTACGCAGAGTAGTGCAGCGGGAGCGTGATGGGCCCATAGCCCAGAGGTCCGAGGACCAAAACCTCGCTTTGCTAACTAGGTATTTTTGCTTCACTGCTATTCACATTTAATAAATATTGTAGAATGTTTTTAGAATGTCTGCTTTCATTTTGTTTGCATTTTCTAAATTTACATGAGGCATAGTGGCGCAGTTGAAGCGTGCTGGGCCCATAACCCAGAGGTCCGAGGATCGAAACCTCGCTCTGCTAACAAGTTTTTGGTATGACATGAGGTACTCGACTCGGAGTGACAAAGTAGACACTTTCTTGGTCAGTACCCGAGAGTTTGGTTGACCACAACCTCGGTCTGCTCAGGATAATTATTTCCTTGAAAGTGATTTCATTTTCATTACAAATAGTTACGCAGAGTGGTGCAGTGGGATCGTGATGGGCCCATAACCCAGAGGCCCGAGGACCGAAACCTCGCTCTGCTAAAGAGGTATTTTTGCTTCACTGTTATTCAAATTTAATAATTATTTTAGAATGTTTTTAGAATGTCTGCTTTTATTTTGTTTGTTGTTTTTCTAAATTTACATGAGGCATGGTGGCGCAGTGGAAGCTTGCTGGACCTATAACCCAGAGTGCCGAGGATCAAAACCTCGTTCTGCTGCTAATAAGTTTTTGGTATGACTTGAAGTACTCGACTCAGAGTGACAAAGTAGACCCTTTCTTGGTCAGTAACCGAGAGTTCGGATGATCACAACCTCGGTCTGCTCAGGATAATTTTGTATTTGATAGGGATTTCATTTTCATTAAAAATAGTTATGCAGAGTAGTGCAGCGGGAGCGTGATGGGCCCATAGCCCAGAGGTCCGAGGACCAAAACCTCGCTTTGCTAACTAGGTATTTTTGCTTCACTGCTATTCACATTTAATAAATATTGTAGAATGTTTTTAGAATGTCTGCTTTCATTTTGTTTGCATTTTCTAAATTTACATGAGGCATAGTGGCGCAGTTGAAGCGTGCTGGGCCCATAACCCAGAGGTCCGAGGATCGAAACCTCGCTCTGCTAACAAGTTTTTGGTATGACATGAGGTACTCGACTCGGAGTGACAAAGTAGACACTTTCTTGGTCAGTACCCGAGAGTTTGGTTGACCACAACCTCGGTCTGCTCAGGATAATTATTTCCTTGAAAGTGATTTCATTTTCATTACAAATAGTTACGCAGAGTGGTGCAGTGGGATCGTGATGGGCCCATAACCCAGAGGCCCGAGGACCGAAACCTCGCTCTGCTAAAGAGGTATTTTTGCTTCACTGTTATTCAAATTTAATAATTATTTTAGAATGTTTTTAGAATGTCTGCTTTTATTTTGTTTGTTGTTTTTCTAAATTTACATGAGGCATGGTGGCGCAGTGGAAGCTTGCTGGGCCTATAACCCAGAGTGCCGAGGATCAAAACCTCGTTCTGCTGCTAATAAGTTTTTGGTATGACTTGAAGTACTCGACTCAGAGTGACAAAGTAGACCCTTTCTTGGTCAGTAACCGAGAGTTCGGATGATCACAACCTCGGTCTGCTCAGGATAATTTTGTATTTGATAGGGATTTCATTTTCATTAAAAATAGTTACGCAGAGTAGTGCAGCGGGAGCGTGATGGGCCCATAGCCCAGAGGTCCGAGGACCAAAACCTCGCTTTGCTAACTAGGTATTTTTGCTTCACTGCTATTCACATTTAATAAATATTGTAGAATGTTTTTAGAATGTCTGCTTTCATTTTGTTTGCATTTTCTAAATTTACATGAGGCATAGTGGCGCAGTTGAAGCGTGCTGGGCCCATAACCCAGAGGTCCGAGGATCGAAACCTCGCTCTGCTAACAAGTTTTTGGTATGACATGAGGTACTCGACTCGGAGTGACAAAGTAGACACTTTCTTGGTCAGTACCCGAGAGTTTGGTTGACCACAACCTCGGTCTGCTCAGGATAATTATTTCCTTGAAAGTGATTTCATTTTCATTACAAATAGTTACGCAGAGTGGTGCAGTGGGATCGTGATGGGCCCATAACCCAGAGGCCCGAGGACCGAAACCTCGCTCTGCTAAAGAGGTATTTTTGCTTCACTGTTATTCAAATTTAATAATTATTTTAGAATGTTTTTAGAATGTCTGCTTTTATTTTGTTTGTTGTTTTTCTAAATTTACATGAGGCATGGTGGCGCAGTGGAAGCTTGCTGGGCCTATAACGCAGAGTGCCGAGGATCAAAACATCGTTCTGCTGCTAATAAGTTTTTGGTATGACTTGAAGTACTCGACTCAGAGTGACAAAGTAGACCCTTTCTTGGTCAGTAACCGAGAGTTCGGATGATCACAACCTCGGTCTGCTCAGGATAATTTTGTATTTGATAGGGATTTCATTTTCATTAAAAATAGTTACGCAGAGTAGTGCAGCGGGAGCGTGATGGGCCCATAGCCCAGAGGTCCGAGGACCAAAACCTCGCTTTGCTAACTAGGTATTTTTGCTTCACTGCTATTCACATTTAATAAATATTGTAGAATGTTTTTAGAATGTCTGCTTTCATTTTGTTTGCATTTTCTAAATTTACATGAGGCATAGTGGCGCAGTTGAAGCGTGCTGGGCCCATAACCCAGAGGTCCGAGGATCGAAACCTCGCTCTGCTAACAAGTTTTTGGTATGACATGAGGTACTCGACTCGGAGTGACAAAGTAGACACTTTCTTGGTCAGTACCCGAGAGTTTGGTTGACCACAACCTCGGTCTGCTCAGGATAATTATTTCCTTGAAAGTGATTTCATTTTCATTACAAATAGTTACGCAGAGTGGTGCAGTGGGATCGTGATGGGCCCATAACCCAGAGGCCCGAGGACCGAAACCTCGCTCTGCTAAAGAGGTATTTTTGCTTCACTGTTATTCAAATTTAATAATTATTTTAGAATGTTTTTAGAATGTCTGCTTTTATTTTGTTTGTTGTTTTTCTAAATTTACATGAGGCATGGTGGCGCAGTGGAAGCTTGCTGGACCTATAACCCAGAGTGCCGAGGATCAAAACCTCGTTCTGCTGCTAATAAGTTTTTGGTATGACTTGAAGTACTCGACTCAGAGTGACAAAGTAGACCCTTTCTTGGTCAGTAACCGAGAGTTCGGATGATCACAACCTCGGTCTGCTCAGGATAATTTTGTATTTGATAGGGATTTCATTTTCATTAAAAATAGTTATGCAGAGTAGTGCAGCGGGAGCGTGATGGGCCCATAGCCCAGAGGTCCGAGGACCAAAACCTCGCTTTGCTAACTAGGTATTTTTGCTTCACTGCTATTCACATTTAATAAATATTGTAGAATGTTTTTAGAATGTCTGCTTTCATTTTGTTTGCATTTTCTAAATTTACATGAGGCATAGTGGCGCAGTTGAAGCGTGCTGGGCCCATAACCCAGAGGTCCGAGGATCGAAACCTCGCTCTGCTAACAAGTTTTTGGTATGACATGAGGTACTCGACTCGGAGTGACAAAGTAGACACTTTCTTGGTCAGTACCCGAGAGTTTGGTTGACCACAACCTCGGTCTGCTCAGGATAATTATTTCCTTGAAAGTGATTTCATTTTCATTACAAATAGTTACGCAGAGTGGCGCAGTGGGATCGTGATGGGCCCATAACCCAGAGGCCCGAGGACCGAAACCTCGCTCTGCTAAAGAGGTATTTTTGCTTCACTGTTATTCAAATTTAATAATTATTTTAGAATGTTTTTAGAATGTCTGCTTTTATTTTGTTTGTTGTTTTTCTAAATTTACATGAGGCATGGTGGCGCAGTGGAAGCTTGCTGGGCCTATAACCCAGAGTGCCGAGGATCAAAACCTCGTTCTGCTGCTAATAAGTTTTTGGTATGACTTGAAGTACTTGACTCAGAGTGACAAAGTAGACCCTTTCTTGGTCAGTAACCGAGAGTTCGGATGATCACAACCTCGGTCTGCTCAGGATAATTTTGTATTTGATAGGGATTTCATTTTCATTAAAAATAGTTATGCAGAGTAGTGCAGCGGGAGCGTGATGGGCCCATAGCCCAGAGGTCCGAGGACCAAAACCTCGCTTTGCTAACTAGGTATTTTTGCTTCACTGCTATTCACATTTAATAAATATTGTAGAATGTTTTTAGAATGTCTGCTTTCATTTTGTTTGCATTTTCTAAATTTACATGAGGCATAGTGGCGCAGTTGAAGCGTGCTGGGCCCATAACCCAGAGGTCCGAGGATCGAAACCTCGCTCTGCTAACAAGTTTTTGGTATGACATGAGGTACTCGACTCGGAGTGACAAAGTAGACACTTTCTTGGTCAGTACCTGAGAGTTTGGTTGACCACAACCTCGGTCTGCTCAGGATAATTATTTCCTTGAAAGTGATTTCATTTTCATTACAAATAGTTACGCAGAGTGGTGCAGTGGGATCGTGATGGGCCCATAACCCAGAGGCCCGAGGACCGAAACCTCGCTCTGCTAAAGAGGTATTTTTGCTTCACTGTTATTCAAATTTAATAATTATTTTAGAATGTTTTTAGAATGTCTGCTTTTATTTTGTTTGTTGTTTTTCTAAATTTACATGAGGCATGGTGGCGCAGTGGAAGCTTGCTGGGCCTATAACCCAGAGTGCCGAGGATCAAAACCTCGTTCTGCTGCTAATAAGTTTTTGGTATGACTTGAAGTACTCGACTCAGAGTGACAAAGTAGACCCTTTCTTGGTCAGTAACCGAGAGTTCGGATGATCACAACCTCGGTCTGCTCAGGATAATTTTGTATTTGATAGGGATTTCATTTTCATTAAAAATAGTTACGCAGAGTAGTGCAGCGGGAGCGTGATGGGCCCATAGCCCAGAGGTCCGAGGACCAAAACCTCGCTTTGCTAACTAGGTATTTTTGCTTCACTGCTATTCACATTTAATAAATATTGTAGAATGTTTTTAGAATGTCTGCTTTCATTTTGTTTGCATTTTCTAAATTTACATGAGGCATAGTGGCGCAGTTGAAGCGTGCTGGGCCCATAACCCAGAGGTCCGAGGATCGAAACCTCGCTCTGCTAACAAGTTTTTGGTATGACATGAGGTACTCGACTCGGAGTGACAAAGTAGACACTTTCTTGGTCAGTACCCGAGAGTTTGGTTGACCACAACCTCGGTCTGCTCAGGATAATTATTTCCTTGAAAGTGATTTCATTTTCATTACAAATAGTTACGCAGAGTGGTGCAGTGGGATCGTGATGGGCCCATAACCCAGAGGCCCGAGGACCGAAACCTCGCTCTGCTAAAGAGGTATTTTTGCTTCACTGTTATTCAAATTTAATAATTATTTTAGAATGTTTTTAGAATGTCTGCTTTTATTTTGTTTGTTGTTTTTCTAAATTTACATGAGGCATGGTGGCGCAGTGGAAGCTTGCTGGGCCTATAACCCAGAGTGCCGAGGATCAAAACCTCGTTCTGCTGCTAATAAGTTTTTGGTATGACTTGAAGTACTCGACTCAGAGTGACAAAGTAGACCCTTTCTTGGTCAGTAACCGAGAGTTCGGATGATCACAACCTCGGTCTGCTCAGGATAATTTTGTATTTGATAGGAATTTCATTTTCATTAAAAATAGTTACGCAGAGTAGTGCAGCGGGAGCGTGATGGGCCCATAGCCCAGAGGTCCGAGGACCAAAACCTCGCTTTGCTAACTAGGTATTTTTGTTTCACTGCTATTCACATTTAATAAATATTGTAGAATGTTTTTAGAATGTCTGCTTTCATTTTGTTTGCATTTTCTAAATTTACATGAGGCATAGTGGCGCAGTTGAAGCGTGCTGGGCCCATAACCCAGAGGTCCGAGGATCGAAACCTCGCTCTGCTAACAAGTTTTTGGTATGACATGAGGTACTCGACTCGGAGTGACAAAGTAGACACTTTCTTGGTCAGTACCCGAGAGTTTGGTTGACCACAACCTCTGTCTGCTCAGGATAATTATTTCCTTGAAAGTGATTTCATTTTCATTACAAATAGTTACGCAGAGTGGTGCAGTGGGATCGTGATGGGCCCATAACCCAGAGGCCCGAGGACCGAAACCTCGCTCTGCTAAAGAGGTATTTTTGCTTCACTGTTATTCAAATTTAATAATTATTTTAGAATGTTTTTAGAATGTCTGCTTTTATTTTGTTTGTTGTTTTTCTAAATTTACATGAGGCATGGTGGCGCAGTGGAAGCTTGCTGGGCCTATAACCCAGAGTGCCGAGGATCAAAACCTCGTTCTGCTGCTAATAAGTTTTTGGTATGACTTGAAGTACTCGACTCAGAGTGACAAAGTAGACCCTTTCTTGGTCAGTAACCGAGAGTTCGGATGATCACAACCTCGGTCTGCTCAGGATAATTTTGTATTTGATAGGGATTTCATTTTCATTAAAAATAGTTACGCAGAGTAGTGCAGCGGGAGCGTGATGGGCCCATAGCCCAGAGGTCCGAGGATCGAAACCTCGCTCTGCTAACAAGTTTTTGGTATGACATGAGGTACTCGACTCGGAGTGACAAAGTAGACACTTTCTTGGTCAGTACCCGAGAGTTTGGTTGACCACAACCTCGGTCTGCTCAGGAAAATTATTTTCTTGAAAGTGATTTCATTTTCATTACAAATAGTTACGCAGAGTGGTGCTGTGGGAGCGTGATGGGCCCATAACCCAGAGGTCCGAAGACCAAAACCTCGCTTTGCTAACGAGGTATTTTTGCTTCACTGCTATTCACATTTAATAAATATTGTAGAATGTTTTTAGAATGTCTGCTTTCATTTTGTTTGCATTTTCTAAATTTACATGAGGCATAGTGGCGCAGTTGAAGCGTGCTGGGCCCATAACCCAGAGGTCCGAGGATCGAAACCTCGCTCTGCTAACAAGTTTTTGGTATGACATGAGGTACTCGACTCGGAGTGACAAAGTAGACACTTTCTTGGTCAGTACCTGAGAGTTTGGTTGACCACAACCTCGGTCTGCTCAGGATAATTATTTCCTTGAAAGTGATTTCATTTTCATTACAAATAGTTACGCAGAGTGGTGCAGTGGGATCGTGATGGGCCCATAACCCAGAGGCCCGAGGACCGAAACCTCGCTCTGCTAAAGAGGTATTTTTGCTTCACTGTTATTCAAATTTAATAATTATTTTAGAATGTTTTTAGAATGTCTGCTTTTATTTTGTTTGTTGTTTTTCTAAATTTACATGAGGCATGGTGGCGCAGTGGAAGCTTGCTGGGCCTATAACCCAGAGTGCCGAGGATCAAAACCTCGTTCTGCTGCTAATAAGTTTTTGGTATGACTTGAAGTACTCGACTCAGAGTGACAAAGTAGACCCTTTCTTGGTCAGTAACCGAGAGTTCGGATGATCACAACCTCGGTCTGCTCAGGATAATTTTGTATTTGATAGGGATTTCATTTTCATTAAAAATAGTTACGCAGAGTAGTGCAGCGGGAGCGTGATGGGCCCATAGCCCAGAGGTCCGAGGACCAAAACCTCGCTTTGCTAACTAGGTATTTTTGCTTCACTGCTATTCACATTTAATAAATATTGTAGAATGTTTTTAGAATGTCTGCTTTCATTTTGTTTGCATTTTCTAAATTTACATGAGGCATAGTGGCGCAGTTGAAGCGTGCTGGGCCCATAACCCAGAGGTCCGAGGATCGAAACCTCGCTCTGCTAACAAGTTTTTGGTATGACATGAGGTACTCGACTCGGAGTGACAAAGTAGACACTTTCTTGGTCAGTACCCGAGAGTTTGGTTGACCACAACCTCGGTCTGCTCAGGATAATTATTTCCTTGAAAGTGATTTCATTTTCATTACAAATAGTTACGCAGAGTGGTGCAGTGGGATCGTGATGGGCCCATAACCCAGAGGCCCGAGGACCGAAACCTCGCTCTGCTAAAGAGGTATTTTTGCTTCACTGTTATTCAAATTTAATAATTATTTTAGAATGTTTTTAGAATGTCTGCTTTTATTTTGTTTGTTGTTTTTCTAAATTTACATGAGGCATGGTGGCGCAGTGGAAGCTTGCTGGGCCTATAACCCAGAGTGCCGAGGATCAAAACCTCGTTCTGCTGCTAATAAGTTTTTGGTATGACTTGAAGTACTCGACTCAGAGTGACAAAGTAGACCCTTTCTTGGTCAGTAACCGAGAGTTCGGATGATCACAACCTCGGTCTGCTCAGGATAATTTTGTATTTGATAGGAATTTCATTTTCATTAAAAATAGTTACGCAGAGTAGTGCAGCGGGAGCGTGATGGGCCCATAGCCCAGAGGTCCGAGGACCAAAACCTCGCTTTGCTAACTAGGTATTTTTGTTTCACTGCTATTCACATTTAATAAATATTGTAGAATGTTTTTAGAATGTCTGCTTTCATTTTGTTTGCATTTTCTAAATTTACATGAGGCATAGTGGCGCAGTTGAAGCGTGCTGGGCCCATAACCCAGAGGTCCGAGGATCGAAACCTCGCTCTGCTAACAAGTTTTTGGTATGACATGAGGTACTCGACTCGGAGTGACAAAGTAGACACTTTCTTGGTCAGTACCCGAGAGTTTGGTTGACCACAACCTCTGTCTGCTCAGGATAATTATTTCCTTGAAAGTGATTTCATTTTCATTACAAATAGTTACGCAGAGTGGTGCAGTGGGATCGTGATGGGCCCATAACCCAGAGGCCCGAGGACCGAAACCTCGCTCTGCTAAAGAGGTATTTTTGCTTCACTGTTATTCAAATTTAATAATTATTTTAGAATGTTTTTAGAATGTCTGCTTTTATTTTGTTTGTTGTTTTTCTAAATTTACATGAGGCATGGTGGCGCAGTGGAAGCTTGCTGGGCCTATAACCCAGAGTGCCGAGGATCAAAACCTCGTTCTGCTGCTAATAAGTTTTTGGTATGACTTGAAGTACTCGACTCAGAGTGACAAAGTAGACCCTTTCTTGGTCAGTAACCGAGAGTTCGGATGATCACAACCTAGGTCTGCTCAGGATAATTTTGTATTTGATAGGGATTTCATTTTCATTAAAAATAGTTACGCAGAGTAGTGCAGCGGGAGCGTGATGGGCCCATAGCCCAGAGGTCCGAGGACCAAAACCTCGCTTTGCTAACTAGGTATTTTTGCTTCACTGCTATTCACATTTAATAAATATTGTAGAATGTTTTTAGAATGTCTGCTTTCATTTTGTTTTCATTTTCTAAATTTACATGAGGCATAGTGGCGCAGTTGAAGCGTGCTGGGCCCGTAACCCAGAGGTCCGAGGATCGAAACCTCGCTCTGCTAACAAGTTTTTGGTATGACATGAGGTACTCGACTCGGAGTGACAAAGTAGACACTTTCTTGGTCAGTACCCGAGAGTTTGGTTGACCACAACCTCGGTCTGCTCAGGATAATTATTTCCTTGAAAGTGATTTCATTTTCATTACAAATAGTTACGCAGAGTGGTGCAGTGGGATCGTGATGGGCCCATAACCCAGAGGCCCGAGGACCGAAACCTCGCTCTGCTAAAGAGGTATTTTTGCTTTACTGTTATTCAAATTTAATAATTATTTTAGAATGTTTTTTGAATGTCTGCTTTTATTTTGTTTGTTGTTTTTCTAAATTTACATGAGGCATGGTGGCGCAGTGGAAGCTTGCTGGGCCTATAACCCAGAGTGCCGAGGATCAAAACCTCGTTCTGCTGCTAATAAGTTTTTGGTATGACTTGAAGTACTCGACTCAGAGTGACAAAGTAGACACTTTCTTGGTCAGTACCCGAGAGTTTGGTTGACCACAACCTCGGTCTGCTCAGGATAATTATTTCCTTGAAAGTGATGTCATTTTCATTACAAATAGTTACGCAGAGTGGTGCAGTGGGATCGTGATGGGCCCATAACCCAGAGGCCCGAGGACCGAAACCTCGCTCTGCTAAAGAGGTATTTTTGCTTCACTGTTATTCAAATTTAATAATTATTTTAGAATGTTTTTAGAAAGTCTGCTTTTATTTTGTTTGTTGTTTTTCTAAATTTACATGAGGCATGGTGGCGCAGTGGAAGCTTGCTGGGCCTATAACCCAGAGTGCCGAGGATCAAAACCTCGTTCTGCTGCTAATAAGTTTTTGGTATGACTTGAAGTACTCGACTCAGAGTGACAAAGTAGACCCTTTCTTGGTCAGTAACCGAGAGTTCGGATGATCACAACCTCGGTCTTCTCAGGATAATTTTGTATTTGATAGGGATTTCATTTTCATTAAAAATAGTTACGCAGAGTAGTGCAGCGGGAGCGTGATGGGCCCATAGCCCAGAGGTCCGAGGACCAAAACCTCGCTTTGCTAACTAGGTATTTTTGCTTCACTGCTATTCACATTTAATAAATATTGTAGAATGTTTTTAGAATGTCTGCTTTCATTTTGTTTGCATTTTCTAAATTTACATGAGGCATAGTGGCGCAGTTGAAGCGTGCTGGGCCCGTAACCCAGAGGTCCGAGGATCGAAACCTCGCTCTGCTAACAAGTTTTTGGTATGACATGAGGTACTCGACTCGGAGTGACAAAGTAGACACTTTCTTGGTCAGTACCCGAGAGTTTGGTTGACCACAACCTCGGTCTGTTCAGGATAATTATTTCTTTGAAAGTGATTTCATTTTCATTACAAATAGTTACACAGAGTGGTGCAGTGGGATCGTGATGGGCCCATAACCCAGAGGCCCGAGGACCGAAACCTCGCTCTGCTAAAGAGGTATTTTTGCTTCACTGTTATTCAAATTTAATAATTATTTTAGAATGTTTTTTGAATGTCTGCTTTTATTTTGTTTGTTGTTTTTCTAAATTTACATGAGGCATGGTGGCGCAGTGGAAGCTTGCTGGGCCTATAACCCAGAGTGCCGAGGATCAAAACCTCGTTCTGCTGCTAATAAGTTTTTGGTATGACTTGAAGTACTCGACTCAGAGTGACAAAGTAGACCCTTTCTTGGTCAGTAACCGAGAGTTCGGATGATCACAACCTCGGTCTGCTCAGGATAATTTTGTATTTGATAGGGATTTCATTTTCATTAAAAATAGTTACGCAGAGTAGTGCAGCGGGAGCGTGATGGGCCCATAGCCCAGAGGTCCGAGGATCGAAACCTCGCTCTGCTAACAAGTTTTTGGTATGACATGAGGTACTCGACTCGGAGTGACAAAGTAGACACTTTCTTGGTCAGTACCCGAGAGTTTGGTTGACCACAACCTCGGTCTGCTCAGGAAAATTATTTTCTTGAAAGTGATTTCATTTTCATTACAAATAGTTACGCAGAGTGGTGCTGTGGGAGCGTGATGGGCCCATAACCCAGAGGTCCGAAGACCAAAACCTCGCTTTGCAAACGAGGTATTTTTGCTTCACTGCTATTCACATTTAATAAATATTGTAGAATGTTTTTAGAATGTCTGCTTTCATTTTGTTTGCATTTTCGGATGATCACAACCTCGGTCTGCTCAGGATAATTTTGTATTTGATAGGGATTTCATTTTCATTAAAAATAGTTACGCAGAGTAGTGCAGCGGGAGCGTGATGGGCCCATAGCCCAGAGGTCCGAGGACCAAAACCTCGCTTTGCTAACTAGTTATTTTTGCTTCACTGCTATTCACATTTAATAAATATTGTAGAATGTTTTTAGAATGTCTGCTTTAATTTTGTTTGCATTTTCTAAATTTACATGAGGCATAGTGGCGCAGTTGAAGCGTGCTGGGCCCATAACCCAGAGGTCCGAGGATCGAAACCTCGCTCTGCTAACAAGTTTTTGGTATGACATGAGGTACTCGACTCGGAGTGACAAAGTAGACACTTTCTTGGTCAGTACCCGAGAGTTTGGTTGACCACAACCTCGGTCTGCTCAGGATAATTATTTCCTTGAAAGTGATTTCATTTTCATTACAAATAGTTACGCAGAGTGGTGCAGTGGGATCGTGATGGGCCCATAACCCAGAGGCCCGAGGACCGAAACCTCGCTCTGCTAAAGAGGTATTTTTGCTTTACTGTTATTCAAATTTAATAATTATTTTAGAATGTTTTTTGAATGTCTGCTTTTATTTTGTTTGTTGTTTTTCTAAATTTACATGAGGCATGGTGGCGCAGTGGAAGCTTGCTGGGCCTATAACCCAGAGTGCCGAGGATCAAAACCTCGTTCTGCTGCTAATAAGTTTTTGGTATGACTTGAAGTACTCGACTCAGAGTGACAAAGTAGACACTTTCTTGGTCAGTACCCGAGAGTTTGGTTGACCACAACCTCGGTCTGCTCAGGATAATTATTTCCTTGAAAGTGATGTCATTTTCATTACAAATAGTTACGCAGAGTGGTGCAGTGGGATCGTGATGGGCCCATAACCCAGAGGCCCGAGGACCGAAACCTCGCTCTGCTAAAGAGGTATTTTTGCTTTACTGTTATTCAAATTTAATAATTATTTTAGAATGTTTTTTGAATGTCTGCTTTTATTTTGTTTGTTGTTTTTCTAAATTTACATGAGGCATGGTGGCGCAGTGGAAGCTTGCTGGGCCTATAACCCAGAGTGCCGAGGATCAAAACCTCGTTCTGCTGCTAATAAGTTTTTGGTATGACTTGAAGTACTCGACTCAGAGTGACAAAGTAGACACTTTCTTGGTCAGTACCCGAGAGTTTGGTTGACCACAACCTCGGTCTGCTCAGGATAATTATTTCCTTGAAAGTGATGTCATTTTCATTACAAATAGTTACGCAGAGTGGTGCAGTGGGATCGTGATGGGCCCATAACCCAGAGGCCCGAGGACCGAAACCTCGCTCTGCTAAAGAGGTATTTTTGCTTCACTGTTATTCAAATTTAATAATTATTTTAGAATGTTTTTAGAAAGTCTGCTTTTATTTTGTTTGTTGTTTTTCTAAATTTACATGAGGCATGGTGGCGCAGTGGAAGCTTGCTGGGCCTATAACCCAGAGTGCCGAGGATCAAAACCTCGTTCTGCTGCTAATAAGTTTTTGGTATGACTTGAAGTACTCGACTCAGAGTGACAAAGTAGACCCTTTCTTGGTCAGTAACCGAGAGTTCGGATGATCACAACCTCGGTCTTCTCAGGATAATTTTGTATTTGATAGGGATTTCATTTTCATTAAAAATAGTTACGCAGAGTAGTGCAGCGGGAGCGTGATGGGCCCATAGCCCAGAGGTCCGAGGACCAAAACCTCGCTTTGCTAACTAGGTATTTTTGCTTCACTGCTATTCACATTTAATAAATATTGTAGAATGTTTTTAGAATGTCTGCTTTCATTTTGTTTGCATTTTCTAAATTTACATGAGGCATAGTGGCGCAGTTGAAGCGTGCTGGGCCCGTAACCCAGAGGTCCGAGGATCGAAACCTCGCTCTGCTAACAAGTTTTTGGTATGACATGAGGTACTCGACTCGGAGTGACAAAGTAGACACTTTCTTGGTCAGTACCCGAGAGTTTGGTTGACCACAACCTCGGTCTGTTCAGGATAATTATTTCTTTGAAAGTGATTTCATTTTCATTACAAATAGTTACACAGAGTGGTGCAGTGGGATCGTGATGGGCCCATAACCCAGAGGCCCGAGGACCGAAACCTCGCTCTGCTAAAGAGGTATTTTTGCTTCACTGTTATTCAAATTTAATAATTATTTTAGAATGTTTTTTGAATGTCTGCTTTTATTTTGTTTGTTGTTTTTCTAAATTTACATGAGGCATGGTGGCGCAGTGGAAGCTTGCTGGGCCTATAACCCAGAGTGCCGAGGATCAAAACCTCGTTCTGCTGCTAATAAGTTTTTGGTATGACTTGAAGTACTCGACTCAGAGTGACAAAGTAGACCCTTTCTTGGTCAGTAACCGAGAGTTCGGATGATCACAACCTCGGTCTGCTCAGGATAATTTTGTATTTGATAGGGATTTCATTTTCATTAAAAATAGTTACGCAGAGTAGTGCAGCGGGAGCGTGATGGGCCCATAGCCCAGAGGTCCGAGGACCAAAACCTCGCTTTGCTAACTAGGTATTTTTGCTTCACTGCTATTCACATTTAATAAATATTGTAGAATGTTTTTAGAATGTCTGCTTTCATTTTGTTTGCATTTTCTAAATTTACATGAGGCATAGTGGCGCAGTTGAAGCGTGCTGGGCCCGTAACCCAGAGGTCCGAGGATCGAAACCTCGCTCTGCTAACAAGTTTTTGGTATGACATGAGGTACTCGACTCGGAGTGACAAAGTAGACACTTTCTTGGTCAGTACCCGAGAGTTTGGTTGACCACAACCTCGGTCTGTTCAGGATAATTATTTCTTTGAAAGTGATTTCATTTTCATTACAAATAGTTACACAGAGTGGTGCAGTGGGATCGTGATGGGCCCATAACCCAGAGGCCCGAGGACCGAAACCTCGCTCTGCTAAAGAGGTATTTTTGCTTCACTGTTATTCAAATTTAATAATTATTTTAGAATGTTTTTTGAATGTCTGCTTTTATTTTGTTTGTTGTTTTTCTAAATTTACATGAGGCATGGTGGCGCAGTGGAAGCTTGCTGGGCCTATAACCCAGAGTGCCGAGGATCAAAACCTCGTTCTGCTGCTAATAAGTTTTTGGTATGACTTGAAGTACTCGACTCAGAGTGACAAAGTAGACCCTTTCTTGGTCAGTAACCGAGAGTTCGGATGATCACAACCTCGGTCTGCTCAGGATAATTTTGTATTTGATAGGGATTTCATTTTCATTAAAAATAGTTACGCAGAGTAGTGCAGCGGGAGCGTGATGGGCCCATAGCCCAGAGGTCCGAGGATCGAAACCTCGCTCTGCTAACAAGTTTTTGGTATGACATGAGGTACTCGACTCGGAGTGACAAAGTAGACACTTTCTTGGTCAGTACCCGAGAGTTTGGTTGACCACAACCTCGGTCTGCTCAGGAAAATTATTTTCTTGAAAGTGATTTCATTTTCATTACAAATAGTTACGCAGAGTGGTGCTGTGGGAGCG
The DNA here is from genome assembly GCA_037893245.1 of Crossaster papposus. NCBI lineage: Eukaryota > Metazoa > Echinodermata > Asteroidea > Velatida > Solasteridae > Crossaster > Crossaster papposus. The sequence goes on along the minus strand of JBAIAA010000784.1, from coordinate 572,755 downwards.
TGATGGGCCCATAACCCAGAGGTCCGAAGACCAAAACCTCGCTTTGCTAACGAGGTATTTTTGCTTCACTGCTATTCACATTTAATAAATATTGTAGAATGTTTTTAGAATGTCTGCTTTCATTTTGTTTGCATTTTCGGATGATCACAACCTCGGTCTGCTCAGGATAATTTTGTATTTGATAGGGATTTCATTTTCATTAAAAATAGTTACGCAGAGTAGTGCAGCGGGAGCGTGATGGGCCCATAGCCCAGAGGTCCGAGGACGAAAACCTCGCTTTGCTAACTAGTTATTTTTGCTTCACTGCTATTCACATTTAATAAATATTGTAGAATGTTTTTAGAATGTCTGCTTTAATTTTGTTTGCATTTTCTAAATTTACATGAGGCATAGTGGCGCAGTTGAAGCGTGCTGGGCCCATAACCCAGAGGTCCGAGGATCGAAACCTCGCTCTGCTAACAAGTTTTTGGTATGACATGAGGTACTCGACTCGGAGTGACAAAGTAGACACTTTCTTGGTCAGTACCCGAGAGTTTGGTTGACCACAACCTCGGTCTGCTCAGGATAATTATTTCCTTGAAAGTGATTTCATTTTCATTACAAATAGTTACGCAGAGTGGTGCAGTGGGATCGTGATGGGCCCATAACCCAGAGGCCCGAGGACCGAAACCTCGCTCTGCTAAAGAGGTATTTTTGCTTTACTGTTATTCAAATTTAATAATTATTTTAGAATGTTTTTTGAATGTCTGCTTTTATTTTGTTTGTTGTTTTTCTAAATTTACATGAGGCATGGTGGCGCAGTGGAAGCTTGCTGGGCCTATAACCCAGAGTGCCGAGGATCAAAACCTCGTTCTGCTGCTAATAAGTTTTTGGTATGACTTGAAGTACTCGACTCAGAGTGACAAAGTAGACACTTTCTTGGTCAGTATCGAGAGTTTGGTTGACCACAACCTCGGTCTGCTCAGGATAATTATTTCCTTGAAAGTGATGTCATTTTCATTACAAATAGTTACGCAGAGTGGTGCAGTGGGATCGTGATGGGCCCATAACCCAGAGGCCCGAGGACCGAAACCTCGCTCTGCTAAAGAGGTATTTTTGCTTCACTGTTATTCAAATTTAATAATTATTTTAGAATGTTTTTAGAAAGTCTGCTTTTATTTTGTTTGTTGTTTTTCTAAATTTACATGAGGCATGGTGGCGCAGTGGAAGCTTGCTGGGCCTATAACCCAGAGTGCCGAGGATCAAAACCTCGTTCTGCTGCTAATAAGTTTTTGGTATGACTTGAAGTACTCGACTCAGAGTGACAAAGTAGACCCTTTCTTGGTCAGTAACCGAGAGTTCGGATGATCACAACCTCGGTCTTCTCAGGATAATTTTGTATTTGATAGGGATTTCATTTTCATTAAAAATAGTTACGCAGAGTAGTGCAGCGGGACCGTGATGGGCCCATAGCCCAGAGGTCCGAGGACCAAAACCTCGCTTTGCTAACTAGGTATTTTTGCTTCACTGCTATTCACATTTAATAAATATTGTAGAATGTTTTTAGAATGTCTGCTTTCATTTTGTTTTCATTTTCTAAATTTACATGAGGCATAGTGGCGCAGTTGAAGCGTGCTGGGCCCGTAACCCAGAGGTCCGAGGATCGAAACCTCGCTCTGCTAACAAGTTTTTGGTATGACATGAGGTACTCGACTCGGAGTGACAAAGTAGACACTTTCTTGGTCAGTACCCGAGAGTTTGGTTGACCACAACCTCGGTCTGTTCAGGATAATTATTTCTTTGAAAGTGATTTCATTTTCATTACAAATAGTTACACAGAGTGGTGCAGTGGGATCGTGATGGGCCCATAACCCAGAGGCCCGAGGACCGAAACCTCGCTCTGCTAAAGAGGTATTTTTGCTTCACTGTTATTCAAATTTAATAATTATTTTAGAATGTTTTTTGAATGTCTGCTTTTATTTTGTTTGTTGTTTTTCTAAATTTACATGAGGCATGGTGGCGCAGTGGAAGCTTGCTGGGCCTATAACCCAGAGTGCCGAGGATCAAAACCTCGTTCTGCTGCTAATAAGTTTTTGGTATGACTTGAAGTACTCGACTCAGAGTGACAAAGTAGACCCTTTCTTGGTCAGTAACCGAGAGTTCGGATGATCACAACCTCGGTCTGCTCAGGATAATTTTGTATTTGATAGGGATTTCATTTTCATTAAAAATAGTTACGCAGAGTAGTGCAGCGGGAGCGTGATGGGCCCATAGCCCAGAGGTCCGAGGATCGAAACCTCGCTCTGCTAACAAGTTTTTGGTATGACATGAGGTACTCGACTCGGAGTGACAAAGTAGACACTTTCTTGGTCAGTACCCGAGAGTTTGGTTGACCACAACCTCGGTCTGCTCAGGAAAATTATTTTCTTGAAAGTGATTTCATTTTCATTACAAATAGTTACGCAGAGTGGTGCTGTGGGAGCGTGATGGGCCCATAACCCAGAGGTCCGAAGACCAAAACCTCGCTTTGCTAACGAGGTATTTTTGCTTCACTGCTATTCACATTTAATAAATATTGTAGAATGTTTTTAGAATGTCTGCTTTCATTTTGTTTGCATTTTCGGATGATCACAACCTCGGTCTGCTCAGGATAATTTTGTATTTGATAGGGATTTCATTTTCATTAAAAATAGTTACGCAGAGTAGTGCAGCGGGAGCGTGATGGGCCCATAGCCCAGAGGTCCGAGGACCAAAACCTCGCTTTGCTAACTAGTTATTTTTGCTTCACTGCTATTCACATTTAATAAATATTGTAGAATGTTTTTAGAATGTCTGCTTTAATTTTGTTTGCATTTTCTAAATTTACATGAGGCATAGTGGCGCAGTTGAAGCGTGCTGGGCCCATAACCCAGAGGTCCGAGGATCGAAACCTCGCTCTGCTAACAAGTTTTTGGTATGACATGAGGTACTCGACTCGGAGTGACAAAGTAGACACTTTCTTGGTCAGTACCCGAGAGTTTGGTTGACCACAACCTCGGTCTGCTCAGGATAATTATTTCCTTGAAAGTGATTTCATTTTCATTACAAATAGTTACGCAGAGTGGTGCAGCGGGAGCGTGATGGGCCCATAACCCAGAGGTCCGAGGACCAAAACCTCGCTTTGCTAACTAGGTATTTTTGCTTCACTGCTATTCACATTTAATAAACAAGTCAAAGGTAAAATGCTCTGAGAGCATAATAAAAGGGCCAACGGGTTTCCAGTTAAAGTAAAATGCTGTGCGAGCATTCCAGCTAAAGTAAAATGCTGTCTCAGCACTGCACTCGCGTCAAAAAGGAAGTGGACAAGAGAATGCCAACGAGTTTTACCTCTTACCCCCCAACAAGCGCAGACCGAGCGAAAGGTCAGCCGGTGTGGGCCACTAGTTCGGTGTGGGCGGGTCGAAACCGTTGCCCTCCCACCTCGCCCCCTCCTCCCATAGCAGCATGGACTCACAATCGGGTAGTCTAAAGCACCGACTCAATGAGCCAATGAGAGAGAGACACACGCATTGGAGGGGAAAGCGCTGCACTCTCTGCGAGAGAGAGAAGGCCGCAACGCAAGAGAGTGGGAAGGCGATCACCGGCTATGTAACGCGGTCGGTGGTCACGTAGCTGAATAACTGGCACGAAATAGACGGCGCGTAAACAATAACTCGTGCTCGCGCGATAGGGCGGATGAGCACGAGCTTATAAATAAGCTTATAATGGGCTTATTAACGGATAATCTCGACACGCGCTGTGGGCCCACGGTGAAGTTCACTTCTTACCCGCTCTGTGCGCGCTGTGTATCAAGTAGTAAGTATGCTGCTGTTGGCGCTCACATGTTTCCGTGCGAAAGTTGTTGAGTATTGAAGCAAGGTGACATCGGTTTTTTTGGAATCCGGCACACGTGTCGGATGAATTAGAGAAAGCGTGCGTTCGCTGTGTATTTGCGAGCGTTTGTGAGACAAATGCGCGCAATGCACAGCTACGTACGGTGGTCTAAAGGGGGAGAAAGAAGGCGGTGCTAAGTAGAATTGTCATTGTCAACTGACGTGATGACCTGTTGCAGTGTATGAAGTGCAACCCTATGCAGGCACAGGCGCTCATGCATTAGGTGTAGCTGACAGATGCTGAAAGTACGCCGGCGCAGATGTGCATGCAAAGCGGAGCGAAGGCTGTCAAGTGTCTTGGGCTAGCTGGAGGGTGTAGGTTAGAATTATGGGCGTAGCTAGTATGCGCCAGAGTAGAAGAGCGTGCATAGCGGCACCTAGGACCTCTCAGACAGTGTCGTCAGTGCAGGAGAGCGCGCAGCGTATATCGAACATTGGTGATAGTACTCTTTATAGCAACGCAAAACCAAAATTGAACTCCATCCAAGCCGTAATGGCTATCTTACGATGACCCACCAGCATTAGTGTATGCAAATAAATGCAGTGATTACGGTACGGTGCTAACCAGTTAACATCTACTGCTCGGTGGGAGGGCAACGGTTTCGACCCGCCCACACCGAACTAGTGGCCCACACCTGCTGACCTTTCGCTCGGTCTGCGCTTGTTGGGGGGTAAGAGGTAAAACTCGTTGGCATTCTCTTGTCCACTTCCTTTTTGACGCGAGTGCAGTGCTGAGACAGCATTTTACTTTAGCTGGAATGCTCGCACAGCATTTTACTTTAACTGGAAACCCGTTGGCCCTTTTATTATGCTCTCAGAGCATTTTACCTTTGACTTGTCCACTTTCTTTTATTTAGTAGCTTGTGTTTGAACAGTAAGAAGTTTTTCGCGCGCCGACAGAATGCAGTCACCGTCCGCCGCCATGGCAACAAGCTCACGCAAGCGCGCTTCGAGCGCGTCACGGTTGTCGGCGCGACTGTCGTAAGCGGCAAACTCGGCGTCGACAGCGGCCGACTGCAACTGCCACAGACGCTCGCGCTGCTCTTTGCGCTTCGGTTGCGCCCGCTTTTGCGGTGGCGGCGCTGCGCTGCTTGGCTGCGCGGATGTGCTGGTGGCGGCGCGCTTGGGCAGATTTTTCACTGCAACGCTCGCGCGCTTCTTTTTGGCTTTCGCCGTACGAGCGCCAGCGACGTGACCGAGCATCGTCATGTCGGCGCCGGGCGACTGTACGATTTGCATGGCAGGCGTTGGGAGCGACGTCTGCTCGACCGTCACGGGCGGCGCCAGCAGCGCTTTTGCGCCCGTTTGCGCCCACCACTGCGCATCCTCTTTGAAGAGGAGCTCGATGATGGTGGCCGGCGACGGCGGCAGCAGCGCTTTGACGCCCGTGTGCGCCCACCACTGCGCATCCTCTTTGAAGAGGCGGGCGATACGCCGCTTGTGCGTGCGCAGTCGGCGCAATTTCTCGTATGCCGCGTAGAGGCGCGCGCAATGTACTCGGAGGGTAGACTTGACCCAAGTCGGACTTACCATGGAGTTAAGACTACCAATTTGCTTTCGTCAATCCGGCCGAATAGTTATGTGCTTTGTTGGCCTTAGAAAAAAGGCGCCGTCATCTGGTTGTCGTTCCGCTATCGGCATCAACGCGATGTCATCATGTCAGTGCAGTAAATCCGACTTGACGGATCGGCCAATCAAACCCCCCGCGGTGATATGTAGTTATTCATAAATTATTTGCATACGCATCACATGGTTATGCGCGATGTATGCCAAATAAGTCCGCCAATCGGTACGGACTCGCTAGACCGCTAACGGACTATGGAGGAATGGTAGGCAGTACTGTCACTAGATGCCTTTTTCAAATTAAATAACTGCGTCCATACTTCGTTTATTTAGTTAGAGTATGGTATAGTGAAAACTTAACGGCCGGACAATGTACACGATAGCAAGACTATTAAACCGTTTGTACATTTACACATAATGTACACAATGCACATGTGTATGTACATTGTACATCACAATGTCCACGTATGTCCGTCACACAACTGGGTCAAAGTTCATATTATTACAGATATATGCTAATTTATACAATTCTGCAATTTGATTGGCCTCTACCGTTTTCGGTAGATGAGCCCATAGGTTGTGTACAAACGTGTGGCACATCCGTCAAGTCGGGATTTCTGAACCACACATGAGCATGGGTGGCGCATGAGGGCGCGCTACTGATAAGCGTGGACGTGACGCGAGGCGCACAGTGTGGATGACCATGAGCAATGTTACCACATAATCCCGACTTGGATCAAGTCTACTCGGAGGGCAGCTGGCTGCACTTGCCGGCACACTTCTGTTTGTGCGGCAGTGAGGTGCCCTTGTACTGCGGCGGGCTGTTGTTGCAGAGTGTCAGCTCACTCTCTCGCTTGGTGATGGTGAGCGGCGCCGGCGCATGGAACTTGGGGCGTCGCTTTCGACGCGGAATGCGCGCCATGCGGTCGCGACGCGCGTCCAGCCATATGTGCATAAACTGCGTGTAGAGCAGCTGCACGTGCTGGGCCGGACGCGTGTCGTCGCGTGGCTGCGCGGAGTGACTGCGCCGACGCCGATTGATCTTATGCGCCCTATCGCGCGAGCACGAGTGCGCCCGCGCGCGATGCGCCGCCTGCGGCCCGGTGTTGTCGCCGCAGGGCAACTTGGGCATGTGCGCTTGTATCTCGTGCGCGTCGCTAGTGTACTGCGACTGGCTGCTGTCGACGAGTGGCAGCTCACTCTCCCGCGCCCCGTAGGGTTTGCGACGCAGTCGGCGACGCGGCGACGCCTTGGGCGGCCGTCGCTTGTCGGCCGCACTGCGCGCCATTATTTTTTTTAGTTTTGTGTTTTGTTTTTGTTTTGAAGGTTTTTTTACGTTTTTTTCTCTTACCTCTTACAAGCAATCGTCTATCGCTTGTTGTGCCCGGAAATCGATGCGTAGATTCCGAGCGAAGGAAACCTGCAAAAAAACACAATGTAAGTTTGCCGATGTGCGAACAAACAGCAAACGGTTGTTGAGTATAGATGCAAGTTGACACCTCGGTACACGTTGTTCCCGCACAGAACAGAACCACCCGTTACAGTTAGTCGAGCCACTAACCTACCCGACTCTAAATAAACCAATCAGCCTACTTTGCCGTCAGACCTACGGTGTTGCGTCTTGCCACAGACCTACGGGCTACTAGTATGTATATACTATATAGTACTGTACACCATTACATTGTTCTCCGTATACCCATTAGCTCCTACCCTGTGAGGAGATAGCACTAGTCAATAGCAGCTGCTACTTCGTTGTTTCTGTCTTAATTGTCTAAATTGGTCACTTTTGAAGCCAAAATACGTTTTAGCTTCGTTATTTCGGGTGTTTTGTTATTTTTTTTAACCTCCCCCCCCCCCTCCTGCGAGTCGGCGTCGTCGTTGTCATCGGCGAACGTCTGCGATTGTGATGATATTGCCCAGCGTCAAGTTGCCGTTGTGCTTCACTACAAAGGGCACACTGTGACTGCTGCAAAAAAGCGAAATAGTTTGACAATTTTCAGCAGGAAATGAAACAAAATTGCGACAGAAGCAAGAAAGTTAGACAGAAACACAGAATTGACCGAAATTGCCGATAATTTGAAGCGATTCAGACAGCGAAAATTATTACCAGAGCTGAAATTTGTGGTTGCGTGCGCAAGCGTTTTGGCGGCATTTGCGCAGCGCACACTTGCAAACAACGCCGCACAATTGCGCAGTACATGCGCACTGACACTAGCAAATGCTAAAACGCCCGAAACTCACAAAAACGCAAGAAATATCACACATTCTTGCCGCGGCGCTGCCACTCCCAGCCGGGCGAACCCGTTGGGTGTGACGCTCCCGCGTCACCCTCACATGTCAGATGGTCAGATTCGTATGACAACCCCCTCTGTCGTCGAACTGAGGAAATTCATTCACATGTCAGTTGCAACCCAGTCTCCTTCTTAAATTGTGTACATATCACAATTGACCAATTGTGTGTATATCACAATTTAAGAAACTGTACATGCGCAGTAATGCTGGCAAAACGGAGGTTGGCCCTCAAAGAGTGAATAAACAAGTGTATGATGTTCTTATTAGTTGCAGTAGTTGTTTAAGTTTGGGATTGGAAAAGGAAAAAGTCGGGTTAGGGTACAAGAAAAAAACAATTCATATTACCGCATTAACAGCAATTCTTATTATTGTTATTATTTGACGCAAGTTTAATTGCATTGTAATAATAATAATAAAACAGCATTTATATAGCGCAATATAAATCAAAGATTCCTCAAAGCGCTTTACAAAAATATTATAAAATATTGTAAACTGTTAAATACCGCAGTAACGCACATAGTTAAAATACCATTACAATAAAATACTGTAAAAACTACATTGTATATTAAAAACCCCAATCACTATTATTCCTAGTAAATGAATGGACAAAAAACAAATGCATGTAACGGTTCAAATGAAAACTAAAACATGAATAAAATAAAGACTTATGTTGAATTACAGTTAAAAAGATGAGTCTTAAGTAATTTCTTAAAATCATCTACCGACTTGGCACATCTAATAGACAATGGAAGCTCATTCCAAAGTTTGGGAGCAGCTGCAGAGAATGCTCTATCACCATATGATGTTGATGTTTTGGCCATTTTCAGAAGATGTTTGCTACTTGATCTAAGTGAGCGGATTGGCCTGTGATCTGTCAATAATTCAATAATATAACCAGGTGCAAGCCCGTGGAGTGCTTTGTACGTTAGCAACAAGATCTTAAACGAAATGCGCTTGCGGACTGGCAGCCAATGCAATTGCAGAAGGACTGGTGTTATATGGCGATACTTTTTCACACGTGTCACCATTCTGGCAGCAGCATTTTGGACTTGTTGCAACTTAGCAATCTCACGGTCTGGTAAACGATACAATAAACTATTGCAATAGTCTAAGCGGGAGCTGATAAATGCGTGAACAAGTTTCTCAGCAGTTGACTGATCAAGATATTTACGAATTTGCCCAATCCTACGTAGTGCCAAATTTGCAGCCCGACATACATTATTTATGTGTGTGGTCATGCCAGCGTGCTTATCAAATGTTACCCCGAGGTTGCGTACAGCAGACGCTGTGTGAGTGACATCCGAACCAACTGTAATTGTGTCAATAGGTGATGACCGCCTCAGGAACTTGGATGTGATGTGCAGAACCTCTGTCTTCCCACCATTGAGTTTCAGCCTATTCGCGATCATCCAGGATTTCACGCAGTTGATGCATTGTTCGAGTTCCGAAATTGCAGCAGTCCTCTTCAATGAGTTGATGACCATATAGAGTTGTGTGTCATCCGCGTATGACATCAACTGAACACCATCAAATGATGCAACCACTTCTTCAAGAGGTGCGATGTACATTGTGAAGCATAGTGGTCCAAGCACGGAGCCCTGTGGGACGCCATTTGTCAAAATTGCTGGGTCAGACTGCGCTCCGTCAATCACAACCGATTGAGTGCGGCCGGAAAGATACGACTTGAACCATTGGAGAGCCGTTCCAGTTACACTGTAACGGTTTGACAATCTTTGTAAGAAAATACCATGGTCTATTGTATCAAACGCGGCTGTCAAATCCAACAGGACAAGAACAACCTCCCCATGTGTATCCACAGCTCGAAAAATGTCGTTCGAAACACGCACAAGAGCCGTCTCTGTAGAGTGGTGTTTACGATAGGCAGACTGTCTCTCAGCATGTAAGTTATGCATGTCAAGATGTCTAGTTAACTGAGCAGCGACACAGCGCTCAGTAATCTTAGACAAGTAAGAGAGGTTTGACACTGGTCGGTAGTTCTTCAGACGATCGGGGTCGAGTGATGGTTTCTTGATCAATGGTGTTATTTGAGCTGCTTTGAAACTACCAGGTACTTCCCCAGATGTGATGGAGAAGTTCACAATATCAAGAACAGCCGGTAGAAGTTCGTCCAAACACAACTTCAGCAGCCAGGTTGGAATAGGATCGAGAGGGCAAGACTTTGAATTCGAGTCCTTAATAATTTTGCGAATCGCGTCGGGTGTCAGCCTCTGAAAATTACAGAGCTGATGAACATCACTTTTTGCGTCATGAGTGGGAACGATAGTTCCGATGAAGCTATCTAATTCAGTTTTCACAGCTTCAATCTTTTCACAGAAGAACTCGGAGAATTCTCCTGCAAGCTGATTGGATGATTCGTGCAATGGAAGGACTTTTTTTGGTCTAACAGCAGAAAGTTTATCAATAAGGCGGAAGAGCCTTCCCTGCTCACAACCACTGACCTGTGCTTTGTGATAGTCAATTTTGGACTTGTCGAGTGATTGAGTGTAGTTCCGACATTCTTCTTGGTACAACTGCTTGTGCACTTCTAGTCCAGATGACACCCACTTGCGTTCCAGCCGACGTTTCGCCCGTTTCTGTTCACGGAGAATGGTATTGTACCAGGGTGCGTGTGGTCTCAGAGTAATACATCTTGTCACATTGGGCGCATGTGCTTCAAGCAGCGCCGATAGTTCACAGTTGTATTGCTCAACGCGTGTCTCTAGACTTGTGCCAGGCTGCAGATTCAGAGGTGAAGCAGTAATGTCCGATTTAAACTGCTTTGTGTCTATTTGGCGCAGCTTCCGAAAACTCGCCTGGTGCCTCACAGGGTCAGGGCGTGCTAAATTAAGAGAGCACACCGTAGCAGCATGATCAGATGGAAGATCAGTTTGAGTGGTGATGGCAGATATCACATTATCGCTGTCCCTGGTGATTAAGAGGTCAAGTGTATGACCACTTCTGTGGGTTGGTGTAGTAACATGTTGTTTGAGACCTGTCACATTCAGCATGTTGACCATGGTGTTTGCGTCACTGTCTGCATTATCTTCCATATGGAAATTAAAATCTCCTGCGAGCAATACACTCCCGGTAACATTACTGACACATTCCAACATCGTTGAAAAGTCTGCGAAGAACATGCGAGATGTCAGCTTATTCTTCTTGGAATACGGCGGCCGGTACACAATGAAAAGTCTCAGAGACGTGGACTTGGCCGTGATGGTGAGGTCCATGTGCTCAAAGGATTCAAACGTCAAACTAGTGTTAGGCGACACAGAGAACCCCTTTCGCACAATTACGCACACACCCCCACCGATCGAATGAGTTCTAGGAATATGATGCAGTTCAAAGTTCAGTAAGCTGTGTTTAATATCAGCAATTGCACGATGACAGCGATCATCATCAGTTAACCACGACTCTGTAATTGCCAAAATGTCCAACTTACTTGAAATGATGAAGTCACACACAGATGCAGTCTTTGATTTAATGGACCGCGCATTCCATGCTGCAAATCTAACTGATGATGCACAGTTAATGGAATGTTGTAGTGAGATCTTGATAAGGTTAGCTGGGTTACTGCCATGGTTTATGAAACGATTGTCAGAATTCTGCCAAAAATAACCTACGCGAGTGACAATTTTCCGCTGTTTCATCTGTCCGCCACGACAACCCCGACGAAATTTGTTGATTTTTAGGGCGTTTATGGTATTCCAGACGGTGTGTCCCAGTCTGAGATTGGACGACAAATGTCTCATCGCAAGCAAACTATCCTTTGAATAAATAAGGAATTTCATATCTGCGTCCAGTGTTCACTGTAGCAAAACAACGACGACATGCGTGACGGCCATCTTGAAAACATGTAAACACAGTTATCACAGTCACAACGAAAAAACGAAATCTCAAAAGTTAAAATACTAACTCACAGAGCCCACAAAGTCACAAATAGCGACACAATCGGAAGGCTGAGATCTTCAACGTCAAAATAGTTAGGAAAAATCCAGGTGATGGCCAGTACAAATACGAATTAAAAACGATTTTAAAAAGCAACTGATCTCAGAGAAAAATAAACACGGCTGCTCAGGACAAGAGCGCCCTCAAGTTTTGTTTTTCTTTCTGTACCCTAACCCGACTTTTCCCTTATTCTACCCCAAAACAAAGTAATGAACTTAAACCAACTAATTCAAGTAATAAGAACATCATACACTTGTACACTTGTTTATTCACTCTTTCAAGACCAACCTCCGTTTTGCCGGTATTACTGCGCATGTACAGTTTCTTAAATTGTGATATACACACAATTGGTCAATTGTGATATGTACACAATTTAAGAAGAGACTGGGTTGGTCAGATGGTCAGATTCGTATGACAACCCCCTCTGTCGTCGAACTGAGGAAATTAATTTTCACATTTTTTTTTGTCATTGTCAGATGGTCAGATTTGTATGACAACCCCCTCTGAGAAGTCGAAAATCAAAATTCTGTCCCAATAGAACTCATGCCCTTGATCTCCTAATCATTTTCGTTATTGGGTTCTTTTCGATTCCGTGGAGCGATCGCGAGTTATTCCAGTCGGACTGAAGAAGAAAGAAAGAATAAAATTAACGCAAAATCGGTGCACTGGCAAAGTAAGGGTGCCGCGGCGCTGCCACTCCCAGCCGGGCGAACCCGTTGGGCGTGACGCTCCCGCGTCACCCTAGATATTGTAGAATGTTTTTAGAATGTCTGCTTTCATTTTGTTTGCATTTTCTAAATTTACATGAGGCATAGTGGCGCAGTTGAAGCGTGCTGGGCCCATAACCCAGAGGTCCGAGGATCGAAACCTCGCTCTGCTAACAAGTTTTTGGTATGACATGAGGTACTCGACTCGGAGTGACAAAGTAGACACTTTCTTGGTCAGTACCCGAGAGTTTGGTTGACCACAACCTCGGTCTGCTCAGGATAATTATTTCCTTGAAAGTGATTTCATTTTCATTACAAATAGTTACGCAGAGTGGTGCAGCGGGAGCGTGATGGGCCCATAACCCAGAGGTCCGAGGACCAAAACCTCGCTTTGCTAACTAGGTATTTTTGCTTCACTGCTTTTCACATTTAATAAATATTGTAGAATGTTTTTAGAATGTCTGCTTTCATTTTGTTTGCATTTTCTAAATTTACATGAGGCATAGTGGCGCAGTTGAAGCGTGCTGGGCCCATAACCCAGAGGTCCGAGGATCGAAACCTCGCTCTGCTAACAAGTTTTTGGTATGACATGAGGTACTCGACTCGGAGTGACAAAGTAGACACTTTCTTGGTCAGTACCCGAGAGTTTGGTTGACCACAACCTCGGTCTGCTCAGGATAATTATTTCCTTGAAAGTGATTTCATTTTCATTACAAATAGTTACGCAGAGTGGTGCAGCGGGAGCGTGATGGGCCCATAACCCAGAGGTCCGAGGACCAAAACCTCGCTTTGCTAACGAGGTATTTTTGCTTCACTGCTATTCACATTTAATAAATATTGTAGAATGTTTTTAGAATGTCTGCTTTCATTTTGTTTGCATTTTCTAAATTTACATGAGGCATAGTGGCGCAGTTGAAGCGTGCTGGGCCCATAACCCAGAGGTCCGAGGATCGAAACCTCGCTCTGCTAACAAGTTTTTGGTATGACATGAGGTACTCGACTCGGAGTGACAAAGTAGACACTTTCTTGGTCAGTACCCGAGAGTTTGGTTGACCACAACCTCGGTCTGCTCAGGATAATTATTTCCTTGAAAGTGATTTCATTTTCATTACAAATAGTTACGCAGAGTGGTGCAGTGGGAGCGTGATGGGCCCATAACCCAGAGGCCCGAGGACCGAAACCTCGCTCTGCTAAAGAGGTATTTTTGCTTCACTGTTATTCAAATTTAATAAATATTTTAGAATGTTTTTATAATGTCTGCTTTTATTTTGTTTGTTGTTTTTCTAAATTTACATGAGGCATGGTGGCGCAGTGGAAGCTTGCTGGGCCTATAACCCAGAGTGCCGAGGATCAAAACCTCGCTCTGCTGCTAATAAGTTTTTGGTATGACTTGAAGTACTCGACTCGGAGTGACAAAGTAGACACTTTCTTGGTCAGTACCCGAGAGTTTGGTTGACCACAACCTCGGTCTGCTCAGGATAATTATTTCCTTGAAAGTGATTTCATTTTCATTACAAATAGTTACGCAGAGTGGTGCAGTGGGAGCGTGATGGGCCCATAACCCAGAGGCCCGAGGACCAAAACCTCGCTCTGCTAAAGAGGTATTTTTGCTTCACTGTTATTCAAATTTAATAAATATTTTAGAATGTTTTTAGAATGTCTGCTTTTATTTTGTTTGTTGTTTTTCTAAATTTACATGAGGCATAGTGGCGCAGTTGAAGCGTGCTGGGCCCATAACCCAGAGGTCCGAGGATCTAAACCTCGCTCTGCTAACAAGTTTTTGGTATGACATGAGGTACTCGACTCGGAGTGACAAAGTAGACACTTTCTTGGTCAGTACCCGAGAGTTTGGTTGACCACAACCTCGGTCTGCTCAGGATAAATATTTCCTTGAAATTGATTTCATTTTCATTACAAATAGTTACGCAGAGTGGTGCAGTGGGAGCGTGATGGGCCCATAACCCAGAAGCCCGAGGACCGAAACCTCGCTCTGCTAAAGAGGTGTTTTTGCTTCACTGTTATTCAAATTTAATAAATATTTTATAATGTTTTTAGAATGTCTACTTTTATTTTGTTTGTTGTTCTTCTAAATTTACATGAGGCATAGTGGCGCAGTTGAAGCGTGCTGGGCCCATAACCCAGAGGTCCGAGGATCGAAACCTTGCTCTGCTAACAAGTTTTTGGTATGACATGAGGTACTCGACTCGGAGTGACAAAGTAGACACTTTCTTGGTCAGTAACCGAGAGTTTGGTTGACCACAACCTCGGTCTGCTCAGGATAATTATTTCCTTGAAAGTGATTTCATTTTCATTACAAATAGTTACGCAGAGTAGTGCAGCGGGAGCGTGATGGGCCCATAACCCAGAGGTCCGAGGACCAAAACCTCGCTTTGCTAACGAGGTATTTTTGCTTCACTGCTATTCACATTTAATAAATATTGTAGAATGTTTTTAGAATGTCTGCTTTCATTTTGTTTGCATTTTCTAAATTTACATGAGGCATAGTGGCGCAGTTGAAGCGTGCTGGGCCCATAACCCAGAGGTCCGAGGATCGAAACATCGCTCTGCTAACAAGTTTTTGGTATGACATGAGGTACTCGACTCGGAGTGACAAAGTAGACACTTTCTTGGTCAGTACCCGAGAGTTTGGTTGACCACAACCTCGGTCTGCTCAGGATAATTATTTCCTTGAAAGTGATTTCATTTTCATTACAAATAGTTACGCAGAGTGGTGCAGTGGGAGCGTGATGGGCCCATAACCCAGAGGCCCGAGGACCAAAACCTCGCTCTGCTAAAGAGGTATTTTTGCTTCACTGTTATTCAAATTTAATAAATATTTTAGAATGTTTTTAGAATGTCTGCTTTTATTTTGTTTGTTGTTTTTCTAAATTTACATGAGGCATAGTGGCGCAGTTGAAGCGTGCTGGGCCCATAACCCAGAGGTCCGAGGATCGAAACCTTGCTCTGCTAACAAGTTTTTGGTATGACATGAGGTACTCGACTCGGAGTGACAAAGTAGACACTTTCTTGGTCAGTAACCGAGAGTTTGGTTGACCACAACCTCGGTCTGCTCAGGATAATTATTTCCTTGAAAGTGATTTCATTTTCATTACAAATAGTTACGCAGAGTAGTGCAGCGGGAGCGTGATGGGCCCATAACCCAGAGGTCCGAGGACCAAAACCTCGCTTTGCTAACGAGGTATTTTTGCTTCACTGCTATTCACATTTAATAAATATTGTAGAATGTTTTTAGAATGTCTGCTTTCATTTTGTTTGCATTTTCTAAATTTACATGAGGCATAGTGGCGCAGTTGAAGCGTGCTGGGCCCATAACCCAGAGGTCCGAGGATCTAAACCTCGCTCTGCTAACAAATTTTTGGTATGACATGAGGTACTCGACTCGGAGTGACAAAGTAGACACTTTCTTGGTCAGTACCCGAGAGTTTGGTTGACCACAACCTCGGTCTGCTCAGGATAATTATTTCCTTGAAAGTGATTTCATTTTCAGTGATTTCATTTTCATTACAAATAGTTACGCAGAGTGGTGCAGTGGGATCGTGATGGGCCCATAACCCAGAGGCCCGAGGACCGAAACCTCGCTCTGCTAAAGAGGTATTTTTGCTTCACTGTTATTCAAATTTAATAATTATTTTAGAATGTTTTTAGAATGTCTGATTTCATTTTGTTTGCATTTTCTAAATTTACATGAGGCATAGTGGCGCAGTTGAAGCGTGCTGGGCCCATAACCCAGAGGTCCGAGGATCGAAACCTCGCTCTGCTAACAAGTTTTTGGTATGACATGAGGTACTCGACTCGGAGTGACAAAGTAGACACTTTCTTGGTCAGTACCCGAGAGTTTGGTTGACCACAACCTCGGTCTGCTCAGGATAATTATTTCCTTGAAAGTGATTTCATTTTCATTACAAATAGTTACGCAGAGTAGTGCAGTGGGATCGTGATGGGCCCATAACCCAGAGGCCCGAGGACCGAAACCTCGCTCTGCTAAAGAGGTATTTTTGCTTCACTGTTATTCAAATTTAATAATTATTTTAGAATGTTTTTAGAATGTCTGCTTTTATTTTGTTTGTTGTTTTTCTAAATTTACATGAGGCATGGTGGCGCAGTGGAAGCTTGCTGGGCCTATAACCCAGAGTGCCGAGGATCAAAACCTCGTTCTGCTGCTAATAAGTTTTTGGTATGACTTGAAGTACTCGACTCAGAGTGACAAAGTAGACCCTTTCTTGGTCAGTAACCGAGAGTTCGGATGATCACAACCTCGGTCTGCTCAGGATAATTTTGTATTTGATAGGGATTTCATTTTCATTAAAAATAGTTACACAGAGTAGTGCAGCGGGAGCGTGATGGGCCCATAGCCCAGAGGTCCGAGGACCAAAACCTCGCTTTGCTAACTAGGTATTTTTGCTTCACTGCTATTCACATTTAATATGTCTGCTTTCATTTTGTTTGCATTTTCTAAATTTCCATGAGGCATAGTGGCGCAGTTGAAGCGTGCTGGGCCCATAACCCAGAGGTCCGAGGATCGAAACCTCGCTCTGCTAACAAGTTTTTGGTATGACATGAGGTACTCGACTCGGAGTGACAAAGTAGACACTTTCTTGGTCAGTACCCGAGAGTTTGGTTGACCACAACCTCGGTCTGCTCAGGATAATTATTTCCTTGAAAGTGATTTCATTTTCATTACAAATAGTTACGCAGAGTGGTGCAGTGGGATCGTGATGGGCCCATAACCCAGAGGCCCGAGGACCGAAACCTCGCTCTGCTAAAGAGGTATTTTTGCTTCACTGTTATTCAAATTTAATAATTATTTTAGAATGTTTTTAGAATGTCTGCTTTTATTTTGTTTGTTGTTTTTCTAAATTTACATGAGGCATGGTGGCGCAGTGGAAGCGTGCTGGGCCTATAACCCAGAGTGCCGAGGATCAAAACCTCGTTCTGCTGCTAATAAGTTTTTGGTATGACTTTAAGTACTCGATTCAGAGTGACAAAGTAGACCCTTTCTTGGTCAGTAACCGAGAGTTCGGATGATCACAACCTCGGTCTGCTCAGGATAATTATTTCCTTGAAAGTGATTTCATTTTCAGTGATTTCATTTTCATTAAAAATAGTTACGCAGAGTGGTGCAGTGGGAGCGTGATGGGCCCATAACCCAGAAGCCCGAGGACCGAAACCTCGCTCTGCTAAAGAGGTATTTTTGCTTCACTGTTATTCAAATTTAATAAAAATTTTAGAATGTTTTTAGAATGTCTGCTTTTATTTTGTTTGTTGTTTTTCTAAATTTACATGAGGCATGGTGGTGCAGTGGGAGCGTGCTGGGCCCATAACCCAGAGGTACAAGGATCAAAACCTCGCTCTGCTATCGCCAAAGCAAACGGTGTTTGAAACGTAAAAACTGAAGGGCAGACGAAACAAACAGTAATCAGGTAATGGCGGCAACGGAAGGTCTTCCAAACCTAGTTATTCACGTAGTACCAGTGGAAATGAAACCTCATTCTCACAATCTTCTTCCATTAAACGTTTCAGTTTTTTGTTTTAGTTGAGAAAGGGCCAAACGATGAGAACAATCAAGGTAATGTACTCCATGGGGTACATCACTTGTGGAGTAACACATACAGTTTTGTTTTAAACCATGTGACCAGTTATCAACCAATCGGATCTCACAATTTAATTTCATTGTATAACAAGTATTACTGTTGTACAGCTCATTTGTGATGTGATCTGGGAAAACCCTTCACATTGTTGTTACCTTTGAAATAAACAAATATGCAACACATCTGAGCTGCGGTACAGATTTTTGTAAAAAAACAACGCATGGCATCCTTGGTAGTGTACTATGACCTTTCAAATTGTATGCAGCGCATCTGAGCTGTGGAATTGATGACAACAGATTTCAACATGTAACTTCACATTTGAATATACAGGGTGTCTGAAAAAGTATACCCATTTTCAAACTTCATATTACTGCAAAACTACTAAATATTTCAGAAAAGGACAAATGTCTGTGAAAACTTGGGTAGAATGTCGTTTGTCTCATTTTAATAGGTTCATTATGTCATTGCCATGGATGACTGAACAAAAACAATACAGTTTTGAAAGGCACTGCGTGAATTCAGCACTGTGACCAGTTAGAATATGATCAAGGCTGGCTGTAATTAATTAGTATCATGAGACGAAGATGATGCATTAACATGAAGGGTTACATTTGTCAGGTATAATGTCCCCTGTCAAGTTTATCACAAAAAGAAAGGGGTCAGAAAACAATATTCATCGACCCCTGTCATTAGTTCAATGTGTTTAAACAGCAAACGAATCTGTTCCTAAAAACACCTGCCTGAGCTTTGTCACTCTATTAAAAAAAAACTTGTCACAGTGCTGATTTTAGTGCTTTTATAACTGTCTTGTTTGTTTAGTCATCCATGGCAATGACATCATTAACCTTATACTATTGGACAGAGGACATTTTACCCTTTCAACAGACATTTGGATTTTATGAAATATGTAGTAGTTTTGCAATAATATGAATGTTAAAATGGGTATACCTTTTTCGAGACACCCTTGTACATGTTCCTAATAAAAATGTGTACTTAACCCTAACTCCCTATCCAATTTCCTGCGAATAAATCCTGCAAAATTCTTAAATTTCAGAGTAATATGCTCTATGTAATATAACCGGAATCTTGCAAAATCCTCCAATATTTATTACTGCTGACCACTGCCTGAATCCTGCAAATTCCTGCAAGCATGCAGCCAAACATGGAACAAACGGCTGCAATTAATGCCCAACAACAAGGGTCTGCAAACATGACTCTTGGTATGCAAAATGTTCTATCCTTGACATAACTTGCACCTTGACTGAAGCTCAATGGAGAATGTGCACATAGAACAAGTCTGGTGCCAGCAGCTGCGGTAAATCCAGCTCTAATGGCGTATTAAAATTGCTGCAGTTGTGAATCTCATTGTTGAACCTTGGGCGCAGGCTGCCGGTCCGCCGCAAAAGGCGCGCCACGTACTGTCCGCCTGGCCTTGATCTCAGTTCCCGCCCGGTTCTCTTGACTGAGTGCCGAGCGCGGCCGAAACGTTTACTTTGTACAAATGGAGCATTCAAAGCAGGTTGGCTGCCTTGACAGCAGAGCATTCATGAAATAATGAAAAAGGGCCTCGGTTCTATTGCGTCGGTTTTCGGAACTCGAGGTAATGATTAAGAGGGATTGTATAACGGTGGCATTTGTACTGCGGTGTGAGAGGTAGCATTCTTGGATTGCCGCCACGACGACCAACTGCAAAAGCATTCGCCAGGAATGTTTTTTTATCAATCAAGAATGAAAGTTAGAGGTTCAAAGGTGATCAGATACCGCCCAATATCTTACCATAAATGTCTGCGAAAGTTTGAGGTACAATCGACTCCCGTTATAACGAACTCCACGGGACCTCGTCAAAGTGTTCGTTATATCCGAATTTCGTATTATCCGACCTAACGATTTCTAACCCATTGTTCACTTTGTATAGACCCTGTACGTGTTGACCAAAATACACCTTTGCAATATGAACACAAATGAAATACAATTTACACGTAGTGTTGTTTGTGTAATAAAAGGTTTAAAATAAAGTTGTGAGAAGCAAAATGTTAAATGTAGGTGTAAAATAATACCAAAATTACGAAGGTTCTTGATGTTCGATTGTTGAGAATGAAGTCAACGTAACAGATACGGAAGAGTGAATCAACTAACTGGATCCGTTGTTTCAACGTAAGTATCTTGCACAAATTGTGATGGAGAGACATTTGTTATTATCCTTTGGTCTTCAGAAGGCAGAATTGTGAAATGTTGAGATATCAAATGATAGCAAAGACAACAACACGAACGTACAAGGGCGATCCCCTCGTTGCAAAACCGTTAATTTAGAAGGTCAAATGCGTAAGCAAATCACATTTTCGACCCGACAAAGTGTTCAAAATTGTACAAAATTGTGTCATAAGAGTTGAGAGAAGTGTACTTTAGGTTGTTAAAGTAATTTGTGAATGATAAAAGTACCTTTGACTCGAATTGGACCAAAATAAAAAGGGGCCCTTAACAACACAAACGACACAATAAGCCATTTGCGCATGACCCCGAGTTAAATTTAAATAACATCTTATACACTGACTTGCTCACACAGCTTGGCACAGTTTAACTTTAAATTCTCCAGACCAAAGACGCTGTTGCTATATCACGTGATTCGGGGCAAGCCTTACGCGTCATACGCTAGCAACCCCCAGCTCTGGAATGGTCTGGTGTCTTTTTGCCATTCTCACCCATTGTAAACAATGTATTGTTGCCGAGCGTCTCTTACGTAACTATTCAAAAGCTTGCCCCAAATCACGTGATATAGCAACAGTGTCTTTGGTCTGGAGAATTTAAAGTTAAACTGTGCCAAGCTGTGTGAACAAGTCAGTGTACCAGATATTATTTAAATTTAACTCGGGGTCACGCGCAAATGGCTTATTGCCATGATCACACAAATCATAGAGCAATGTACACACACTGTACTGCAGTCACATGATCGATGGCTGAGGCCTTTTCCCAAACCCCAGCTTGCAAACGCCGTTGCGGCTCCATCGCATTCGACAAACTGCATGAACAACGCCAAAACGGAGATGAGTTTTGGGTTTGGAAAACGGCACGAGTTTTCAGAAATCGCTAAAGCGCCCTCATGTGACAGTAGCCTAACTTGATTGGATATTTTAACGTACGTAGCACAGGCCATTCAAGTTTTAAAGACGGGTTTATTTTATTCATTATCTAAGATTGCGGTTGGTTAAAGGTGAAATATTTAAGGGATTATTTTTGTTTTTTCTTTTTCTGAGGGGTTATACAACTTACCAGGGAAGAGAGCTAAATGATTTTTTAGAGGGGAGATTGATTGTTTTTTCCCCTGTTTTTTCTTGCGCGATCAGGCCAGCGCGATGTTCTCTTTCTTGCGCCCATTCTCGATCGCTTTGATGACCTCCATCTTGAGCTTGGTAGTGACGTCCTTTGGCAAGGCGCACATGGTTTGGGTGATTGGCACTTGTTACCAGCACTCTTTTAAGACGGGCCTTTGTTGCTAACTGCAACGGCCGATTAACGACTGTGCACTGTCCAAACAATTAGCACCATCCCTCTGAATAGGTTTTCTCATCGGCAAGGTAAATTAACATGACAAACATCAATTGATGACTAATACTGCTTTTAATTTTGATCTGAATGAAAAAGCCATGGGCCAGGATTTGTAAGCTTTCGTTATAAATGGATCAATAACAATGCTTTTTTATTCACGGGTTACTAAAACCGTTCGTTGTAACAGGAATTTCGTACAATCCGTTTTCGTTATATGCGAATATTTCCTCATAGAAACGTGCACAGTTTTGCCGGGACCAAGGATAGGGAGGGGCTGGTCGCATGTCCCCGGTCAGCCCCCGCTCCGGTAGGGCAGGCCACCGTGCTGTCTTCTGGGTGTAGGTGGGAGTGACCCAACAGTGATTCAACACCGGGGTCCTGAGGCGGCCTGCCCACGGTCAGTCCATTGTACACATCGCCATTGTAATCATGTAGATCGTTACATCTGTGCCGGTTGGCCGGTAGAGGGCACCAGAGCGGTCCCACGGTGGGACCACTGACCTCTACACATGGACAGATCATCATTGTTACACACTTGAAGTCGGCGCGAACTGGAAGTGCAACATGGCGGACCCACGACATCACTCTGTTAGCCAATGAAATGTCCAGGTGTAAGGTTCAGTCGACGTAATGTTTATAAATAAACAAATGTATAGAGTAAATCCACTGACCTCTACACCTGGGCATTTCATTGGCTCACAGAAGTGACGTCTTGGGTCCGCCATGTTGCACTTCCAGTTCGCGCCGACTTCAAGCGTTAGTGCAGCAGAATGTGGACAATGGTCCGTCCAGGTGTAGAGGTCAGTGGGTGGGACCGTCTAGGGTGCTCCTGCCGGTCCGCTTGCCGATCCGTCCCGGATGGCGCATGCGCACTAGTGCCGCGTTGTGACGCCATAGTTGTGTGCCAGTTTTGTAGCTAGAAATAGTGAGAATAAACGGCCTGAGAACCGTCGATAAAAGAGAATACCTGTCTTGAGTACTTCCTGTGTGTTTGTGGACCCAAGTGAACGGTTTTCGTTACAATAAGCCAAGGTACATGTACAGTCCCGATAGTTCATTGGATGGAACCCAAGCACCGCTGATCTCATGAACACTCGCAAGTGCACGCATACAGGTAGACACTACCACACTGAGGGCATACTTGTCATTCTATCCAATGGAGGACACTTGAGTGTGTGTGAATTACACCTATCAAAGTGAGGACACGACACTAAAATGCTGGTTGTTTATTGGTTTCATATTGATGTGCATTCTAAAGTCATCATTGCGATTGCAAACTGTAAATAGTCAAGTACTCTGACGCATCCGTACATGTATGTGAACTGACAAAACACCCTGCTTAGCTTTGATGAAGCTTCATTTTGTTCCGACAAAAGTCTTTGATGTTCCTCCAGGTTCGTGTCAGCAGTGCCACAGGACAGGATGTTTCGATGTCTCGTTTGCCAGGAAGCTTCTTCAGCAGAAAGAATTTCTGCAAACCCTTCGTAACGTCTCCCTTCTTCTCGGCAGTCCAGGGACGACGTTTCACTCGTCTCGAGTTGTTCAGAGATGCCAGACTTCCAGATGGAACACTGATAGGAGCGTGTCGAGTACCTAATGTCAAATAGGAAACAAGTCGATATAAAACACAGATATTTAGGCACTTTTAATTCAGACAGCCCGATAGCCAGATGAACAAACAAATGGACAGACAGACAATTGTTTTTTTAAAGACAGCCCGACTTAAAATACAGACACATAAAAGCCTAAACTTACTGTTTTCACTGGGCACATCACAGGAATTGTCACTGCTATCATCGCTGTCCTCGTCACTAGTGAAGCCTTCTGCAAGTCACAAAGAGCAGTTTTTGTTAGATTAATGCACACATACCTGACAGTTGGTCAATCTCTGCTGGAGCTGATGTAATGCAGGAGCAATAGCAAAAGAAATGCACAAAAACACGTATACCATTTGTTATCATATTATTGTGAACTGATAACAAAATGTTATTTCTTGCATTTCTTTCGCTGTTGAAGATGTATTAGTGAATAGTAATTACTGATCAAGTATTTTTCAACAAAAGCAATCATTAATGTCTTTCTTTTGCTGTTGAGTAAATAATTTAAAACGACTGTGTCCTTACCACCAGTGACATGCAGTTCATCCAGGGATTTGCCCTGCTGGGAAGGCAAGTTTCCCCTCTCCAAGCTGAGAAAAAGTCGAGAAAGTTTGGTGACCCTCTGCACAGCATCTGGCAACTGGTAGTATTCACGATGGACACGCAAATCATGACCCATGAAGTTTGCAAGTGTTTCAAGTTGATGTTCCTTCAAGGCAAGAATTTGCGATGCGGTTGCCACGTGCTTACGAAGTTTTGTAGACCGGATGCTGGCAGCATTGTCAAGGCCCGCCATGTCTGCGTACACTCTTATACAGTCACATCCTCTTATATGATCTGTACCTCCATAAGAACATCGTGCAAACAAGTAGGTGTTGTCGTGGGCGACTCCAGCTTCATTTCTATTTGCAATCAGAGCACTCAACCACGCCACCACCTCATTGCTGAGAAGCACAGGAACAGTTCGACCCCTCTTGCCAACTATTTCGACAACTCTGAACATCTTGCACAGATGCCGTTCCAGATCAGTCAGCAGGCATTCCCCGTTGACACTAGCTGTTGTGTGCTTCTGAACGTCTTCTAGTTTCATCTTTGATACCTCCCCTTGCCTTCTGCGGTTGAACATAATAAGGTGGCACAGTGCGACTTCATTCAATCTCTTCCAAGCTGGTCCAATTTGTTCGCCCCGAGCATCCTGGACAAGTTCCACTTCCCTGTTGCCAGCTTCATGGAGGAACGCCGACATTTTCACAACATCAGCATTGGTCGGCAGAATTTTAGGTTTGTTGCGCTTTTCTTGGTACAGTGTTCTGTGTGCATGGGTGGATACACGGTCTCGCCAGGTCAGTTCGCACAAATGCGGAAATTCTTCAGCGTGTTGCGCTTTTTGCTTTTGGCCAGACTCTAGAGCATTTCCTTTCTTTCATTCTTGGCCAGCAGAGTCACCTCATCTCTTTTCATCGGAATAAGAACCTGGTTCAACTGGAAAGACACACCGACAGGTGGAGGCTTTAACAAATCACTCTTGTGAGCAACACGTCTACGCAGAGGAGTTGTGGTAGTGCTACCATGCGAGTGTGCAGGGAGTGCAGGTTTCAGTGGGCACTGGTGACGCCAGAGATCACTTCGCACATAATAGCCATAACAATATATGCACGGTCCGTATGCATGTGGAGCTACCTTAGGGAGCGTCTCAAAAGTCGGATCGCTTGGAACGTCCAAATGAGAACACATCACCGTCCCGCCGGGCATACTCCGTGTCCCCGCTGGATCGCGGGCATATGCCCATTTGGACGTTCCACCGCGGGCGCTGTTCCCGCATGTTCCCAGGCAAGAAATCTACGCATTCCCACTGGAACGGTTGCACGGCTTTACCCATTTGGGAACTCGGCCTGTATGCGAACTTGTAATTTCAAACAAAATGGCGTCTCGATACCGTAGAACGTCGCTGGAGATTTATATGAAGACCACCTATGAAAATGTGTTCAATTAAAATTTTGAATAAAATTGTTTTAAATAAATTTAAGTGTTTCGACGTATACCAGGTGTACGACCGTCGGCAGGACGGAAGGTAATGATTTGCCGGGACTATTAAAATATCTCATTACCCAGACTTAAAAAGCATAATTATTCAGACTTATGAACAAATTTAAAACAATCTCAGTCATTGGTCACCACTTAACTGCAGTTTAAAAAATGACACTACATCTAAGTGTGGAAATTACGTAAAATATAATTATCCTCCAATAATGTTGTACTATGAAATAACGTTCATTAAAGGTAGTCTTGATGTGAGGAATTAGCGGCGAGCGTGAGTCACGTAACGGAACATTATAGACTTTATTATTCCTACAAAATTGACATATTTAAAAGTAGTCGAATTGTTTCAGACTGGTTAAAAACATCTATCTATGATCCTACCTTGCCGTCTGTTGTTCTTTGTTTACTCTTTGAAGTCAACGCAACTCCGGCAATGGAGTGCAAACACAAACATGCACGCAATCGGGCACAAAGCAGACAATGTGCGAATGTTCCCAATTGGACGTTCAGGCAGATCGTTCCCATTGGAACGTTCCCACGGGAATGGTCAAAATATCATGACGCCGTATCCCAACGGGCATGCGGACGCGATCCACCGAAAAGGGAACGTTCAAATGGGAACGTTCCGTTTTGACGGGAACGTTCCCGACTTTTGAGACGCCCCCTTATGATTAGGCCTATATCCTACAATAAGTGCACCCCGGCCTTTCCGAAGGACTTGGCAATTGTGCCTATGATTACCAACATTGCGGATTTTCCACAGAAGTATCTTACGGGCACTTGGGTTGGTCTCAGACGCAATCTCTACAACTTCGCTCTCTTCTTTGTGACATGACTGGAGATGACGGGGCAACTTAGATTGAGGTACTTCACAGTAAAAGCATAAGTGTTTCTTGTCCCATTTCCTGTGCCCACTTTCATTGCTGGTCTCCATGACTGTTATGTGACCGGTCTCAGTAGCCTCGGTTGATGATCTCTGTGACTCGGCACTTGAGGCTTCATATGGAGGAGGACAAACGGCAGGTCCTGTACCAGATTCAGCCTGTGGGCCATCATCCCAACTGGAACTGCTTTGTGGACTGTCTGAACCATTTAAGTGCGGACTCGAGAACAGCGTATGGGCCACCTGGCATAGAAATCAAATCAAAATCACATTTAATTTTAAACAAATAACAATTTCTTTGGGTTATCTCTAAAATAAACTAGCCATTTTAACACCATCACAAGCAACCACATTCGCCCTTGATGTGAAACTTAACTGACGACATACCGGTAGTTATCCTCTTCATAAAAAGATATGTAATTCAAATGAGAA
The DNA here is from genome assembly GCA_037893245.1 of Crossaster papposus. Lineage (NCBI taxonomy): Eukaryota > Metazoa > Echinodermata > Asteroidea > Velatida > Solasteridae > Crossaster > Crossaster papposus. Next base: position 546,250 of record JBAIAA010000784.1, on the reverse strand, counting down.
TTTGTGTCATGTGGATTCATTATATGACTTCTAAGACTGAGCAGTTCACTAATTAAATACTTGTAGTCAGCGTACAATACAGGCGTTGTTCATATTAATAATAATAATAATGGTAATTATTATTATTATACCTCCAAATAGGCACTTGGGGAGACAATCCCATAGAGATGTACACAAACTTAAAACAGTCCTAACTTGTTTACCCTAACCCTTTTGTCTAAGATCTTCAAAATTTAGACCAAAATCTGTCGTTCTAGGACAAAAATAACTCCCAAATATCTTTTGTTTAGGGTAGGTAGACACTTAGGGAGACACTAAAATGTCTCCCTAAGTGCCACTGTCTCCTTATTACCTAAAAACTTACGCTAATTTGTCTCCCCAAGTGCCTATTTGGAAGAATTACGCATTTCATTTGTATTCTTCCTAACCTGTCTGTTGTTAATTAATGCATTCTATGGTAATTTTCTCACCTGGTGCTCAAATAGGCAGCGTGTCACACCATCAGTGTACCGGACGCAGTACTTTCCTGATAAGAAAGCCACAAATTCAACTAATTAAACTTTAAAGGGATTACATGCAATTGGGAGTGGAATGTTGAAAAGTATTTGTTGTTTACAGATCATATATATTTTTGGTTCTGAAGGGGGGGGGGGGAGGAATCAAGTTTAGGAAAAATGGCATTGTTTATTTACATGTGGTACATGTCATGGGGGGATGTAAGAGGGTATACAGCTGTCTTAATTTATGTGTGACAAATGGGATTCTACATTATGGATTACATTTCTTACCTACGGAACCCCTAATGGGACATATGACGAATAGTAATCACCGTGACAAAATAAATTTAGTTTTGTATTTCTTGCCCACGAAATCATTTCGTGCACATGAAATCATTTTGTGCCCACGAAATCATTTCCCGTGCGCTCGAAAAAAAAAGATTCATGAGCTCGAAATAATTTGTGTGCTCGAAATAATTTATTTTTTGTGCGCTTGAAATAATTTCCTGCGCTCGAAATCATTTTGTGCAATTGTTAGAAATCGGTTAAGTAAATATGTTTTACAGCACGGTCTTCACGCAAGGTTAACGTGAACCCACAAATTACGAGGGCATTCCATTTGTTTTCGTCATATGTCCTTTTAGAGGCTCCGCACTTACCTTTGGTGAAGGAGATTATTACGGCAGGATACCATGATGAATCTGGAGGCCACAGTGCGATTACGTTCTCCCCTTCATGATGCTGGTGATTTGTCAAGGTTCCATCAAGACGACTACTCCGTTTCATGTTTGTTATGGTAGTTCTGTCAGCCACACCTAGACTAGCTAGCTGTAACAAGACAACAATACAACAACAATATACCATTAAACTGATAATACAAGTAAATATTAATAATTGTGGCTACTTATTTGTTTTATTATTTAAGTGTCTAGTTACCCCACAAAACGATATTTGGGAGTTATTTTTGCTCGGAGAAGACAGATTTGGGTCTAAATAGCATAAATATAAAATTTCGTGGAAAAAGCTCCAGGTAAAAACGGGTTAGGTTACAAAAAAGATTGTGCACGACTCTATGGGATTGTCTCCCAAAGTGCCCATTTGGAGGTATATTAATAACTACAATTAACTATTTCTTGCTCGCACGGTGCTCAATAACTCATGCTTGCGTTGGCAAAATAAAGCAGTTAAATTTGGTTATAACTTATATATTATTCTGAAATTAGGCATATTCACTTCCCACATCATCCTATAGACTAGAGTGAGAGATCGAGGCCATGACTACAAATTACATTACAACGTAAATTAGCATGTCATATGTCATAGAGTGAGCTACATTCATGCAAGCTTCCAAATACAATTGCTCTACTTAATTACCATCTATCCACGAATTTATTCCAGCTCCATGGTACACCTAGCTAGCTGCAAATGACCACGTCTTCGCATAAACTACAATATGACTCACTAAACTTAGGCCAAAACAACGTTATAATAGTTAAGACATGTCTGAACTAGTTTAGTTAGAGACATGTAATGTATGTATGACAACATGTATGTATTTACGTCGTTGTCACACGCGCCACTGGAGGGCGCTATGCCATTCAGGGTGATACTGTTTGCGTTTTATTTGACGGGGTAAAAAATGTGCATACTGCCACACGTCAGGTCTTATGCGTCAACCGAGGACTCCTCCCAAACGCTTTGATATTTAACCAACAGTCAAAAATGGCCACGAAAGTGCCATTTTTCACAATATTTCATACCGAGGACGCGCTCGGTTTGCAAGGTGTCCTCAGTATGTGAGTGTGTACTTACATAAAAGCCCTCCATTTGCGGTATTGACATGTACTGAATGGCTAGGCTTGCGTACAACGGTAATTTACTGTCAAAAACTCGAGTATTGCGTTGCCTCACCGTGTGGAATGTCGCCATATTAATTTAACCGCTCCAGCGATATCACGGCCAAGTTGTAGGTCGATGTCACATTCTACATCATATGGAAACATCAACCTTATCGAATACAAACAAAGCAATTTAAAGTTGCGTTCGACACGGCGGAGGCACGACGTCGGAAAATTGCCTAACCCAAAACAGTTAAGCATTTTGCAGATCCAGGAAAACCTGTCACTGAGGTATAATCAAATTTCGAATTTCTTTGATGGCGAATCCTTGTGCTGAGTTTGCGCTTTCAATCGTGTTTTAAGCGTTTTTTATTTAATTTAATTCTTCGCGTTTCGGAATCAAATTATTTCCTAGTTTCGAGTAGAAAAATGTTAGAAATGTTCAAAAAATAAGCTGAAATTGTTGAACCTGCGTTGTTGCGTTGTGTGTCGTTAAATAAGGGAATAATAATAATCGAACTAGGTCACGAAGGCGTCACGTTTTGGGAGTTACACACGCCTATCTGCTCAGGCTGTAGAGTTGCTCAGGACTGACTGAGGAAGATGCTCTAATGCTGGCCTTTTTATGTCCACGTTACCATGACACACAAAAAATGAGAAACGCTTGAGCTACTCAAATTCGGCTGTCTTCGCCTACACCGTGGTCCCATCTCTATGTCATTGTACTATAATACACTGTTAGAAAAGGGGTGTTATATCAACACCGAAAAACAGTGTTCACTGAACACCGTTTTTCAGGGTTCATTAGTTGCCATCACCAATTTTCGGTGTTGGCCCTGAACACCGATAATCGGTGTTGAGTGATCACCGCTGGACAGTGTCCATTTTTGAACACCGTTAAATAGTGTAGCTTGAACACTGATGATCAGTGTCAAGTGAACACCGAACAACGGTGTAGCTCACCTGGACACTGAAAACTAGGGTTTATTCAACACCCTTGGGCGGTGTACATCCTTACTCGACACCGAGAAACAGTATTGATCCAACGCCAATATTCGGTGCAGAATGAACACCGAAAAGTAGTGTAGGGCCAATACCAAATACTAGTGTTAAATTGACACCAATATTTGGTGAACACCGGAAAGTAGTGATATTCTAAAACAAGACAGTCGGTACAATAATTAGCACCATCTTATTTTGTCACCACTACTCCTTTAAGACTGAATACACTGACAGATTACTGCCATGCAATTTGACAGGGTAAAATAAAAACAACGTAGCTAGTTATTTTCCAGAAATTTTGTACATGATTGACTTGTTAAATATTTTAGGAATGGCTATGAATTCCACTTTCTAATGTAATCATCCTACACTGTAATACCGGTACCAATTTACTTATTGGCACGCAATTTAGAATGATTTAAGTGACAACACTATAACAGGATCAATCTTTGTTAGTGTAAAATGGACTTCATTCACATTTGTATGGCAATTCATAGTCCAATTGATGTCGTGGTCATTGCAAGCTTGACCCCATCTGCCTCAACACCGATGTATTGTGTTCAGCAATTTCATTGAGAACATTTAATGGTGTTCAGTAGGGTCAACACCGAAGAGTGGTGTTGAATTTAGTCAACACTATTTTGAACACCGAAAGATAGTGTTGAATTTAGTGGACACCATTTTTGAACACCAAAAAATGGTGTTCAATCAAGTGAACACCATTTTGAACACCGACAAATAGTGTTCAATTGGGTGGACACCATTTTGAAAGCAGAAAACGGTGTTCAATCAAGTGAACACCGTTTTGAATACCGAAAAGTAGTGTTCAAATGAAGTGAACACTGTTTTTCGGTGTTGGGGTAACACTACTTTTCTAACAGTGTACGATGGCTACACGACGGCATTGGGAGGGCTTCACGTAGTCGTGTTGCCTTCTTAAGAGAATCGTGTAGCTTCTTGTTTCCTTTGCATTATCTTCGTGAGGCGAAAAATGAGCGATGGCCCCGACGATCACACGAAGTAAAGACGAAGATGACACGTACGATTTGACAAGATGCCCTCACTGACGATGGCCTTACGAAGGGCAAAATTGACACACGAATTCAACAAGAAAATAAACCTTCGCAAGGTCCTTCGCCAATTTGTTGGCATGCCAAAGATTTTTCCACCTGAAAAACTCTACCGGTGGTCATACGATGGCTTAAGATGAAATCTCGAATGGTCGGATGTTTTTACGATCGGAACCGAATTTGAACATTTCCTTTATCGTATGGCCATCTGGTGTCAATTTCAGGACAGTGTAACGCGGGCATAAGCAAAATACAAGAAAAAACGAATTAAGTTAAGGAGACAACTGCCCTTTGACCGTTACTTTATTTAGCTGACCTAGCCTTGCTATGTAAACACCTAAGCAAAACACCAGATTTAACATGTAAATTAAGTACAATAAACACTGTGCTGAATCTAGAATGCACACATGCACACTTGTTCGTTTCTTATTACAGCCAATTTAACCTCGTAAATCATATAAAACTGCTTAATATTTCTGTTACACATTAAGACAAACTTCAATTAACGATTATTGATACCTCCATGCCTCATTGTTTCGAATTTTTCTAGTAATAGCAGGATTGCAAAAACAAAATTATATCTGACTTCTCAGACTCAACGATTGATGTCCGTTTTGCCTGGCGGAAAACGTCCAGTCACTAGAGGGCGCTATAATCAATAACTGTGAACAACTAACACACCGTATTCTATCAGTTACACTAAGGTTTCAAATCCATGAAGGAGAAATGTTTTTTGTATTTCAACAGTCTAGATCGATACAGTAGGGTCCAAAATGCTTAAATACCAAATTTCGTGGAAAAAGTTCTGGGTAAAAACGGGTTAGGTTACAGTAAAGATTGGAAAATGTTGTGCACGTCTCTATGGAGATGTCTCCCAACAGTATCATTAAGCGTTGCTATAAAAGGTCACACGGTAGGCGTCCAGAGAACTCGCGTGGCCGCACGTGGGCATTTTACACTGGGTTTCTTCTGCTACAATTTGTGAGAGAATGATTTCTTACTAACTCAAGAAACATTCATGTTAGAATTGTTCTTCAAGAAACAAAATCAACGTGAAGAGGCGTTAAAACGAAATTTATTTACGACCTTTTAATAACGAGAAGATATAGCAACGCCAAGATTCACCTACCTACATCCGATGGGTTCTAGCTCTACTCAGGCTGGCTTGAATGCAGTACTTGTTACAGCGGTCAAACAAACGCCACCCTGGACATAATTTCATTGCGAACCTCAAACAACGATTGAATCACGCTCACAGATGCGAAGCCCCAATTTGATTGAAAATGTTAAGTCGTCAGTATACTATTCGCAGTGCGATTTATCCTCATGCATGAGGTCTTGCACTCAATTAAAAAGAAAACCAATTATTAAACTCAAAATTCAATTATATCTCGGTGGTGGTTAAATTAAGGTGTTCCGGGTTAGGCTTGAGTGATGCGGCATCGACTCATAAATAAGACGGTTGTAGCTGAGGAGAGGTATACCCACTCAATGAAACACAATGATAATTCAGTCTGAAGCTCATGTGCGGACAACACACTGGTAGTTTATGAAAACACATTGTCAGAACACGAGTGCCGGCAAAAACATGTCTTTTGACGAAGAAACTGTCACGGATTTTGACAACACTACCAAAAATGGCCGGACACAAAACCCGCTTAGCCCTCAACTTGCTGCAATCTACTCAATCATCGCCTGCCTGGCTGTGCTTGGTAACGGCATGGTCATCACCGTTATGCTGCTTAGACGACGAGTGTTCAGCTCCTTCACAAATCGTCTCATCCTGCATCAGTCTATCATTGACTGTGTTGCTGGCGTTGTGTTTTTCTTGAAGCATGTACCTTTGCAGATCATCACACTACCATTGTCAATGGAGGATAATATCTGTGACCAATTGCTCTGTCGGTTTATTGTGGCCGATGTTTTCGTATGGTGTATGAATGTGACATCGACCTACAACCTGATCGTAATATCGCTGGAGCAGTTTATGGCGACTTGCCACCCAGTAAAGCATCGCAATACTTTTTCCTCAGCCAAGCTAAAATTTGCTGTTGGAATCACATGGGCTATCGGCTTTGCATACGGCTTCCATTTAACTGTGTTATTTGAAGCTAACGAAGGACGTTGTCAACCTACGCACTTAGAAGCTGGTTTGCAGGTTGTTCAAGCTTCAGCGGTGATTTCTATTGAATATTTGGTGCCCATCAGCATTCTAATATATACATACAGCCGGATACTCATCACGCTCAACAAGAAATCGGCTAATCCAATGAACGGTCCTCGTAATGCGATGAATAAAGCCAAGACAAACGGTCTCGTAACGACAATGCTGATAGGCATAATGTTTGTACTTTGTTGGACACCAATAGAAGTGTTGTTCGTGTATCAAAACGTTTCAGGAGATTGGATCACACCGCTGTACTTACCCTTTATCAGCCTGGTGGCATGCAACATGCTCGTCAACCCGGTCATTTACTGCTTCACATACGCCAAATTTTGCTCCGGGCTGAGAAAACTAGTACTCAAGCGATGCCGTAAGAATCGAGTGGAGGACGGGGACATCATTTCAATGTCAGCTGCTACCTCACGAATGAACACAAATGTAATGCACGTTGTTCAATAATAAACAGAGTGTAGAGTTCACCAAGGACACTTTCCTTACAAGACGGCTTTCCAGAGTCGCACCCTAACCAACATGAACATGTATTTGGATTTTAGATTCTATTGAAACCCCCGAGTCGTTTCAATCAATAACAACCGAATGATTAATGATTTTCTTATTAGTTAGTTTCAGCTCTACTCTGGCACTAAAACTGGCACTGACACTGGAAAGGACTGAAACTGCTCTTTGTGGCACTTCATGTATAAATCGTGCCTCCGCTATACTGCATGTCGCTCTGGATAGCTGTGGATCTACAATGTTCGTTATATATTTCACGACTTAGCTAGTCTAGTCGAATTTGAGTAAAATTGGCAGTAAATCACCAATCGAATAACGCAAGTTGAAAACCCACACAATTAAAACTCCCCGTAAAATGTACGGGAAATTACCTAGTAGCCGTGGGTGCCAACAAATTTCCGTAATTTGCACTGTCACCGTAAACGGATAGATGTTAGCAAAATAATGTTCTCTCTGAATACAAAAAAGGCAGAGTTTTGAACTTAATATATTTATTATCAGGAAATGCAACAATTTGTCATTCTTTTGGTTCCTCATTTTATTCATGTTAATCCCCTACTACCAAATTTATGGTGACCATAATTTATTTGGAAATTCGTTGATACCCATAGTTTCCGTGTATTTTGTTAACAGTGCATTTTGCAGAATTATATCGTCATCGTGTTAAAATGTTGAGGTTATTGACTGGTCGATATTCAGTAAAAGAATTTATAATAATAAGTGTTATTATCCATAATAGCTGGTATTATACAAAACCTAAATAAATACCCGTCATCTGATTGGTGCATCGCTGATCACAAGCACAAGCAGGTTGTTAAACACCGCCAATCGTGGGCGGGGCATTGTCCGGCCGTCCTCCCTTCTTTGTTTGTACTCTGACGTTTTCTCGATGACCTCCACAGGATTTCTACACGATTTAGAATCGTGGACGTTTTGTCAATCGTGAACGTACCCAATTCTTTTGTCTGACGGCCACGATTGGCGGTCAATACATAGGCCCAATTATTCTCCCAATGCGTGGAGTGGCCGTACCGCAATATATTTTGTATTCAACCGTAAATAGAACTCCCAGTTTTCAAAAAAATATATAATTCATGCACACAAATAGGCTGGGAGGCAAGAATCGAAATCGTCCTAATTAAAATATACAGGGTTCAATGATTTGGGAAATTGTTTTTTCTTAAATTCTTCAGAATTTTTTTAATTTTTTTTATGAAAGCTCCTGAAATCGCTATAGGTATTACTTTCTGGTCTAAGTGGATTTTTAGGGGTACAATTAAATTAAAACTTATTTATTTCTTAATACAAAACTTATTTCGTCCCATCCGCACAAGGTCGGGGGAAATCAGCAGGGCTTCTTTCCCCCCACGAGTCAAAGATAATACTGTGACTTTTCCCACCACAGTGCGGCCAGAATCGCGTACTTTGAATTACGCTGTGAATAAGATACATCGTTTTGTGTGTGCCATGCGCAAGCTGTGCTTCGTGCCGTGATTCAATGCCTGCCATTCTGCCCGCAATGTGGTGGATGCACGGTACCCTAAACAAGTTGCAATATTCCCTTTAACTCGTGGGGAAAGGAGCCCTATTGGTTTCCCTCGACCTCGTGCGCACGGGACGAAATAATGTTTTACAGTTTGTTGTTACCCCCAAAACCCCACTTAGACCAAAAAGTAAAACTTATCACGATTTCAAGGACTTTTTTCTTAATTTCAATTAGGAGTGTTTTCAAGTAAGCCGTATGTTCAGTCATCATCATTATGGATCACACCCTTCATTCAATAACGACACATGATAATAATGGTACATAGTAATAACATTTAACAAAAAACAGTCTCTAGGATGACACAACAATGACTACATTAACAGTCACTACAACAGCAGTGTTGTCAGTCACTACAACAAGAGTCACCACAACAACAGTCACCACAGCCAAATCCTCTAAATCGTCTTGTTTTGCCATGGAACGAACTGCATTTGCTGGGGAGTTGGCCCAGTGCTTCAGGAGGTTCCTCTGCATCTTTCCTTTCTTGGTGGAGGTGTTACTGCCAGCAATGTGTGTCGTACAAGTTGCTCTCCTTTCTCAATGCTCCAGGGATGAAGTCACGGTTCATGTTCACTGCACAGTCGAGCTGCTGGTTCTGGAGTCCAGGGTACCGTATCCTCACCAGATTGTGAAGGACAATGCAGGCTTTCACGATGACCTTGATAGTAGAGGGGATGGTGCTGCCTGATAGTCAGCAGAACTTGGAAGCGGTTCGCTAGGATGCCAAAGGCATTTTCTACTACCCTTCTGGTGCGGAAAAGCATGTAGTTATCCTCTCTTCATCGTCTAGCCCCCGGAGCCTGTATGGCTTCATCATGGTTTCTCGGAGGGCAAATGCGTCGTCGCCGATGAAGATCGAAGTAGGGAACATCCTGGTAGTCATTGGGTAGAGGATCGGGGGCAGGGAATCCTATGGTACCGTCTTCAACACATTCCTTGGTTTCACAGTTATTGTGATGCTGATCCTGTACCACCGACGTCTGCCAAGATGAACTTGGACTCCGCGTCTACAAGGGCCATGAGTACAACATAATATAATCCCTTGTAGTTGAAATATTGAGAGCCACTCGATGGAGGACACTTGCAAGCAATGTGCTTCTCATCTAGTGCACCACTTGTTTAGGGGAATTTCCATTTCTCGATGTACTTCTCAGATATGGCACACCATCCCTTAGGACTGGTGGGGCAGGACATCACCTCGGGCATGTACTCATCGATTATGGCTTGGCAAACCTCTCTGACGACGATTGACTGGGTGTTGTGGGGGACCCTCCATCTGTACTGCATGCTTGAGTACTTGCTCCCAGAGACAAGGTGGCGCAAAGTCAGTGCAAGCTTCAGGCCAGGCTCCAGGGGATCCCTGCACCAGGTGTTTTTTGTGTGATCCTGGAACCACTCAGGCTAGCAGCTCATTGAACATCTCGGGGGGGGGGGGGGGGGGGGGCATCCGCATGAAGTTCTTAACGTCTTTGGTCCTCGTTTCGGAGCTCCACCAAAAGCTTGTCGTAGAGGTCAAACTGCCGTCGCCTGCCGATCCATGGTCTCACCCAAACTTCACGTCCTCTTCTTCTTCTCCTTCTCCTTCTTCAGATTATGTTCTGTTGGATCTGGTGAACTGCAAAATCGATCAGATCATGCTAGTGCTGGAGAAGAGCTAGCTCCATCCTCTCTGGTCTAAGGTCAAAGAAGAACTGAAGAAGAGCTATAAATAGGAGCCTATATATATATATATATATATAGAAAATGTGAAAATATAAATATAACAGTGCTCACCGGAAATAAGACCGAGCTTTCGGTGCGAATGCACCTTCTTCAGGGAGAATTATGGCTTGTTGTGGTACTGGGGATGGTACAAGTGTACCATCGACAACGGCCCCTTCAGAACTGTTCCCTGCAAGCGTCCAAGGTGCAAAACTTGTGCACATGTTGACAATACATCATCCATCACTGGTCCCCGAGGCCATTTCAACATCCGCGGCCACTTCAAATGCACCACTACTAATCTTGTTTATTGTATTAAGTGTACTCGCTGTGGCTTGCTTTATATTGGAGAAACCAAGCGCCGACTTGCCGACCGTTTTACGGAGCATCTCCGAAGCGTTCGGCTGAAACAACCCGGCCTGGCTGTCGCCCAACACTTCGGCGCGCCATCTCACTCCACCAAGGACATGAGCGTCTGCGTTGTTTCCACGGCATCGTCGGACACGCAGCGCCGATCTTTGGAACAGCGTGTGATGTTCCAACTGGGCACGCTCCAACCTGACGGGATGAACGCGGAGTTCACCTTCTCCGCGTTTGTTCTACCAGCGGGACATCACAACAAGCCATAATTCTCCCTGAAGAAGGTGCATTCGCACCGAAAGCTCGGTCTTATTTCCGGTGAGCACTGTTATATTTATATTTTCACATTTTCTATGCTCTTCAGTGCTACGCAGCATCCCAAATTTTGATATATATATATATATACTTTCTTAAAACGCTGGCAATGCGCTGGGATATACGCTGGCCATACGCCAATAATACGCTAGTTGTACGCCAAATACGTTACTCAGTCGTCAGGCATACGCCAATATGTCTATATTCCGTTGCAGATGCGTCAGACATACGTTAGAAGTACGTTACTCATACGCTATCAATGCGCCATCAATACGCTAGCTGTATGGTAAACCTTCATGCCAACCTATGCATAGGTTGGCATGAAGGTTTGCCATAGCTATGGCAACTTATGTCCAGCGTACTCGACCTATCCGTAACCTACCTCTGGCGTACCTCTGGCGTATTCAGCGTATGCATAGCGTATGCCTAGCGTATACTTAGCGTATGAACCATACGCAGGTATACGCACACAATTTTTAAGCATGCTTAAAAAATTAGTTCGGCCTCGGCGTATCCCAGCGTATATCAGCGTATGCCACCATGCTTGTAACGTATACAACCTATCCCTAACGTACCCCTACCGTATTTCAGCGTAGGCCTGCGTATGAGTGATATTTTAATACGAAACTCATACCCTGGTGCCATACGCAACAGTGTGACAGCGCCTTTAGAGTTTAGAAAGACAAACTATATAGACATCCAAATAAAACCTTTTATTTAATGTCTGTGATTGTACCTCGCAGACACCATAGACATCTAATAAAACCTAGACACGCGTTGTTGTTCTCACAACACACAGTTTGAATTATATCTCACGCGTAATGCGAGCGTGCGTCCTTTTGTGCGCGCATCACGCCCGTATCCTAAAATGAAGAACTGCGGTTCTACAGCAAATATTTTAGGGGGGCTAGACAACTGACATAAAAATGGGTTTATAATGTCTGTGGGCTAGACCCTTCGCACGTGACGTCAATGTTTCACTTTCGCAAAACCAGTATACGTAAATTCAAAAATGTGCTTTTTATTGCATATTTTTGAGGACGGGGAGGAGGGGACGGGGGCTAGACGAACGTTTTAATGGGCTAAAGCACCCCCCCCCCCCCCCCTTTCCCTAGCCCCTCCCTGCCGACCCCTCGGGACCCCAAGGAGCTGAAGCGAAAAAAACAACGTGATGTCCTGGAGTTGGGCCGGATCGCCCTCTGGCTAGAGGATGGGGCTTCCTGACCCGGCTGGTCGGACGTGTCGGCCCTGGACGAGGACACAAAGTGGGATACCCTGCGACTGTCCCACTGTTGCAGATAAGGCGAGAGCAGCCCCAAGGCAAACCCCCGATGTGGAAGGTAGTAGTCCCGCGAACGCGGTTGGTGGACGTCTTCCGTTTGACCCATGGTGGCAAGACATCAGGGCACTTGGGGGTTTCCCGGACGGTTGCTCGGCTGAGACAGGCGCTGGTGTACTTCCGGGGGTTGCGACGTCAGGCGGAGAAGTGGTGCCGGAAGTGCCACAAGTGTGGATCCAAGAAGCCGCCCCCTCGACCCATCCAGGCCCCACGCACCGACAGCGCGCACCGTGGCCCAAACCCTCGTGAGGAACGGGTCGAGTCGGCCAGCCAGCTAAGCCAGGACCTAGCAGGAAAGGCTGCCTCGACCGCCCCCAGGCCTTTGGACAGGGCATCGGGGACACGGACACCGCTCCAGCCAACCGGAAGTAGGCATGCCGGTAACCCCTCCCCGTCAGCTCGGACGGGAGGTAGGACGCAGACCGAGCCCCCGACGTCCCCTCCGATGTCGACATTTCAGTGGCGTGGACAACTCCGAGTCTTGCCGGCCGGGTGCCGGGTGGAGCTGCTGGACGGGACCTGGATGCGTTTGGGGATGGACGGCGTCATCCAGCGGCCACACTGCGTAAGGGACGTTCCCTTCTGAGGGACGAGTGGTGACGGCCATCAGCTGCTGCGGACGCGCGTGGTCCACTCATACGAGGTTCCGGGCGACTCCTGCAAAAGTACGAGGGGCAACCGTACGACCAGTAATTCGTGGGTGCGTCTGTGGCAGGCCAGCCCTCCCTGGGAGGACTGCTGCCCCCGGGAAGGCGCCCCGACCCCACGCTATCCTGACGACGTCCTACGGGAGTTATGGGAGCAGCTGTTCAGCCAGACTGAGTTTCAGCGCCGGCCACCTCCCACCTCCTAGACGAAAACTTTAACTGTTTTTTTATTTTAATGTTGCAGATGCCCGCCGTTCTGTTTGGGTACAAACAAAGTCTTCGAAGAGGGCTGTGTAGCGTCTGTGCCGGTTGGCCGGTAGAGGGCACTAGATCGATTCCACGGTGAAGCCGCCTAGTGGTCCCTGCCGGTACGCCCGGGAAACCCGTTCCGGGTAGCTAGTTTCAGTGCCGCGTTATAACGGTGAGCTTCATCGCAATGTTTTGACCAGTGAAGTTGTGTTAATTAACGGCCTAAGAATTAGCGAAACCAAAGAATACCTGTCTGAGACTCATTCTTGTGTGTTTGTCGACCCCAGCAACGGTCTACGTTACAATATATTAAATTATTAGAGAAATGATATAATGTGCAAAGTGATGCCTGCTGGGGACATTTATGTCAGTTGTGCCCAAACCTTTGGAAAGCTCAAAACTTTGTACGGCTTTTGTACGGCTATTTTCATACCTGCGTTTGTATACTATACAGTGCATTACCAGCCGAAACGCCTAAATGAAAACGCACGATCAATAAATGAGCGTTTCATTTGTTTTCCCTCTGCGTAAACAGCGCAAGTGCGTGCGCTGCAGATGATTTTGTCGTGACCTTGTTTAACTAGCATGATGCGCGTAAGTTGTTTGCGTCTGTTCTACTTGCACGTGCGTTTCATTTAGAATAATTTAATGTAGGCGTGCAGGATATGTTTAAGGCATCTCCGCGAGTAACAATGAGAATAAGTGCTTAAACCCGCCAGAGTGTACATGAATGGATAGTCACTTCTTTGTCACAGTGTACATGAATGGCTAGTCACTTCTTCGTCAGTGTACAATAACATAAATGGCTAGTCACTTCTTTGTCACAGTGTACATAAATGGCTAGTCACTTCTTTCGCAGAATGGATTCAAAGTATCTCCGATCGTAAGAATGAAGAGTTAGCGCTTTAGTAATTTAATATAGCTCTATGGTCATGGTTGTGGTCAACCAAACTCTCGGGTACTGACCAAGAAAGTGTCTACTTTGTCACTCTGAGTCGAGTACTTCAAGTCATACCAAAAACTTATTAGCAGCAGAGCGAGGTTTTGATCCTCGGCACTCTGGGTTATAGGCCCAGCAAGCTTCCACTGCGCCACCATGCCTCATGTAAATTTAGAAAAACAACAAACAAAATAAAAGCAGACATTCTAAAAACATTCTAAATTTTTTATTAAATTTGAATAACAGTGAAGCAAAAATACCTCTTTAGCAGAGCGAGGTTTCGGTCCTCGGGCTTCTGGGTTATGGGCCCATCACGCTCCCACTGCACCACTCTGCGTAACTATTTTTAATGAAAATGAAATCCCTATCAAATACAAAATTATCCTGAGCAGACCGAGGTTGTGCTCATCCGAACTCTCGGTTACTGACCAAGAAAGGGTCTACTTGTCACTCTGAGTCGAGTACTTCAAGTCATACCAAAAACTTATTAGCAGCAGAGCGAGGTTTTTGTCCTCGGCACTCTGGGTTATAGGCCCAGCAAGCTTCCACTGCGCCACCATGCCTCATGTAAATTTAGAAAAACAACAAACAAAATAAAAGCAGACATTCTAAAAACATTCAAAAATATTTATTAAATTTGAATAACAGTGAAGCAAAAATACCTCTTTAGCAGAGCGAGGTTTCGGTCCTCGGGCCTCTGGGTTATGGGCCCATCACGCTCCCACTGCACCACTCTGCGTAACTATTTGTAATGAAAATGAAATCACTTTCAAGGAAATAATTATCCTGAGCAGACCGAGGTTGTGGTCAACCAAACTCTCGGGTACTGACCAAGAAAGTGTCTACTTTGTCACTCCGAGTCGAGTACCTCATGTCATACCAAAAACTTGTTAGCAGAGCGAGGTTTCGATCCTCGGACCTCTGGGTTATGGGCCCAGCACGCTTCAACAGCGCCACTATGCCTCATGTAAATTTAGAAAATGCAAACAAAATGAAAGCAGACATTCTAAAAACATTCTACAGTATTTATTAAATGTGAATAGCAGTGAAGCAAAAATACCTCGTTAGCAAAGCGAGGTTTTGGTCCTCGGACCTCTGGGTTATGGGCCCATCACGCTCCCGCTGCACCACTCTGCGTAACTATTTTTAATGAAAATGAAATCCCTATCAAATACAAAATTATTATGAGCAGACCGAGGTTGTGATCATCCGAACTCTCGGTTACTGAACAAGAAAGGGTCTACTTTGTCACTCTGAGTCGAGTACTTCAAGTCATACCAAAAACTTATTAGCAGCAGAGCGAGGTTTTCATCCTCGGCACTCTGGGTTATAGGCCCAGCAAGCTTCCACTGCGCCACCATGCCTCATGTAAATTTAGAAAAACAACAAACAAAATAAAAGCAGACATTCTAAAAACATTCTAAAATATTTATTAAATTTGAATAACAGTGAAGCAAAAATACCTCTTTAGCAGAGCGAGGTTTCGGTCCTCGGGCCTCTGGGTTATGGGCCCATCACGCTCCCACTGCACCACTCTGCGTAACTATTTGTAATGAAAATGAAATCACTTTCAAGGAAATAATTATCCTGAACAGACCGAGGTTGTGGTCAACCAAACTCTCGGGTACTGACCAAGAAATTGTCTACTTTGTCACTCTGAGTCGAGTACTTCAAGTCATACCAAAAACTTTTTAGCAGCAGAGCGAGGTTTTGATCCTCGGCACTCTGGGTTATAGGCCCAGCAAGCTTCCACTGCGCCACCATGCCTCATGTAAATTTAGAAAAACAACAAACAAAATAAAAGCAGGAATTCTAAAAACATTCTAAAATTTTTATTAAATTTGAATAACAGTGAAGCAAAAATACCTCTTTAGCAGAGCGAGGTTTCGGTCCTCGGGCCTCTGGGTTATGGGCCCATCACGCTCCCACTGCACCACTCTGCGTAACTATTTGTAATGAAAATGAAATCCCTATCAAATACACAATTATTATGAGCAGACCGAGGTTGTGATCATCCGAACTCTCGGTTACTGACCAAGAAAGGGTCTACTTGTCACTCTGAGTCGAGTACTTCAAGTCATACCAAAAACTTATTAGCAGCAGAGCGAGGTTTTTGTCCTCGGCACTCTGGGTTATAGGCCCAGCAAGCTTCCACTGCGCCACCATGCCTCATGTAAATTTAGAAAAACAACAAACAAAATAAAAGCAGACATTCTAAAAACATTCTAAAATATTTATTAAATTTGAATAACAGTGAAGCAAAAATACCTCTTTAGCAGAGCGAGGTTTCGGTCCTCGGGCCTCTGGGTTATGGGCCCATCACGCTCCCACTGCACCACTCTGCGTAACTATTTGTAATGAAAATGAAATCACTTTCAAGGAAATAATTATCCTGAGCAGACCGAGGTTGTGGTCAACCAAACTCTCGGGTACTGACCAAGAAAGTGTCTACTTTGTCACTCCGAGTCGAGTACCTCATGTCATACCAAAAACTTGTTAGCAGAGCGAGGTTTCGATCCTCGGACCTCTGGGTTATGGGCCCAGCACGCTTCAACAGCGCCACTATGCCTCATGTAAATTTAGAAAATGCAAACAAAATGAAAGCAGACATTCTAAAAACATTCTACAGTATTTATTAAATGTGAATAGCAGTGAAGCAAAAATACCTCGTTAGCAAAGCGAGGTTTTGGTCCTCGGACCTCTGGGTTATGGGCCCATCACGCTCCCGCTGCACCACTCTGCGTAACTATTTTTAATGAAAATGAAATCCCTATCAAATACAAAATTATTATGAGCAGACCGAGGTTGTGATCATCCGAACTCTCGGTTACTGAACAAGAAAGGGTCTACTTTGTCACTCTGAGTCGAGTACTTCAAGTCATACCAAAAACTTATTAGCAGCAGAGCGAGGTTTTCATCCTCGGCACTCTGGGTTATAGGCCCAGCAAGCTTCCACTGCGCCACCATGCCTCATGTAAATTTAGAAAAACAACAAACAAAATAAAAGCAGACATTCTAAAAACATTCTAAAATATTTATTAAATTTGAATAACAGTGAAGCAAAAATACCTCTTTAGCAGAGCGAGGTTTCGGTCCTCGGGCCTCTGGGTTATGGGCCCATCACGCTCCCACTGCACCACTCTGCGTAACTATTTGTAATGAAAATGAAATCACTTTCAAGGAAATAATTATCCTGAACAGACCGAGGTTGTGGTCAACCAAACTCTCGGGTACTGACCAAGAAATTGTCTACTTTGTCACTCTGAGTCGAGTACTTCAAGTCATACCAAAAACTTATTAGCAGCAGAGCGAGGTTTTGATCCTCGGCACTCTGGGTTATAGGCCCAGCAAGCTTCCACTGCGCCACCATGCCTCATGTAAATTTAGAAAAACAACAAACAAAATAAAAGCAGGAATTCTAAAAACATTCTAAAATTTTTATTAAATTTGAATAACAGTGAAGCAAAAATACCTCTTTAGCAGAGCGAGGTTTCGGTCCTCGGGCCTCTGGGTTATGGGCCCATCACGCTCCCACTGCACCACTCTGCGTAACTATTTGTAATGAAAATGAAATCCCTATCAAATACACAATTATTATGAGCAGACCGAGGTTGTGATCATCCGAACTCTCGGTTACTGACCAAGAAAGGGTCTACTTGTCACTCTGAGTCGAGTACTTCAAGTCATACCAAAAACTTATTAGCAGCAGAGCGAGGTTTTTGTCCTCGGCACTCTGGGTTATAGGCCCAGCAAGCTTCCACTGCGCCACCATGCCTCATGTAAATTTAGAAAAACAACAAACAAAATAAAAGCAGACATTCTAAAAACATTCTAAAATATTTATTAAATTTGAATAACAGTGAAGCAAAAATACCTCTTTAGCAGAGCGAGGTTTCGGTCCTCGGGCCTCTGGGTTATGGGCCCATCACGCTCCCACTGCACCACTCTGCGTAACTATTTGTAATGAAAATGAAATCACTTTCAAGGAAATAATTATCCTGAGCAGACCGAGGTTGTGGTCAACCAAACTCTCGGGTACTGACCAAGAAAGTGTCTACTTTGTCACTCCGAGTCGAGTACCTCATGTCATACCAAAAACTTGTTAGCAGAGCGAGGTTTCGATCCTCGGACCTCTGGGTTATGGGCCCAGCACGCTTCAACAGCGCCACTATGCCTCATGTAAATTTAGAAAATGCAAACAAAATGAAAGCAGACATTCTAAAAACATTCTACAGTATTTATTAAATGTGAATAGCAGTGAAGCAAAAATACCTCGTTAGCAAAGCGAGGTTTTGGTCCTCGGACCTCTGGGTTATGGGCCCATCACGCTCCCGCTGCACCACTCTGCGTAACTATTTTTAATGAAAATGAAATCCCTATCAAATACAAAATTATTATGAGCAGACCGAGGTTGTGATCATCCGAACTCTCGGTTACTGAACAAGAAAGGGTCTACTTTGTCACTCTGAGTCGAGTACTTCAAGTCATACCAAAAACTTATTAGCAGCAGAGCGAGGTTTTCATCCTCGGCACTCTGGGTTATAGGCCCAGCAAGCTTCCACTGCGCCACCATGCCTCATGTAAATTTAGAAAAACAACAAACAAAATAAAAGCAGACATTCTAAAAACATTCTAAAATATTTATTAAATTTGAATAACAGTGAAGCAAAAATACCTCTTTAGCAGAGCGAGGTTTCGGTCCTCGGGCCTCTGGGTTATGGGCCCATCACGCTCCCACTGCACCACTCTGCGTAACTATTTGTAATGAAAATGAAATCACTTTCAAGGAAATAATTATCCTGAACAGACCGAGGTTGTGGTCAACCAAACTCTCGGGTACTGACCAAGAAATTGTCTACTTTGTCACTCTGAGTCGAGTACTTCAAGTCATACCAAAAACTTATTAGCAGCAGAGCGAGGTTTTGATCCTCGGCACTCTGGGTTATAGGCCCAGCAAGCTTCCACTGCGCCACCATGCCTCATGTAAATTTAGAAAAACAACAAACAAAATAAAAGCAGGAATTCTAAAAACATTCTAAAATTTTTATTAAATTTGAATAACAGTGAAGCAAAAATACCTCTTTAGCAGAGCGAGGTTTCGGTCCTCGGGCCTCTGGGTTATGGGCCCATCACGCTCCCACTGCACCACTCTGCGTAACTATTTGTAATGAAAATGAAATCCCTATCAAATACAAAATTATTATGAGCAGACCGAGGTTGTGATCATCCGAACTCTCGGTTACTGACCAAGAAAGGGTCTACTTGTCACTCTGAGTCGAGTACTTCAAGTCATACCAAAAACTTATTAGCAGCAGAGCGAGGTTTTCATTCTCGGCACTCTGGGTTATAGGCCCAGCAAGCTTCCACTGCGCCACCATGCCTCATGTAAATTTAGAAAAACAACAAACAAAATAAAAGCAGACATTCTAAAAACATTCTAAAATATTTATTAAATTTGAATAACAGTGAAGCAAAAATACCTCTTTAGCAGAGCGAGGTTTCGGTCCTCGGGCCTCTGGGTTATGGGCCCATCACGCTCCCACTGCACCACTCTGCGTAACTATTTGTAATGAAAATGAAATCACTTTCAAGGAAATAATTATCCTGAGCAGACCGAGGTTGTGGTCAACCAAACTCTCGGGTACTGACCAAGAAAGTGTCTACTTTGTCACTCCGAGTCGAGTACCTCATGTCATACCAAAAACTTGTTAGCAGAGCGAGGTTTCGATCCTCGGACCTCTGGGTTATGGGCCCAGCACGCTTCAACAGCGCCACTATGCCTCATGTAAATTTAGAAAATGCAAACAAAATGAAAGCAGACATTCTAAAAACATTCTACAGTATTTATTAAATGTGAATAGCAGTGAAGCAAAAATACCTCGTTAGCAAAGCGAGGTTTTGGTCCTCGGACCTCTGGGTTATGGGCCCATCACGCTCCCGCTGCACCACTCTGCGTAACTATTTTTAATGAAAATGAAATCCCTATCAAATACAAAATTATTATGAGCAGACCGAGGTTGTGATCATCCGAACTCTCGGTTACTGACCAAGAAAGGGTCTACTTTGTCACTCTGAGTCGAGTACTTCAAGTCATACCAAAAACTTATTAGCAGCAGAGCGAGGTTTTCATCCTCGGCACTCTGGGTTATAGGCCCAGCAAGCTTCCACTGCGCCACCATGCCTCATGTAAATTTAGAAAAACAACAAACAAAATAAAAGCAGACATTCTAAAAACATTCTAAAATATTTATTAAATTTGAATAACAGTGAAGCAAAAATACCTCTTTAGCAGAGCGAGGTTTCGGTCCTCGGGCCTCTGGGTTATGGGCCCATCACGCTCCCACTGCACCAATCTGCGTAACTATTTGTAATGAAAATGAAATCACTTTCAAGGAAATAATTATCCTGAGCAGACCGAGGTTGTGGTCAACCAAACTCTCGGGTACTGACCAAGAAAGTGTCTACTTTGTCACTCTGAGTCGAGTACTTCAAGTCATACCAAAAACTTATTAGCAGCAGAGCGAGGTTTTGATCCTCGGCACTCTGGGTTATAGGCCCAGCAAGCTTCCACTGCGCCACCATGCCTCATGTAAATTTAGAAAAACAACAAACAAAATAAAAGCAGACATTCTAAAAACATTCTAAATTTTTTATTAAATTTGAATAACAGTGAAGCAAAAATACCTCTTTAGCAGAGCGAGGTTTCGGTCCTCGGGCCTCTGGGTTATGGGCCCATCACGCTCCCACTGCACCACTCTGCGTAACTATTTTTAATGAAAATGAAATCCCTATCAAATACAAAATTATCCTGAGCAGACCGAGGTTGTGCTCATCCGAACTCTCGGTTACTGACCAAGAGAGGGTCTACTTGTCACTCTGAGTCGAGTACTTCAAGTCATACCAAAAACTTATTAGCAGCAGAGCGAGGTTTTGATCCTCGGCACTCTGGGTTATAGGCCCAGCAAGCTTCCACTGCGCCACCATGCCTCATGTAAATTTAGAAAAACAACAAACAAAATAAAAGCAGACATTCTAAAAACATTCAAAAATATTTATTAAATTTGAATAACAGTGAAGCAAAAATACCTCTTTAGCAGAGCGAGGTTTCGGTCCTCGGGCCTCTGGGTTATGGGCCCATCACGCTCCCACTGCACCACTCTGCGTAACTATTTGTAATGAAAATGAAATCACTTTCAAGGAAATAATTATCCTGAGCAGACCGAGGTTGTGGTCAACCAAACTCTCGGGTACTGACCAAGAAAGTGTCTACTTTGTCACTCCGAGTCGAGTACCTCATGTCATACCAAAAACTTGTTAGCAGAGCGAGGTTTCGATCCTCGGACCTCTGGGTTATGGGCCCAGCACGCTTCAACAGCGCCACTATGCCTCATGTAAATTTAGAAAATGCAAACAAAATGAAAGCAGACATTCTAAAAACATTCTACAGTATTTATTAAATGTGAATAGCAGTGAAGCAAAAATACCTCGTTAGCAAAGCGAGGTTTTGGTCCTCGGACCTCTGGGTTATGGGCCCATCACGCTCCCGCTGCACCACTCTGCGTAACTATTTTTAATGAAAATGAAATCCCTATCAAATACAAAATTATTATGAGCAGACCGAGGTTGTGATCATCCGAACTCTCGGTTACTGAACAAGAAAGGGTCTACTTTGTCACTCTGAGTCGAGTACTTCAAGTCATACCAAAAACTTATTAGCAGCAGAGCGAGGTTTTCATCCTCGGCACTCTGGGTTATAGGCCCAGCAAGCTTCCACTGCGCCACCATGCCTCATGTAAATTTAGAAAAACAACAAACAAAATAAAAGCAGACATTCTAAAAACATTCTAAAATATTTATTAAATTTGAATAACAGTGAAGCAAAAATACCTCTTTAGCAGAGCGAGGTTTCGGTCCTCGGGCCTCTGGGTTATGGGCCCATCACGCTCCCACTGCACCACTCTGCGTAACTATTTGTAATGAAAATGAAATCACTTTCAAGGAAATAATTATCCTGAACAGACCGAGGTTGTGGTCAACCAAACTCTCGGGTACTGACCAAGAAATTGTCTACTTTGTCACTCTGAGTCGAGTACTTCAAGTCATACCAAAAACTTATTAGCAGCAGAGCGAGGTTTTGATCCTCGGCACTCTGGGTTATAGGCCCAGCAAGCTTCCACTGCGCCACCATGCCTCATGTAAATTTAGAAAAACAACAAACAAAATAAAAGCAGGAATTCTAAAAACATTCTAAAATTTTTATTAAATTTGAATAACAGTGAAGCAAAAATACCTCTTTAGCAGAGCGAGGTTTCGGTCCTCGGGCCTCTGGGTTATGGGCCCATCACGCTCCCACTGCACCACTCTGCGTAACTATTTGTAATGAAAATGAAATCCCTATCAAATACAAAATTATTATGAGCAGACCGAGGTTGTGATCATCCGAACTCTCGGTTACTGACCAAGAAAGGGTCTACTTGTCACTCTGAGTCGAGTACTTCAAGTCATACCAAAAACTTATTAGCAGCAGAGCGAGGTTTTCATCCTCGGCACTCTGGGTTATAGGCCCAGCAAGCTTCCACTGCGCCACCATGCCTCATGTAAATTTAGAAAAACAACAAACAAAATAAAAGCAGACATTCTAAAAACATTCTAAAATATTTATTAAATTTGAATAACAGTGAAGCAAAAATACCTCTTTAGCAGAGCGAGGTTTCGGTCCTCGGGCCTCTGGGTTATGGGCCCATCACGCTCCCACTGCACCACTCTGCGTAACTATTTGTAATGAAAATGAAATCACTTTCAAGGAAATAATTATCCTGAGCAGACCGAGGTTGTGGTCAACCAAACTCTCGGGTACTGACCAAGAAAGTGTCTACTTTGTCACTCCGAGTCGAGTACCTCATGTCATACCAAAAACTTGTTAGCAGAGCGAGGTTTCGATCCTCGGACCTCTGGGTTATGGGCCCAGCACGCTTCAACAGCGCCACTATGCCTCATGTAAATTTAGAAAATGCAAACAAAATGAAAGCAGACATTCTAAAAACATTCTACAGTATTTATTAAATGTGAATAGCAGTGAAGCAAAAATACCTCGTTAGCAAAGCGAGGTTTTGGTCCTCGGACCTCTGGGTTATGGGCCCATCACGCTCCCGCTGCACCACTCTGCGTAACTATTTTTAATGAAAATGAAATCCCTATCAAATACAAAATTATTATGAGCAGACCGAGGTTGTGATCATCCGAACTCTCGGTTACTGACCAAGAAAGGGTCTACTTTGTCACTCTGAGTCGAGTACTTCAAGTCATACCAAAAACTTATTAGCAGCAGAGCGAGGTTTTCATCCTCGGCACTCTGGGTTATAGGCCCAGCAAGCTTCCACTGCGCCACCATGCCTCATGTAAATTTAGAAAAACAACAAACAAAATAAAAGCAGACATTCTAAAAACATTCTAAAATAATTATTAAATTTGAATAACAGTGAAGCAAAAATACCTCTTTAGCAGAGCGAGGTTTCGGGCCTCGGGCCTCTGGGTTATGGGCCCATCACGATCCCACTGCACCACTCTGCGTAACTATTTGTAATGAAAATGAAATCACTTTCAAGGAAATAATTATCCTGAGCAGACCGAGGTTGTGGTCAACCAAACTCTCGGGTACTGACCAAGAAAGTGTCTACTTTGTCACTCCGAGTCGAGTACCTCATGTCATACCAAAAACTTGTTAGCAGAGCGAGGTTTCGATCCTCGGACCTCTGGGTTATGGGCCCAGCACGCTTCAACAGCGCCACTATGCCTCATGTAAATTTAGAAAATGCAAACAAAATGAAAGCAGACATTCTAAAAACATTCTACAGTATTTATTAAATGTGAATAGCAGTGAAGCAAAAATACCTCGTTAGCAAAGCGAGGTTTTGGTCCTCGGACCTCTGGGTTATGGGCCCATCACGCTCCCGCTGCACCACTCTGCGTAACTATTTTTAATGAAAATGAAATCCCTATCAAATACAAAATTATTATGAGCAGACCGAGGTTGTGATCATCCGAACTCTCGGTTACTGAACAAGAAAGGGTCTACTTTGTCACTCTGAGTCGAGTACTTCAAGTCATACCAAAAACTTATTAGCAGCAGAGCGAGGTTTTCATCCTCGGCACTCTGGGTTATAGGCCCAGCAAGCTTCCACTGCGCCACCATGCCTCATGTAAATTTAGAAAAACAACAAACAAAATAAAAGCAGACATTCTAAAAACATTCTAAAATATTTATTAAATTTGAATAACAGTGAAGCAAAAATACCTCTTTAGCAGAGCGAGGTTTCGGTCCTCGGGCCTCTGGGTTATGGGCCCATCACGCTCCCACTGCACCACTCTGCGTAACTATTTGTAATGAAAATGAAATCACTTTCAAGGAAATAATTATCCTGAACAGACCGAGGTTGTGGTCAACCAAACTCTCGGGTACTGACCAAGAAATTGTCTACTTTGTCACTCTGAGTCGAGTACTTCAAGTCATACCAAAAACTTATTAGCAGCAGAGCGAGGTTTTGATCCTCGGCACTCTGGGTTATAGGCCCAGCAAGCTTCCACTGCGCCACCATGCCTCATGTAAATTTAGAAAAACAACAAACAAAATAAAAGCAGGAATTCTAAAAACATTCTAAAATTTTTATTAAATTTGAATAACAGTGAAGCAAAAATACCTCTTTAGCAGAGCGAGGTTTCGGTCCTCGGGCCTCTGGGTTATGGGCCCATCACGCTCCCACTGCACCACTCTGCGTAACTATTTGTAATGAAAATGAAATCCCTATCAAATACAAAATTATTATGAGCAGACCGAGGTTGTGATCATCCGAACTCTCGGTTACTGACCAAGAAAGGGTCTACTTGTCACTCTGAGTCGAGTACTTCAAGTCATACCAAAAACTTATTAGCAGCAGAGCGAGGTTTTCATCCTCGGCACTCTGGGTTATAGGCCCAGCAAGCTTCCACTGCGCCACCATGCCTCATGTAAATTTAGAAAAACAACAAACAAAATAAAAGCAGACATTCTAAAAACATTCTAAAATATTTATTAAATTTGAATAACAGTGAAGCAAAAATACCTCTTTAGCAGAGCGAGGTTTCGGTCCTCGGGCCTCTGGGTTATGGGCCCATCACGCTCCCACTGCACCACTCTGCGTAACTATTTGTAATGAAAATGAAATCACTTTCAAGGAAATAATTATCCTGAGCAGACCGAGGTTGTGGTCAACCAAACTCTCGGGTACTGACCAAGAAAGTGTCTACTTTGTCACTCCGAGTCGAGTACCTCATGTCATACCAAAAACTTGTTAGCAGAGCGAGGTTTCGATCCTCGGACCTCTGGGTTATGGGCCCAGCACGCTTCAACAGCGCCACTATGCCTCATGTAAATTTAGAAAATGCAAACAAAATGAAAGCAGACATTCTAAAAACATTCTACAGTATTTATTAAATGTGAATAGCAGTGAAGCAAAAATACCTCGTTAGCAAAGCGAGGTTTTGGTCCTCGGACCTCTGGGTTATGGGCCCATCACGCTCCCGCTGCACCACTCTGCGTAACTATTTTTAATGAAAATGAAATCCCTATCAAATACAAAATTATTATGAGCAGACCGAGGTTGTGATCATCCGAACTCTCGGTTACTGACCAAGAAAGGGTCTACTTTGTCACTCTGAGTCGAGTACTTCAAGTCATACCAAAAACTTATTAGCAGCAGAGCGAGGTTTTCATCCTCGGCACTCTGGGTTATAGGCCCAGCAAGCTTCCACTGCGCCACCATGCCTCATGTAAATTTAGAAAAACAACAAACAAAATAAAAGCAGACATTCTAAAAACATTCTAAAATATTTATTAAATTTGAATAACAGTGAAGCAAAAATACCTCTTTAGCAGAGCGAGGTTTCGGTCCTCGGGCCTCTGGGTTATGGGCCCATCACGCTCCCACTGCACCACTCTGCGTAACTATTTGTAATGAAAATGAAATCACTTTCAAGGAAATAATTATCCTGAGCAGACCGAGGTTGTGGTCAACCAAACTCTCGGGTACTGACCAAGAAAGTGTCTACTTTGTCACTCTGAGTCGAGTACTTCAAGTCATACCAAAAACTTATTAGCAGCAGAGCGAGGTTTTGATCCTCGGCACTCTGGGTTATAGGCCCAGCAAGCTTCCACTGCGCCACCATGCCTCATGTAAATTTAGAAAAACAACAAACAAAATAAAAGCAGACATTCTAAAAACATTCTAAATTTTGTATTAAATTTGAATAACAGTGAAGCAAAAATACCTCTTTAGCAGAGCGAGGTTTCGGTCCTCGGGCCTCTGGGTTATGGGCCCATCACGCTCCCACTGCACCACTCTGCGTAACTATTTTTAATGAAAATGAAATCCCTATCAAATACAAAATTATCCTGAGCAGACCGAGGTTGTGCTCATCCGAACTCTCGGTTACTGACCAAGAGAGGGTCTACTTGTCACTCTGAGTCGAGTACTTCAAGTCATACCAAAAACTTATTAGCAGCAGAGCGAGGTTTTGATCCTCGGCACTCTGGGTTATAGGCCCAGCAAGCTTCCACTGCGCCACCATGCCTCATGTAAATTTAGAAAAACAACAAACAAAATAAAAGCAGACATTCTAAAAACATTCTAAAATTTTTATTAAATTTGAATAACATTGAAGCAAAAATACCTCTTTAGCAGAGCGAGGTTTCGGTCCTCGGGCTTCTGGGTTATGGGCCCATCACGCTCCCACTGCACCACTCTGCGTAACTATTTGTAATGAAAATAAAATCACTTTCAAGAAAATAATTATCCTGAGCAGACCGAGGTTGTGGTCAACCAAACTCTCGGGTACTGACCAAGAAAGTGTCTACTTTGTCACTCTGAGTCGAGTACTTCAAGTCATACCAAAAACTTATTAACAGCAGAGCGAGGTTTTGATCCTCGGCACTCTAGGTTATAGGCCCAGCAAGCTTCCACTGCGCCACCATGCCTCATGTAAATTTAGAAAAACAACAAACAAAATAAAAGCAGACATTCTAAAAACATTCTAAATTTTTTATTAAATTTGAATAACAGTGAAGCAAAAATACCTCTTTAGCAGAGCGAGGTTTCGGTCCTCGGGCTTTTGGGTTATGGGCCCATCACGCTCCCACTGCACCACTCTGCGTAACTATTTTTAATGAAAATGAAATCCCTATCAAATACAAAATTATCCTGAGCAGACCGAGGTTGTGCTCATCCAAACTCTCGGTTACTGCCCAAGAAAGGGTCTACTTTGTCACTCTGAGTCGAGTACTTCAAGTCATACCAAAAACTTATTAGCAGCAGAGCGAGGTTTTGATCCTCGGCACTCTGGGTTATAGGCCCAGCAAGCTTCCACTGCGCCACCATGCCTCATGTAAATTTAGAAAAACAACAAACAAAATAAAAGCAGACATTCTAAAAACATTCTAAAATATTTATTAAATGTGAATAGCAGTGAAGCAAAAATACCTCGTTAGCAAAGCGAGGTTTTGGTCCTCGGACCTCTGGGTTATGGGCCCAGCACGATTCAACTGCGCCACTATGCCTCATGTAAATTTAGAAAATGCAAACAAAATGAAAGCAGACATTCTAAAAACATTCTAAATTTTTTATTAAATTTGAATAACAGTGAAGCAAAAATACCTCTTTAGCAGAGCGAGGTTTCGGTCCTCGGGCTTCTGGGTTATGGGCCCATCACGCTCCCACTGCACCACTCTGCGTAACTATTTTTAATGAAAATGAAATCCCTATCAAATACAAAATTATCCTGAGCAGACCGAGGTTGTGCTCATCCGAACTCTCGGTTACTGACCATTAAAGGGTCTACTTGTCACTCTGAGTCGAGTACTTCAAGTCATACCAAAAACTTATTAGCAGCAGAGCGAGGTTTTCATCCTCGGCACTCTGGGTTATAGGCCCAGCAAGCTTCCACTGCGCCACCATGCCTCATGTAAATTTAGAAAAACAACAAACAAAATAAAAGCAGACATTCTAAAAACATTCTAAAATATTTATTAAATTTGAATAACAGTGAAACAAAAATACCTCTTTAGCAGAGCGAGGTTTCGGTCCTCGGGCCTCTGGGTTATGGGCTCAGCACGCTTCAACTGCGCCACTATGCCTCATGTAAATTTAGAAAATGCAAACAAAATGAAAGCAGACATTCTAAAAACATTCTACAATATTTATTAAATGTGAATAGCAGTGAAGCAAAAATACCTCGTTAGCAAAGCGAGGTTTTGGTCCTCGGACCTCTGGGTTATGGGCCCATCACGCTCCCGCTGCACCCCTCTGCGTAACTATTTTTATGAAAATAAAATCCCTATCAAATACAAAATTATCCTGAGCAGATCGATGTTGTGATCATCCAAACTCTCGGTTACTGACCAAGAAAGGGTCTACTTTGTCACTCTGAGTCGAGTACTTCAAGTCATACCAAAAACTTATTAGCAGCAGAGCGAGGTTTTGATCCTCGGCACTCTGGGTTATAGGCCCAGCAAGCTTCCACTGCGCCACCATGCCTCATGTAAATTTAGAAAAACAACAAACAAAATAAAAGCAGACATTCTAAAAACATTCTAAAATATTTATTAAATGTGAATAGCAGTGAAGCAAAAATACCTCGTTAGCAAAGCGAGGTTTTGGTCCTCGGACCTCTGGGTTATGGGCCCAGCACGATTCAACTGCGCCACTATGCCTCATGTAAATTTAGAAAATGCAAACAAAATGAAAGCAGACATTCTAAAAACATTCTAAATTTTTTATTAAATTTGAATAACAGTGAAGCAAAAATACCTCTTTAGCAGAGCGAGGTTTCGGTCCTCGGGCTTCTGGGTTATGGGCCCATCACGCTCCCACTGCACCACTCTGCGTAACTATTTTTAATGAAAATGAAATCCCTATCAAATACAAAATTATCCTGAGCAGACCGAGGTTGTGCTCATCCGAACTCTCGGTTACTGACCATTAAAGGGTCTACTTGTCACTCTGAGTCGAGTACTTCAAGTCATACCAAAAACTTATTAGCAGCAGAGCGAGGTTTTCATCCTCGGCACTCTGGGTTATAGGCCCAGCAAGCTTCCACTGCGCCACCATGCCTCATGTAAATTTAGAAAAACAACAAACAAAATAAAAGCAGACATTCTAAAAACATTCTAAAATATTTATTAAATTTGAATAACAGTGAAACAAAAATACCTCTTTAGCAGAGCGAGGTTTCGGTCCTCGGGCCTCTGGGTTATGGGCTCAGCACGCTTCAACTGCGCCACTATGCCTCATGTAAATTTAGAAAATGCAAACAAAATGAAAGCAGACATTCTAAAAACATTCTACAATATTTATTAAATGTGAATAGCAGTGAAGCAAAAATACCTCGTTAGCAAAGCGAGGTTTTGGTCCTCGGACCTCTGGGTTATGGGCCCATCACGCTCCCGCTGCACCCCTCTGCGTAACTATTTTTATGAAAATAAAATCCCTATCAAATACAAAATTATCCTGAGCAGATCGATGTTGTGATCATCCAAACTCTCGGTTACTGACCAAGAAAGGGTCTACTTTGTCACTCTAAGTCGAGTACTTCAAGTCATACCAAAAACTTATTAGCAGCAGAGCGAGGTTTTGATCCTCGGCACTCTGGGTTATAGGCCCAGCAAGCTTCCACTGCGCCACCATGCCTCATGTAAATTTAGAAAAACAACAAACAAAATAAAAGCAGACATTCTAAAAACATTCTAAAATATTTATTAAATTTGAATAACAGTGAAGCAAAAATACCTCTTTAGCAGAGCGAGGTTTCGGTCCTCGGGCCTCTGGGCCCATCACGCTCCCACTGCACCACTCTGCGTAACTATTTGTAATGAAAATGAAATCACTTTCAAGGAAATAATTATCCTGAGCAGATCGAGGTTGTGGTCAACCAAACTGTCGGGTACTGACCAAGAAAGTGTCTACTTTGTCACTCCGAGTCGAGTACCTCATGTCATACCAAAAACTTGTTAGCAGAGCGAGGTTTCGATCCTCGGACCTCTGGGTTATGGGCCCAGCACGATTCAACTGCGCCACTATGCCTCATGTAAATTTAGAAAATGCAAACAAAATGAAAGCAGACATTCTAAAAAAAATTCTACAATATTTATTAAATGTGAATAGCAGTGAAGCAAAAATACCTCGTTAGCAAAGCGAGGTTTTGGTCCTCGGACCACTGGGTTATGGGCCCATCACGCTCCCGCTGCACCACTCTGCGTAACTATTTTTAATGAAAATGAAATCCCTATCAAATACAAAATTATTATGAGCAGACCGAGGTTGTGATCATCCGAACTCTCGGTTACTGAACAAGAAAGGGTCTACTTTGTCACTCTGAGTCGAGTACTTCAAGTCATACCAAAAACTTATTAGCAGCAGAGCGAGGTTTTCATCCTCGGCACTCTGGGTTATAGGCCCAGCAAGCTTCCACTGCGCCACCATGCCTCATGTAAATTTAGAAAAACAACAAACAAAATAAAAGCAGACATTCTAAAAACATTCTAAAATATTTATTAAATTTGAATAACAGTGAAGCAAAAATACCTCTTTAGCAGAGCGAGGTTTCGGTCCTCGGGCCTCTGGGTTATGGGCCCATCACGCTCCCACTGCACCACTCTGCGTAACTATTTGTAATGAAAATGAAATCACTTTCAAGGAAATAATTATCCTGAACAGACCGAGGTTGTGGTCAACCAAACTCTCGGGTACTGACCAAGAAAGTGTCTACTTTGTCACTCTGAGTCGAGTACTTCAAGTCATACCAAAAACTTATTAGCAGCAGAGCGAGGTTTTGATCCTCGGCACTCTGGGTTATAGGCCCAGCAAGCTTCCACTGCGCCACCATGCCTCATGTAAATTTAGAAAAACAACAAACAAAATAAAAGCAGGAATTCTAAAAACATTCTAAAATTTTTATTAAATTTGAATAACAGTGAAGCAAAAATACCTCTTTAGCAGAGCGAGGTTTCGGTCCTCGGGCCTCTGGGTTATGGGCCCATCACGCTCCCACTGCACCACTCTGCGTAACTATTTGTAATGAAAATGAAATCCCTATCAAATACAAAATTATTATGAGCAGACCGAGGTTGTGATCATCCGAACTCTCGGTTACTGACCAAGAAAGTGTCTACTTTGTCACTCTGAGTCGAGTACTTCAAGTCATACCAAAAACTTATTAGCAGCAGAGCGAGGTTTTGATCCTCGGCACTCTGGGTTATAGGCCCAGCAAGCTTCCACTGCGCCACCATGCCTCATGTAAATTTAGAAAAACAACAAACAAAATAAAAGCAGACATTCTAAAAACATTCTAAAATTTTTATTAAATTTGAATAACAGTGAAGCAAAAATACCTCTTTAGCAGAGCGAGGTTTCGGTCCTAGGGCTTCTGGGTTATGGGCCCATCACGCTCCCACTGCACCACTCTGCGTAACTATTTTTAATGAAAATGAAATCCCTATCAAATACAAAATTATCCTGAGCAGACCGAGGTTGTGCTCATCCGAACTCTCGGTTACTGACCAAGAAAGGGTCTACTTGTCACTCTGAGTCGAGTACTTCAAGTCATACCAAAAACTTATTAGCAGCAGAGCGAGGTTTTCATCCTCGGCACTCTGGGTTATAGGCCCAGCAAGCTTCCACTGCGCCACCATGCCTCATGTAAATTTAGAAAAACAACAAACAAAATAAAAGCAGACATTCTAAAAACATTCTAAAATATTTATTAAATTTGAATAACAGTGAAGCAAAAATACCTCTTTAGCAGAGCGAGGTTTCGGTCCTCGGGCCTCTGGGTTATGGGCCCATCACGCTCCCACTGCACCACTCTGCGTAACTATTTGTAATGAAAATGAAATCACTTTCAAGGAAATAATTATCCTGAGCAGACCGAGGTTGTGGTCAACCAAACTCTCGGGTACTGACCAAGAAAGTGTCTACTTTGTCACTCCGAGTCGAGTACCTCATGTCATACCAAAAACTTGTTAGCAGAGCGAGGTTTCGATCCTCGGACCTCTGGGTTATGGGCCCAGCACGCTTCAACAGCGCCACTATGCCTCATGTAAATTTAGAAAATGCAAACAAAATGAAAGCAGACATTTTAAAAACATTCTACAGTATTTATTAAATGTGAATAGCAGTGAAGCAAAAATACCTCGTTAGCAAAGCGAGGTTTTGGTCCTCGGACCTCTGGGTTATGGGCCCATCACGCTCCCGCTGCACCACTCTGCGTAACTATTTGTAATGAAAATGAAATCCCTATCAAATACAAAATTATTATGAGCAGACCGAGGTTGTGATCATCCGAACTCTCGGTTACTGACCAAGAAAGTGTCTACTTTGTCACTCTGAGTCGAGTACTTCAAGTCATACCAAAAACTTATTAGCAGCAGAGCGAGGTTTTGATCCTCGGCACTCTGGGTTATAGGCCCAGCAAGCTTCCACTGCGCCACCATGCCTCATGTAAATTTAGAAAAACAACAAACAAAATAAAAGCAGACATTCTAAAAACATTCTAAAATTTTTATTAAATTTGAATAACAGTGAAGCAAAAATACCTCTTTAGCAGAGCGAGGTTTCGGTCCTAGGGCTTCTGGGTTATGGGCCCATCACGCTCCCACTGCACCACTCTGCGTAACTATTTTTAATGAAAATGAAATCCCTATCAAATACAAAATTATCCTGAGCAGACCGAGGTTGTGCTCATCCGAACTCTCGGTTACTGACCAAGAAAGGGTCTACTTGTCACTCTGAGTCGAGTACTTCAAGTCATACCAAAAACTTATTAGCAGCAGAGCGAGGTTTTCATCCTCGGCACTCTGGGTTATAGGCCCAGCAAGCTTCCACTGCGCCACCATGCCTCATGTAAATTTAGAAAAACAACAAACAAAATAAAAGCAGACATTCTAAAAACATTCTAAAATATTTATTAAATTTGAATAACAGTGAAGCAAAAATACCTCTTTAGCAGAGCGAGGTTTCGGTCCTCGGGCCTCTGGGTTATGGGCCCATCACGCTCCCACTGCACCACTCTGCGTAACTATTTGTAATGAAAATGAAATCACTTTCAAGGAAATAATTATCCTGAGCAGACCGAGGTTGTGGTCAACCAAACTCTCGGGTACTGACCAAGAAAGTGTCTACTTTGTCACTCCGAGTCGAGTACCTCATGTCATACCAAAAACTTGTTAGCAGAGCGAGGTTTCGATCCTCGGACCTCTGGGTTATGGGCCCAGCACGCTTCAACAGCGCCACTATGCCTCATGTAAATTTAGAAAATGCAAACAAAATGAAAGCAGACATTTTAAAAACATTCTACAGTATTTATTAAATGTGAATAGCAGTGAAGCAAAAATACCTCGTTAGCAAAGCGAGGTTTTGGTCCTCGGACCTCTGGGTTATGGGCCCATCACGCTCCCGCTGCACCACTCTGCGTAACTATTTTTAATGAAAATGAAATCCCTATCAAATACAAAATTATTATGAGCAGACCGAGGTTGTGATCATCCGAACTCTCGGTTACTGACCAAGAAAGGGTCTACTTTGTCACTCTGAGTCGAGTACTTCAAGTCATACCAAAAACTTATTAGCAGCAGAGCGAGGTTTTCATCCTCGGCACTCTGGGTTATAGGCCCAGCAAGCTTCCACTGCGCCACCATGCCTCATGTAAATTTAGAAAAACAACAAACAAAATAAAAGCAGACATTCTAAAAACATTCTAAAATTTTTATTAAATTTGAATAACATTGAAGCAAAAATACCTCTTTAGCAGAGCGAGGTTTCGGTCCTCGTGCTTCTGGGTTATGGGCCCATCACGCTCCCACTGCACCACTCTGCGTAACTATTTGTAATGAAAATAAAATCACTTTCAAGAAAATAATTATCCTGAGCAGACCGAGGTTGTGGTCAACCAAACTCTCGGTTACTGACCAAGAAAGGGTCTACTTGTCACTCTGAGTCGAGTACTTCAAGTCATACCAAAAACTTATTAGCAGCAGAGCGAGGTTTTCATCCTCGGCACTCTGGGTTATAGGCCCAGCAAGCTTCCACTGCGCCACCATGCCTCATGTAAATTTAGAAAAACAACAAACAAAATAAAAGCAGACATTCTAAAAACATTCTAAAATATTTATTAAATTTGAATAACAGTGAAGCAAAAATACCTCTTTAGCAGAGCGAGGTTTCGGTCCTCGGGCCTCTGGGTTATGGGCCCATCACGCTCCCACTGCACCACTCTGCGTAACTATTTGTAATGAAAATGAAATCACTTTCAAGGAAATAATTATCCTGAGCAGACCGAGGTTGTGGTCAACCAAACTCTCGGGTACTGACCAAGAAAGTGTCTACTTTGTCACTCCGAGTCGAGTACCTCATGTCATACCAAAAACTTGTTAGCAGAGCGAGGTTTCGATCCTCGGACCTCTGGGTTATGGGCCCAGCACGCTTCAACAGCGCCACTATGCCTCATGTAAATTTAGAAAATGCAAACAAAATGAAAGCAGACATTCTAAAAACATTCTACAGTATTTATTAAATGTGAATAGCAGTGAAGCAAAAATACCTCGTTAGCAAAGCGAGGTTTTGGTCCTCGGACCTCTGGGTTATGGGCCCATCACGCTCCCGCTGCACCACTCTGCGTAACTATTTTTAATGAAAATGAAATCCCTATCAAATACAAAATTATTATGAGCAGACCGAGGTTGTGATCATCCGAACTCTCGGTTACTGACCAAGAAAGGGTCTACTTTGTCACTCTGAGTCGAGTACTTCAAGTCATACCAAAAACTTATTAGCAGCAGAGCGAGGTTTTCATCCTCGGCACTCTGGGTTATAGGCCCAGCAAGCTTCCACTGCGCCACCATGCCTCATGTAAATTTAGAAAAACAACAAACAAAATAAAAGCAGACATTCTAAAAACATTCTAAAATTTTTATTAAATTTGAATAACATTGAAGCAAAAATACCTCTTTAGCAGAGCGAGGTTTCGGTCCTCGTGCTTCTGGGTTATGGGCCCATCACGCTCCCACTGCACCACTCTGCGTAACTATTTGTAATGAAAATAAAATCACTTTCAAGAAAATAATTATCCTGAGCAGACCGAGGTTGTGGTCAACCAAACTCTCGGGTACTGACCAAGAAAGTGTCTACTTTGTCACTCTGAGTCGAGTACTTCAAGTCATACCAAAAACTTATTAGCAGCAGAGCGAGGTTTTGATCCTCGGCACTCTGGGTTATAGGCCCAGCAAGCTTCCACTGCGCCACCATGCCTCATGTAAATTTAGAAAAACAACAAACAAAATAAAAGCAGACATTCTAAAAACATTCTAAAATTTTTATTAAATTTGAATAACATTGAAGCAAAAATACCTCTTTAGCAGAGCGAGGTTTCGGTCCTCGGGCTTCTGGGTTATGGGCCCATCACGCTCCCACTGCACCACTCTGCGTAACTATTTGTAATGAAAATGAAATCACTTTCAAGGAAATAATTATCCTGAACAGACCGAGGTTGTGGTCAACCAAACTCTCGGGTACTGACCAAGAAAGTGTCTACTTTGTCACTCTGAGTCGAGTACTTCAAGTCATACCAAAAACTTATTAGCAGCAGAGCGAGGTTTTGATCCTCGGCACTCTGGGTTATAGGCCCAGCAAGCTTCCACTGCGCCACCATGCCTCATGTAAATTTAGAAAAACAACAAACAAAATAAAAGCAGACATTCTAAAAACATTCTAAAATTTTTATTAAATTTGAATAACAGTGAAGCAAAAATACCTCTTTAGCAGAGCGAGGTTTCGGTCCTCGGGCCTCTGGGTTATGGGCCCATCACGCTCCCACTGCACCACTCTGCGTAACTATTTGTAATGAAAATGAAATCCCTATCAAATACAAAATTATTATGAGCAGACCGAGGTTGTGATCATCCGAACTCTCGGTTACTGACCAAGAAAGTGTCTACTTTGTCACTCTGAGTCGAGTACTTCAAGTCATACCAAAAACTTATTAGCAGCAGAGCGAGGTTTTGATCCTCGGCACTCTGGGTTATAGGCCCAGCAAGCTTCCACTGCGCCACCATGCCTCATGTAAATTTAGAAAAACAACAAACAAAATAAAAGCAGACATTCTAAAAACATTCTAAAATTTTTATTAAATTTGAATAACAGTGAAGCAAAAATACCTCTTTAGCAGAGCGAGGTTTCGGTCCTAGGGCTTCTGGGTTATGGGCCCATCACGCTCCCACTGCACCACTCTGCGTAACTATTTTTAATGAAAATGAAATCCCTATCAAATACAAAATTATCCTGAGCAGACCGAGGTTGTGCTCATCCGAACTCTCGGTTACTGACCAAGAAAGGGTCTACTTGTCACTCTGAGTCGAGTACTTCAAGTCATACCAAAAACTTATTAGCAGCAGAGCGAGGTTTTCATCCTCGGCACTCTGGGTTATAGGCCCAGCAAGCTTCCACTGCGCCACCATGCCTCATGTAAATTTAGAAAAACAACAAACAAAATAAAAGCAGACATTCTAAAAACATTCTAAAATATTTATTAAATTTGAATAACAGTGAAGCAAAAATACCTCTTTAGCAGAGCGAGGTTTCGGTCCTCGGGCCTCTGGGTTATGGGCCCATCACGCTCCCACTGCACCACTCTGCGTAACTATTTGTAATGAAAATGAAATCACTTTCAAGGAAATAATTATCCTGAGCAGACCGAGGTTGTGGTCAACCAAACTCTCGGGTACTGACCAAGAAAGTGTCTACTTTGTCACTCCGAGTCGAGTACCTCATGTCATACCAAAAACTTGTTAGCAGAGCGAGGTTTCGATCCTCGGACCTCTGGGTTATGGGCCCAGCACGCTTCAACAGCGCCACTATGCCTCATGTAAATTTAGAAAATGCAAACAAAATGAAAGCAGACATTCTAAAAACATTCTACAGTATTTATTAAATGTGAATAGCAGTGAAGCAAAAATACCTCGTTAGCAAAGCGAGGTTTTGGTCCTCGGACCTCTGGGTTATGGGCCCATCACGCTCCCGCTGCACCACTCTGCGTAACTATTTTTAATGAAAATGAAATCCCTATCAAATACAAAATTATTATGAGCAGACCGAGGTTGTGATCATCCGAACTCTCGGTTACTGACCAAGAAAGGGTCTACTTTGTCACTCTGAGTCGAGTACTTCAAGTCATACCAAAAACTTATTAGCAGCAGAGCGAGGTTTTCATCCTCGGCACTCTGGGTTATAGGCCCAGCAAGCTTCCACTGCGCCACCATGCCTCATGTAAATTTAGAAAAACAACAAACAAAATAAAAGCAGACATTCTAAAAACATTCTAAATTTTTTATTAAATTTGAATAACATTGAAGCAAAAATACCTCTTTAGCAGAGCGAGGTTTCGGTCCTCGTGCTTCTGGGTTATGGGCCCATCACGCTCCCACTGCACCACTCTGCGTAACTATTTGTAATGAAAATAAAATCACTTTCAAGAAAATAATTATCCTGAGCAGACCGAGGTTGTGGTCAACCAAACTCTCGGGTACTGACCAAGAAAGTGTCTACTTTGTCACTCTGAGTCGAGTACTTCAAGTCATACCAAAAACTTATTAGCAGCAGAGCGAGGTTTTGATCCTCGGCACTCTGGGTTATAGGCCCAGCAAGCTTCCACTGCGCCACCATGCCTCATGTAAATTTAGAAAAACAACAAACAAAATAAAAGCAGACATTCTAAAAACATTCTAAAATTTTTATTAAATTTGAATAACAGTGAAGCAAAAATACCTCTTTAGCAGAGCGAGGTTTCGGTCCTAGGGCTTCTGGGTTATGGGCCCATCACGCTCCCACTGCACCACTCTGCGTAACTATTTTTAATGAAAATGAAATCCCTATCAAATACAAAATTATCCTGAGCAGACCGAGGTTGTGCTCATCCGAACTCTCGGTTACTGACCAAGAGAGGGTCTACTTGTCACTCTGAGTCGAGTACTTCAAGTCATACCAAAAACTTATTAGCAGCAGAGCGAGGTTTTGATCCTCGGCACTCTGGGTTATAGGCCCAGCAAGCTTCCACTGCGCCACCATGCCTCATGTAAATTTAGAAAAACAACAAACAAAATAAAAGCAGACATTCTAAAAACATTCTAAAATTTTTATTAAATTTGAATAACATTGAAGCAAAAATACCTCTTTAGCAGAGCGAGGTTTCGGTCCTCGGGCTTCTGGGTTATGGGCCCATCACGCTCCCACTGCACCACTCTGCGTAACTATTTGTAATGAAAATAAAATCACTTTCAAGAAAATAATTATCCTGAGCAGACCGAGGTTGTGGTCAACCAAACTCTCGGGTACTGACCAAGAAAGTGTCTACTTTGTCACTCTGAGTCGAGTACTTCAAGTCATACCAAAAACTTATTAACAGCAGAGCGAGGTTTTGATCCTCGGCACTCTAGGTTATAGGCCCAGCAAGCTTCCACTGCGCCACCATGCCTCATGTAAATTTAGAAAAACAACAAACAAAATAAAAGCAGACATTCTAAAAACATTCTAAATTTTTTATTAAATTTGAATAACAGTGAAGCAAAAATACCTCTTTAGCAGAGCGAGGTTTCGGTCCTCGGGCTTTTGGGTTATGGGCCCATCACGCTCCCACTGCACCACTCTGCGTAACTATTTTTAATGAAAATGAAATCCCTATCAAATACAAAATTATCCTGAGCAGACCGAGGTTGTGCTCATCCAAACTCTCGGTTACTGCCCAAGAAAGGGTCTACTTTGTCACTCTGAGTCGAGTACTTCAAGTCATACCAAAAACTTATTAGCAGCAGAGCGAGGTTTTCATCCTCGGCACTCTGGGTTATAGGCCCAGCAAGCTTCCACTGCGCCACCATGCCTCATGTAAATTTAGAAAAACAACAAACAAAATAAAAGCAGACATTCTAAAAACATTCTAAAATATTTATTAAATTTGAATAACAGTGAAGCAAAAATACCTCTTTAGCAGAGCGAGGTTTCGGTCCTCGGGCCTCTGGGTTATGGGCCCATCACGCTCCCACTGCACCACTCTGCGTAACTATTTGTAATGAAAATGAAATCACTTTCAAGGAAATAATTATCCTGAACCGACCGAGGTTGTGGTCAACCAAACTCTCGGGTACTGACCAAGAAAGTGTCTACTTTGTCACTCTGAGTCGAGTACTTCAAGTCATACCAAAAACTTATTAGCAGCAGAGCGAGGTTTTGATCCTCGGCACTCTGGGTTATAGGCCCAGCAAGCTTCCACTGCGCCACCATGCCTCATGTAAATTTAGAAAAACAACAAACAAAATAAAAGCAGACATTCTAAAAACATTCTAAAATTTTTATTAAATTTGAATAACAGTGAAGCAAAAATACCTCTTTAGCAGAGCGAGGTTTCGGTCCTCGGGCTTCTGGGTTATGGGCCCATCACGCTCCCACTGCACCACTCTGCGTAACTATTTTTAATGAAAATGAAATCCCTATCAAATACAAAATTATCCTGAGCAGACCGAGGTTGTGCTCATCCGAACTCTCGGTTACTGACCAAGAAAGGGTCTACTTGTCACTCTGAGTCGAGTACTTCAAGTCATACCAAAAACTTATTAGCAGCAGAGCGAGGTTTTTGTCCTCGGCACTCTGGGTTATAGGCCCAGCAAGCTTCCACTGCGCCACCATGCCTCATGTAAATTTAGAAAAACAACAAACAAAATAAAAGCAGACATTCTAAAAACATTCAAAAATATTTATTAAATTTGAATAACAGTGAAGCAAAAATACCTCTTTAGCAGAGCGAGGTTTCGGTCCTCGGGCCTCTGGGTTATGGGCCCATCACGCTCCCACTGCACCACTCTGCGTAACTATTTGTAATGAAAATGAAATCACTTTCAAGGAAATAATTATCCTGAGCAGACCGAGGTTGTGGTCAACCAAACTCTCGGGTACTGACCAAGAAAGTGTCTACTTTGTCACTCCGAGTCGAGTACCTCATGTCATACCAAAAACTTGTTAGCAGAGCGAGGTTTCGATCCTCGGACCTCTGGGTTATGGGCCCAGCACGCTTCAACAGCGCCACTATGCCTCATGTAAATTTAGAAAATGCAAACAAAATGAAAGCAGACATTCTAAAAACATTCTACAGTATTTATTAAATGTGAATAGCAGTGAAGCAAAAATACCTCGTTAGCAAAGCGAGGTTTTGGTCCTCGGACCTCTGGGTTATGGGCCCATCACGCTCCCGCTGCACCACTCTGCGTAACTATTTTTAATGAAAATGAAATCCCTATCAAATACAAAATTATTATGAGCAGACCGAGGTTGTGATCATCCGAACTCTCGGTTACTGAACAAGAAAGGGTCTACTTTGTCACTCTGAGTCGAGTACTTCAAGTCATACAAAAAACTTATTAGCAGCAGAGCGAGGTTTTCATCCTCGGCACTCTGGGTTATAGGCCCAGCAAGCTTCCACTGCGCCACCATGCCTCATGTAAATTTAGAAAAACAACAAACAAAATAAAAGCAGACATTCTAAAAACATTCTAAAATATTTATTAAATTTGAATAACAGTGAAGCAAAAATACCTCTTTAGCAGAGCGAGGTTTCGGTCCTCGGGCCTCTGGGTTATGGGCCCATCACGCTCCCACTGCACCACTCTGCGTAACTATTTGTAATGAAAATGAAATCACTTTCAAGGAAATAATTATCCTGAACAGACCGAGGTTGTGGTCAACCAAACTCTCGGGTACTGACCAAGAAATTGTCTACTTTGTCACTCTGAGTCGAGTACTTCAAGTCATACCAAAAACTTATTAGCAGCAGAGCGAGGTTTTGATCCTCGGCACTCTGGGTTATAGGCCCAGCAAGCTTCCACTGCGCCACCATGCCTCATGTAAATTTAGAAAAACAACAAACAAAATAAAAGCAGGAATTCTAAAAACATTCTAAAATTTTTATTAAATTTGAATAACAGTGAAGCAAAAATACCTCTTTAGCAGAGCGAGGTTTCGGTCCTCGGGCCTCTGGGTTATGGGCCCATCACGCTCCCACTGCACCACTCTGCGTAACTATTTGTAATGAAAATGAAATCCCTATCAAATACAAAATTATTATGAGCAGACCGAGGTTGTGATCATCCGAACTCTCGGTTACTGACCAAGAAAGGGTCTACTTGTCACTCTGAGTCGAGTACTTCAAGTCATACCAAAAACTTATTAGCAGCAGAGCGAGGTTTTCATCCTCGGCACTCTGGGTTATAGGCCCAGCAAGCTTCCACTGCGCCACCATGCCTCATGTAAATTTAGAAAAACAACAAACAAAATAAAAGCAGACATTCTAAAAACATTCTAAAATATTTATTAAATTTGAATAACAGTGAAGCAAAAATACCTCTTTAGCAGAGCGAGGTTTCGGTCCTCGGGCCTCTGGGTTATGGGCCCATCACGCTCCCACTGCACCACTCTGCGTAACTATTTGTAATGAAAATGAAATCACTTTCAAGGAAATAATTATCCTGAGCAGACCGAGGTTGTGGTCAACCAAACTCTCGGGTACTGACCAAGAAAGTGTCTACTTTGTCACTCCGAGTCGAGTACCTCATGTCATACCAAAAACTTGTTAGCAGAGCGAGGTTTCGATCCTCGGACCTCTGGGTTATGGGCCCAGCACGCTTCAACAGCGCCACTATGCCTCATGTAAATTTAGAAAATGCAAACAAAATGAAAGCAGACATTCTAAAAACATTCTACAGTATTTATTAAATGTGAATAGCAGTGAAGCAAAAATACCTCGTTAGCAAAGCGAGGTTTTGGTCCTCGGACCTCTGGGTTATGGGCCCATCACGCTCCCGCTGCACCACTCTGCGTAACTATTTTTAATGAAAATGAAATCCCTATCAAATACAAAATTATTATGAGCAGACCGAGGTTGTGATCATCCGAACTCTCGGTTACTGACCAAGAAAGGGTCTACTTTGTCACTCTGAGTCGAGTACTTCAAGTCATACCAAAAACTTATTAGCAGCAGAGCGAGGTTTTCATCCTCGGCACTCTGGGTTATAGGCCCAGCAAGCTTCCACTGCGCCACCATGCCTCATGTAAATTTAGAAAAACAACAAACAAAATAAAAGCAGACATTCTAAAAACATTCTAAAATATTTATTAAATTTGAATAACAGTGAAGCAAAAATACCTCTTTAGCAGAGCGAGGTTTCGGTCCTCGGGCCTCTGGGTTATGGGCCCATCACGCTCCCACTGCACCACTCTGCGTAACTATTTGTAATGAAAATGAAATCACTTTCAAGGAAATAATTATCCTGAACAGACCGAGGTTGTGGTCAACCAAACTCTCGGGTACTGACCAAGAAATTGTCTACTTTGTCACTCTGAGTCGAGTACTTCAAGTCATACCAAAAACTTATTAGCAGCAGAGCGAGGTTTTGATCCTCGGCACTCTGGGTTATAGGCCCAGCAAGCTTCCACTGCGCCACCATGCCTCATGTAAATTTAGAAAAACAACAAACAAAATAAAAGCAGGAATTCTAAAAACATTCTAAAATTTTTATTAAATTTGAATAACAGTGAAGCAAAAATACCTCTTTAGCAGAGCGAGGTTTCGGTCCTCGGGCCTCTGGGTTATGGGCCCATCACGCTCCCACTGCACCACTCTGCGTAACTATTTGTAATGAAAATGAAATCCCTATCAAATACAAAATTATTATGAGCAGACCGAGGTTGTGATCATCCGAACTCTCGGTTACTGACCAAGAAAGGGTCTACTTGTCACTCTGAGTCGAGTACTTCAAGTCATACCAAAAACTTATTAGCAGCAGAGCGAGGTTTTCATCCTCGGCACTCTGGGTTATAGGCCCAGCAAGCTTCCACTGCGCCACCATGCCTCATGTAAATTTAGAAAAACAACAAACAAAATAAAAGCAGACATTCTAAAAACATTCTAAAATATTTATTAAATTTGAATAACAGTGAAGCAAAAATACCTCTTTAGCAGAGCGAGGTTTCGGTCCTCGGGCCTCTGGGTTATGGGCCCATCACGCTCCCACTGCACCACTCTGCGTAACTATTTGTAATGAAAATGAAATCACTTTCAAGGAAATAATTATCCTGAGCAGACCGAGGTTGTGGTCAACCAAACTCTCGGGTACTGACCAAGAAAGTGTCTACTTTGTCACTCCGAGTCGAGTACCTCATGTCATACCAAAAACTTGTTAGCAGAGCGAGGTTTCGATCCTCGGACCTCTGGGTTATGGGCCCAGCACGCTTCAACAGCGCCACTATGCCTCATGTAAATTTAGAAAATGCAAACAAAATGAAAGCAGACATTCTAAAAACATTCTACAGTATTTATTAAATGTGAATAGCAGTGAAGCAAAAATACCTCGTTAGCAAAGCGAGGTTTTGGTCCTCGGACCTCTGGGTTATGGGCCCATCACGCTCCCGCTGCACCACTCTGCGTAACTATTTTTAATGAAAATGAAATCCCTATCAAATACAAAATTATTATGAGCAGACCGAGGTTGTGATCATCCGAACTCTCGGTTACTGACCAAGAAAGGGTCTACTTTGTCACTCTGAGTCGAGTACTTCAAGTCATACCAAAAACTTATTAGCAGCAGAGCGAGGTTTTCATCCTCGGCACTCTGGGTTATAGGCCCAGCAAGCTTCCACTGCGCCACCATGCCTCATGTAAATTTAGAAAAACAACAAACAAAATAAAAGCAGACATTCTAAAAACATTCTAAAATATTTATTAAATTTGAATAACAGTGAAGCAAAAATACCTCTTTAGCAGAGCGAAGTTTCGGTCCTCGGGCCTCTGGGTTATGGGCCCATCACGCTCCCACTGCACCACTCTGCGTAACTATTTGTAATGAAAATGAAATCACTTTCAAGGAAATAATTATCCTGAGCAGACCGAGGTTGTGGTCAACCAAACTCTCGGGTACTGACCAAGAAA
The DNA here is from genome assembly GCA_037893245.1 of Crossaster papposus. Lineage (NCBI taxonomy): Eukaryota > Metazoa > Echinodermata > Asteroidea > Velatida > Solasteridae > Crossaster > Crossaster papposus. The sequence continues at coordinate 502,024 of JBAIAA010000784.1, read as the reverse complement.
GTGTCTACTTTGTCACTCTGAGTCGAGTACTTCAAGTCATACCAAAAACTTATTAGCAGCAGAGCGAGGTTTTGATCCTCGGCACTCTGGGTTATAGGCCCAGCAAGCTTCCACTGCGCCACCATGCCTCATGTAAATTTAGAAAAACAACAAACAAAATAAAAGCAGACATTCTAAAAACATTCTAAATTTTTTATTAAATTTGAATAACAGTGAAGCAAAAATACCTCTTTAGCAGAGCGAGGTTTCGGTCCTCGGGCCTCTGGGTTATGGGCCCATCACGCTCCCACTGCACCACTCTGCGTAACTATTTTTAATGAAAATGAAATCCCTATCAAATACAAAATTATCCTGAGCAGACCGAGGTTGTGCTCATCCAAACTCTCGGTTACTGACCAAGAGAGGGTCTACTTGTCACTCTGAGTCGAGTACTTCAAGTCATACCAAAAACTTATTAGCAGCAGAGCGAGGTTTTGATCCTCGGCACTCTGGGTTATAGGCCCAGCAAGCTTCCACTGCGCCACCATGCCTCATGTAAATTTAGAAAAACAACAAACAAAATAAAAGCAGACATTCTAAAAACATTCTAAATTTTTTATTAAATTTGAATAACATTGAAGCAAAAATACCTCTTTAGCAGAGCGAGGTTTCGGTCCTCGGGCTTCTGGGTTATGGGCCCATCACGCTCCCACTGCACCACTCTGCGTAACTATTTGTAATGAAAATAAAATCACTTTCAAGAAAATAATTATCCTGAGCAGACCGAGGTTGTGGTCAACCAAACTCTCGGGTACTGACCAAGAAAGTGTCTACTTTGTCACTCTGAGTCGAGTACTTCAAGTCATACCAAAAACTTATTAACAGCAGAGCGAGGTTTTGATCCTCGGCACTCTAGGTTATAGGCCCAGCAAGCTTCCACTGCGCCACCATGCCTCATGTAAATTTAGAAAAACAACAAACAAAATAAAAGCAGACATTCTAAAAACATTCTAAATTTTTTATTAAATTTGAATAACAGTGAAGCAAAAATACCTCTTTAGCAGAGCGAGGTTTCGGTCCTCGGGCTTTTGGGTTATGGGCCCATCACGCTCCCACTGCACCACTCTGCGTAACTATTTTTAATGAAAATGAAATCCCTATCAAATACAAAATTATCCTGAGCAGACCGAGGTTGTGCTCATCCAAACTCTCGGTTACTGCCCAAGAAAGGGTCTACTTTGTCACTCTGAGTCGAGTACTTCAAGTCATACCAAAAACTTATTAGCAGCAGAGCGAGGTTTTGATCCTCGGCACTCTGGGTTATGGGCCCAGCAAGCTTCCACTGCGCCACCATGCCTCATGTAAATTTAGAAAAACAACAAACAAAATAAAAGCAGACATTCTAAAAACATTCTAAAATATTTATTAAATGTGAATAGCAGTGAAGCAAAAATACCTCGTTAGCAAAGCGAGGTTTTGGTCCTCGGACCTCTGGGTTATGGGCCCAGCACGATTCAACTGCGCCACTATGCCTCATGTAAATTTAGAAAATGCAAACAAAATGAAAGCAGACATTCTAAAAACATTCTAAATTTTTTATTAAATTTGAATAACAGTGAAGCAAAAATACCTCTTTAGCAGAGCGAGGTTTCGGTCCTCGGGCTTCTGGGTTATGGGCCCATCACGCTCCCACTGCACCACTCTGCGTAACTATTTTTAATGAAAATGAAATCCCTATCAAATACAAAATTATCCTGAGCAGACCGAGGTTGTGCTCATCCGAACTCTCGGTTACTGACCAAGAAAGGGTCTACTTGTCACTCTGAGTCGAGTACTTCAAGTCATACCAAAAACTTATTAGCAGCAGAGCGAGGTTTTCATCCTCGGCACTCTGGGTTATAGGCCCAGCAAGCTTCCACTGCGCCACCATGCCTCATGTAAATTTAGAAAAACAACAAACAAAATAAAAGCAGACATTCTAAAAACATTCTAAAATATTTATTAAATTTGAATAACAGTGAAACAAAAATACCTCTTTAGCAGAGCGAGGTTTCGGTCCTCGGGCCTCTGGGTTATGGGCTCAGCACGCTTCAACTGCGCCACTATGCCTCATGTAAATTTAGAAAATGCAAACAAAATGAAAGCAGACATTCTAAAAACATTCTACAATATTTATTAAATGTGAATAGCAGTGAAGCAAAAATACCTCGTTAGCAAAGCGAGGTTTTGGTCCTCGGACCTCTGGGTTATGGGCCCATCACGCTCCCGCTGCACCCCTCTGCGTAACTATTTTTATGAAAATAAAATCCCTATCAAATACAAAATTATCCTGAGCAGATCGATGTTGTGATCATCCAAACTCTCGGTTACTGACCAAGAAAGGGTCTACTTTGTCACTCTGAGTCGAGTACTTCAAGTCATACCAAAAACTTATTAGCAGCAGAGCGAGGTTTTGATCCTCGGCACTCTGGGTTATAGGCCCAGCAAGCTTCCACTGCGCCACCATGCCTCATGTAAATTTAGAAAAACAACAAACAAAATAAAAGCAGACATTCTAAAAACATTCTAAAATATTTATTAAATTTGAATAACAGTGAAGCAAAAATACCTCTTTAGCAGAGCGAGGTTTCGGTCCTCGGGCCTCTGGGCCCATCACGCTCCCACTGCACCACTCTGCGTAACTATTTGTAATGAAAATGAAATCACTTTCAAGGAAATAATTATCCTGAGCAGATCGAGGTTGTGGTCAACCAAACTGTCGGGTACTGACCAAGAAAGTGTCTACTTTGTCACTCCGAGTCGAGTACCTCATGTCATACCAAAAACTTGTTAGCAGAGCGAGGTTTCGATCCTCGGACCTCTGGGTTATGGGCCCAGCACGATTCAACTGCGCCACTATGCCTCATGTAAATTTAGAAAATGCAAACAAAATGAAAGCAGACATTCTAAAAAAAATTCTACAATATTTATTAAATGTGAATAGCAGTGAAGCAAAAATACCTCGTTAGCAAAGCGAGGTTTTGGTCCTCGGACCTCTGGGTTATGGGCCCAGCACGATTCAACTGCGCCACTATGCCTCATGTAAATTTAGAAAATGCAAACAAAATGAAAGCAGACATTCTAAAAACATTCTAATTTTTTTTATTAAATTTGAATAACAGTGAAGCAAAAATACCTCTTTAGCAGAGCGAGGTTTCGGTCCTCGGGCTTCTGGGTTATGGGCCCATCACGCTCCCACTGCACCACTCTGCGTAACTATTTTTAATGAAAATGAAATCCCTATCAAATACAAAATTATCCTGAGCAGACCAAGGTTGTGCTCATCCGAACTCTCGGTTACTGACCAAGAAAGGGTCTACTTGTCACTCTGAGTCGAGTACTTCAAGTCATACCAAAAAATTATTAGCAGCAGAGCGAGGTTTTGATCCTCGGCACTCTGGGTTATAGGCCCAGCAAGCTTCCACTGCGCCACCATGCCTCATGTAAATTTAGAAAAACAACAAACAAAATAAAAGCAGACATTCTAAAAACAGTCTCAAATATTTATTAAATTTGAATAACAGTGAAGCAAAAATACCTCTTTAGCAGAGCGAGGTTTCGGTCCTCGGGCCTCTGGGTTATGGGCCCATCACGCTCCCACTGCACCACTCTGCGTAACTATTTGTAATGAAAATGAAATCACTTTCAAGGAAATAATTATCCTGAGCAGATCGTGGTTGTGGTCAACCAAACTGTCGGGTACTGACCAAGAAAGTGTCTACTTTGTCACTCCGAGTCGAGTACCTCATGTCATACCAAAAACTTGTTAGCAGAGCGAGGTTTCGATCCTCGGACCTCTGGGTTATGGGCCCAGCACGATTCAACTGCGCCACTATGCCTCATGTAAATTTAGAAAATGCAAACAAAATGAAAGCAGACATTCTAAAATATTTATTAAATGTGAATAGCAGTGAAGCAAAAATACCTCGTTAGCAAAGCGAGGTTTTGGTCCTCGGACCTCTGGGTTATGGGCCCAGCACGATTCAACTGCGCCACTATGCCTCATGTAAATTTAGAAAATGCAAACAAAATGAAAGCAGACATTCTAAAAACATTCTACAATATTTATTAAATGTGAATAGCAGTGAAGCAAAAATACCTCGTTAGCAAAGCGAGGTTTTGGTCCTCGGACTTCTGGGTTATAGGCCAATCACGCTCCCGCTGCACCACTCTGCGTAACTATTTTTAATGAAAATGAAATCCCTATCAAATACAAAATTATCCTGAGCAGACCGAGGTTGTGATCATCCCAACTCTCGGTTACTGCCCAAGAAAGGGTCTACTTTGTCACTCTGAGTCGAGTACTTCAAGTCATACCAAAAACTTATTAGCAGCAGAGCGAGGTTTTGATCCTCGGCACTCTGGGTTATAGGCCCAGCAAGCTTCCACTGCGCCACCATGCCTCATGTAAATTTAGAAAAACAACAAACAAAATAAAAGCAGACATTCTAAAAACATTCTAAAATTTTTATTAAATTTGAATAACAGTGAAGCAAAAATACCTCTTTAGCAGAGCGAGGTTTCGGTCCTCGGGCTTCTGGGTTATGGGCCCATCACGCTCCCACTGCACCACTCTGCGTAACTATTTTTAATGAAAATGAAATCCCTATCAAATACAAAATTATCCTGAGCAGACCGAGGTTGTGCTCATCCAAACTCTCGGTTACTGCCCAAGAAAGGGTCTACTTTGTCACTCCGAGTCGAGTACTTCAAGTCATACCAAAAACTTATTAGCAGCAGAGCGAGGTTTTGATCCTCGGCACTCTGGGTTATGGGCTCAGCACGCTTCAACTGCGCCACTATGCCTCATGTAAATTTAGAAAATGCAAACAAAATGAAAGCAGACATTCTAAAAACATTCTACAATATTTATTAAATGTGAATAGCAGTGAAGCAAAAATACCTCGTTAGCAAAGCGAGGTTTTGGTCCTCGGACCTCTGGGTTATGGGCCCATCACGCTCCCACTGCACCACTCTGCGTAACTATTTTTAATGAAAATGAAATCCCTATCAAATACAAAATTATCCTGAGCAGACCGAGGTTGTGCTCATCCGAACTCTCGGTTACTGACCAAGAAAGGGTCTACTTGTCACTCTGAGTCGAGTACTTCAAGTCATACCAAAAACTTATTAGCAGCAGAGCGAGGTTTTCATCCTCGGCACTCTGGGTTATAGGCCCAGCAAGCTTCCACTGCGCCACCATGCCTCATGTAAATTTAGAAAAACAACAAACAAAATAAAAGCAGACATTCTAAAAACATTCTAAAATATTTATTAAATTTGAATAACAGTGAAGCAAAAATACCTCTTTGTTCAAACTCCTTAATCGTGAACTTGTAGCACGTGCAACTGCAGGGAAGTAATTCGTTGTTACCAAGGGCGACACTGCACACCCCTACTCAAGACATGACCAACTTAGCTCCCTGCAACCATGAGGAAGCAGATTCCAGAATCATGGTGCATGTTGCAGATGCCATCATGCTGGGCTTTCAAAAGATCCTTGTTCGAACAGTAGATACTGACGTAGTTGTGCTTGCAGTAGCTGTTCTGCCACAGCTGGGAAGGGCAGAACTTTGGATTGCATTTGGTACTGGCAAGAACTTTCGCTACATCCCTGCTCATGAAATATGTGCATCACTTGGTCCACAGAAATCTGTGGCACTTCTGGTGTTTCATGCTTTCACAGGCTGCGACACTGTATCCCAGTTAGCCCAAGTGGGAAAGAAGACTACATGGAAAGTATGGGCAACACATGATGAATTCACTGAAACCTTCTATGAGCTGCACAATTCACCACAGCAAATATCTGAAGAGACAGAATCTTCATTGGAGTATTTCACTATACTTCTCTATGACAGGACAGCAACATGTACCTCTATCAATGAAGTTCGAAAGCTTCTATTCACACACAAAGGCCGTCAGATGTCATCTCTTCCTCCCACCAAGGCTGCTCTACAGCAACATATTAGAAGAGCAGTCTTGCAAGGTGGACATATCTGGGCTAGTACTACGGTGCCATATCGTCAAATACCATCTCCTGCTGACTGGGGTTGGACTTGTCCAGAACAGTGGACACCCTTGTGGACACATTTGCCAGAAGCTAGAGTGTCCTGTCCTGAAGTGTTGCTGAAGTGTGCATGTAGGAGCAGATGCAAAAACTGTAAATGTGTAAGGGCACTCTTATAATGCACTGTATATTGCACGTGCAAGGGAGATTGTGACAACGCCTAAACTATGGCAAAGGTCCACAAACATTCTTAAGGTGATTACACTCTTGAAAATGACTGTTCCTAACTTTGAATGTACTGCCTTCAAGTATCAGCAGCAATGTTTTGATCAGATGTGTGTAAATTTCACACAATTGTTTCAACTAACTGGCTTAAAGTTATGAATATCTTGCTCAATAGTATAGTTCCTAGCCAGTTACATAGATTTGCCTTATTATATAGACTAACACAACGTAAAAAGTTTGTTGCTATGTTGCCTAGCAACTGTTGCTCAGGCTTATTTGGCTTTTTAATGGCCTTAAAATAGTCTACTGATCGTTCTGATGTCCTGAAACATTATTACCTTTCTAAATCATTTAAAATGGACTAGAAAGGTCCAATTAGCTTGTTACTAAGGTAATTCGCTTTCCTAGCAACGGTTGCTAAGCAACGCTTTGTTATTTTTGGCACTACCCTTGAAAATGATCAGTATAGTACAAAGAACATTTGTGCCAAGTTTGGTGCTTCTAACACTTTCTGAACAATTTTGGCAATCTATTGCACCAATCAAGTTCATTTCGTGTTCTGACGGTGAATTGCGCCGAAAAGTGTTTGTTAGGCTTAATGGGCGCTATGGCACATTTGGGAGTGTTGTAAGTCCATTTCGTGTTCTGATGGTGAATAGCGCCGAAAAGTGTTTGTTAGGCTCAATGGGCGCTATAGCTCATTTGGGAGTGTTGGAAGTTCATTTCGTGATCTGAAGGTAAATAGTGCCGAAAAGTGTTTGTTATGGGCGTTATAGCACATTTGGGAGTGTTGGAAGTCCATTTCGTGTTCTGATGGTGAATTGCGCCGAAAAGTGTTTGTTAGGCCTAATCGGCGTTATAGCAAATTTGGGAGTGTTGGAAGTCCATTTCGTGTTCCGACGGTGAATTGCGCAGCATGGTAAAGGCCAATCATCATAACTAGACCACAATGAATGGAAGATACTTCGAATCTCGAAACTTTGCTTTCCCTTTAATTAAACTCATACCCACAATAAACTATACAACCATTGATCTCTGGTAGAAGACGACATACTTGGAAGAATTATCTTTCTGTGATACAGTGACTTTAATATTTGAACTATTTGCTCCGCAAGATTGTATTTGCAAATGCATTTATAGTGTAGATTTGGCGATTGACAGTTATGTCCTTTTTACGTTTGGCCAAATGAAATTATTGTGTTTATTATTCCAAAAATGCAAATGCAACATTAAAGCAGGCAATACAATTTGAACGAAGCAGAAGACATTCTACAGGTATAAGGTATCCGATTTTGTGAAAGAAATTATTATACTACCAATGAAGTATAGTGTATCCAAATACCGGATATATGATTAAGACAGACAATTTTAACACAAACATGCTTTTTACAAAACACATGTATTATACAATACAAGTACTCCTTTCTAGTCAGACTGCAAAGCTGCCTTATCTTTTACTCGAAGTGAAATGTATAGTTGTCACTTTGAGGAAAAAGAAAACAAAAATGGCTTGTGATTTGCATGACAAAACAGTATTCAAATAGTATTCACCTAACCATGGGCGTAAATTCCGGAATGGGTGTCCTTTTTGGACCGGGGGAGGGGGAGGGGGGAGGTGAGTCATTGGATCAAATGTCGGTTTGAGCATAGCGCTGTATATTAGCCGCTTCGTTCAAGATGGAAATAATTAAATATTTAAACCAATAGTTGGGTCCAAAACATAAGTTCCGTGACCATTCTCTGGCTAGGATGGTTTGACGATGGATTTGACTTCTTTGGACCATTTATAAAGAAATTAGCCCCCCGGTCCCTCCCAAAAATACCGGCATTTTTCGCTAGAGGGCCAAATCCAAGATGGCCGCCGGCGCCATCTTGGAAAATTAACGTTTGAACCAGAGCACCTAGAATCATGTCTGAAAACACTTTTCCCGTGGATCCCGATTCCGACATCGGTTTGACAATATGACATCAATTTGACCCAAGAAATCCAAGATGGCCGCCATCTGATAGAGGAAAAACATATTTTTTTGCAAGGGAACACCAGTAGAAACACGAATGAACACATTGGGCTGTAACTACGAAAGCTGTTTATCTTTATGCGAGTGTAGTATATAGACATGGATAAATCCAAGTTACACGCATTTTCCTAAACACCTGAATTAAACAACTCTTATTAAATATCTTAAATGGTTGTTTAGTTATCCTCGTGTAACTTGACAGTCTAAACTTATTGACCGTGGTCCCTAAATACATTGTAATATAGAGGATTGGGCAACAGTATAAACATACGATATGCCTCAGTAGATAAATCTCCAGCAGGTCTTTACTTAGATACAGCCTGAGCCATATGGCTGATACCAAAAGGCAACGCAGTGACAATTTCACTTCTGACGAAAGAATGGCTCTCGTTGAGACCATGAGGAACTTTAATTCCATTATTGGTGACAAACGATGTGACACTAAAGCCAACCAGAAAAAAAGCTGATGCCTGGAAAGCTATCACTTCAGAAATGTCCATCTCTTTTCCTGACCGTAAAAGCCGATCTGCTATAAAGACAACAAAGAATTGGGTGTTCTAAATACAATCCGAGAAGTCCAAGTAAATCGTCAACGTGTCTTCGCTAACTCTGAAACGTTTGATGAAATGTTCCTCGTCATACTCTTCTAAGGGATTCAACTTGTCCCTATAAACTCTTGGAGCACGTAGGTGTTGGCGACCATGACGCTTTTCTTGTTAGTTGTCCTCCTCTTGAGCAATTAAGAAGATTTGAAGCGCATCCATCCTGTCCACCTTTCTACCTTTCTGTGTACATATATGGCTTCTAAACGGCTCAGAATACTCACTAAACAACCCCCGTACCATGTTTAAGAATTGCTATTGTTTGTTATAAACACACGTTTAACTCCAATGGTCATTTAAACGCGGCTAACCTAAGACAAGCTTAGTAGTACTTGTTTGAAGTAAGACACCATGTTTAAACAGTGACTACTAATTTATACGCATCTAATGGCTTAAACAGCTTTCGTAGTTACAGCCCATTTTGTTCGGTTAAATCATTGCGCTGATGCAATTAAGGTCCTGGTCAGCCGGATATGATGAATAATGGTTCTAGGAGTGAGCTCCTAATGGTATAAGGGCCATATTGGCTGAATTTTTATGTGGGTACAAGTATTTAGCACACTGATCGGTCTGATTTATTTTAACAATGCACACTTTCTTTTCAGTTTGTGTCTTAATTCGCTGAATACACCAATCACCGTCACTACATAATCGTAGTATTGGCACCAGATTAGTTTCTCTTTGTACAGTTTTGTATCACAAACATGATACTTCTTTCTGTTATTGTTCCACTGATACTGTGGTTTCAGTAGTTGTGTTGTGAATTGAGGAATATCAGTTACATTTTCCCTGGTAATATTGGGTAAATGGGGTAATATCGGGTGACCTCAATTTACATGCTGACCCCAAGTGGGCGTAAAAAACCTTGGTAAAACAATTTTGTCACTTTTTCTACATGAACGTTATGTTTTGCGTAATAGCGATACGTTTAGGGTGTTTTCGTTGAGATAATTGTGTAATATTTATTTACTCAAAGTCTCAAAGAAACGAATTTGCCAAAAAGCCAACACACAAATAAATTAACAAAAAAAGATCGGCAAACTGTGATTACAGACGGCGGTGATATTGGGCACATATATAGCGTTTACTACACGCTTAGATTGTAGGAGTGGCAGAAGAATCATAGACGTTTATAATGTATACATTGTAGTATTGTTCCGGTAGTATCGTAATACATGTATTAGTATTAACTAATATAATTAACCAATTAACCAATATTGGGTAAATGGGATAATATCGGGTGGTAATAACGTGCAATGCCAGAAATATCGGTAACATTCTCCCTGGTAATATTAGGTAATATCGGGTGGTAATAACAATGCAATTCCGGAAATAACGGTTACATTCTCCCTGGTAATATTGGGTAAATATCGGGTAATATCGGGTGGTAAAACAATGCAATGCCAGAAATAACGGTTACACTCTCTCTGGTAATATTGGGTAAAGGGGAAATTTGGGTGGTAATGACAATGCAATGTCGGAAATAACGGTTACATTATCCCTGGTAATATGGGGTAATATCGTTACAACCCGGGTAATATCGGGTAAAATACCCAGTGGGTAGTGCGCCCCCATTCCTGAATTACCACCCCTCACCAATCGAACATGGTTGGGAGCTGGTGGGTGGCCGCTGTCGCCCTGTCTGCCACACGCGACCTGCTCTCCCGATGCATCTACCTGCATCAGGGCCAGCTAACGAGAGCGACGAAGATGAGCACGATTGGGATGATGATGAGGAGGAGGGAAATGATGATGTACAGAGGAGGGAGGATTCATCTGAATCTGATGTCCAGAATCTAGTGAGCCAGAATTCTCTGATTCAGACTGATCACATCTCTCAATGTCATATTGATTAACCTGTTACGATGTTGAAACAATGTGTAGCATAAGACAAAAGCATAATTGGTGACTAATCCTAAATGGGTTTTAATTGCGTTGCACTGTGGTGTCATTTGTCTTCTCTTAAAAAACAACCAAAAAGAACAAATGATTTTGTATTGACATGCTTTTTGTGGTTTCATTTGATAACTACATGTATTTAAGTTACAGCTATAACAAGGAGTTTATTTTAAAGAATAATTATAGTTCTATTGTCATTCATTTGGCTGCAACAGATTTTATATAGGTAGTTTGCTTTAATATTAAAGAGTAAAGCAGTACCAAAATAAACGGGTTTGTCATTAACAGTTTTTGACCGAACTTAATTATGAAATTATCACCCCGCCCCATAATCACAAATTGCCATTACTAAACCTAGCATGTTTATTAGGCATGGACTCATAAGTAAAATAGCTCTAACTGTTCCTTCCTTATGTACTGTATAAATGGCAAACCCCACATCTTCATTTACCGTTTAAAAGTTAGGATTTTCTCTATCGTATGGTGGCCATCTTAAATGTGTCTGGGTCAAATCGATTTCACAGCATTAAACCGATGTCTGAATCAGAATCCTTGTGGTCGACTTACCCGAAAAAATGTCATGATTGTAGGTGCTTTGGTTCAAAAGTAAATTTTTCAAGATGGCGCCGGCGGCCATCTTAGATTTCTAGGTCAAGTTGATGTCATATTGTCAAACCGATGTCGGAATCGGAATCCTCGAGGTTCACTTACCCGAAAAGGTGTTTTCAGACATGATTCTAGGTGCTCTGGTTCAAAAGTTAATTTTCCAAGATGGCGCCGGTGGCCATCTTGAATTTGGCCCTCTAGCGAAAAATGCCGGGATTTTTGGGAGGGACCGGGGGGCTAATTTCTTTATAAATGGTCCATAGAAGTAAAATCCATCGTCAAACCTTCCTAGCCAGAGAATGGTCACGGAACTTATGTTTTGGACCCAACTACAAGTTTGTTGGGTTTGCTCCTACGAAAACACATGATTCAAAGAGATCACAATCTGCTTTTGTATACAAACCAATTTTTGAGTTTGAAAAAAATTATCTTCACTGTCAAATTTGTCCTAAAAAACATCCTTTCCTTAATGACTAACGAAACGGAGCGTCTGTATTTTAGTTTGTCTTTTTTTGAGTTTATTACATCACGGATATTCTTATGAATAAACTCATGAAAATTTAAAAGGCCCCTGTCAGTATTCATCGGTAATTCCAGGTTTTTATCGTCCTCTGTCGCCGGTCACCGCTGATAAATTATGCATTTTATTTGGTCTGGATTTTAAAATGGCACATGCGCACAACTATATGTCGCTTAAGAAACGGCGCTGACGCTATATGCCGACCAGGACACCGCGCCACCGCCATTATCAAACCGGGCAAATTATTTACGACGGGCTGATCAACCATGCGCGCGAGAACGGCCTATTTAAATTTCCGGGGTCGTGGTATTCTTGGGCGTCCCTGATGCCCCCCAGCGAATGCCCTGACACAGATATATCTACGCCAATGGTCACATTATCATAGAAAATCATACACAATTATACATTTCTACAAAAAGACGCCGACTTAAAGGGATCGTATACGTTCGGTAATTACTCAAAAAATTAATGGCAATAAAAACTTACTTGGTAAGAAGTACAGCAGCTTTTGGATAGTATAATGCATGTTTCACTTCGAAGTACTGCGGTTTTGGAAAAAGAATATCACTTTTTATCCCGAAAAATTTGAATCTCAGAAGCAGTAAAGTTTCTCAGACTGTGTATTCAAATGCAGATTATTCTTCCTGCGTGGACAAAACCGCTCCAGATTTTCGGCAATATCTCAAAATCGCTATCACCCTTTGAAATAAAATTGTTACAGGTTAGTTTTATGGTATATATCTATAACTATATAGGAATACAACAAACAGTGAGTTCCAATTACCAAACGTATACGATCCCTTCAAATAAAACAAGCAAAAGCGCCCAATGTCATGGAATATTTCTTACTATACTATGTTTGTGCATCAGAAACTCAAGTGATGTATTTTCATCACGTAAACATGCCAAATATCGAATGGTAACCTTTTTAAACGTAGAGAAATAATACAATTGATAAGAAGCGTGGGAAAAGAGATACTTGGAGAATTTCCATAATTTGTAATTAATAATAATTCCCTTTGGAAAAAATATTACTGCTAATGATAACATGCCATGCTGTACAAAACCGCTCCAGATTTTAGGCAATATCTCAAAATCGCTATCACCCTTTAAAATGAAATTGTTACAGGTTAGTTTTATGGTATATATCTATAACTATATAGGAATACAACAAACAGTGGGTTCCAATTACCAAACGTATACGATCCCTTCAAATAAAACAAGCAAAAGAAACCACTCTGTCAAGACTAAGCGCCCAATGTCATGGAATATTTCTTACTATACTATGTTTGTGCGTCAGAAACTCAAGTGATGTATTTTCATCACGTAAACATGCCAAATATCGAATGGTAACCTTTTTAAACATAGAGAAATAATACAGTTGATAAGAAGCGTGGGAAAAGAGATTATTGGAGAATTTCCATAATTTGTAATTAATAATAATTCCCTTTGGAAAAATATTACTGCTAATGATAACATGCCATGCTGTGCAATGCCATGTTTTTAGTTACAACAATTATTAATTGTATTAATTCCATTAATTCCTTACATTTTTAGGATCTACTCTAGGATCTTCTACCCTTATCTACATACAATCATAAGCTTGTTTTCTTTTCGAAAACCAGTTAAGCACTTGACAACAGGCTACGCAATTAACGTATATACTCGGGAATACCAATACACCAAAACCCGCTAATTTAGCTCTAACAAACAGCAATGCTAAGATATTAAATTGATGAGACATTTTCACGCGGCTAACATCTAATGAAATAGTGCTACTTCTTTTCTGCTCAGTGTACACGTAACACGTATACAAATTATTTACGACGGGCTGATCAACCATGCGCGCGAGAACGGCCTATTTAAATTTCCGGGGTCGTGGTATTCTTGGGCGTCCCTGATGCCCCCCAGCGAATGCCCTGACACAGATATATCTACGCCAATGGTCACATTATCATAGAAAATCATACACAATTATACATTTCTACAAAAAGACGCCGACTTAAAGGGATCGTATACGTTCGGTAATTACTCAAAAAATTAATGGCAATAAAAACTTACTTGGTAAGAAGTACAGCAGCTTTTGGATAGTATAATGCATTTTTCACTTCGAAGTACTGCGGTTATGGAAAAAGAATATCACTTTTTATCCCGAAAAATTTGAATCTCAGAAGCAGTAAAGTTTCTCAGACTGTGTATTCAAATGCAGATTATTCTTCCTGCGTGGACAAAACCTCTCCAGATTTTCGGCAATATCTCAAAATCGCTATCACCCTTTGAAATAAAATTGTTACAGGTTAGTTTTATGGTATATATCTATAACTATATAGGAATACAACAAACAGTGAGTTCCAATTACCAAACGTATACGATCCCTTCAAATAAAACAAGCAAAAGCGCCCAATGTCATGGAATATTTCTTACTATACTATGTTTGTGCATCAGAAACTCAAGTGATGTATTTTCATCACGTAAACATGCCAAATATCGAATGGTAACCTTTTTAAACGTAGAGAAATAATACAATTGATAAGAAGCGTGGGAAAAGAGATACTTGGAGAATTTCCATAATTTGTAATTAATAATAATTCCCTTTGGAAAAAATATTACTGCTAATGATAACATGCCATGCTGTACAAAACCGCTCCAGATTTTAGGCAATATCTCAAAATCGCTATCACCCTTTAAAATGAAATTGTTACAGGTTAGTTTTATGGTATATATCTATAACTATATAGGAATACAACAAACAGTGGGTTCCAATTACCAAACGTATACGATCCCTTCAAATAAAACAAGCAAAAGAAACCACTCTGTCAAGACTAAGCGCCCAATGTCATGGAATATTTCTTACTATACTATGTTTGTGCGTCAGAAACTCAAGTGATGTATTTTCATCACGTAAACATGCCAAATATCGAATGGTAACCTTTTTAAACATAGAGAAATAATACAGTTGATAAGAAGCGTGGGAAAAGAGATTATTGGAGAATTTCCATAATTTGTAATTAATAATAATTTCCTTTGGAAAAATATTACTGCTAATGATAACATGCCATGCTGTGCAATTCCATGTTTTTAGTTACAACAATTATTAATTGTATTAATTGTATTAATTCCATTAATTCCTTACATTTTTAGGATCTACTCTAGGATCTTCTACCCTTATCTACATACAATCATAAGCTTGTTTTCTTTTCGAAAACCAGTTAAGCACTTGACAACAGGCTACGCAATTAACGTATATACTCGGGAATACCAATACACCAAAACCCGCTAATTTAGCTCTAACAAACAGCAATGCTAAGATATTAAATTGATGAGACATTTTCACGCGGCTAACATCTAATGAAATAGTGCTACTTCTTTTCTGCTCAGTGTACACGTAACACGTATACATCACTTATTTATTTCCGGACAGAGCCTGTGAGCTGCGAAGACGGTGGTACTCCTTCAGTCTAGTTTGAAGAAAAAAAAACAACAACCATACATTAACTCAAAAGTCATCATTATACATGTAACATAAAACAAGTGGAACACAAGATGCAAGAATCCATCAATACATGTACTACATTCAGTGCTGCCTTCATTATATTAAAGTTGGTGTGTCTGTCAGGTACATTTTAGGCCTGGGCCGTGGGATTAACGGTTATTTTAGTCGTGGTTTTGATGAGAGCAACACAATTATTCAGTCAACACCAGTAAAATGATTACAATTAAATTTTGCTCTAAGGGGCTTTATCTATAGTGCTTTCCAGTGGAAAAACACATTGCCACTCTGATACTGATGAGCGTTACCAGGCGGCGCCGTTTCTGTCAGATTTTGTGTTGTTTGACTTGTTGCTTCGCGCAGTTTTAGAGTAGCGGAACCACAACTTGCCAGTAATTATAAAATCTTATTATTTCTGCAGGTAATTTTTCGAACCCAAGAAAAATGCAATTCACTACCTGAGGAGCTGGTTCAGCTGTATGTTTATGGTTTGCACACATTGAACTGATATGTTTACACACGTGGTGGCAAAACGCAAATAATGCTTCTGCGTGCAAGGATTGGGTCCGACACCAGCGAAATATTGGTGGCATTTACTACATGATTTGGTAACAATAAAATCCAACTTACTTAACAGCCCATTTATTATTTTTCTCTTTTCTTCAAAAATTAAATAAAATCTCGTTAATGTTAATGTTAACTTTTATTGTTTTCTTCAAAAATTGCACTATTTAGAGTCGGTGGGTTCATAACAAAAATGCTGGCCTAACCTTAAATGGGACCAAACATTTAGAGGCCTTGTGTGACAAAGCAGCTAAAAAGCTTGGAGTACTGAAACAATTACATTTTGTTAACCGGTCAACATATCTGGAATAACCTTCCGTTAACCCCAAGAGAATCTCCGTGAGTATCAGTTTTTAAACTAAACCTCAAGCAACATATTTAAAATTCATAACATCATTATGTTCTTAAATCTTAATACATGTACCTGACTGCAGAATCTCACTGCTAACCAGTATCTAGCTACATGTTCATGTTTGATCTAGTACTACATTTGTTTTTTAAAGCATGTTGTTTTAATACTACATGGGGTTTTATTGGGAGATCATGTAACGTTCAGCAGTAACGAACTACATGTACCTGTACATGTAAATGTAAATACATTTTTTATCTATACGTATGTGCATTATTGTTTTTAATATTGTTGAATTTCCGCGTATTGCCTGTGATAGGGCTATGTCTTGGAGTTCTTTGTCTAATAACCTTTCTTTTCTGTATTTTTGTGTTCAATGTATGTGTGTGTGTGTGGGGGGGGGGGGGGGGGGGGGGGGGGGCGAGTCAGGTTGGCGTAGCTGTTATTTCCTCGCATTTTACCGCTATGACCCGGGTTCGAATGTGGATTGGGTTTTGAGTTTCTCTCTGATTCTGTAGGTTTTTCCTAGAATGTTAAAAGATTTTCCTCTCACCTCAAACGTCTTCACATTGTATTATCCATCCCGTAAACTGCACTATAGCGCCGTTTGATGTTGAAATAAATAAATAAAGGTGTATAACAAAAAAATGTGTCGTTCTGTATTGAGTGATTTTGTTGTTTAAAGGGACGCTATGTCCTGAAATCCCCGAAAATGTAATTGTTTTGATTGTTTACTTATCCGATTTCAATTATGGTTGAAAGGAAACCATCCTCATGTCTTACCGTTCCCGAAAAAACGGGGGAAAACCACCACACGTTGTTTACGTTTCGGGGTATTAGTATACATATTTCCAGCCGCCAACAAATTCTGGGCTGTAGGCCTAGACCTATCTCGTATAGTTGGCGCGGTGACAACATCAGACTGGTGCCACAAACAATGCATTGAATACACTGCCGATATCACACTGGTAATTGAGGTTTCATTCTAGGGTAGAGAAAGCAGCATCGCCGCAGCAACGTTACGTTGTCATACAAAAGCCCAGTTTTTAAAGGATAGTTATGTGGATGTTTATAATTGTATACCTTACTTTTAAATGTTCTTTCCGATAAACACCATTTCGTTCAAAACGTGTTTATTAGCCCAATTGGGCAATTTCAAGGAAAAAATGCCCCTTTAATTTTGTTTTGATGTAATTTTAATGCGAGGGCTCCTTTGGAAAGCAGTTTTATCTAAATTGGAATGGCCAACCCTCGGTAAATATTATAATAAACAAATAAATATATAAACAACACGTAAAAGGGCAATGGCCTGCGGCTCGGTGGTGCCCGGAACACCAATCAAAACCTTTGTGCGCGAGACTTGGCTGTGGTGGTAGGCATAATCATAGAAAAATGACTCCAATACACTATCTCTTGTAGACTTGATGACACCTACATGTAACCGTTTCAGATTGACCCACACGTTGGTTTCTAATATATTATTCTTGTCCTTGCAATTCCTACCAATTGCTTGCAATTCCTGCCAATTGCTTGCAATTTTGCAATAGAATACTGTATTTGTGTCATTGCTTGAATATATCAACCACCAATTACAATGCTTTGCAACAAAAACCTCAGCCAGGCTCCAGCGTATTGTGTGACTGTAATGAGCAAGTTACTCTCGGACCATGCTCATAATTCAACTTGTCCGATGTCAAAATGTCTAAATGGACGTAATCAAAAGTAATACAGCAGCATCAGAGATCTTGAATAAATATAATACTCCATTAAATCCGTGAGCAAGTCCGGGCACAAACTATATTTAACAATAGTTCGAATAACGTCACTCGAACGCAGGATGGTTATTTAGTCGACTTTTTGGAACTAGATCCCGGGGGCGTAATTTGTTTCCCTAGGAGGGTTAGGGTTAATTATCATAAATGGGTGGCTCTAGACCCCTCGCGTCATGATTATTCAGTAGTTTTAACAATGACGATAATACTAGGCAGAGCACTCAAAAATATAAAACACATCAAACAAGTTTAATTTCAGTTCTGCATAAGAGATCTCTCTGAAATATTTATTTTTCTGCAAGAATTGTGAGAATCGGTGGTGGCATTCATGAGATATGGCATTTTACAGATTTCCGATAAGGTCCGAAAACCTGTTCAAAATGGTTAAAAATGTGAAAAATTCAATTTTTCCTGATTTGGGACCTTTGTTTGAGTTAAAAGATAAGCAAAAATAGTTTAATACAGCATATTGTTTGACATGTTTACACTCAATTAGGTATTTAAAACAAAAACAAATTGACCAAATGTCAATGCTAATTAAAAAAAAATTGTCGAAAAATGCAAATTTCTACATTTTTGCCATTTGCAGACATGAAATTACTGCAAAAATGACTAAGTCTAGCTAATTAATATGCATAAATGGGATAACTCAAGCTGTGATTGGTCTTTTGAGGTGAAATTTGGAATATGGTACAATGGTATGAAGAGAAACTGGATGAGTAACGTTTTTTATTAAAACTCATTAATTATGCAAATTAGCTAATTACTAGCTAATTATATATTCATATTTAAATTAGGTACAAACAAATTGTAAATTTTGTCCGTCTTTGTACTTGATGTTCAATGAAATAACCCTCTGAAACATTTCAGCCACATATATTTATGCATATGCAAACGAGTCATTTTAAGTCTTCTTAAAAATTTATTTAAAATGGATGATAAACACGCCACGAGAGCAACTCGGATCGAGGCCGGAAATATACGTCGATGACCGGCTTGCATCAGGCATCTGTGAGTGCTACCTATCAGATGCCGGCCTCAACCCGCCTGGGTCTGGTCAAAATGTTCCCGGCACGAGCTGGTGGTTAATAGTAAAATTTGGGACAACTAATTAAATATGCGTATTCAATTTTTGGTTTGAAACAACACCAGCTAATCTGGTGTTATTCCGTAGGGCCGGGTTTGATTTTGACAGTCCAATAATTATTTGGCAAAGTGTTGAAAGTCTCTAGTCTTCTTAGCTTTGGTGACATGCTGGTTGATGTTTGAAATTACATCTGGTAGTGGGTTGTTGTAGACCAGGACAATCCAGCACTGGAGGATGATCCTTGTCGTTAGCTTGTGTCTGATGTGTCAATGGTGCTGTAAATGGTCTCCGTCATTAAAAACTTGCAAAGGTACAGGTAGGCACTGGATTGCTGTACCGTACCGGTAATCTAAAATTGAAAGAAATGAAACTTGCATATTGGCTGCTAAATCAGGAAATGACAAACATTTTACCCACTGTATTAGAACTTGATTAGAAGTAAGATTATTGGAAATTAACAGTTTTATTGGGGAAAATAAAAACCACACGCAACAGCCAGCAACCAACTGCGCATGCTCGAATTGCACACAACTAAAGTCAAGTCCCACGCAGTTTAATGTACAACACGGCTTTTATATCTATTAACGTTACTCCCTTCTACGATCTGCCGATCACTTGAGTTTGACCAGTTTTACTCTTATAAAATCGGTGTATTTTTACCAAGATTTGTAACCTTTCCACATGTTTTTCTTTTAAATGACTTATGTAACAACAATTATTACCTAAAACTTACCTGGGCATTTTCCGTTTTGAAGAAGCTCGATTTCAGTAGCAGTCCAACACGCCATCAAATTCTTTTCTACGTTGCGGTTTTATACGCCAGGTTTACTAACGTTCAAACAGGTCACGCAGGTCACGCAGAGCCGACACGGATAAAAACTCGAAACAATTTTCGCGCTGATTTCTTCAAATGTTTCTTTTATTGGAACGAAAATGTGACTATATCACACGAAACTGCAGACTACAATCTATCAAACCATAGGTTCAAATTTTTCAATGGATGAATATTTCAGGATTTGTGGAGCCGTTTCGTACTTGAGTTTCTAGCGGTCAGGACAAAAGTGGGAAGCCATGTTTCAGAATTCCGAAGGTGCACTGATACAGTCAAGGTCACGAGCTACCTTGGGGTAAAAGGTCAACCAGATTGGATAAGTGAAACACTTGAAGAAAAGTCCATTTTTGCATGGGGTGTTTTCCAGTGCGCGAGTCACAGCGCGGTGCACTTTTCACACGTTGGTTTGCGCGCGGCAATGATTCGCGTTGTGTGCGAAGTGAAAAACGAACGGTTTATCTAAAACCAAATCAATACTTTCCCAGATTCTAAAACTGTTGTTATTTTGAAGATATACAATATGAAATATTATTTCTAACCCTGCCTAAAAAGAATTGAAAGATATTGTCATTTTCTATTTTTAACAATTATTTTAAAAACACCTCAAAAATGAAAGTTCCGAGACTTTGTGTGTTCTGCGCGCGTGGCAGACTCCGCGTGCACGCGTTGTGCTCAGCCTACTAATACATTGTTATTGCTCATTCAACTAGTTACACATTAAAGCACTTTGAAAAACAGCTTCTGTCGACCTCTCACGGTAGCTTAGTGGATAATGGGTTAGGTTATACATCGTTCGACTGGGGTTCGAATTTGCTCTCTGCCTGTTTTTTATTGACTATTTTGGTCTCCAAGTTTGTTGTTGAAGTGAGTTTAATTTAGGGAAAAAAAAGGATCTGGGAACCTAAGTGTCACTCAGTGTGGTGTAGATACGCCCATTTATGATAATTACCCTCTAACCCTCCTAAGAAAAAAAATTACGCATCCCGGGGCACGGTTGCCGCTGGTTGACAATAGCCTCTTTCCATAAGAAAACATGAAGAGAACCAGTGACGTGGAAAAACATTGCCTTCGTGCATGCAGTAGACACGTCGAGAGTAAACAGTGGCAGCAGCGATGTTGAGTAAAATTGCATTAAAATCTTTTTTAGATAAGTAAATGTATTCTATAAACCTCGGAGACTGTAGTACGATCAGTGGTCTATCAGTGTAAAAATGTAAGGACTAGTAGTCCAGTCAAAATACCAAATTTTGTATTGTTGACCTCAAACAAATTGTAACAATTTTTTGTTCACCACAGTGCACTTTTATAAGGTCCCTAGAATTACATACTAAAAATCTTTAAAATCCAAGTGGTGGAAATATGTCTAATTTGCATAAATCGGTAATCCCTGCCGTGTAATATGTTTATTCCAATATTTGGGTATATATTTTATTTTTTGAAAAGTTTATTTTGGTGATTCTACTTTACACATCCTTACTTCAATAACATTTTCTAAAACATGAAAGTGACTGAATAATTTTGAAAATAGAGTTATGGTTCAAAATGACTACAATTATACCCTATAATTTTTACGCATTTACCTTGTCTCCAGATATCATCAAGTAGTCAGTATTGACGAGCTTCAAATTCAATAAGTTGCTTACTGGCACAGTTATCCTATTAAAACCTTATGAAAAATCATATGAACAATGATAACATTGTCATATTTAGCCCAGCAAACAACAACTGGGGGAAAATCGTGTGTCCATAAATTGGGCTAAAAAGTAGTTGAAGGATTACCTAAGGTGAAAGACTTGAACAAGTTCAAGGAAACCCACCAAATTAAAGATTGTTGTTGCTTACAATAATCATATCTACGTTAAAATGTATTTTGGGGATTTTATTGAACTTATTCAAGTCTCCCATGTTAGGGCAACCCTTAAACTTCTTTTTCGCCCAGTTTATGAACACACCATTTCCCCCAAGTTTTGGTTTGCTGGGCTAATTATCACAATGTTATCATTGTTCATATGATTTTCCATAAGGTTTTAATATGATAACTGTGCCAGTAAGCAACTTGGTGAATTTGAAGCTCACCATGTACCGACTACTTGATGATATCTGGAGACAGTGTAATGTGCGCACATTTATAGGGTTACAAAGTTTTCATTTTGGATAATTACCATGTTTGCATAATTATAAAATGTTATCGAAGTAGGGATATGTAAGAAGAATCACCCAAATAAACTTTTCATTTTTTAAAATATATATTATATACCCCAATATGGGAATAAATATATTACGCGGCAGGGATTAACGATTTATGCAAATTAGTCATATTTCCACCAGTTGAATTTTCAAAGACTTTTAAAAAATCTGAGAGAAAAACTGGGATATTTCGAAAGAACAGTAGATTTATGGAATCAGTTGGTCTACGCATACCCCGTACATATGATTGAATTCCACAATACATGTACATATCAATTTTGTACCCATTCCATGAAGACTGTCCCGTTGACTTGCACGTCAAACGTTCATGGTGGTAATTTTTGTACACAACATATTGTGTCATCAACTATTTGACGTGCATAAATTTATTGTTCTGTAAAATTATTGCAATGGTCACATGAGTTTTTTTCTCTCACAATTCTGGAAGTGTAGAGCCACCTATATTAAATGCATGGTGTAGGCCAAGGCTATCATGGTGGAAGGATGTAGATATACTTCAGAACAATTTCACCCACAAATCTCTTAAAAACGTAGTCCTGACATTCCTTACAGTGCTCAAAGAAAATTTCACTCTCTAAAAAAAATTGTGTTTCTAAAATTGCGATTAATTTATACCTGTATATTGTTTTCTTTGTACACTAAAGCTAATTGGTTTACTCAAGTCTATTTCTTGCTACTAAGATGTCAGGCTGTACAGCTTATTACGGCTGCACAAGTCATGGGACGATCGAACTACTCCCAATTATGACAGAGGGATATCAGATGACAGCGATTGTCAAAACTTATTTTGTTCTAGGGAAGCTTAGTTGACCAACTACGTTTTCCAAGATAAGCTATCTCGGCGTTCCACATTTCTTAGATGTGCTGTAAAAATATTGCAGAACTCTGCATCTTTGCATTTTTTGTTTCAACAATATAAGTAAAAATAATAAAAAAAGTCAGAACAGTCACAAACCTATCTTGGTAACATGGAAATATACAAAATATTCTTTTGTATAGTGAACATGTGTTTCATGAAAACTGACAAATCTGGTTAAAATTGTATTGTTAATATTCAAAGCAAATTATACATTAAGTTAAAATGACATAAATTTACCTAGTCAGTGTTCTCCACAATCACTTTTAGCAGGGTAGCATGCCCTGTGTAAATGTTACGCTGTTCTGTCATATTTGTATGCCGCCCAGTTAAAATGTTATGCCACCCTGTCAAATCGCTTTTCAATCACGGTTTTATTTTGCTTTCTTACAAAACAAAAATTGTGGTGTACAAATCTTTAATATCATGTTGATATCGCACAAATATCTGGAAACACTCACAATTCGAAGTTAAAGCCTTACAGGGTGTCCTATTAACATTTGGCCTGTGAAGAACGCTGCCAAATGTATCTTTGCATAGTATGAAAAAAAAATATTTTAAAATGACATCGCAAGGTTTTTTTTGGTTTTAAATTCACAGAAAGTCGAGGGTTAATGTTTTTATTATTTTGGTTTTATAACATCAGTAAACAACAAATTTTAAGCATATTATTACTATGGCAGTAGTTATTACATGTTACACTCTAAAAACAGATTGGTTAAAAGACCAACCAATCTAATTGGTTGGCCCAATATTGGTTGATGGCGGTGGGCATGGCCATGGTGGTGGACGGCATGACCTATAAGAAACATTGGAAGACAGAAAAGGGAACTATGAAGTTTAGCAGTAGCCATTAAACAATTTGTTTATAATTTTAAACAAAACATAGGCCTAAGTCGTTAATACATGAACAAAACAAATTGTATGCATGACATAAACTTAAGGCAGAAGCCTAACTTTATTATATAAATAAGCCACAAAAAGAAGAAGAAATACATGTGCTTGTGTGCATAATGAAATACAGGTTCTGTGTTTGTACAAGCCGAAAGACATGGCTGAAAAAGTTAAAATCGCGTTCACAAAAATCGTCGCAAAGAACCTGAGAAACATGTTGCCACAGACTAAAATGTATATATTAAAGAGCACCTCTAAGTAAAACAAGTTTTCTCTGATTTTACATTTTGAAATAAATATGGAAGTATCCTAACCGAATGCAATATCAATGGGATTTATAGCCCGCCTAAAAATAGTCTAAAAGAACGTTTTTTCGGTTCATGCCAAGACGCGAATTCTTAAAAACGTAAAGGTCACGCTTTTGTTTACCCGCGTCATTGAGGGGAAAACAAAGAAAAATTGAGGAGAAACCCAAATGCACATGCACGCACAACACACGCACAACACACGCACAACACACGCATGTTGTACGTTGCCCGGCCCTATAGCTGCACACAACTTTCTATTCTTTGACGTGCACGGGGAGGCCAATTCACTCAAGAATACAAGCCAGGGAACAGTAAGAAAACAACTTTGTCTTGGTACTCACGAATTTATAATTCTCACCGAGGATTTGTAGGTACAAAAGCCTTCCTTTCACTTTGAATGAAAGTCGAACACGAGCTTTGTTATACTCTACAACTTTACAAGTACAAATCTAAGCGGGGTCAACGTGCGTATTTGCCAGTGTCACCAGCGCATCGTGTACCCACCACGTGCAAACCACAAAACGAATCGCATGCGTGTTGCTGCTGCTACCGGCCCCACGCACGATCGTCCGCCTGGTTACAACACATTATTGACGTTAGCGTCGGAATATACTTATGGCAGAATCGTACAATTCCTGGGAAGATTTGAGCGAGTATTCGGAAGAATTCAATGACGAAGATTCCCAAGGCAATGCACTGGACTCGGCAAGAAGACCTGGAATTTGTTCCCCTTTATTTTCATAGTCCGATCGCGACGATGTATCACTAGTAACAAGGAGCCTGCACCGATCGTTCGCGGTGCGCAACCCGAGGCCCCCGTTGACGACGGGGCGCGTGGTGGGGAAAATCTCGCTGAACAGAAAGGCAACCAGGATCGGTTTTTACACACAAACTGGTAATACATAATTTAGATGAATATACATTGTATCATGATGCCACTTTAATAGTTATCTCAGTGAATACAAGTCATTGCAAAAGTGTTGGAAAAACATGAACCACTGCAGAGAAGCGACCACTTGGACAACCTAAAAATCCGACCTTGTGTACATGTACGTGCATGGTTTACAAATCGGACCCACTCTTTTCGTGTCTGAACATTCTCCTTAGGAAACCTCAGAAAAATTTCTTCAGGGTTTTTAAGACAATTCCTCAAACATTTACCTACCACACAGGACTTCAGCATTTCAAAAAAATCTAACAAAATACGAACTAATGTCGAGAAAAACATTGAGAAAAGAAGGCCGCAAGCAACACAATCGCACGCGGTATATACATGGCCTTGCGATCGCATACTAGCTGAATAACACGATGACGTTTCGGGGTCATGTTAATCTCATTTGCATACATTAAACATGGCTGTCGTTTTCTCAAAAATAGAGCAGAATCGTGTTGGGAACACCGAATTGAACTTTGTTTTTGATACACTAAAGTAAACCCCATGGAGTAAAATTATATACTAACGGTAAGATTGGTATATACTCTGTCATAAAATGAACCCAATACCCAAACTACAAAATTGTTAGAGGTGCTCTTTAAACGAAAGCTCATTGCTTTTCTTTATCGATGTGTAGTGATCATTTTTGGCAATAATTGTTAGTCCAGTCAAGGCGCAGAAACTAAACACACGACAACAAATTTCCTCAATCATACCCTAACTTCAAGTGAACAAAAATCTGCCAAAAACATACTCGTCATATTTTATATCATTCTATTCAGAAAAACATTCGCTTTCCACTTACCACACCATCTTTGAAAATCACTGCTTCCTTTGCAACGTGTAGTTCGTGAAAAAAAAGATGCTGAACCCTCGCAATTACTTGCGTAAGTCTCGTGGCCAATTGGCAAAGTAGGCCGTGCAAATAAAGTTTGAGATAAGACCTCATTAACGCGTGCGTCCGAACTTGCTCCTTACGCGTACTGGGCAGATTTTTGCAGCGCCCTCAAGAGTCTTATGCAACTCCACAACACTGGCCCTTACATGCACCGCCGCTGAACCAATCTTGCCTAGTGATAACAACATCAAAAAGTAGGCAAATATACAAACAAGCTCACAACTAGTTTAAAGAAGTTCACTCGAAGGCAGCATAGGCACAAACTACAAATGAAATCAACGGTAGCAGAAAAATACATAACAAAATGTCACACAAAGTCGTAGCCGCTATAAGCGCCCTAAATCGTTTCCCACTAATTCATATTAAAACAAAAAAGAATTTAAAGAGTGATTCTTGATGCAAGACATGATTTATTTCCAAACAAAATTGAATCTGACAGGAGAATGGTGAACATTTTCTGTTTTGTGGACACCTTAACATTGGGAAATAAGATGTTGCCATCTCTTTCTTGTAAAATGAAGAACTGGATGCTGCTGTTAAGGATCAGAGGTGTTCCAAATTGAAACGAACACTGGTAGCGGCTTGGAATTTGTACTACTACCCTCGCCAACCAACTTTTGGTTCAACTCCAGCGGCCACGGCAGGAAGGTGTCCGTAGACCTCCGCCGGGCCTGTCGGGTTTTTGTCACAAATACAGATAAGACAAATGCTCATTACGGAGCTATTTGTAAACACCTCGTATTTGCCCCATCGCTCAGAAAAAAAGGGGAAGCCAAGATGGCGTCTGTGAGTGATGCAGGGCAGTATATAGGTTATGTCGTAAAAAAATGCAAAAGTCGTGGCTCTACAGGTAAGTGAAGTAGACTTCTGGATATTTCAAATGCACATGATGTGACACCACAATGATTTGGAAAGCCAGACGCCCCCACATACTCTAATACCACCATTAAACCTTGTGTCCCTGATATTGTTAATAAAGCTATCTAGCTCTGCTCTGCTCTGCTCTGCTCTGCTCTGCTCTGCTCTGCTCTCAGGTAAAGTTGGCTTTAATCGGATCAAGACTATAGGAGAAGCATTTTGGAATGCACAGCGCAGTGCCACCAATGTCATAAGGTACATGTACATTGTAGTAGAGTGCTCTTACCTGACAGCATTAACCTTTATGAAGCCAAGTGCATCTTCTGGCTCGTAGTTACCCTTCATGACCATGCTGGAAAAAAAGTGTATACAAAATATAATCAATTAATAAAATCAATTAATAAAATACCTGGTACATAATTTATTATTATTGAAATAAACCACGGCAACAGACTGACACATGCACAAGTCTATTGTTTCAGATGCAAGACATTGTGGGTTAAGTGGACCAGGGGTGACCTGTTCCCACGAAACCCGGACAAAGTCGACTTTTTAGTTTTTCAGATTATGCTTTTTTCAAATTCTCTAGGTTCTCAGCTTTAAAATGATGTATCATTTACATATGTAACCCCACCCTATCTTCCCTGGGGTCTTGATTTAGTGATAAAACCCTGACAACCTAATTATGAGATAAACAGCTTTTAAGTTCAGAAAAGCGTATTATTTCTATACACAAATGTTTCACAAAATTGACCAAAAAAAACACTTCTGGTAGACGGATTTTGTTCAATTTTGAGGAGATTGTAGATTAATAGTGAGTGACTTAGGAAAACCTAAAACCTCAAAATGGTAAAATCCATCCAGAAATGACTTCAGGAGTACATTGTGACAAAACACATTGTGCGACTTTGTCCGGGTTTCGTTGGAACAGGTCACAGGGGAAAGTATTCTGACCACTACCAAGTTCAGCTACTTTGGCCCATTTTCCGAAAATTTTGCCAAAAATGCTGGTTGGCAGGGTACTTAAAGGTTCTATGCAGACCTTTCTGGAAGAATTGCTGTTTAATAGTTTAAAATGTGCTTTAGTGTGTAAGCAACATGACAAGGGGTGATAAAATAGTATAAAATGACATTAATTGGTGTTAATCAGCAAACATGTAATTAGCCCCCTCGTTAACCTGTCCAAACACTGAAAAATGATGGCGCTGTTCGTGACATAAATTTGGAAACCCGAAAAAATAGACAGCACAGCGGGCACGGTGGTACTTGTACTGTAAATGTACAATCCGCACTGTTACATGTATGTACATAGTTACATGTATGTACATGTACATAATTATGTACATAATTATTTACACCTGTACAGTACGTGCGTGTACAAACTGAACGCAAACGCGGCATTCGTGTCATTATACGCCATTATCTGTACATATATACCAGGGGCGGATGCATGAATTTATGAATGTGGGGTCCTAGCCATGGCTGGGAGCTATCCCCCCCGAATTGTTTCTACAGTAGAAGCTCTGAGGTGCATTCTGGCACATTATGAGCCTATTTTTCGTTTAGATCTATTGGGAATCTTGTACAGAATAACAATATGAAATTGCTATAACAATACATTTTAAAAAAAGTGGGGGTCCGGACCTCCAGGACCCCTCTCCTGGATCCGCACCTGTATACCTACGGCGTTTGAAAACATGGAGACAACTTATACCCTGTTTTTCCTTTCTCATTTTTCGAAAGCTCCGTTTCTTGGCAGGTGTCTTGCCGTTTTTAGTGCCTAAGAACATTGTTGGCACAGCAGTTGGTTTTAACAACATTTTGGTGTTAATGCTGAACGACCTGTACCTATCCAAATTCGAAGTGGTCGCTGAATATAGAACGGAACTCGGTGTCGGACCTATCCATTTCGCTCTGGTCGTTCGGACCGCCGAAGTCAATTTGGAATGTGTGCATGCTCACATCAGCTTTATTGTGTTGGCGCAACCTGCAGCAACACATCTGGCTGGCAGTTTTATGATTAACCAGTTCGCGCCCAAGGACGTATATAAACGCAAATTTTTCCCCAGATTAAAAACGGATGGCGCATAAACAGGCCACGAGCAAGGCTGGAAATGTCTGTCAGCAGCGAGCAAGGCCGAAAATGCGTTGGTGTGCTTCCCGGTACTATCGGCCTGAACCCGCCTCGGATCGAGTTTCGTAAAAAAAAAATCCTGCGCCTCGGCTTGGTGATGTTAAAATAATCTTGGCGCGAACTGGATAATGAAGAAAATCTATAACTAATCGATAATCGAACTGACTGTGGTGGAATGAATAATGCTGCCTCAATTGTGCAAACTTGTGCAAGCAGCACGACCGCTGTAGCTCAGCTACTGGCCAACCAACGAGTTCACAAATGTATGCTAATGAATTAACCATTCTACATGTACAACAATGTAGGGGCAGGGCCATTTCCCCAAAACACTTTTGATTTTTTTCTTATATTTATTAATTTTACATATTTGAAATCACTCATTTATATATAAATCTTTCATTTAAGCTTATAAACAACACATAACATAAACCCTTTAACCAGTTCGCACCAGAGGACGTTTTCCCCAGATTAAAAACCTGAGCAAGGCCAGAAATGTCTCTCAGCAGCCTAAACAAGAGCTGTTCTGGATCAAAATCGGTATCATAAAGTTTCTTCTATTTTAGTATTTTTTTTCTTGAAGTCTAGTACATATTTTACAAGAAATATCAGCAATATATTCAGATATTACCTGACAAGTTCTTCATTGTATAACGAGGTTGCTGAACAACGGGACTTGATGAACACATTTCCTTTGTAGATCTCTACAGTAACAGTTCCATCCACATTCTCCTGGCTCTTGTCGATGCAATGGCGGGTGAATTCGCATTCTGGACTATACCAGAAACCTAATCAGCAACCACAGATTATACATTACAAATACAATTTTGTTTGCTTGTCGCAGGTTGTAATGTGGATACACACTACCGGTACATTTACAACCGGTGTATTTATTTGTACTTGTTACTAAAAAACTACAAGCTGTTCTCAAATTACTTTTGTTTACTTTAAATTTTGGACAGTACAGATTGGTTTAATAATTTGTCAAAGGAAAAAGAAAGAAAACAAATTGAAACTAGTTCTGTAGATATGAAGTTTAAATAATGCATATTTAATGTCACGAGGCATCAATTCTGATGACGTCATTATGACGACACTTTTTATCTGTATAAGACATCCGGTTTAACCAAAACAGATGATGCATAAACAAGCCACTAGCAAGGCCGGAAATGTCTGTCAACAGTAAGCAAGGCCGGAAATAAGAATCACTGCCCGACGCCGGTTGAAAACGAACGCCGCTTTTCTTGCCTTTCCCAGCATCCATGATTGTAAAACTTCGGACTGGTAAGTTAAACGATATTTAATATAAAATAGCAGCCCCCAAATCCACCCATTCATGATAATTCAATTACCAATGGTGTATCCTATCCTACCTTTAACCAGTTCGTGACGGGATTATTTCAACATCACCGAGCTGACGCGCGGGATTATTTTTAACGAAACTCGATCCGAGGCGGGTTCAGGCCGGTAGTACTGGGAAGCACACCCATGCATTTCAGGCTTTGCTCGCTGCTGACAGACGTTTCCGGTCTTGCTTGTGGTGTGTTTATGCGTTATTCGTTTTTAATCTGGGGAAAACTTTGCTTTATACCGGTACATAGTCCAGCGGATAAGTGCAAAAATGTGTTCGCGGCGGATGACCTATACAGGGCGTCTCCAAACAAATTACAACGCACATTAAGATGATCGTAACTTCCTAAATAAGTGTAAGAATAGAAAATTCAAATGATAAAATAAAGTCAAATTAGTTGGCTATAATTTAAAGAAAACCGCGCTTGATTCGGTTTAGTAATTGCAGAGAAATGAGCGATTACGAAACAGTACAGTCAAAGAACACTTTCATCCAAGTTTGTGTATTACACAGATTTTCCTTTATGCAGGTGGTAATTCTTACTCTTTCCCTTTTCAATTAGCCAGCACTGTTTAATACTTTGATAAATGCATTTCTTCATATCATTAGAGTACTGAGTAATGATCGATCGTGACATTCATAACAACCACAAAACAAAACATTACAACCTATTGTAAGGAGAGAGATTACGAATTATATAGTCTCTTGAGAAAGTGAATAAAGTGAATAAGATTTAATTATTGCGCAAATTGGCGATAGCAAACTTCAACCTTTATCAAGTTTTAAATGTGAAAAATTATCTCGATAACCTTTATGTGCAATAATATGTTGAACTTGGTTAACACCTGGGATATTATTTAGATTAAAAGAAGAAAGAGAACAAGACAAAAAGTTATGAATGTTATCTTTGAAAGAGGTATTGATTCATTTCTTGTCTGTGCTGTCTAAATCACTCAATATGAGCAAATTTGGGTGGAAAGTGTTCTTTGACTACTTTTACGTAACAGCTCATTTCTCCGGGATTACTGAACGGAATCAAACGCGTTTTTTTTTACATTATAGCCAACTAATTTGACTTTATTTTGTTGTTTAAATTGTTCGATTCCAACACTTATTTAGAAAGTTACGATCACCTTAAGGAGCGTTGTAATTTGTCTTGAGACCCCCTGTATATGTCATCCGCCGCGAACTGGTTAAAGGGCAACATGTCACACATGGGACCATCCACATGTCACACCTACATGTACATACATGTATGTATGTTGAAAATTAGTCTTTGCCAAAGACCACTGTATTCCTCAGTGCTCTCACTAGCGACACGATTATTCCAGCTCCCTAATTCGCAGATTGGTCTATGCAAAATGGGCTGTGACCATTTCATGCAAAATCTATGCACAGTGTCTTTACGCAGTCAAACTACCATTCAGCAGTTGCTCGGGCCTCCGTTGCGTATCGAATTAGCGCGAGCGTAGTATGTATTTCGTGCATGTAAACAAATAGCCACAGGTCACAAATGTGCACTTGTCACACACGTGACAATGAGCCATATCACACAAATGACCTCAGGATCCAAGTTATAATGTTCAAAAATTGTTACAAGGTTTATGACATGTTACATGTAGATAATAACACTATTATATTGTGAGGCATCACACTGATAGAAATTGTTTAGGATGATTTTAAATGTTTTAAAAATATATTTTCTTCTATTTCTGTATTTCAAATTTATAAGTGCAAATATCCACGACATAACAAATGTATTGCAAATTAAATTTTACATTTGAGGGCTTCTGTTGATGAGGTAACTTTAAATGTCTAGACCATTGACATTTAAGATGGTATCACATACATGTATGACATGACTTATGATTTCAACCAACTATTGTTATACTGAATCATGATTTAAGCCAGGTACAGAAGCTTAAATTAATAAAATAATGTTAATACCGTAGGAGGCACAAAATAAACTGCACTGTCCTACCTTCGTATACTTGCTCCGAGAATCGGAGTGACAGTCCCTGCTTGATCCGACGTACTGCCTGTATGTTTGGATAAACAAATCAATCAAAAAGTGTTACCCAGCTGACTTAATGGCGTTTACGACTGAGACAAACCCCGCCCAACTCGCATCAATATTACTTTTATGGATTTTTCGGAAGCCTGTGATTTTACTGAGAAACTTGGCTGAGAAATTCAATATATACATGTAATGCAGACGGATGTAAACCTGGATCAAATTATTTCAAAATGCTCCTACATGTATTTCAACCACAATTAATTTCCTGAGTTGAAATGTCGACCCATTATACCCTACCGTATATTATACCCTAACCCAAACACTAACCCTCTATAACCCACAAAGTGGAGTGTCGTGGCCGAGTGGTTAAGAGCGTGTGTTTTCTGTTCCACAGAGCGCGAGTTTGAATCCCGGCCGTCGACACGTGTGTCCTTAAGCAAGGCAATTAAACCACTATTGCTTCGTCCTTCGGATGGGACGTAAAGCCGTTGGTCCCGTGTGTGTGTATTGTGTATTGTGTATTGAACCAGGACACGCACGTAAAAGAACCAAGTTACGCTCGCTAAGAGAAGGGGTTCGCCCCGGTGTTTCTGGCATTCCGTTCATCCTCCTACTCGGGTTTCTTCAGGCTTACGAGCTACAGTGCCTTGGGCGCTTTTGAGGAATCCTCGGTTTCATTGCCGAAAAGAAATAATAATAATAATAATAATAACCTATAACCCTAGTTTTTGAGTAATTTGAGTGCAATCCAAAAATATATTTCATAATATATTGATATATTTATATATTCATAATATATCCCAAGAAATTTGAGGCAGGGCTTGAATTAAACGACGGCCACGAAGGCTATTGCCGTCGTTGCCTTTTTAATGGCCGAGGTGCCCCACTAAAAATTGCCGTCTTCACGGCCAGTTTTGCCTTGCCCCATTTCTACCAAAAACATCTTTTGACTTGAGCCTTGCGTTAGTATTCCAATCACTGAATCATTGTTCTAAAAAATATCGCTGCATACGAACTTTACGTATCACGCAAGCAGCAACGTTAACGACACAAACTTAATCTACCAGTAGCTTCGCGATGAGGCCTAGCGTGCATACGCTATACATAAATATAGCGTACACTGGTTGCATATACCTATGCTACATATGTTATATATCGCGCACACAAACTGAATCTAGCCTCGCGATCAGGCCCTATAAATATAGCGTACGCTGGCCGCATACCTATGCTGCATACGTTATCGCGCACACAAACTGATTCTAGCTTCGCGATTTTCGGAGTGTGCCGAAATAATGTCTGTGTTTGTACACACACGTGCAGCTCACTGGTGCAGCTGGAGTAATTACGACAGATCTTACGTGCGAAGTCAACTGACTTTCTTTTTCTCAGTGCTATTTACACGTGCGGTACACAATACGCATATGTTTGTGTACGAGGCAAACGATAGTCGTCACGATCACACTACATGCGGCCGGTGCTCCAATATTTTCCAAAGTTGTTGATGAAGTTGTGAGGAAGAAAATCGAAAAAATCAACAATGCCACGCAAGGATCGCGTACAGTGAACAGCCTAAAATTTCAATATGATTTTCCACAGGATGCATTGCAAATACAGTGCATGCTCGGCAGCCGGAGCGTAAGATTTTTTTTATTTTAGCCTCCGTGCCCTTTTTGTTTCTCCAAATTTTTGTTTGCCTTGGTGCCCTACAAACTGGCCTTGGTGCCCTCCATAATTTTGCTTCATTCAAGGCCAAAGTGGCCTTGCCCTAAAAAATCCCAAATTCAAGGCCTGTTGAGGGGAAGAAATTTTTGAAGTTGAGAAATATGAATGGAGCGTGGCTGTGACATACATTTTTACATGTACAGTCAAACCTTGATATAGCGGCCATCGACGGTGCCGGTTTTCGTGGCCACTATACGGAAGTGGCCACTATAGCAAGACGTACACATGTACACATATGTACATGTATGAAGTCCAGGAACCAAACAACAGGGGAGATTTCAAAGTCAACAGAGGGCGCACTTCATTTCTGCGGCCGTAGTACACAGGTTTCACGGCAATGTAATTGTACACATTTTATTTGCTGTGGGCTATTATGGGTTGGCCACTGGCCGCGTTACGCAGTGGCCGCATTAGCAGAAATGGTTATAGTATGTTTATGCAAGAATTAAACTGGGACCAAGCCAAGGTGGCCAGTTAAGCCAGGTGGCCGCTGTATCAAGGTGGCCGCAATGGCAGGTTTGACTGTAGTTAACGCAGCCCAGATTGGACTCCTCCGTTGTGTATATGTTACATATTTTTTTCACACGACTCGGAGAGAAGTACATGAATGCATGATTTATCTTTCGGGAAATAATGTTGAAAAACAATGTTTTTTACCCTTCATATATATCGTAGTACGCCTTGACAAGTCTTGACAATGTCGTATCTCAATCGTAATAATTTGTAACACTGTCGTGGCACTATCGCACTACTGCCGATACCACATCTTGACGACGTCTTGATAAGACATAGAATTGTAAATTGCTATGGTGCATCAATATTTTTCTACTTTGAAAATGTGTGCTTTACTGTAGCAAAAATCACTAACGTACCGGTACCTCATGATTAACACTGAGAATATTATGAAACCATGGTTATACAGTTATGTTAATTGTCTATAACGTTACATTGAAATTCTAGAGAATATTATGGAACCGTGGTTATGCAGCCATGTTAAGACTGGGTTGCTGTAAAAATCAAAGATATTTTTTTGTAAGGTGGCAGACTTCAAAAAATGGATTTTGGCAATACTCCATGCATGAGTAGGTAAATACAGTATGGGTACATGAAATACATGTACAGTTTTTACACTATTTAAGTAATGAAGTAAATTCGAAGCACTGGTACATATCTAAAGGGGAAAGAGTATTGTGTATTCCACTTTGGATCAAACCATTATTTCAAATAAGGGTGTTGTCATCATATCTCTCATAGCGAAAAATGGGGTATTGAATTGGGCCATAAAGCCGAAAGTAGCACTTTGTGGATAATGCCACTTTCATAATTGGTAGATAAGATACCAACCTACAAAAACATGGAATAAAATGTTTTGGTATTTCAAGTACGCGAAAACAGTGTTGCCGGAAAGTTAGCACTTGGGCTGAAAAAAATGCAATGGCCAAAAATTAAACATTAAAGAAAGTCCTAATTGCCAAATTATATAACAAATTGGTCATATTTATGATAGAATACATAAAATTAATGTTGATATGAAGAGAAGAAATACTTAAATGGCATTAAAGGCAGTCAGTGTTGCCAGAGACATTTAAGATACCAGTTAAAATACATGGAATTGGTAAGTGACTTTATATATCAAAAACTTTCTTTTGGACCTGGACTACAGTATAAATGGATACAAAATAAAACAAAGTTGCAACACTGTTGCCTGTAACCTATCTATATTTCATCAAAAAGTTGGCATTACATGTCAAGCATGTATAGTGAAACATTGAAATTTCAGGAATGAAACCTACATGTTTTTTAAACCTACATGTTTTTGAAAAAATATATTTCCATTTGGATTTTTTTTACAAAATTAATGTTATATTTTATTGTTATAGCTATAGTGATCATTCCTCATTGTCCTCAACATATGCAGACTGGTAATAACAGTTTGCTACTACATTGTACTACAGGAACTTGGAAGTGGTGCCAGCAGTTTATCCTGTAGCTTTACATGTAGATCAAGTTCAACTGCTAGGAACAGGCAACATATTGGACTTTCTAGCAAGGAGAACAGTTGTATTTTATCTCAAAAAAACTCATAATACTTGTTAAAGAGCACCTCTAACAATTTTGTAGTTTGGGTATTGGGTTCATTTTATGACAGAGTATATACCAATCTTACCGTTAGTATATAATTTTACTCCATGGGGTTTACTTTAGTGTATCAAAAAACAAAGTTCAATTCGGTGTTCCCAACACGATTCTGCTCTATTTTTGAGAAAACGACAGCCATGTTTAATGTATGCAAATGAGATTAACATGACCCCGAAACGTCATCGTGTTATTCAGCTAGTATGCGATCGCAAGGCCATGCATGCCACCGCCACACCGTGCACGTACCGCGTGCGATTGTGTTGCTTGCGGCCTTCTTTTCTCAATGTTTTTCTCGATATTAGTTCGTATTTTGTTAGATTTTTTCAAAATGCTGAAGTCCTGTGTGGTAGGTAAATGTTTGAGGAATTGTCTTAAAAACCCTGAAGAAATTTGTCTGAGGTTTCCTAAGGAGAATGTTCAGACACGAAAAGAGTGGGTTCGATTTGTAAACCATGCACGTACACATGTACACAAGGTCGGATTTTTAGGTTGTCCAAGTGGTCGCTTCTCTGCAGTGGTTCATGTTTTTCCAACACTTTTGCAATGACTTGTATTCACTGAGATAACTATTAAAGTGGCATCATGATACAATGTATATTCATCTAAATTATGTATTACCAGTTTGTGTGTAAAAACCGATCCTGGTTGCCTTTCTGTTCAGCGAGATTTTCCCCACCATGCGCCCCGTCGTCAACGGGGGCCTCGGGTTGCGCACCGCGAACGATCGGTGCCAGGCTCCTTGTTACTAGTTAGTGATACATCGTCGCGATCGGACTATGAAAATGGAGGGGAAAAACTTCCAGGTCTCCTTGCCGAGTCCAGTGCATTGCCTTGGGAATCTTCGTCATTGAATTCTTCCGAATACTCGCTCAAATCTTCCCAGGAATTGTACGATTCTGCCATAAGTATATTCCGACGCTAACGTCAATAATGTGTTGTAACCAGGCGGACGATCGTGCGTGGGGCCGGTAGCAGCAGCAACACGCATGCGATTCGTTTTGTGGTTTGCACGTGGTGGGTACACGATGCGCTGGTGACACGGGCAAATACGCACGTTGACCCCGCTTAGATTTGTACTTGTAAGTTGTAGAGTATAACAAAGCTCGTGTTCGACTTTCATTCAAAGTGAAAGGAAGGCTTTTGTACCTACAAATCCTCGGTGAGAATTATAAATTCGTGAGTACCAACCAAGACAAAGTTGTTTTCTTACTGTTCCCTGGCTTGTATTCTTGAGTGAATTGGCCTCCCCGTGCACGTCAAAGAATGGAAAGTTGTGTGCAGCTAGGGCCGGGCAACGTACAACATGCGTGTGTTGTGCGTGCATGTGCATTTGGGTTTCTCCTCAATTTCTTTGTTTTCCCTCCAATGACGCGGGTAAACAAAAGCGTGACCTTTACGTTTTTAAGAATTCGCGTCTTGGCATGAACCGAAAAAACGTTCTTTTAGACTATTTTTAGGCGGGCTATAAATCCCATTGATATTGCATTCGGTTGGGATACTTCCATATTTATTTCAAAATGTAAAATCAGAGAAAACTTGTTTTACTTGGAGGTGCTCTTTAACCCTAACTCCCTCACCATTGTTATTGAACAATACAATTCCTTCAAAATCCTCCAACTTCCTTTGTTGTGTAGGGAGTTAGGGTTAATGTTGGAGAATGCTGAAAAAGTGTAACTGAGGTCTATTACCTTCAACTTTAAAAAAGTCTGCTGTGTGATATTGTGTTATAGAGACGATACTACAAAATCAAAATGATCCCCTGTTCAAATCATATACTTTATATGCACTATCTGAGATACTGATATGAAAATTATCTCTATGTACTATTTCGGATATGGAAGTATCTTTATGTATAGACTTTGTGCATACTCTACTCTGTGCCAGGGCAAGTAACATATGTCCACAACATGGGGGTAAACTTTACATAGTGTTTTGAGCTGTTTTATGGGGAAAATGAGGCCATTTATTTTAAACACTTTATCTGTGAATGAAACTTCAAGGATGTTTTGGCATTGTTGCATAATTCTGCGAGTCATCAACTGAGATGCTTTTCCAGCATCTCAGTTGAGTATTTTTTCAATCAACATCATTGTTCAGCATGTAGAAAGTAATTAAAGAGCATTATTTTCCATATATGAAATCTGAAAATATACATTTTGTTAAAAAAAAGCATGACCAACAGCTTATCTTTCAATCCTGGAAGCAAAACTCTCCTAAATATGCCACTTTCAGACAGTTTGAGCAACCACCTCTATTTCCAAAATTGACTTTTGTTCAAAACACCCCTATATGAAACAGTGCAATCTTCCATTCACAATTAACTGTACTTGCATCAAGTATATTTTTGGAAAGATTAAAGGAAACATGTAGTCTAACATCTTCATTACGCATTTTTTGTTTTAAATCAATAGATTTATGTGTATCAAATGTGAATAAAAAGCAAAACTGGTTCTAGTGTACGTTTAGTGTGGTAATTTGCCGTCCAGAAATTGACCCCCCCTTTTTAAATTTCGCGGCCACTCAAAATGAGTGACGTAAATCGAGTCAGGCCCGGACAAATTATCGATAGTCGGTACGCGACGTCTAGGTACGAGACGGGTTCGCGTGGCCACGTACGCACACATTGTTGTGTGTACGAGAGTGAACGAATCCCGTACGCCTTGTGCACACATGTATACATGTACATGTAAACGCGATCACCCACACGCACGCTGTCCAAAGCAAAGGATACCGTACAAAGTACATGTACATGTACAGTAATCGGCGCGGACTAAACATGGACGATCGTGAAAGTTCTTCGTCGGTTTTTAGTGAATCTGACGAAAACAGTACAGATTCGTCCGATTGGAATATCGTTAGGACAGCATCTGACTTCAGCATGTTTTTTAAGGGCATGCCAAAGTTGCTGTACAGACCAGTGTCGAAGCACGACCGCTCAAAATGGTCGCTGCAGATCGGGCCGAAAAATCACTAGGCCCAGCGGGACCACTTCGCTCTGGTAAGCTTTACTTTGGCTGTCCAAATCCTCCGATATTTAGGATCAGCCGGAAACAAATGAAGGCTTACTCTATCCTTGGTAGTTTTGCTACACCCAGCAGCTACACATCTAGTCGGCATGACTGAAAACAGTTGTATTTTTACCCTGATTTAGAATAAAAAACCGGCATGGTAAACTCGTAGACAAAGACTTGTTGCATGCAATGCGCGCATAATGCAAGCCAGGCCCGGGTAGCGCACCCCCGCAGCGAGGCAATTCTCTGCCTCGATTTTTGTCATACCCCACGCGAAGTTTTATGTTAATGAGGCTTCCCTTTGAGGGGCGGAGTGGTATGACTAAATATTTTCAAAAATTATTTTCTCCCATTTATCACAGAAAATAAACACAACCTCACACATAATGTTGTTGTCAATATGATACTTTATTGATTTAAGCAAAAAAAAACCTTATTACATGTTTCCTTTAAGGATGTATATTTACCATGTTTAGCTGAGAGGTACCGGTAGGTAAACTATTTGGTCTTTATACAGTGAAGCTTACAACCTTCGGTAATTTTTACTTATGAAAAGAGCTAAATTAGGTGAAATATAGTAACTTTCTATTTTCACCCGTTGCCATGGCAACCAACGTGTGGACGCAATAATATGCTTTCATTTTACACTTTGGTTGAAGGGCTTCACATGTGCAAAGAATAACCGAAATCCATAAAAAAATAAATGCCACCATTCTTTGATTTTTAGAGCAACTCAGTCTTAATGGTCTATAACGATTCATTGTGCAATGCAGCTGCTTAGCAATTGAGGCTGCTGTGCAGTCATGCATATAATCCGATGTGTGGAAAATTATTACCGACGTGAAGAGGTTAAATAATACTTATTTGTTTACTGAACTGGTACAGTGTTTTGATTACCTTGTCCATAGTTATATTTTCCACGTCCAGATGAGCTATGAGTAGTATTTGTCCTGCTGGACACTCATACACCCCTAAAAAAAGAAATTAAGAAAAAACATAAACTCAAAACTTGAAGGCCCTCTAAAAGGTTCAGCTTCAAATCTAATACGTTTTTTAAGAATTTTTTAAGAATAGAATGGCATAGTTTAGAAATGATTGTGTGGAGTATTCAAACCATATGCCCATCAAAGCCATCAAACCTGGACCCCAAAAGTGATAAAAACCTACCTTAATTAAGGAAAACTAGAGATTACTGTTTGTTGATATAAAAAAAAACCTGCCTTGCCTAACAGTTAAAAACGAATGTCGCTTTTTCTTGCTTTTGCCCTTGGCATCTATGACTGTAAAACTTAGAACAGGTCAGTTACATAATACAACACAACCCCCAAACCCACCTATTCCTGCTTATTCAAGCAATTACCAATGGTGTATACTACCTTTAAAATAATAAACATAATATTGGCATCTATAAAAAACATCTAACTTCCGGTTAGCTGATGTCAGCATTTGGAAATTTCAGGTCAACATGTAAATACTACATGTACGGTAGCTATCATTATTTGGGCTATCGGAACATACCGGTAGTCATTAGGCATTTTTTAATTCTGGTCTTAAGATGTCGTGATTTTAAAATCCTGCCAAGTCATTTGCAGTTTCCAAAGAATACAATGTGGGCAATTTGGTAACATTTTCATGAATAGTTTTTGTAGTACACATTGTGATTGTAGTATGTACAAGTATTGCTGTTTACATGTATATCGATCGGTATAATGCAGAATCATATGCAGGGTACATCATAACGGTAGGTTGAAAGTGAAATAACTTGGTTTGCATTGCACCACATAATGCAAACAGTTGCCTACATGTAGCTAATAGGTCAACAAAGTTTACACAAGTTTACAAAGTTTTCGACCATTCAAATAAAAGAAATAAAAACACATTTTGATAAGCTGGGATGAAGGTTGTCAGTCCTAGTGCAATTTGGTCGTTTTAGATATGTATTTCTTTGTTCAGTGTCCTTGAGATAACCTGGTTTTATTGATCTATTGGTGTTTTGTCAAGGTTTTGTCTTTATTTACTTGTCTTGAAGAATTTTTATGTACTGAGGGCCCCAAATGATCAGCTTCTGTTGGAAGGGCTACTCTCAATAAAGATAGTTGTAAATAAGTAATTATGATAAATACATATTTTAAAGGACCAAAAAGTTTGGAAGATAAAAGAATGCAAAGCCATGCTTTTGAAACACCTTGCATTTTAATACACCATATTAGTAATGGTTCCCCAATCATTCCCCTATTTGTTCAATATGACAATACCGGTATGTTAAAAGCACTTTGACGCCAGCTTGACAGCGAGGTACTCAAATTATTGAACTTACCGCGACTCTTCATTCCAATGAAGCGATTCTCAACAATGTCAGTTCGACCGACACCGTGCTTTCCCCTATTGTTAAACAATGCATTATAAGGAAATATTAATTTGTTTTTAAAATTTTTAATTTATATGATGATTGACAGTGCTAGGATTGACACGTGGAGTTTTATGTCTTCTGTCTAATTTGTGACCCACTCTGAAAAAATGATGTGTTAAAAATGTGGGTTTTTTTTTATTTTACAGTTGGTCAGAAAAAGGAGGAAATAAGCTTGTATTTGATATATGGCACAACTCTTTAGTGTAATGCATTGGTCTTTTACAATTTTAGGAAATTTGCTTTTTCTCAGTTATATTCAAAATGTCTTTGAAAAGAAATGAAGATTTACAATTGTAGCACTTCATCAGATGCTATGGTAAGAGAATGACAAAACCTATATTAAATTTAATTTAGGGATCAAAACAATCTTTTAAATCGATTAGATCTGAAAATATAGGTGTCGGAGAAACCAAAATGCATTAAAACAAAAATATTATTTGTTGAAAGAAAAATCTCCTCCGAGACAATAAACAGCCCTTTACGTAAAAATGTATTTTCCGACATCAGACTCATTTTTGCAGAGCGGGTCACATATACTGAACATGTGCATATATAGCGATTGAACCATACCACAACAAGTGCGCGTGCACTGTGCC
The DNA here is from genome assembly GCA_037893245.1 of Crossaster papposus. Taxonomy (NCBI): domain Eukaryota; kingdom Metazoa; phylum Echinodermata; class Asteroidea; order Velatida; family Solasteridae; genus Crossaster; species Crossaster papposus. The sequence goes on along the minus strand of JBAIAA010000784.1, from coordinate 459,702 downwards.
TGTACATGTGTAAAATGTACATTATGACATTATGACATATTTATGAAATTATGACAGAGAACTAACTTTTGAACTTGAACTCGCAACTTTAAAAAGTGTGCGGAATTTATAATTTGATATAAAATTGTTGTGAAGTAAAGTTTTTGTGAAACAAGTTCTGAAACAAGTGCATTCTTTCTTTCTGTTTGTCTGCCCTGGTGTCCTTAAATCTAATAATTTAAGCGAACCTACGTAATGGCTTACCGCTACAATGTTTTGTCATTGTTTACTCACCCGCATAACATTAACAAAATATGCTCAATTAAATGTTGTATTTTCACAAATGAAAACATGCTCTGTTCATCCAACAGAATAAATTCCGAGTGGAATCGCAATTTCCAGAGTAAATTAGAATATGGATTTGTCCATGCCTTAGTTCTCAATTTCAGAATGGGTAAAATGTTTTTATATATTTTAATTTTTTTTTCACAAGGCATATGTGACCTGTCACCACAAAATGAGAGTAATGTCGCACAATGTGATTCAGAGATATGGCCATCCAAAGTCAAAATTTGAAGGGGTGGTCAATTTTAAGATTTTGCGTAATTTGGAAAGCCCAGGTCCTCCTCTACATATTCCTATTTTTTTGGGTGAGATCAGATGATCGAAAACCTCTTAAATTACGCGATTTTGCGTAGTTAGTGTTTGGATTAAAGTCCATTAGTGGTTTAATTAACACGGTAATTAAATATGCAAATCAGGTCCTCGTAAGTATCCCACGTTTTCGAAATTTTAATATTTTGTTGTTTATACAATAGTTTGTAAGTGTGACAAATTTCAAGAAGAAACAATGATTAGAACATAGCCGTTGCTATGCTCAACTGAACCTTACTTGTACTGTTTTGTAACCTTTTCTGTGTTTTGTTTAAGATAATTAAAGTAAGTTTTCTCACAAACACGTTTTGTCACAAACCCATGACTTTCTAGTGCGCTGTAAAACGTATTTATCGCAAAACCCCTAAGTGTTATGTACCATTGGAAAGCCCTCTTTCTCAAGAATTTGAAAATACTAATATCTCAATTATTTCCGACTTTACTCTCATTTTGTGATGACAGGTCACACATATGGGCCTTAACAGCAAGAAACTTAAGAGACTGCTGAAAATTTGTCCCCCAAATAGCGATTCACCTCCCTACTGAAGTTGGCCTGTTTTCTGATACTGGGTATGTGGGCAGAAAAAGAGTTCCATATTCGGTTCGTATATAGTATGAAAGACTTGATCTAACCCTTACAAATTAAAAAAAAAAAAAAGCTTCCTTGGCTCCATACATTATTTTCACTCTCGCTCCAACGGCAGACTACCAAAAATATTCCAGATATAACAATTCAAATGTTCGTGCATAACCCTGTAAATGCCTTTGTTCATGTTAGACAGTTTTGTTGGCTTCTGACAGGGAAAGTAATTTACATGAAAAGACACTTACCCTACTTTATTGAGGTATAAGTACAACTCTAATGGGTCTGTCTTCTCAGAGCTATCAGTCAGGTTCTTCACTCGCACAGGAACACCTACAAACCACAACAAGAAAACAATCAATGTGCTTACAACCACTCAGAACGTCATTGAAAATATAGGTGATGCCGGTAGTGATCATTGCTACCGGTAAAGTTGTCTGTTCACCCCATCAAGCAGGTCCTTATACAGCGCGGCACACAAACAAAAACAAACAAGCACACCTACATCCAAAAGCCAAAACTACCTATATAAATGGAAGGATAATCCTTTTAGAAGAAAAATGATACCACAAAATCCAGATTTGCTTCAGCAGTTTTAGCTCAAGACCCTAGATCTTGGTATCTTTTTCTTCCAAAAAGACTCCACATCCGTTATACCAATTTTTCCTCAGTGGAAGGAAAGCTCACTTTGTCTGGTTTTGTTTTTGAGACCACCCTGTATGTTTTGTATTCTTAAAAAAGTCAAAATCTGTGCATGTTTGAACGATGATCTTAAATGACCCCTGGGAAATTCCATGCAAGTGCGACAAGAGGGTCAAAATTTCAAAATGATTTTTCTCAAATAACTTTTGCAAAGTTGATAGGGTATATTCTGAAGTTTCTAGAAATGAAAACAAAATTGTTCTAGACCAATTATTTTGTAAGTTACAGCACTCTGAAGTTGACACTACATTTTATGCCACTAAACGTAGGTAAGAACACAAAACCTATTGATTTTTGGTATTTTTCATTATCTATTTATTTTTAATTTTTTTGGGTGTTAAAATTACAACGCTTGGTGTCTATTTTTAGGAAAATAACTATTTTTTTAAAAATTGTATTAGATACAATTATGCGGTGTGTCGTGCTGTGATTCATAGGAGGGTTACAGATGCACAGTCATCTCCATCTGTATCACCAATGGTGAGAAACAAGACTTCCATCGGGAATGAAACATCCGACTTGGTGAAAACTTTCTACGAGAGAGACGACATAAGTCGACAAGCTCCAGGAAGACGAGATTTTATAACAATTCGCAATGATAACGGAACGAAAGCCAGACAACAAGTACGACATGACCTTTTCCATTAAGGAGGTGTATGCCCTATTCATCAAGGAATATATACATGTAAAAGTTGAGCTCAGACCGAAGCATGTACTACTCTCTAATAACCTTCCCCACAATGTGTGCCTCTGCAAATATCACGAGAATTTCATTTTATCGGTAGATGCCCTCCACAAAATATGTCTTGATTGTCTAAGCTACTATCATGACCTTCCTGAGAAATTCCTATGTCAACCTCCTTTCAGAAGTTGTTGGGTCAATGAATGCGACACTTGCAAAGATGAATCCATCTTCAACCAGTGGGTCCCATTAGAAGAAGCTGTGATTGCAACATGGTATGCTTGGAAAAGGGATGAAAGTGGACAAATCTGCAAAGTGATCGAAGAGGGAACATCACATGACCTCTAAGTATATATCCGCTCAATTCTTCCACAATTTCTTGACCATTGCTTTGTGAAAAGGCAACAAGCTTCAACGTATCAAGAGGAAAGAAAAGCTGTGGAAAGTCAAACAACAACAGCCCTCATACAAGTTGATTTCTCAGTGAATTATACCTGCCAACGCCAAGACGAAATCCAAAGCGCACACTGGCTACAGAGTCGAGTCAGTCTATTTACGGAAGCTATTTCATTTGATGGCCAATTGCATCCTAAAGTAATCGCATCAGACAATTTAACCCACAGTAAAGACACAATCATTGCATATGTTGATGCTTTGTTAGAAAGAATTCCTTCAAAGTGCAGTGAAGTATCTATCTGGTCTGATGGACCTGCATCTCAATTTAAGAACAGAAATGTCGCAGCCGGTATCCCTGTTCTTGAGAAGAAGCACATTGTCGCTCTACACTGGAATTTCTTCGCAACATCACATGGTAAGGGGCCAGTCGATGGAATTGGTGGTAGCCTCAAAAGACAAGCATGGATGGCAGTGAAAAACAGACGTGCTTTGGTGACTGATGCAGCCTCCTTCACTGATGCAGCCAAGCTTACTTCTAATGTGGAGGTAATTGAAATGCCTTCATCAGACATAGATAAAAGAAACAAGGCACTGAACACTAGTGAAGTATTCACAAATGCTCCTGCTGTACGTGGAATTACAAGTTCACATCACATGAGAATAATCGATGGAGATGTTCATACATTTCTCCTAACAAAAGATGCTGCTTCCCTGCCAACAGAGAAAGTTCTGGAAGGTGTCAATGCAATTGCAGTCGATGACTGGTTTGTTGTTGATTATGAGGGTGAGTTCTTTCCTGGGGTAGTCAAAGCGGTGTGTCCAAATGACAACTTTAAAGTACCAGTCATGGTGAGAGCTGGTGCATACTGGAAGTGGCCACAGAGAGAGGACAAAATACACTACACCAGAAACAAAATAAGAAGGAAGTTGAAAGCACCAGTTCTTGTTAACACCCGTGAGCATCACAACTTTTATGACTTTTAAGAAAGTACAGACGTATCAACATTAACACAGTGTTAAGATATTCCATATAGAATGACTCAACAGATGGTTTGATGGAAAGGACGAGACTGGAGTATTTGAACAGTACATTTTATAGATGGGGTTCCTAAAGTGTAAGATGTTCTAGCAGTACCTGTAGCTACCACATGGTGTACCGCAAATAAATTTAAAAATAAATACAAATCTTATACCAGTACCTGATGGACCACGTTGAATGTTGCTTACCAGCTAGGACGGGCGATTGTTAACAAATGTAGGTTTGTACATTGTATTTTTAGCACGTTAAATATACCACTGATACAAATTACAACAATGCCTGATAATGTTTAAATAGCAGTTTTATTTTCTTCTCTCAAATCTTTCGTATACGTGTGTCAAAAGTAGCACATCAGTTATTTTACTGGCAAAGACTTTTACTACAAAAGCGAACACCCATCTCTTTCTATACAATTTTTGTCAATGAAAAATGCCTCTCCAAATTAAAATGACAACAAAATTTTGCTTGCAAATTATATGGTTAATGTTTTTTGACATTTAATGCATGTTCCAACCTTTAAACATCTTGACATTATACTTATTCTTTTAAATATAGCATAAACTGTTAATTGATAATTCTCTTGTTGAAAGAAAATTTATCTTTTTGGTGTTAAATTGCTGTTGTTGTTAATATATGTTATGAATCAAATGCGTAATGTCAGTCACGGTAATATCAGTCACTGCGGTTAATTTGCATATATTTTCAAGAGGTTTTTCCCATCTTACTACATTTGTTAGTTACCCTATTAGTTATAATGTTCATATGGATTGAGATCTGTAGCACTTTTAATTTAAAGATGTCCAAAACGTGTTTGACACTTTTTGGTTGCGTCGCTTTTTGTAATGTCAGTCACGGCAGTAAGCAACCCCCCCCCCCCCCCCCCCCCCCCCCCCCCCCAGTCGGAAAAGCTGAACATGAAATTTCAAAGTTTTAATACTATATTGTGTGTTTGGTTTCTAGTTTCCCCCATGACAAACATGGTTCAGCTGGCTGTAATTGTTTAGACATCAAAGCTGATTTCATATTCAAAATTAGTAAAAAACGTAAAGTCAGTCACGGTGGATCTTTGAAATCCAATGGAGAATCGTGTCTTCCCACCCAGGGGTTAGTTTCGTTCAAATTCATAAAAGCATGTAGAACTTATACAATGTAATTGCTTAAATTATCAGAAATGGGTGGATTTGGGGGGCTGTAGTTTATAGTAAATATTGTTTAACTGACCTAGTCCAAAGTTTTACAATGGTTGCTGAGAAAAGCAAGAAAAACAGTGTTTGTTTTCAACCTGCGTCGGGCAGTAATTCTTATGTTGTTCTTTTTTTCTTTTCTTCGAGATTGCCGTTTGGCAAATTAGATTATATCTAGTGCAATCATTGTGCTGGATGCCTACAATGATTATTTACTTTAAATAAGTGAGATATTTCTTCTTAATGTAGTAGTAAAATGTTTTGATATCTGCAAATGATGTATCCTACCTTTAACTTGAAACATTATGTATGGTCATATGGACTAAATTAGTTGTTAGTGCCCCCCCCCCCCCCCCCCCCCCCCCCCCCCCCCCCCCACCCCCCCCCCCCCACCCCCCCCCCCCCCCCCCCCCACATTTGGCGTAAACCACAGTTGTTTTTAGCCTAGCTAAGTTAAACACTCGATAAAGACCTAGTTGAACACCTGATAAAGACCTAGTGGCTCTGAGAAAAAGTTCAGTGAATTCAGAATTAGGACATGAGCCTGAAATCAAAACAAACCAAAATGTCTTCCAAACGGTGTATATTATGATAATAGAACCTGGTGTGAACTTGAAACTATTTTTATAGACAGATTAATGTATTGCTTAGAGGTGCTTCAATATTTTGGGGGGTTTACATCGTTTCTCAAATAAATTCTTTACGAAAATTATATGAAAATTTTGAAGAATACATTTGCAAACAAGATAATGTATTTGACTCCGTAGCCAAACGGTAATTTTTAATTGTGGCTGTAGCAAGGTTATTCTCAAACAAGTATACCAGAAAAAATGCAGCCTCCCTTACAGGAGTATTGGGAAGATAGAGATATCGGCTTCTATACCACCTGTAAAATTGTAGAAATTGTCTGGTCGATGCTCTTCGACTGCGGGCTGCAAAAGCCGTAGGTCGTTGAGAAAGGCCTGCATTGCGGAGGAATTGTATGACAGCACTGAGCATGTCAGGTGAATTGATAAAATTGATGAATGGAATGATGAAACTGAGAAATGAAATAAAAGCCAACTACTGAAGGCGAGTTTGGCTTTTCATAGGTCAGCGGTCACCCACAGTCACTCTTACACTGGATGACTTTGAGTGAACACTATTTAAGTTTTATCAGCCCACTCACTCGACGTTTTGTGTCACCGATTTGTAGCTATGTGGAACTTTATTGGAGTTTATGGTCAGTTGATAATGTAGAGATTATCTAGGAGTCATCCCAGTTCCTTTTAGTCTTTTTGAGATGAGTATTTTTACTCTTGAACTTTGATGACCATTTATCAACCTTTTGCATAGTCTAGCCTGTGACACATTTACTTTTGCTAGATTCTTGTTCAGGCCTGAAGGTTATTGTATGTAGGTAAAATTGCTTGAACTTAACAAATATTTCTATGTTTTGATTATTTATGATTAAGATTAAGATTTGATTAAGAAATTAAAATCTTCAAATTTGGTTAAAATTGCCTAAAATTTAGCAGGCGGTAGCTCGAATTGTTGGCTATTTTACAAAAAAAATAATCTAAAGGGTAATCCAATAATACACAAAATTACCGCGCGGGGGCAGCATCACTGCGGTGTTTGGATGCGCTTGGCAAATTATTGATATAACATTTGCATATATACGAGAGTATCTGTGTTGCCGACTGTACTGAATAAACTTAAAAATAAAGAGAGCCTTCTTTGTCGTTCACTGTTGGTAGTTTTTGGCTACAGTCAGACAATTGAGAACTCTAGAAAAGGTGGCCACTCAGAAAGATGTTGAGATGCGTTTGTTTATGGTGTAAATGGAGGACAAATCTCTGACACCACATCGGTGAATCAGAGTTAGGTGTTAAATTGAGGACATCCTTGATTGAGATTTGTGTACACAAACAATAAGAGCCGTCGGAAAAAGTTCAAATAAAGGAAATTGTCGAAAGGAACAAAATTAATCATCGGTTTTGGCCCAATAAAAAACAATACCAGTTGATCGTCCTGATTTTTCCAAAAAGAAGGATGAGGGCCTTTTTATTTTTTATTTTTTTCAAAGATGGTCGCCAAGTATTTCAATTCAAACAGGCCACCAATTCTTCAGTTTGAAACCACCGCTTACTTTCTTTATATATATTTGTTGCATGAGGACCCAGGTTAACAGGGATTATTACACTAAGATGAACATGAATATAAATAATGAATCTGTAAAAATAATGGATTAAATAATTCAAAGGATTAACAAAATAGTAACACCTCACCCAAGCAATCTGAAAAACACAACAAATGCAGAATACATCAGAGACACTAAGTCAGATTTGATCATGAACAAATACTTGTGAAAACAAATTAAAATGACGTTGGTCATGTACCTGGCACGCCCGAAAAAAATATTTGTAAACAATTAAAATAACAAACAATTTAAAAAATAAAGAAAAATTGAAAATAAAAACAACAAAAAGGATGCGGGCGGGGACGATCAACTGGTATTTTTTTTTATTTGGCCTTCCATCATAAACAATTATGTGTGTGTTCTTCGATGTCCAAACAATAGCAAAATAAATAGCAAAAAATAGCAAGAAGGGATTAGGCAAGATTGTGCACCGGGATTGTGCATGCACAGCACATTCTCCTTTTCCAGCTTTGTACAGACGTACCTCGTTTAAATTGTATCTCCAACTTCTCTGCAACATCAGGAGCTTTTTTGGGGTCAACCGTCATCTGGTAAAGGTCATCTGGAGCCTCTGTCTGCAACATTGGGGAGGGGGTATGAGTGGGGAGGGGGTATGAGTGGGGAGGGGGTATGAGTGGGGAGGGGGTATGAGTGGGGAGGGGGTATGAGTGGGGAGGGGGTATGAGTGGGGAGGGGGTATGAGTGGGGAGGGGGTATGAGTGGGGAGGGGGGTATGAGTGGAGAGGGGGGTATGAGTGGAGAGGGAGGAGTAGGAGTGGGGGGGGGGGGGAGTAGTGGGGGGGGGGGGGGGGGGGGGGGGGGTGGGGGGGGGGGGGGGGGGGGGGGGGGGGGGGGGGGGGGGGGGGGGGGGGGGGGGGGGGGAGTAGAGGGGGGGGGGGGGGGGACCCAAAGCAGATATATAATGGAATGACAGTATAGGTAAAATGTAAGAAAAAACTGGATTAAAAGAAAATGATGTACAGGGTATTTGCAACTTTAAAATATATATTAAGTATTCATAAATACCTGGGACAGTTTAGGCATTCCTATTGGTCAAGAGCCCGTCACGTGGTCGGTATTAAACGGACGATAAAGACATGGCTGGAAGTGTTTAAAACCAGCTGGCAACAAAACAATGTCACGCGATGTCGCATTATACCCGTCCCCAGGGCTCACTTTATTACCAACCGTACCTCGTCTCCAATAGTAAGAGCGGGTAGTGTTGGGCGCGTACAGCTCGACACCCTGGGAACGAGGTTGCCAATGGCAGTAATAGTCTGGTTCATAGTAAATACGCTTTATTGCATGTATTGTGTAGAGCGACAGAGGCGAAACACAGAAATGTACTTGCGACAATTTTCCGGGATTTTCGGGGCTTTTTTGGCTGAATTTTACAAAAAAGATATTTATGAATGGGAATAAATGTGTGTTCGGTCGGTATAAATTACTCTGTTTAATACCGCTTGGAGTCTGGGTGCTGATAAATACCCTTGCCTTCGCCTCGGGTTATTATCAGCACCCAGACTCCAAGCGGTATTAAACAGAGTGATTAAAACCTCTCGAACACACATTTATTCCCTTATTCAAAGTACGAACAGTGACATCGTGTCACCACTACATGTACGTAAGGAATATGCAACTGAGTTTATGGTGGTCAAATGCCATGGTACAATGATCATAGCAATTTTTGCTGTTTTATTGGATTTATATCTAAGTACCGGTATATATTTATAGACTCCACACTTACATGTAATGAAAAATGTACATGTATACATTATATATATCCATCCATGTAACATATAAACCCACACAGCCTATTACTGAATATTACATGTACATACACATAATCTTGTACATTCTAGTCTTGGTACATATAGTATGTGCGCTATATAAGAACTGTCTATTATTGTGATATCTCTAAAAATCCAGTGACAAGTACTCACAAGTAGTTGTCACAATTTTTACAAAAAGGGAAAAATGACAGTCACACAAGTGTTAATCACCATGTGTTTTTATTCAAAGCATAACGATAATTTCACTGCGACTTCGGCAGCAATTTAGTTTTCTTTGTTGCTCGAGTTTAATCTTTGAATGTGTTTTTATTCCTCTATGTGTGAGAATGACGTCAAGAGGCACCGAGATACCGAGAGGTTGGTCAGAGCTCCCTTGTACAGTGACAGTTTGTAAACCATACTTAGTGTCACCGTTTGTCCGGCCTCGTCATGCCGTCCACAAACTCAGATTAAACCAATCAAATGAACCCACGTTCCACAAAGGTGTCAGAAGTGGGATTGGTTTGGAAAATTAAAATATCATCAAATTTCTTTGATGGACGGCATCCAGTGTTGGCCTGGTCTTTGCGGGAGTACGTGTTAGTCTGGTGCCCACAACCATCTTACAGATATACCCCCCTCGATGGCAATAAAAGTGCGTGTATGTCATGGGCCGGGGAAAACCTTGCGGTTCTCCTTGGTCGCAGGAAAATTGCACGTGCAGTCCCTGAGAGCTGTGTTCCCAACCGCTAGTGGCCTGTGCTACTGGGTACAACAGGGATGGAGAGCAGGTGGTTCTACCTTAGATAGATGATGCCCCCAGAGGGAGGTTGGGGGGACCAAGAATTCACCCCACTCCTGGTAAAGCCAGAAACCAAGCCAGAGCTGATCAGTTTAACCGTTGTAATGGCCCAGGAAAAGAAAATCCTGTCGTTCTCTGGTCAGGAAGATTTGCCTGGCCCTGCTACAACTTTGGAGGATTTGTGATGTCTATCCGTCATGCATTCGACTAATACCATGTCTCATCAGATCAGCGGGGAACAATTCCTCTTTGATTATCTTCGGGGTGCTCAGAAGATAGAAGCCCGAGCCCTAAAGGGGCTGGAGTAGATGCTGTTTTGATACATCTTCAAGCCTCGTATGGTGAACCACTCACCAGTGGGGAGTTGCATAGTCAGCTACTAGTTCATTGACAACAAAAGGGGGAGTCTATCAGATAGTATGCCGTGGCACTATAGCAGTTCTTCATGCATCTTGGGAAGAAGGACCCGCATGTCAGTGTCCGGTTACAACAACACGGCAACACCAATAATTCAAGCACAGGCTGTGAGCCATTCTATCTTCTCTTCGAAAGAATAGCCCGCCTTCCTCAGCATTTAGTCTTGGTAGTGGAAGAGCAACAAATTTGTAGACCCATTGTAGCTTACTACATCAAGAAGCACATTGAGGTGCTCGAGAAGGCGTGACAGGTTGCCCTAATCAACTTAGGACAGGTTGCCCTAATTAGAATTAGAACAGGCAGCAGCAGCAAGAAAATGTTACAATGACAGGGATATCTTCGAGAGAGATATGTCTTGGTAAGAGATATGTCATTTTGCGGGCGGGCAAAGATTCAGGATTTTTGGGAGGCTGAACTGTCCACGATTGTGGGCAAACCCTATGAATGTCAACTAGTCTACATCCTACATAATTCTAGTGGCCACCAGAAAGTTCTTCATCTAAGCGAGATTAAGTGCTATCCCTGGAATGTGGCCCCTCCAGAGACGAACAAAAAAATAAATCAAACTAGGACTACTGAGGGTAACTTGAGATCTGACCAACATTTTTACTATTATAATTACATTTTAAGCAGTGACAACTGTCATGACTGTTGTTGAAATATGGTTTTTGTGAAGAGTATGAAATTATAATGTCATAGTTTAAGCTTAAAACAGAAGATGCAGAATTAAGGATTTACATGTATTGTGGAAGCCAGGGCAGGACATCATTGCAATGATGGTATAAAATGAAAGCATACGAGGTGAAAAGTATGTCGACTTTGTTTGCGGTGCATTTTGAAGGGATTTTAAAAGTTATTGCCCCAAAGTTTTTTATTTTGTGTTGTAGTGACGTCAATTTAATTACAACAATAATATAATTACAACACTAATATAATTACAACAATAATATATGTATGGCTTTTGTTTTGTTTTCTACAGAGGATTATATTTTCACAGCATCAAAGTCCCTGATAAATACCTAAATACATAAACAGCTAAATAATGCCTGAAATCGGTTATTCATTCATAAAATTTCTTAAGCATAAAGTATTCATGTTTGCGCAATTTGAGTAATTGAGCCTGCTGACCAGAATATTAATGTATCTGACAAGAGAATGATTGTAGTACGGACAGTGGTGACTGCAGAGCAGGGTGTTCTGCCAATCAGTGTGTTGAACCCAGGTGTACATAAAAACGATTAAGAAGACGTGTACAACACCATACAACCCAAAATCAGATGGGATGATAGAGCGATTGGGATGGAAATTAGGTGGCACTCGCGAGGTTTGCCTGCCGTGCGAGGGGGAAAACGAGCTAATCTATCATGATAATGTTAGGCAGGGAAGTGGACAGCGCTGAAAAAAGTAGGAGTAGAAAGCACTGAGGCATTACAAGAGAATCTGGAAGAGATGCTTTTCAGGTTGTATCGTAAAATTGGGCATGATCCCTGGCTAAACGTCATTCTGGTGTTTACGACTTCTGACTAGCGCCTTCAAAACAAAGATATTGACAAGTTGGTACCCCACCTACATAGACAAGATAGCTCAGTTGGTAGAGCGCCGACCCGGTATTCCAGAGGTCGCAGGTTGGAGTCCCTCCTTGCTAATTCCTTTGTGAAAAGGTCTCCAAAGGGTAATTTCTATAGATAAATAGGTCTCCATTAGGAATTTCACGAATTAGATTTTTGGATTGTACTTAAATCACTCAAAAACTAGGGTTAGAATGTGGGTTAGGGTTAGTGTTTGGGTTAGGGTATAATACAGGGTATCTTGGGTCGAAGTTTCAACCCGGGAAAATAATTGTGGTTAAAATGGAAGCGTTTTGAAAAACGTGCTCGACTTTCTAACCATTTTGTACACGAGAACAAAGTGATACAAAAACGTGAATTGGTGGAGGTACACGTGTAAGTGTTTTGCATTTATAAGCACATTGTTTTCATAGTTCTAATGATTAGAACATCTGGGGGTTGAAATAAAGTTGATTAAAAAGTGTTTTAACTTAGTGTTTTTATAAGCCAGCCATTTGTGAAATTTATCTAAAGCACGACATGCGGCATTCACATACACCGATACAGCGTAGTTGGCCTGCAGCACTTGTGTACACGTATTGCTCTAGAATGGTTTTATCAAAGTTATAAGACATAGGACTAGAAGAAGTGTACACATATAATTGACTGTTTTTTTACCAGTCTTGAAGAGATTTTGTGAAAAAAAACTTGATTTTTCTTTACTCTTTCTGCGTAGTCCTGTTCACGCAGTGAAACTTATTTAAAATGGAAATTGTAGCCAGAACAAAAGGGCCTGTTTGGGGAGTGCATTTAGTCTTGGTTTTCACGACAATTTCAGCCCGTGTTATTGGAAAGTAAATACATAACTTCACCATGAAGAAGGCACCATGAAGAAGGCACAATACAAGAGTCATTCGCTATTTAACCCATGAATAAGCAAGCAACGCTACAGCCATGTAATTCACATTATACACAGTACAACATAAATCCCGTTGCATAGAAATTTGCAGACGGCTGGTTGTGCCTGATTTTGGTTGGTTTGATGTTATAGATCAGCCTAAATGGTCCATGATAATAATAATGATCATTTTATATTTTTGTTTATTTTCGTACAGACTAGAAAGATGGATTGGGATAAGTGTTTGATATGTCAAAAAAATGACTGCAGAGACTCCGAAATGCCCACTCAATGTGCTAGGAAGCAGGGACAAGTCAGAACCATATAAGACTTTCCTGGGTAGCGTTAGTGCTTTCAGAGCAGATTGCCATTGGCGCATAAATTTGGAACGGACATGACTGTAGGGGAAATGATCGAGCACAAGGGTTCATGGCACAAATCTTGCTATGTCAAGTTCAGCAAAAAGAAGCTGAGAGAGGTACTAAAAAGCGAGATAGCGATGGTGCTGCAGAGAGCAGCACCTCGGATCAGAAACGACCACCCTTGCCACTGTACATCGGAATGAAGATTCATACAGAGACCAGGTCTAGACAGATCATCACGCAGCTGAAAACCAACTAGCAACTGCTGTCTGTGAAAACTTCCTGAAAAAGGGAGCTGTAGTTCCTGCTCAGATGCGATGTGGGCTTTTTACTGTTGGCGCTTGCCAACTTGGATCATAATCCTGCAAGTACAACTGCCTAGGGTTCATTTCACGGCACAGGTATAAGTCTGTTTCAGTTTACCAGTTTGTCTACTTTAGGAGAGAAGTAGAATGGCGACAAACTTCCTTCGGCTGACACCAAGAAGAATCACCATTTGCCAGACAGCTTCACCACGGTGCCAGCTGTTGCTTTGAAGAAGGAAAAAGTGTCGGTTCCACAGCAGTCAAAAGCCTTAGCGCCGAAAGTGGGACAACTGACAGATGCACAGTTGAAAGAGAAGAGCTGGCTGCAGCATACTCTTAAACTGCTTGAGAAAAATGAAGTTGAAAAGGGTGCAACCATTGCCTGGTCAGCTTTTCATGCCTCTGTCCATGATGTATCAACAGATCTGCATACTACCCTGACGCAACTTTTACCACTCTTTTATGAGAAGGCAGCCACAGCAGCTATAATCAAGCATGGAATGAATGGGCTGCGCATGGGCAACACAATTTCTTAATCCTGAGCAAATACCGGTTGTAGCATTAGATGCACCACTATTTGCACTGACCAAGTTCACGCAGTGGAACATGGAGGCAGGGAATGGTAGAAAACAGTCCAACATTCGATTACTGGGATACAGTTCTCAACATGGAACTCCTGGGCCTCATTTTCGTTAGGTCACACCGTGAGGAAATGTTTTGTCTGTATATTAAAAGCATGCAGGCCTTGGCGTCCTGGTTCTTTTCTCTGGACCACTACAATTATGCATGGTGGGTTTCAATACACATCCGAGACATGGAGAGTCTTCCAGCACCCATTCTGCAAGTGTTTGAAGAGCACAGTCACAAGGTCATCCAGAAAACCACCAACAGATTTTCAGCCACCCCCTTTGATCAAGCCCATGAACAAAATAATGAAGCAGTCAAGACATCTGATGAGGCAGTTGGCCTGACTGAGAATATGTTAGCGTTTAGGAAATGGATGGTCTCAGGGCCTAAACGGACAAGGTTACTTAAAGAGTTCGAAGACAAATATTTCCCAAAAAAGAAAACATCAGAATGTGGTTATCATGAAGAGGGTTTTTCCACACAGAAAACGTTCAAGAAGCAAGCTGAAATTTTAGTTGAGGTCATTGATGGGCTAGGAAACCCTTTCCTTAATGACCGTGAAGAGTTATTGGCTCTGGAAACACGAAATGTTTTGGATGAATCTGTGGTGAAGACAGTACGAACTGTGCATGATCTAGGAAAAGAACAGTATGCCAGGTACTGCAAGGAAGTTATAACTGATCGCACGCGTTCAATACACATGGACAAATTAGGAAAAATGCGCTTCCTCTCTTTAAATGTCCACAACCAAAAGTCAATACAAAACAAGCAGGAAACATTTTACTCAAGAATGATGTTGCTCTGTTTTCGCGCCTGTATATCGTTATGCAGCACAGGGAGAGTGACATGAGTAAATTCTTCAGCCACGAGAATCACCATTTCCCCCTTCACTTTCTGATGGTGGAAAACTGTGCTTGGGGAAGAAATCTGCTCAATATTGTAACTCAGGACACCCAGATAATCAACCGAATTTCATTGATGTGAAGGTTCTTGATGGAGCAGCAGTTGTACACTTGCTTCCTACATGTACATGTACTACCAACGTTGTGACATTTGATGAGTATGCTGATCAGGTCTTTGTTCCATACATCATGAAACAACTAGAAAACTCCAGAAGAGTTGACGTACAGTAGTATATCACATATATCTCCAGAAGCATATTGACCAAAGAATAGACTAGACAAAAGCGAGAAAGGGCGTTCGAAGAAAAGTTGCAGGTAGGAATAAGCTCCCAGGGAACTTGGCTGACTTTTTACGTGACCAGACCAACAAGCAGTGCTCTTTGCCTTTTTTTTCCAACAAGATTGGCACTGTGGATTGCTCTGAAGACGAACAAATTGACATCCCCTCTGGTGTTGCATCTATAGTTCAAGGAACTGAATGTTGTATGTCACCGTGTGATCATGAGAAAGCAGACACCAGGTTACGGATCCATCTGAAAGATCCTCTTGTGAATGGCTGTACGTACCAGCTGTCTGGTGCGCACTGTTGACACGGATGTAGTGGTGATCCTAATTGGCAAGTTCCTTCACCTTGTTGGCCTATGTCAAGATGTGAGTATTTGGGTTGCCTTTGGTACAGGCAGAAGCTTTAGATATTACCACATCAATGCCACCTTTTAATACCTTGGCAGGGAAAAATCTCTGGCTCTCCCTCTCTTTCACAGGATGTGATACAGCATCTGCATATTTTGGAAGAGGCAAAAAGTCAGCCTGGGAGGCCTGGAAGTGCTACCAGGATGTGACACAGGCCTTCGCCTACATTGCATTGCATCAGAGGGGTATCCGTTGGTTCCGTCATGTCTAGTTTATCTTTTCTCTCTTGTGGTATTCCTCAGGGATCGGTCTTAGGGCCTATACTTTTTACCTTATACACATCGCCTCTCAAAGAGATCATTCAGCGCCATGATTTGAACTGTATGTTTTATGCCGATGACACGCAGTTGTACATCACGTGCGACGCTAGGTTATCCGTCTTCTCTTGAACTGTGCATACGCGATATACGTGAGTGGATGAAAGCTAACTTCTTGGTCTTGAATGATTCTAAAACAGTGGTCTTTAATTTTACGTCTCGCTTTAAACGAGTCGATAAGCTGCACAGTTTGAGAGTCGGTGGGGCGGATGTATCCGTGTCGGATGTGGTGAAAAACTTGTGTGTGGTACTGGACCAGTTTGGTTCATGGAGGCACGGTTAAACAAATATGTAAGGCAGCTTCGTTTGCTTTATGGCGCATAGGTAAAATTCGAGCTTTGCTGGATGTTAAGACCAAAGAGCGTTTTGTCCATGCATTTGTTACGTCGCGCCTTGATTATTGCAATAGCCTTTTGTATGGACTTCCAATTTCCCAGATCTCGAAACCGTGAGCTACTTCAAAATGCTGCGGCTCGGCTTGTGACACGTTAAAAAAAGTGTGTACATATCACACCTATTCTTCGCGAGCTCCATTGGCTCCCAATTTTAAAAAACGTCAAGTTTAAGACTTTGCTCATTGTTTTCAAAACTATGAATAATCAAGGCCCGGCGTATCTGTCTGGGTTGATCCCCTTGTATGTTCCTTCGCAAGTTCTTCACTCAGGGCATAAACGCCTGCTGAGAACTGTCAAGAGCAGGACAGCCTATTACGGTTCCCGGGCTATCTCTACTGCAGCTCCATTACTATGGAATCAGTTGCCGGACAACTTGCAATTCTTACGTAATGTGGACGCTTTTAAAACTGGATTGAAAAGATTCCTTTTTAGCTTGTAATTTGAATAATGATTTAATTTTAATAATTATTTTTGCTTGTATTGTAATTAATGGCTTGTATTGTAATTAATGATTTGTTGTAGCTTCTTAAGAATTATTTACTTTTTACTATTGTACATAGTGCTGAGGCGCATGTGTAGTGCTCTTTAAATCAACGTATATTATTATTATTATTAGAGTTAAGGGTTGATGCCCAACACTTCCAGCGGCTGGAACGCTTCACTGTTACCTTGTATGATAAGGCCAGTGACCTGGAACAAGTAAATGAAGCGAGACAGGAGTTGTGTTGTCAGAAGGGGAAGACAATGGAGATGCTTCCTCCAACCAAAGATGCAATATTGCAGCACACAAAGCGAGTCGTGTATCAGGCTGGAATATGGTGCACCAGTGAGCAGAGTGAACAACACGCACACACTCCACGGGTCATGGGTTCCTGTCTGGATTATGTTACCTGTGGCCTCCAATTAAAGCCTGTAGTGAACTAGTAAAATGTGGCTGCAAAAGTCAAGCAGGATGTGGTGCAAGATGTGCATGCAGGAAGGCACACTGCATGAAGTGCACTCTACTCTGCAGTTGCAACTGTGACAAGTAAGGTGAGCCTTTTAAACTTTAAACTGTGGTGAATGACAGTTATTTTCACATAACTTTATTTTGTATAGACTTCATGTAGTATTTTCAGTGACTGCAGTATATCAACGGTATAGTTTATGTTCAGTTTGTCTATTTGGTGCGTTTATAAAGCAGAATTCATCTGGGGCTGTATTTTTTGTTGTTGTATTTGTTGAAAGTGATTCATTTTGACTGTGATTCAATTTCCCGTAGATGATATATCGGTAGTTGCAATTTTTATTTGGCAGCCATCTTAAAATCCAAGATGGCCACAATAGTGGGTGGACAAATAACCATTTGACACCATCCCAATTGGTACACCTGCAGTGCATTCAAATCCTAAGTTGCTTAGAAGATTCAATACATGTATTTGTAGATGTATGTTTCCAATGGTGGCCATATTTAACATCCAAGATGGCCACAAAACTAGTGTTACTGAACAAAGTAACCATTTGACCCTCCCCCAAATAGTACAGTTGCATTCCTTGACCCGAAAAATGTATGTTTAGACGCCAACATTTTATCTCTAAGTGGCTTAGAAGATGAGATATTGGTATATATAGGTTTTTAATGAACACCATCTTTAAAATCCAATATGGCCACCATAATGTACAAATGTAACTGTATGAAGTGGTTCCTATAAAAATGTTCAAGATAAGGCAATGACTAGTACGTGGAGAAAAGTTGGTGCTTTTGTCCGGAATGTCCACATCCACTCACTAAGTTGCCTTACTACTTTGACACTTGTGTAACTCCGATTGACTTGAGACTTGGCATACACTTAGACCACCACCCACAGATTGTCCTAGAAAAAATTTGTCACATTAAAGGTGTAATTTTTCAGACCCTCTATCTCTGGAAGTGCAAGACCGATTAGGGTCAAACTTGGTATGCAAGTACTCCGGGATGTGCTATACATGTAGGTATAAATTGAGGTGACGTCATGACATCATTGGGTGTCATGTGACGTTACATTAAAGGTTGAGTAGTTACGACCCTCTATCTCTGGAAGTACCGTACATGTCCGATTGGGGTCAAACTCGGTATGCAGGTATTCCAGGATGTGTTAGATGAAAATTAAGATGACATCATGACGTCATCGGGTGTCATGTGATGTCACATTAAAGGTGCGTTATCCCCATAGGATGTGTACACCTTTTTTCAACCAATAATATC
This sequence comes from Crossaster papposus, assembly GCA_037893245.1. Lineage (NCBI taxonomy): Eukaryota > Metazoa > Echinodermata > Asteroidea > Velatida > Solasteridae > Crossaster > Crossaster papposus. Next base: position 441,040 of record JBAIAA010000784.1, on the reverse strand, counting down.
TTTGGCACTTGTGTAAAATCCGATCGACTTCAGTCTTGGCACACACTTCAGACACCCGAAACAGCTCTGTGTTGTTATTTCTTTCTTTCTTAGCCATCACATTGAGTGGCCCTTTTTGGGCCTTGTGATAAGCAACTTTACATAAAAAAAAAAGATAAAAAAAAAAGGGGCAGTTGGTCAATTGTGAACCCTTTGTTTAAGTCCTAAACTAATTGTCCCTAGTCCACGATTAAGCGGGGCATAAAAATACCGTATTTATACGGTGGTATTTGCAATTGAGACAATATTCACTACTGCATTTCATCCTTCATGTATTTGTTTATTAAACATTGTTTACTCCAAGAGTTGTCCACATGCTAACATGCCAATTCTTGGGATATGTTATTTCCTTTGCTTAACCCCTTGACGCCATTATCAAGTAGTCCTCACTAACAGGATTAAACACATGAGAGCACAGCTGCCTTTGTCGAGCAACTGCACTGCACAAGCATGCACCTGTGACAAAGGCCCTAATCTACAACAGCATTCTGGACAGATTGCATGCCACAGGCCTGCCTTCAAAGAGTTAACATTTGCTTAACAGCTCAACGACATTGCCCTTGACCTTACACAAAATGTAATTACCATGGGATTCTCCAGGATACCAGACTCATAACTGATGTGCATTAAATTGCCATCCATGCTCCAGGGATTCTTTGGAGTGATAGACAGTGGAATGTTATTCTTCTTGGCATACTCAAACAGGTCATTTCGGCCCAAGAAACGGTTGTAGAATGCTGGTATCTTCCAGGGAGCAATGATCTGTCTCAAACAAAAATAAAAGAGACAAAAATGAATTTTAAAAACATAAGATGAATTTTGGCAGACATTTTAAAAAGGGCTAAATTACGGTAAGCCAGTTTGGTATCTCAATGAATTTGTCTAGGTCAAAGGTCATTGGGAATAAAATTGTTGTGTCAAAACAAGGTACCGTAATTTCCTGCGGTAAAGACGCGGCTTATCTGACTTTCTAGACCACAAAAACATCGCCGCGCCTTATCTTTCGGTGCGCCGTATATGATGTCGCTTGAGTTCAAAGTGATGGTCTTTGTGTGAAGAATTCTTTGAACGCCGCAATCTTACTCAATAATGCGGTCAACCAATTAGCTCAACTCTCCGGACATTGTGACCGTGTTTCCATTAACAATGCCGCGATGTGTTGATCCCCCTACGACCGTACATGTATGTGTGTACATGTACATGTATACATGTGATTTAGCACTCGGCAGCGTGCGTATAGTCGATCTTCGCGATGCGGGGCGCCCTCTAACGTACGCCGTAGAACACGCGCGAATTACCTTCGCTAAGACCGAAGGTCATTGCGTGTACATGTATGGTACGGCGTACGCATCGGCGGCCTACGCGCGCTGCATATACCACGATTAAGATCGTCTTGCAAACAAGACTACAGCGTGCGCTGCATGACGCGTACAACAGCGATAAAAAGCTGGCCTGTACTATGTGGCCTTTTTCTAAACGTTTTTTCGTCTACGTTCCGGCTTCATGCAATTCACCATCCGAACTACACAGCGCGGAGCATTCACAACGACTGGAAAAAAGACTAGGGGGTGTCGCAATTAGGGATACCCCGCACGCGATCGCTGCATGTGATGTACATGTACTGTGCATGTACATGCATACAGTTTATACTGCGATACATGATATGTATTGGCAAAGTAAACCTTGTGCGATATTGTGACTACTGGTTTGAAGTTTTCATACATTGTTTGCGTGCCAGATAAACTCAAGTACTCAGCAAATTCTTGCTTGGAATAGTGGGATCGTTCTAAGGCAACAAAATGACCCCTTTGTGGCGATGTACCTACACCGGGTGGCGTCTTGTGTTCTTTTGGGTGCGTTCAAGCATGGAGGAAAGCATGCGCTTTATTCGGCGGTGCGCTTTATCTGTTGACGTTTGAAAAAAAATTGGGTGATTTTAGGGACCTGCGCCTTAACCGCCGTGCGGCTTTACCGCAGGAAATTACGGTACATGTACTTGTGACTGTGATGTTATATCGCTAACCCAGCTGAATCCAACAGGATCTAACCAGTTGACATTCCAGTTGGACATTGTTGGATTTAATAGCAGCCAAGGCATTTCACAAATGGCGGTTCAAGGCAAAATGACAATCTTACTCTAAGGGTTACTATGGCCAAGAAAGAAAGCCTGCGCTCAAGTTTTGCTATTTCAAAATATGGAATGACCTGCCTAATCATGTGATAAAAACTGAATCCCTGTCTGTTTTTTTTTAAACTAAGCTATTTGAATTCTTAATCGCTTAACCAGTTCGCGCCGGATGACGAAAGAAAGCATGCGCTCAAGTTTTGTTATTTCAAAATATGGAATGACCTGCCTAATCATGTGATAAAAACTGAATCCCTGTCTGGTTTTTTTTAAACTAAGCTATTTAAATTCTTAATCGCTTAACCAGTTCGCGCCGGATGACGTATATAAATGCAAAGTTTTCCCCAGATTCAAAACGGATGACGCATAAACACGCCACGAGCATGGCCGGAAATGTCCGTCAGCTTCGTTAAAAATAATCTTGCGCGTCGGCACGGTGATGTTAAAATAATTCTGGCGCGAACTGGTAAATTTATATTATTAACTTTTGCGAGTTTCGTTTTTGGTTTATTGTATAATTTCTTGCAGTTTTTATGCATTTTATACATTTGTACCCATACTGCTTTTAAATCAAAGCTGTGTTATTCTTATCCTTATCCCTTTTTGACTGATAATTTTATCAGTATTTTATCAATTGTATTGTTTACATGTTTACATGTTTACATGTTTACATGTTTACATGTTTACATGTTTACATGTTTACATGTTTACATGTTTACATGTTTACATGTTTACATGTTTACATGTTTACATGTTTACATGTTTACATGTTTACATGTTTACATGTTTACATGTTTACATGTTTACATGTTTACATGTTTACATGTTTACATGTTTACATGTTTACATGTTTACATGTTTACATGTTTACATGTTTACATGTTTACATGTTTACATGTTTACATGTTTACATGTTTACATGTTTACATGTTTACATGTTTACATGTTTACATGTTTACATGTTTACATGTTTACATGTTTACATGTTTACATGTTTACATGTTTACATGTTTACATGTTTACATGTTTACATGTTTACATGTTTACATGTTTACATGTTTACATGTTTACATGTTTACATGTTTACATGTTTACATGTTTACATGTTTACAAGTTTACAAGTTTACAAGTTTACAAGTTTACAAGTTTACAAGTTTACAAGTTTACAAGTTTACAAGTTTACAAGTTTACAAGTTTACAAGTTTACAAGTTTACAAGTTTACAAGTTTACAAGTTTACAAGTTTACAAGTTTACAAGTTTACAAGTTTACAAGTTTACAAGTTTACAAGTTTACAAGTTTACAAGTTTACAAGTTTACAAGTTTACAAGTTTACAAGTTTACAAGTTTACAAGTTTACAAGTTTACAAGTTTACAAGTTTACAAGTTTACAAGTTTACAAGTTTACAAGTTTACAAGTTTACAAGTTTACAAGTTTACAAGTTTACAAGTTTACAAGTCAAGTCAAGTCAAGTCAAGTCAAGTCAAGTCAAGTCAAGTCAAGTCAAGTCAAGTCAAGTCAAGTCAAGTCAAGTCAAGTCAAGTCAAGTCAAGTCAAGTCAAGTCAAGTCAAGTCAAGTCAAGTCAAGTCAAGTCAAGTCAAGTCAAGTCAAGTCAAGTCAAGTCAAGTCAAATAGTGTGTGGGTGGGTCAAGGTAAATAATTGAAAGTCAAAATTCACTTTTCATAAAAAAAAAAGCCAAAAAACCCACCAAACCACAATCTTCCTCCATGCCTAAAACAACTGCGAACAATGCATTCCGATATACACAATCTTTTCCAACTTCTTTCCCGTGAGACACTACGAGCTGTTGTGTACATGTATTATGTACCGGTTGCGGTACATTGGGAGTCAGGTTGGCGTAGCGGTTCTTTCCTCGCCTTCCACCACTATGACCCGGGTTCGAACCCCGCCTGGGCCAATATGTGGATTGGGTTTTCAGTCCCTGCCTGACTCCGTGGGTTTTCCCCAGGATATTCTTCTGGGGTTTTCCTCCCACCTCTAAAACTGTACCTTCTTCTCATTGTCTTCTCTCTACTTTGTAGGGTGTCGTGGCCGAGTGGATAAGAACACCGAACTCAAGCTCTGGTGTTTCTGTTCACCAGAGTGTGGGTTCGAGTCCCGGTCGTGACACTTGTGTCCCTGAGCAAGACACTTAACTATAATTGCTTCTCCCCACCCAGGGGCAAAATGGGTACCTGTGAGGGCAGAGGTGGTTATTGTGATTGATTTAGCCTAGTAGCGCATATATTGCAGCACAGGCCGTATACTCCCAAGGGAGCTGAGATGGTTTAAGGATTGAAAATGGCCCAGTGACCAGGGGTATTAATTTGTTCAGCGCCTTGATCTAGTGTCTAGGATATGTGCGCTTTATAAGAACTTTGTATTATTATGGGTGACCCTACTAGTGTGAAACACCACGCGTGGAGGTAGTTTTTTATTGGACTTGGAAACTAGGCGTTCCCTCACAGGCGTATGTAGTTGTAAGGCCTTGCATTGGTACAAGGGTACCAGGGGTACGTTCCACTCAAGCGAACTTTGCCAACGTTGGCGAACGTTAGCGTTGTTTGCGTGAGTGGAACGCAATGTGCGCCAATTATTATGTTGGCGAACGTTAGCGAAAACGGCGAACGACGTATTTTAAACAAGGCGAAGAGGTTAGCAGGCGGCAGTGTTCTTTTCACGGTTTTGATTTATGTTTCATGTTTTATAAAGAAAAATAATGAGTTGGACAAAAAGCAGCTAACCAAACGATGTCACTGTCACTGGGCGCCGCCATTTTGAAAACGTAATTAAAAAAATATTGTTCCACTTTGACTGGTGCAAACCCAAAATGTAGGCGAACGTTCGCGCAAACAGATCGCGTAAGTGGAATGTACCCCTGGTGTGCTAGATCGGCAAAACACGATAAATATAACCGCCACCATGGATGTCACAACTAGCGAGGTATCTACAAATCTCCGCAGTTTTTGGACGGAGCAGAAGCAAATTACAAAAGATCCCTGTTCACCATACGAACGTTATGTGCGCGTCATGTTTGCTCTCTAAAAATAGTCCAAAAGAAACCAGTTTTGCCACTGCTCAGCAGAAATGAAACTCTATTGGGCACCTGTGCAAAAGAAGCAGACAGCTTCATCACACCGTTCTTAAACTGGACATTCACAGATGCATGTACCGGGTACATGTACATGCACATGTAAATGTATTTGGATTTTTTTACTGCATGACAAATCAATTGTTTATTAATCAAAATTGGGGGCGAGTGGGTGTGTCAAAAGATTTTTGACCAAAAGTCGAAATTAAATGAATGGCCCCTAATGGTATTTGTTATGAGTATTTAAAAAAATCTTTTGTAGATATACGACTTTATGTATTCGTCATTCTAGTTTTTTTCAATTGTTTGTTTACATGTACAAGTCTAATTAATTTGCTTAGTGGTGTATTCCTTTCTCCATGATGGTAAATTTACTTGTATTAAGTTAATTTTTGTGGTATTTAATTAATCATTTTACTGTTAATATTTCTACATTTTTAGGTAAAGCGCCTAGGAGCATGATTTATTTTATGGACGGGCGATATCTAAATCTTAACTTATTATTATTATTACGTACGTACAAAAGTACATTGCTGCATGAACAGCCTTTTTACCACTGCAAAGCTTTCCGTTTGCCGGTGGTGCTTGATGTTCATTGTACACCATGCTTGCCATACATGTACATGTACATGTGCAACTACATGTACATGTAGGTTTACAAGAAAATTCTACACGCCCCCCAAATGCTAATTGTATTACTTGTTAATGCCTTAAAGGTAGTATACACCATTTGCGGATATCGAAAATATTTACTACCGAATTATTTAGAAATATCGTACTCGATTGAAAGTAAATAATGATTCTAGGCATTCAGCAAAAGGATTGCGCTAGATATCCTGTTAATTGTTCAAAAAAATTGAATTTTATAAAGAAAAACAAAGAATAACATAAGAATAACGGCTCGACACCGGTTTAAAACAAACGCTGTTTTTCGTGCTTTTCTCGGCATCCATGATTGTAAAACTTCGGGAAAAGTCAGTTAAAGTGATAAACGATATTTACTATGAAATATAATTCAAGCAATTACCAATGGTGTATACATACTACCTTTAAATTTGTCAATTTAAAAGCATTATAATCTTTTCAAATGTGCAGAAATGCTTTATTTGAAACACCAAATGGTAAATGTCATAATGTTATACATGTATGTGGCCAAGGCCTCAGTAATGTATACAATCAAGTGGGCCCAGTAAGCAATTATACAAACCTCAATATCTGGATGGAGGGCATAGGAAGACAACTCAAGTCGAACCTGGTCATTACCCTACAGGAAAACATAAAACACTTTTTTTTATATACATGTAGCATTTAAAAAACATGTTACAATTCATTTGACACAAATAAACCACAAGGGAAACTGACTACATGTAGGTACACTACATGTAATTTTGCATAAATGTTAAAATGAACAAAGAAATTGGCAAGGACGAACTTGAACCCCTTGTGGTTTATTTGTATATTAATAAATACCTAGGAGAGTTGAAGGCTTCTGATTGGCCGAGACTCGATCACGTGCAGTGCATTATAATATGTAGTAATATCATGGGTTTTCCAAGGGCCGTTTTCTAAATCCCGGCCTTGGGCTGCATTCTGGCCACATTACAGACGTTTTCCTAGTTCCGGATCGCAAAAAATATTCAGGCTGTTTTCGGCAAGTCTAATCCTCGAAATTTAAATGAAATAGGTTTAGTAGTTTACCTTGAGTGATGGAGAAACTACAGTTTTTGTTTCGATATTTATGCTCTTCTTTATTTGAAAATACGACGTCAAATATACCGACATCCCTTTTTCTAGTTGCGGATCGGTTTAACCAATTCCGGATCGAGTAAAAAACTCCTTCGGCTCGATCCATTACCAGCGGTCATCCCCCAACCCGGTCATTACCACGCAGTAATAACCGGGTTCTCGCACTTTTATTACCTAAATAAGATAAAAAGTCGAATATGCATTGAGTGATCCCCACAATGTCGCTTTCAAGGTTATATCGAAAAATTGGGCGTGATTCCCGGCTATACGGCATTCTGGTTTTTCAATAAATTGATTTGCAAGAAGACTCACACTATTGCGTAAGGTTTCGTAAAATCGGCTGCTAGACAACAATTCATGCATTTGCAATGAAAAAAACTTCATAAATAACCACAAAAATCCAGCAGTCACCTTTGGTAATGTTCGTAGAAAACTTACTCTGAAAAAATAAATAAAAAGTGAACCAATGTCGGTCAGCGTGAATTTTGACTGATACACTCGGCAGCCGAACAATACAGTATGACGGTTCGTACTACAGGGGTTCCATATTCCTCACGATGTAGTCTTACCGGTATATCTATTATCTTTCATGAGTTTTTGTGACGAGGGACTGTTCAAACTACTTTTAAACAAAAGTTGTAAGGCCCATTTTTACACACACCGGATGACACAAAACATGAAGGAAAGAAATAATAGCCATGTACATGTATGGTACGTATGATGCAAGCACCTGTCGCTGATGTTATTTTTTCACTACATGTAGATCAAGCTAGAATTGAGTCAATTTTTTCCCGACCTAGCTGACAAAACTGCATTTATACAAGAGGATATTTGAAAAAAACAAAAACTGCAGAAAACTGTAAAAACACAGAAATTTCACATGCCTGACATTTAGGGGTAGTTTGGGAACCATGGTACCGCTACCGGTACCAGTACCCGATTAAGAAAACATGGGTACTCGAGTATCAAGTTTCGATGCACACCCCTTGTAGATGTAGTACATGTGTACTTCAGAACCGAAACTTGTTTAAAATGAGCACTGCTGCTTGTGCCCTGCAGCAAAATATTGTCAAACCTTGATAAATGCATAAATGTGTGTTTTGGGAATAGACAAATAGATACAGACTAGACAAAAACCAGTTTTACATCCACAAGTCAACTGTTTAATAAAATTAACACATTACTGGGCATTGCTTACCCACCTTTCCTGTTGCACCATGGGAGATGTATTGAGCATTCTCCTGCTTTGCACATTCTACCAAACCCTTGGCTATCTGTGGTCTGGCTAGGGCAGTACCCATCAGGTATCGGTCCTCGTAGAGACAGTTGGCTTGGACACCAGGCCAGATGTTCTCTACTACAAAAGCTTTGCGAACATCCTGTACTATGTACTGTACACAAAAATGAGACAACAAAAATGTGTTGACAACACAAATGCCCCGCCATGATATATATCAGGGATGAGATTGTCAATTTAAAAAAAGTCTGAAAATAGATAAAATGTATAAAAGAAGCATATCTTTGTGTACAAATAATGTCTTTCAAATAAGTCTGATTTCAGACGAAAGTCTGAAAAATCTTAGGCCTGGTACAGTGTATACCGTACAAAGTACATACATTTACCAGTACATGTACATACACGTACAGTACATGTATGTACATGGTGCGAAATATGGTACCCTCTGGAGACGTTGTGGCGTCTACATGTACCTCCTTTAATGGTTGACCCGTCCGCCAAAGGTCAACTGCAGTACATGTAAATAACAATTTGTAAATAAGTGTACAGTCACGTAGCCATTTTAACCAATCGGCACACGGGTGCCTGTTGGTACCCTGTATATAGTTACTTTTCGTTATCAGTTTTAACTGCATGGTGCGACTCCACGAGGGTAAAATAAGAATCAATTTTGTTCTTCACGTTGTTTTTACAGAGTATTTTTCTTACGGAGTTCGCGTTTATCTCACCAAGTTTTTTATCATCCATGTTTGAATTTATCGTCGTAGCTACATGTATGCCGGATTCTTTGTGTATTTAATAATCTCCTAGTCATTCTCGTCAAGTCTGCCGTCTTCATCTGTAACCTGTCCTTGTGTGTGTGTGAACGTTGTAATGCGCGGTATTTTTGAACGCATGAGGGCGCTTCAAATTACTTCCGGGGGTATACCGGGTATCATATCCGCGCCGCGCAGGCCATGTTTGACAATGCGTTGTTGTTGCGTACCTCTGTGTCAGAATACAACTCGTAATACAAATATTCACTTCTATCGAATCCCAAAAGACAAAAAACTAAAAAAGCTGTATGATATCGTCATAAAAAAGAAGAATCTGAAGGCTGACTCGGAGAACACCAGAATTTGTAGCAAACATTTTGAAGGCGGCAAGAAGACTGATGACCGAGCGATTCCGTCAATCTTTCCTTGGACCAAGGTAACCAAACCAAGAAAACCCCCCGCCAAGAGAGAATTCAACTCATCCGAAGCAGAGAGACCAGCATATAACATTAAGTTTGTTCAAGTTTCAGAAGATCACTTTTTACCTCTACTTAAGCTTGACTTCGGCATCCAAACAAGTGACCAAAACAATGAACACGATGAGATCATCTATCTGAAAAAAGAACTAAAAACTTGTTGCGAGAGTCTGAAAAATACACAATTTGAACTACAACGCATTAACAAGAGCAGGTTTTGCATTGATAAATTTAAAGACAGCGACAGTGACATCACGTTTTATACTGGATTTCCAGATTACGACAGATTTAAAATTTGCTTTGACTACTTTGGCAATTCTTTTGAGCATTTGTCAACATGTTTGTCTCCAGCGAGGCAGAAGCTAACTTCATTGGACCAGTTTTTCATGGTTATGTGTAGACTGAGACTTGGTCTCCTTGAGAATGACCTCGCTGAAAGGTTTGGGATACACCAGTCAAGCGTATCTAACATTTTCACTCAGTGGATTAATATGATGTACCATGAGCTGAAGGAAATTGACATATGGCCAACTCGTGAACTCATCAATGAAACAATGCCAGAATGTTTCAAGGCAAAATACCCCTCAACAAAGGTCATCATAGATGCTACGGAAATTCAAATGGAAAAGCCATCAGCACCAGATATGCAGTCAGTCACATTCTCCAGCTATAAAAGCCGAAATACTGTTAAAGGGCTGATTGGCATTACACCTAGCGGAGCAGTGTCTTTTGTGTCAGATCTCTATACCAATTATTATACAGGTAAACATTTTAGAAATATCTTAGTATTATTTTTAACATGTAATTACCAGTTAACTTTTCAAAGGTAAACTAATTCTTGGAGGCACCCAACTAGGCTACAAAAATCATTCAAAAGTATAATATATAATTATGTACACGACCATGATGGTTCTGTCCACTGTGTGATAAAACGAAAGTGCATAAAAAGCAATTTTTTGAAAACTTGAAGTCTAGCCCCCAACCTAAATCATGGCAAAGATAAGCCAATTATATGGGTGTGCATGTAGTTCGGCTTCATGTATCTCTGTTCACTAGCTGCTGGTAAACTGTAAGCACACTTGCGAAAGTCATGTTAACATGGTTCACTTACTATTACCATGCATTGTTTCTTTGCTACAGGATCAATTTCAGATAAAGAACTCACTTCACTGTCCGATCTTCCAAGTAAACTTGAACCTGGCGATGCAGTTATGGCAGATAAGGGATTTGACATCCAAGACTTGCTTGCACCAAGAGGAGCCATTTTGAACATCCCACCATTCATGCAGGGAGGTCAGCAAATGTCTGTTGCGAATGTTGTCAAGACTCGCAATATCGCATCCCTACGTATCCATGTTGAAAGATGCATGGAAAGGATTAAGAACTATCACATCTTTGACAGACCCATTCCTGTATCTATGTGTGGAATAGCAAACCAAATGTTTTTTGTGTGTGCTTTGCTCACAAATTTCCGATCACCTTTAGTGTAAGATATTATTAAGGAATCTTCAGAAATTTAGCTGCAGGGCTAAGTTCTGTTGATATATCAATATTACCTAATCAAATCAACCCTACCCCACCCCCACACAACCCACCCCCACACAACCCCGCCCCACCCTAACCCCGCCCCACCCCCACCCCCACCCCCACCCCCACCCCCACCCTCACCCCCACCCCCACCCCCACCCCCACCCTCACCCCCAAATGTAAAGATACTCTTAGTACAAAATTTGAATTGAAAAATATTAAATTTTCAGCTCAAGCAATTTGAATACATGCAAGTGTCACTTATTTATATTTAGTACATGTAATTTGAGCTATTTGTATAGAGTAATAGTTGTTCTACAATAAAACTCTGCAAAACAGCCTCTTACCTAAATTCTTGTCTTCTCATTTGCACAGTTATGTTTTATTCCTATAGTTTCATCCATCTCCCAACACAAAGAACATAAATATTTATACATGTACACTGTACATTACTTGTTGGCTGGACCGCCAGACAAAATCCATGCACTTCAACCAAAGTGTTACTTTTTTACTTGAATTCAAGGCCCGAGCACCACAAAATTTAATAAAAATAGTACATGTACACGTAATTATAAAGATAATATTTTATACACATTTCCATCTCTGCATAAAAATAAATAACTTCTTGTGAATTTCCACATCAATTATGAATATTTGTATCGATATTTATATATTTGTCAACACTAGTACTTTGGTGGAGGGCAAAACCTTGTTTATTAAATTTACATCACCTAATACAAACATTCCAACAATTTTCATGTTAATGACATAACATAAAGACAATTTGGTCTTCCCTGAATAAAGACAGTCCTGAAATTACAAAATAATTTGGCTACATGTACCGGTAGTTCATGTGAATGTAACTGGAGTCAAGTGCACAAGTATACGTACAATGCACACACCAAAAAACCCTACTCTTCAGTACATTTATTTATTTCCTTGGCATTTTTATACTGGAATAGTTCAGGAAACAGTGGAAAGCCAAGTGCAACACGCCTTGTGAGAATTTCAGGCACAATACTCCCAATGTAAAATGCCTTCAACTTTGGAAAAGTACTATTTCTCCATGCTTCTCTGTCAAACACAATGCGCTCAACATAAATGTCTCTTCCCTGAAGTGTTTCTGTATACATAATAAAATCACACCATTCTCTCTCTGTTACTGCTAGCTGGCATTGCACTTGGTAATAATATCCATGATGTTGGTTGAGCTTCAATGCACCTGTTTTGTCTTTGTGTAGAGGAAAGGATGAACCACGCTGATTTGCAAGATTTGATATTGTTAGATTTGCTACCGGACATTTGATTTCAACATTTCCTTCTCTTGGCTGACTAACCGGATCATCAGCAACTCTATCTACACTAGCACCTAACCATGAATTCTCAGGCATGATGGCAAGTCCAGTTTCCTCAAGTGAAATGTCTGGGTGACCATTTATTTTCATGTACTCCACATAGGCATCAGCAGCCTTTGGTTCACAATGTATCCCATGTTTGCAAGCCTTTGGGGTGTTGTTTTGGTTGTTATATCCCATAATTTTCTTCAGAAGATTATCTGGGGGTGTTGTTTCCCTCTTGTTGATAATGGTACCAGCAATAGATGCTGTAACTTTACCCTGTCGGTGTCTGTACCAGTTATCATTAACTGATTGACCCCTGGTAGAATGTTCTATTTGCTTGACTTCTTCCAATGTCAATCTCTGTGCTTCCTCATACTCGAGACACTTCTTCTTGAACTCTACATCAAGCGACAGCTTTTCAGATGGACTTGGTGTTGGTTGTAGCTTGGAATGATTTTGCATTGTATGTATGTCAGATGTGAAAACCAGCGATTCAGGGGTAGGCTTCAAGGTGTCTACTGTTGTGGATGAAGTTGAAGTTACAGTTGTTGGAATACATGGACGCTGAAATTCATTTCCATTGGAATTTATTGAACCAGACACACATGCTGAAGCAGCATAGTCATGATCCCAAGAAATAGCAGACAATGATGATGCAAATGGCAAAACATGGAGAAATGCACATGCCTTGCCTTGTGCTGCCAAGTTCTCCAGTTTGTGACGCAGTTGGTGCACTCTATCACGATTGTTTTTCTGAAGACTGATTGGTCTGGGGTCAAACTGTCTGATTTTTGGTTTCCTCTTGTTTGGTTTTGTCGGGTCATGTTTCTGGAACAGCGCCTCATGGATTGGAAAGTTATCCATCTTTCGTTTTCTGGAAGGTACATGCCATTGTTGAGGAAGGGATGTACAAGAATTAGTTGTACTGCTACTAACTGAAGTAGATGAGCATGCATACAAAAATGCTGCAACATGGCAGCAAATGCCACTTAGTCCTGCAGGGCAAGTGCAATACGCTGAGTGTATATCAATAGATGGTTGCCATACTGAAATATAGCTTGTGTATGCTGTTGTCTTCTTCATAGATGGAAGTACAGTAGCTTTTAGGTATACAAAGGAAGATACCACAGACATAGGGTGATACATAACGTCTGTGACATGTCCTGAACAATAAAGTCTATATCCCTTCCCAAACTGTTTGTCACATCCCCTTGCCTTCTCTTCTAAGTGTGGCTGGTTCACCAGGAAATTCCACATTGTTCCAAAGCATAATCCACCAGGAACCTATCCAAGAAACACAAGAAAAAAATCATTCAATTTGTGTAAAACACAAACTTCACACATTGGACTCAAACTTTGACTTGAGGTCTAAGGACTCGAGTCTGGGTTACAAAATTTGTTCTCATAAATAAATAAAGAGTTTCTTATGTTATGCTGTAATAATGCAAGCTCACCTTTGACAAGTCATTGGTCCAACCTTCCTTTGGAGGATGATGAAACCTGGTGGAAAGGGTAGCTGGGCATGACAGTCTTCCCCTTTTCTCTTTCTGTTTGGTTGTACTTCCAATGTCTGGGTCAGTAAGCAGTATTTGTGACAGGCCTCCATTGATGTAATCATTTACTCTGAAATAATAGATGGTGGAATTACTTAATCATAATTATTCACAATGAACTCATCTGCTCTAAGAAACTAGATGTACATGTACGTGGCAGTCTACTGTCTGGTTCCCTGACCTGCCAATCTTCAACATCATGATCTATGGTTCTTGGAACCAGACTAGTATCAACCGAATGCTTTTCGGACTTTATTTCCCTTAAAAAAAAAACTGTCCTAGTGTGGGGATTTAATCGTCCTAGTGCAGGGATTAATCGCGGTCCTGTCCTTACCGGTACCCAATCACGCCACACAAGTGCTCTGGTTAGATCGGCAGTTATCAATATTATATAGATTGGTGAAGGCGTCTTTGCAATGCTGTAACTATAGTCTTAATAAAAAAGGCGAGTTTAATACGGCTGGTGTAAATAGCCACTAATGTAGTACGTTTAGAAAACCAACCTGTTTACAAGTTCTGACTTGGTACCAGAAACCGATGCTCCTTTTCTGCATGCTAACCATCGTTTCAGCTTAATCACTGTAGCTGCGGCAGGTTTAACATCCAGCTTAGCACCAGGAATGTCTGCCTCTGTCAGTGCCTGTTTCATCACGTAGTTTGCTGTCCAGGGGGAAAATATGCGATAAGTTATTGTTTAAAAATAAAATGTAACTGAAAATATACACGCACAATCTTGAAAATTACAAATCTATCATTCCTTCGAACTCCTGTCCTGGTAGTGGTACTAGCTAGGCACACTGAGAAAACATTTTAATTCTAGGACTGGAGTAATTCCCTTCGTAGTTTATTGCTCCATGGTCTTTTACTCAGTCTTACTCCAATCAGCAATCTTAGTCAGTTTTTGAAGTTCATGTATCTGTCGTCTGGTCGTAAAAAAACTGACCGAAATCCTAATTTTAAACTAAACTATATAACTTTTACGAACCTTGGTTACAGTTGTATGCCTCCTCTGTGGAGCTGACTGTTTTTTCCTCTATGAATTAGTCATTTTACGTCATTTTGTGCAAGATAACTTGGGGGGAAAATATCGAACTTTCCGCATAACGTTCGTCGTGTATCCATGTACGCTCTTGGCAACCGTATACCCCCGGAAGTAAATAAAGTTGTCCTTGACAGCGCCCTCATGCGTTCAAAAATACCGCGCATTACATGTAGAACGCTAGAGTAGTAGTACGCAACTCTGCAGAGCACCGAACAGTCAGCGGCGTGTTTTCCACCGCTTGTTTACCGTGCGTTTCAGCCCAGGGCCAGGCGCGTCGTCGGAATAGCTGTAGCCTGATTACGGAGTTAGTAAAGGGTGAGTTTGATATCGTCACTCCTCTATAACATACAATTATTAATTGTTATTAATTATTAAAAAATATTGAATTCTAAACCATCCCAAATCTTTCAAAATCATCTTTGCAAAATGCAAGACTTTGCAAGATTGAGGGCACTTGGAAGTCATCGGAAGACTTTGCAGGATGTTTGGTTTTTTTGCCAATGGAGGACAATGCAGGATTAAGGTCATAAGGTCTAAACTAATGCTAAATGATTTTGCAAGATTGAGGTTACTTGGGTATTTATCCAAATTAGTATTTTGGAGGATTCAGGTTATTTGTTACTTTGTACTTTCCCACTGCTTGTGCTCTTTGCACATTCTCCATAATAGCCTCAGTCAAGGTGCCAGATGTACATGTGTATGTGTCAAGGACAGAAAACGTTTGTATACCAATGGTCATGTGTGCAGACCCCTGTTGTTATAGGGCACTTCATGTTTGGCTGACTTGATAAATCAGAATTGCAGGATTCAGGCAGTGGTCACCAGCAACAAATATTGGAGGATTTTGCAGCATTCAGGTTACGTGGAATTTTAACACTTTGGATTATGCAGGATTCAGGTTATGTGTAAAAAATAGGGTAGGAAGTTACATGTACACTAGGAATATTGTCATTACATGCGCATGAGCGGTTACATGCGTATTAGCGGGAGAACTACCGGTATGTCACGAACGAAGGATAGAAATCCAAGGCCTGTCCAGTTGTTGGAAAAATATAACAACTGTAAAGAGATAACATTTGAAGTTGCAAGCAACCTAAAGTATTATTATTTTTATTATTAATTATTCAGCCATCACAAATTTATATGAACAACAAACTTAAGCAACAATACAGAACACTGCTTCCAGATGGGCTTGGAGCAGCAAAAGCAAATAATTACTGTGATCCGTAGACCTGCTACCCCACATCTGGTTGTAAAAACAAAAACAAAAACAATCATTTTTTTATTTTAGATAATATTGTACATCACGAGTACATGTATGTTTAAGAGATAAATGAAGATAAATCAATGTGTGAATACAGGATGTTTTGTTTTAACCCTTTGGTCTAGCGACCACCAAAAACATGTTTAATTGGACTTTGATAAGTGGCCATAACTCAAAAACAACGGTCCCCATATACTGCCCTCATTCGGTTGTTTAGAGCAATACATGTAGTTGCTCTTTCGTTTGATGTGATATTCAATAGGGGGCGCCATTGAAAAAAAATCAAGAAAAATATGGTTGAACGTTTGTTTTTTTCTGGTGATAAAAAGCGACTATTATCTCAACATGGCGTCTCGTTTTGGGCCTGATCAAGTACTAGAATTCCTTGAAAATTTATCAGATGAGATTCAAGATGATTCCGATTTAGAAGACGAAATAAGTGATGTAAACAATACGGTGAGCGATTTATGGTGTCCACATCATTTTTGTAACTTGCGTTAACCTGCATGACTAGATCTTAAAAACTAATGGTATTTATTCACTGGTTGTCAATTACAGCTTTAATCCCAAGGTACTTACATTGTACCAACTTCATAACCAGTAGTTTTCTTCAAGTCTTCATACTGCCAAGCATTTGAAATGGTTGTATAAGAAATAGTTAACGTTAGTTACGGTGTCCACATTTTAATTTGCTGATTAAAAAAAAGGAAGTCACTTTTTTTTAGTTTTGACTTTAACATAGGAGGAACACATTTACTTAAATAAAAATTTAAATAATTTTTCTTGACTTGACTGAAAAGTGGACACCATGTAACTAACGTTAATTTTATCGGCAATCGAGAGAAAACACTGCAAGAAGAAAAATCTACTTGGCACATTATCTTTCCATTGCTGTTTTCCCAGTAGGTGATGGTCCAATATCCTGCCACATGTATGTACATGTAAGTAAATTAATCAGTCAGCCAGTATTGTGCCCTTACACACATACTTAAAACAACATATGAATAAAGAAATTGTTAAGTTTACAATAATAGATAATATATCGGTACATAAAATGTGACAAGGGATGCTCAATATACCCAGCACAATACATGTACGATTATGTGTCTCATAAACTTGTCTCTGTACCCTATTATGGAGGAAGGACTAGACAGGAGTTGTCTAATTGTCCTTTAGTTGTCCTTTGTGCACCTCGTTTGTTGCTGTTCCGGCCGCTTCAGTGGAGCAAACAATTGTTCATGTTTTTATGAGTTAATAATTATGCGGTAATTCGAACACACAAACAAAAGTATTTCGCATGCGCAGTAATCGCCCAGCTCTCCTTTTCATGTGCCATCTTTTTCATCGAAAGAGGTGACAAATTCTCAATCTGCTGATGTTTAAATGTTCAAAATCCGATTTTCCTCCAGGGAAATATGACGATGTTTCGTTGAATGATTAAAGGGTTCAGAAAAATTACGAATACCGGTACACACTTTGATGATATTTATGCTTTTCCGACAAGTTCCGACAGCGAACAAAAAAAAGTGTCTTGTTATACCGGTACATTGTACATGTGGACATGTATGTAAACTCCTCACAAAAAGACACACTTAAAAATGAGCAAATATTAAACGGCCCGAAAGGGTATGGATTAATCGTAGCAAATAACCCAGTGCGTAATTTTGTTCTGCATATTTTGACACCTCGATTGTTGAGATACATGTACGATGTTGCGGAGCGGAGTTATTGTCATTTCAATGGTCGTAGGTCCAGTAGGTCTAGGTTTGCATTATTGTTTTGAATGATCAGGTTCTGCTTCTGCTTCTATAAGGATGATTGTCACTTTTGAAACTGGACCTACGACCATTGAAATGACAATATATTCGCTCCGCAACATCGTATCTCAACAATCGAGGTCTCAAAAAACGCAAAACAAAATTATGCACTGGATTATTTGCTTCGATTAATCCATACCCTTTCGGGCCGTTAAAAATGGGCTTATTTTTCAGTGTCTCAATACTTTTTGTGATGAGTATACATTGTTATAAATGTACAGTTAAAAATACCGGTAACCGCTACCTCGGCAATATTATTTCTCTATGGTTTAACATTTACATTAACGATTTCTTACCTTTTTTGCGCCAACCTTAAGGGCTTTGGCACGTATATCTTCAAAATCATCATCTTGCCCAACATCAGCCTGAAACAATGTGGAAGGAAACTTTAAGAAATCAGAGTCACACAAGTGGCCGGTTTTGTTGCGGCTTACTGAAATGTATGTAAGGACACATCATTCACATCATGTACAGTACATGTACATGTACCAGTATTCACGATCAATATGCTACAGAAACACAATACTTTACACTTCCAGTGCAAGCGGTCCAGTGCAAGCGGTAAAGACAGAAAAGACAGATAAAGCTCTATGAATTAACTTGCAGAAGTATAAGTGCAGGAGCAAAGTTCTGAAAAGCCTCTAAAAAACACATTTTTGCTCAACCAACACTACATGTACAAATATGTAAAGTTTTGACGGAATTTTTCTGTATACAATGTACATACATGTACATGATACATGTACACTACCGGTATGGCTTCAAATACCAGTATGCACATTATGTCGCAGACTGTTCCCGTACATGTACTGCAGTCTAAATTTCATCAGTTTCTTATTGGGTGCGGTGGGAACAAGTGCATCATCGCTACATGTACTTGTACATGTACAATGTACATGTACAATGTACATGTACCGGTACACAGTACATTTTTACCACCGCAAGCGTGAAGGTACCGGTAACTATCTTGTCGACCAAATAAAGTTTTTGTTTCAAATACATGGCGTTTGTAAATTAAACAAAAATTCAGCAGAAATTATCTACATGTACAGTACACTGTATCTACTCTCTTGGGAATGTGGCACAAATTTATGCAAGGAGGTGATGGTAACATGTATATACCGGTACATACATGTACGTGTACATGTATACAATGATAAATCACCTACTGAAATAGATGTTAAATTACATTTGGATAAAACACACACATGTATGTTATCACAAACTGTTAACATCAACTCTGAAATGCTAACTTATTAAATTCCAACTTCGAACAAAATTATTATTTGTTTTTGGCAATTTGTACACGTATGCAAGTGCTTTTGTTCAAGTACATGTAGTTTGACCTGGGCTACCTTCTTAACCAGTTCGCGCCGGGATTATTTTAACATCGCCGAGCTGACGGGCGGGATTATTTTTAACGAAACTCGATCCGAAGCGGGTTCAGGCTGATAGTGCCGGGAAGCACACCCACGCATTTCCGGCCTTGCGCGCTGCTGACATACATTTCCGAACTTGAACTTGGCGTGTTTATGCGTCATCCGTTTTGAATTTGGGAAAATTTTTGCGTTTATATATCATACGTAATCCGGCGCGAACTGGTAAAAGGCAAACACCTCTCAACAACCTTGTACGTCAAAAACTCCTGTAATTTTAAGAAACGTATTGTTTCCCTTTAAAATTACAATTTCTCTTTGGTGCGCGTTTTTGGTGGTAAAAACACGTGGGCAATGCTCAATGCAGCAATGTTGTACTACTTGTATGTACAGTGTAGTTCCCACCACACGCCCACTAAAACTGCCTAAAAAACGCATAATGGAAATGCAGCAACCATGCACGTACACGTTATGTATGCGGTCAAACACAGCGTAAAATTAATGCAAAGTGCACTTCAGTTCCACGTACATACAGTATGTGTACAGGTCGGATCTGATATATCGGAACAAGCACGAATTTGTGCATAAGCCGTGATGCTGTGTATTCGTTTGGTTCAATTGCCTTGGAAGTTGATACGACATCAGTTTTTTCAATTCTTTTTGGTCTGCAAATCTGGGCCAGTGGGCTTCCGCTAAACTAGCCTTGTGCAAGGCGTTAATCGTTATCTGTCAGAAATTCACCTAGTGCTGCTGTTGGCAGTGCAAAAATGCAGGGCGAACACGGCCACTATTTATGCAAATCGTGCTTATTATGCTAATATTAAAAGCCTATGCTGACCACAACCTGTCGGCAAATTCACGATAAACATCGTGATCACAAAGAAATTATTCTAAGGTCTTCCTTATTCTAAGGAATATATGTATCCGCTACAGAATTCAAACAACACGACAGATCTTCGGCTGAAAAACGACGCTGAATCCGCCATTGTGTCACGGTATGCATACACACGTGTAACATACAAAGTACATCTGTATAATTTGATGAGGATCGGGATAACCAAGGTTTGATTGGACACTCCACATCTTAGTCCCGCAAATACTTATCTTTAACCCTAACCCTCCCAAATCCTTCTAAATCCTCTTGTACAAAAGGAAGGATTTAGAAGGATTGAGGTATAGGACATTGCAGTGGAGGAGGATCCAGAAGGATTGAGGGCAGATGGGGTTTTGCTATGGGAGGGATTGAGAAGGATTGAGAAGGATTGAGGTTATCGGGCTGTTTTTGACACAAGAGGAAAGAGAAGGATTGAGGTTGTATGCAGCTTGCCCAAAATAGGATCCAGAAGGATCTAGGTTATGGGGGAGGGGGCTTGCATTTGTGTACATTGTAATGGCATGGGGAATGCATGCTTCTGACTTGGTTATTTTTAGGGCTTGCATTTGTGTGCATGGCAAATGTGTGTAATGTAGGTAGGAGGATCTAGAAGGATTCAGGGCAATAGCCATACTAGCAGAATTGAGAAGGATTTAGAAGGATCCAGGTTCCTTGAGCTTTTAACTCTTTACTACAGAAGGATATAGGAGGATTGAGGTTATGTCTTAGCCAAACGAGCCGGGAGGGTTAGGGTTAATAAATACCTAGGAGAGTTGCTGGCTTCTAATTAGTCGAGACTCGATCACGTGGAGTGGGTTATTATGTAGTAATAACCCGGGTTTCAAGAAGAAGCGAATAAATGTTCCCTTATAACCAGCATTAATCAAGCATCATGCAAGCCCATGATTGGCCGAATGCAACAGTTTTACGGTAACTTGTAACAAGGACACGTCAAATCTTGATACTGCGTGCTATAAATGTATGCGTAGAATGTTTGTATAGTTACGCGCGGCATTTTTCAAAATGCGCAGGTCGTCTGTTAACGCTAGCGTGTTGCTATGCACAGTGGGCATCAGTGGTCAGCTAGTCTGGTCTCAAAGTTTGGGTTATAATAACACATATATTGAAGAGACAGGGTACCATGCATAAGCTAAAACATGGCCCCTAAACATGAACACAAAACGCTAGAAATATCGCCAACTGGTAATGGAATTCGCCTTCGGCTCGATCCATTACCAGCGGTCATCCCCCAACCCAATTATTCGCATTGAGGTCGTGTGCTAGAAATCTAGTGCGAAATAAGGAAAAACATAAGATTTCATAGATATCGGTAGGGTGAAATTAACAAGGCGCTCAATCGTCTTCAGTTGATTTGCATAAATAGTGACCGCGTGAAGTCGCTGTTCGCGCTGGTTTTTTTGCACTGCTAATTGCAGTGCGCGGCGTGGATTTCTGACTAAATGTACTTCTTAATTCTACATACTTGTACATTTGCCTCAGACCAAGCCAGAAAAGCCCTGTATGTTGGGACTTAAATTTTAACAACATCTGCTTCAGCACAGGGGGCCTGGCATTTAGCCTGTTTACTATGCACTGACTGTGTACAGATCAAACAGGCTAGTTTCCAGGTGTCAAATTTGGTACAAGAACAACAACATCTGGCTCTGCAACAGCGCTAAAAATGCCAAATAAACAATAATAGAGAAAGAAGATTCCTGTAAGGTGTATGGATGACCATTTCATTTACTAGATCTTTCATGTGAAAGTCATTTTTTGTCTCATTATTAATGAGTTTCCCAATAATTTGTGAAAGCCCTACTGCAGAATTTAGGGCAAGAGATCATGGGCTATACTGTACTGGTATACAAAACGTACTGTGTACTTACCGTGTAAGCTATGACATCATACCCTTGCTCAATCAGCCACAGTAAGATACAGGAGGTATCTAGCCCACCACTGTAAGCCAGAACAACAATTTTGGGCTCTCCATCTTTGTTTGGCTTCTTGCAAGGAGGTTCAGCCATTCTGTCCCTATACATGTACGGTGATTATTTAAAGGTAGTATACACCATTGGTAATTTGTTGAATTATCAGGAATGGGTGGATTTGGGGGGTTGTATTTTATAGTAAATATCGTTTAACTGACCTGTCCGAATTTTTACATTCATGGATGCCGAGAAAAGCATGAAAAACAGCGTTTGTTTTCCACCGGAGTCGAGCAGTTATTCTTATGTTATCTTTGTTTTTTCGCGCTCGCCGGACGGCGAGAATGAATTTTGGTTTATACAATTCAATTTTTTGGAACAATTACAGGATATCTAGGGCCCTTATTTTGCTGGATGCCTACAATCATTATTTCTTAATAATTCGGTAGTAAATTTTTTCGATATCTGCAAATGGTGTATACTACCTTTAAGTCAAATTAAAGAGTAAAACAAAAATAATCAATTTTACCCTGCATGTTTATGTTAACCATGAAGTTTTGCATGAGAAAACCAAACAAAAAATCTGCTGTGCACAATTTTTTTTGTTTATAATCGTGTCCTTTGCAATAATTTGTTGACATGATGAGATTTACAATGTAACTAGGATAATAGTAAATACAGATAATACATTGTTTCCATTACGTGAATGATAACAATAAATATTTACCAGTTCTTGTCTCTATAATAGAGTTTTGGTTTTACAGCAAAGGTCATTGCGTGTTATTGACCAGGGCCGATACTCATAAGAGCTGCTAACTTAGCAGCCATTTAGACCTTAGCAGCCTGCTAAACCCGTAGTTTGCTGCTCCGTGGTTACCAACTAATTTTGTAATCATAAAACCTTGCTAAGAAGAATGTTGCCAGCTAGTTGGCAGCTAGATATTTTAAGCACGCAGCTAGGACATTAGGCAGTTAATCAAACCAACAAAATTGAAAATGTTAATTTACAAAATCGTATGGTGATGTTTTGGATCCATTTCCATGGGCCAAGTTACTTTTAGGAATAGCAGTAAATCTGATACATGAGGCCTATAGTACATACATGTGTACGTGTGCATTTAAATCCACACAAGTATGGCGATGTGGAAAGTAAACATGGTTAACCAGTTGGCGTCAGGATTATTTTGACATCACTAAGCCGAGGGGTGGGATTAAATTTAACGAAACTCGATCCGTAGCGGGTTCAGGCCGATAGTGCCGATAAGCACACCCACGCATTTCCAGCCTTGCTCGCTGCACTGACACTGACAGACATTTCCAGCCTTGCTCGTGGCGTGTTTATTCGTCATCCGCTTTAAATTCAAAAAAAAATTGCGTTTGTGTACGTCATCCGGCGCAAACTGGTTAAGGGGAGAAACATAAGCCAAGTATAGTGATGAAAAAAACTTAATTATAGCGGAAAAGTTTGTTGAATTGAAAGACGTTATAAGCACAAAGATGGCATTACAAATCGCAACAAGAAATATGCTTGGGAAGCTATTTTCACCCAGCATACGCGGTGTAGGCTAGGCTAGATTTCCCACAACCAAGAAAAAATTAGGAAACTTAAGAAATAGGCTCTCAAAAACTAAAATCTGAATCCAAGAGCTATATATGTTATCCAACTCCAAGGTAAAATATCCTGTAAGTGTAACAAATGATTTAGTTGCCAACTAACTAGTGACTTAGAGACACCCCAGATCAACTCTAATGTTACTGTTGGCACTGCAGTGCAAGGTCTTAGCCAGCCAGCCGTGTACGTAGGCCGTGTTTTACCATGGAGGATTTCTTCTTATTCCTCCATGGTTTTACCATTACACGGTCACGGCCACATTCGAAAAAATCATATTATTAATGCGGCCGATTTTCACGCCGGCCGTGCACTTTTTGTTATGTTAAAACGCTTGTTATATTTCTGCTGGAGGTGTATTTTGTTTAATTACTTACAATTGCTATTTTCGAAAGCAAAACTCCGCTGTTTTTTCCCCAATATGCCCGATAAATCAACAAGGCTTTGCGTGCTGGTACGGTGCCACTGCCGCGGTAGGTGAGAAGATTGTAGGCCGACTCGCCCCCTGACCGACTCGCCCCCTGACCGACTCGCCCCCTGACCGACTCGCCCCCTGACCGACTCGCCCCCTGACCGACTCGCCCCCTGACCGACTCGCCCCCTGACCGACTCGCCCCCTGACCGACTCGCCCCCTGACCGACTCGCCCCCTGACCGACTCGCCCCCTGACCGACTCGCCCCCTGACCGACTCGCCCCCTGACCGACTCGCCCCCTGACCGACTCGCCCCCTGACCGACTCGCCCCCTGACCGACTCGCCCCCTGACCGACTCGCCCCCTGACCGACTCGCCCCCTGACCGACTCGCCCCCTGACCGACTCGCCCCCTGACCGACTCGCCCCCTGACCGACTCGCCCCCTGACCGACTCGCCCCCTGACCGACTCGCCCCCTGACCGACTCGCCCCCTGACCGACTCGCCCCCTGACCGACTCGCCCCCTGACCGACTCGCCCCCTGACCGACTCGCCCCCTGACCGACTCGCCCCCTGACCGACTCGCCCCCTCGTTTGATTTATGGACCTTGTACGATCGATGTATATTCGTTACCATAACATTTGTCATATTGAGGCATAAAAACGAACTCTTAACTTTGCGGACTGATCAGAGGAAGCAAAAATTTATTTACATTAGGCATAGGCCTACAAAGAAATGATTCAAATATTATAATTAAGAAGAAATCTACAATGTGATGGACTGGACTGGACTCCCGCGAACACTATAAATGACGACGATTCCGAACCCCCGCGCATGTTTGTTTGGCGAACTATTGGAAACTCAAAAATACGAATGTTGACTTTGCCATTTTTTTGGCATTCGCATCCTTCGCAAATCGTTCGCGTGCCCCGCAAAAACCCACCCTAAAGCATGCATAAAAACGGTTTATGGATGTGTCTTTAAAAACTTCGGGACAGTGCTTTTTATGTTCTGAATATTCTCAGGTCTAACACGTACGACATACCAAACGTCTTATAAAATGTGAAAATCACATTTAACACCATCGGACATACAAAATACCAAAAACAGTCCCCCCTTCTCCAAAAGTAGCAACCTCATTGGTCAAATTAGCGACTTTATTGTATTCACTGTCAGCTCTTTGATCTTGGTTGGTCACCATCTTTCACCCCATTTAGTTTGGCGGACTGATCAGAGGGAGCCGACAGTTTTTAAGAGCGTTGGTTTTCGCATGGAGCTGGTTTTACCTCCATGGTTTTCGTAACAAAGAATGGTGGAGTGATTGACATATTCCCTATAGCTTCCTTGAAAAGCCCTATTGGGTTGGAAAGCAGTAAACAAAATCGCATCAAATTATGCGATCAACTTGTCCCCCCGCGCTCCGAAAAAACCCTCATAAAAACAAGAACCAAACATGATTATTTCCCCCCCCCCCCCCAAATTTTCTTTAAATATATAAATGTATAAATAAATTGTTATGAGTTTAACTTTTTTGGCTTCGAGGATTTAGGCCTACTGCTTTGTCTTTAATTTCCACCACCGAAACGAACATCAAAAGGTATTTTCTAAAACTTAGATAAAAATAATCGAGATTAGGGCCTATGCAAGAGAATAATCAAGGAAAAAGTTTACCCACATCGTCTTTTCAGGGGCCAATTTCATAGAGCTGCTAAGCACAAAAATTTGCTTAGCATGACAATTTGTCCTTGGCAAAAACAAGGTTACAGACTAAATTTTCATGTGATCTTTATTGTTTTGGATTGATAATCAGCTGGTTTTTTGCTTAGCATGAAAAACGCGTAGAATTTTGGATGGTAACCTGTTTTTAATGAGCAAGACTTTTTTGTGCTAAGCAAATTGTTGTGCTTAGCAGCTCTATGAGGGCAAATGATACAAATTATAGAATTAAAAATACATGTAAATCAAACCAGGGGGCGAGTCGGTCAGGGGGCGAGTCGGTCAGGAGGCGAGTCGGCCAGGGGGCGAGTCGGTCAGGGGGCGAGTTAGTAAGGGGCGAGTCGGTCAGGGGGCAAGTCGGTAAGGGGCGAGTCGGTCAGGGGGCGAGTCGGTCAGGGGGCGAGTTGACCTGACACCGGTGAGAATGTCGGTCACTTCGGCACCTGGTCAAGTCGGCACCCACCAACTCGGCACCTTGCCAAGTCGGCACCAACCAACTCGGCACCCTGCCAACTCGGCACCCACCAACTCGGCACCTGCACAAAAACCAACTCGGCACCTGACCTACTCGGCACCTCCGATATTAGTACGGGCGCCACCTAGCCCAGGTGGACAAATGTCGCTTACTAATCTCCTGGGTGAAAAACATCATTGTCATTCCATTCTGAAATATGTTTTTGATTGTAAAATTAATATTTAGTTTGAATTGTTCATAGTAATGCCTCCTGTTCCTGTTTGGTATTGCACACGTAAGAGGGAGGGAGCATGGATGATCGGCCAGATACACTGTATTGCCTTCCTCGTCACCCGGAGGTATGTGGTCCTGTGAAAATACCGGCGGGGCCCGGGCCCTTAAATTGCAGGGGAAACGGCCGGCCTTGCGGGAGTAATAAATTTTGCGGTGCCGTGTGTGTGGAGGATTGTCTATGCTCACTCCCTCCATAAAACCTTTCTGTATATATATCGGTAGTACTTGATCCGCTTGAAATTCTGATACTAACACATATAGTATCTCATTTCCCCATCCCTTTTGTTAACCCCCATTTTTACATGATTTGACGACCTCTTCAGTACAGCGTGACCAGATATTCAGATCAACGCACATGATCAACGCCTAGTGACGATTTTTATGTAGACCTGGCACAAAGGGCACAACGAATGCCAAAGGTGCCATCCAAACAACAACAACAACAACAACAACAACAGCCCAGGTGGACTCCCAAACCTCCCTACGTTACGGAGGGAGTCCAGGATATGAAGCCTCTAAACGTGGGCGAAAAAAATTATGATGACATTTTCAATATTTTTACCTCATTGTAGACAATAATTCCACCCTCACATATTATCATCGTGTCCTTATCTATGAGAACGGGAGGTTTAGAAATTCCATATGCTACGCTGGATGACGTTTTTCAGGAAATTAAACTCCAAAGCAACGTTAAACTTGTAGACTCTTTTCATCAGTTTCATACCAAGTCGTACATGTATACGAACGTACGTACGTGTGCGCGATGCATGCTGCGTGCACGCAGAACACGCACGCACGATTTGCTGCGCCCCTAGTTACCGTCTTCGACACGCGCATGCGCAGGTAGCGTGTAGTTCTTGTTTACGTTCGTACACTGTCGTGCTACTACTACGCCTGCTTTGAATTGACAATTTCGTCGTGAATTTCTGGAAATTTGTTTGCTTTGGTGGAAATAATGTCTTCCACGTCCAATGCCTGTGTCGGGTGCCACACTACCTCGTTTGAGGGGTCTGAACGAGGTTACAACCGAAGTTCAGTTAAAGCTTTGACCAGCCCTGGCACGATCCAGAAAGTGTTCGGCAAAGTTCTTACGCCCGAGGATTACAAAACGCAATTCTTGTGCAACGACTGTAAGGCTACACTTAACTCACAGACCAAACTAAAGAGGAAGGGGTCAAAGAAAAGAACATATGTGACTTCAACGAAGACCGGGGACTCGACTCCCAAATCATCGAAGCGGGGGAAGACGGACTTCAAAGCGATGGCCAAAAAATTTATCGACGACTCAAAGTACGTCAGAGCGTTCCGCTGTTTGATGCGTGAAAGTAAAAAGGCACGTGTTGCCTTCACGAAATTGTGCGTCCAGCAAGTTAAAGAGGAGGTACGTCTTTTATAAAATTGAATTATTTGGAAGTACAAAATTTACCCGTAAGCTGTTGGGCTTATTATCATTTCCTTACAATTTCGGGACATCAATGCCTACAGAGGATGTTTTAGCCCTACACAAAAAAATGTTTGTAAGCATATAGGATAAAAAAGGCCGGCATGTGAAATTAAGAAAATGGGAATTATAATTAGCGACTAGATTGAATTTGGTTACGGGAACGACTTTTGAAGGTCAAATTTACGGTCAATAAGTTGTAAAATAAATTCTAGGCCTACGTAGAATTAAAATGAAAAGCCCCAAGTCTTTTCTGTTTTGGGCATTTATCGCTATATTATACGCCTACTGAATTATTTGCTACAGCCAAAAGAATCTTGACCACATTTTCAGTAGGATAGGCCAAGATTATATGAACGTACTTTGTGGCTATTATTTAATAAAATATTTTGAAACAACTCTATTAACAGACTAATTTTCCCTATATAGGCCTAAATACTAAATATCGATCCATTTTACTGAGATAACAGTCAGATCAGTTTCATAGGGTCAAGTTGTGCACAGGATGTCAAGTTATTTCCAGGTATAGAACCCTTTCCATATAATTATTTATCCTTTTCAAGGGGAAAAAAGTCCGGAATGGAAAACAAGGTGACCCCGAGGATGCTGAAGTGTTGGTCGGCGATCCCACGATACAGAAACTACAGAGGTTTAGTTGGGCTAGTCTGATTGATGAAGCGCGGGTACGGATGCCTTTACTCGTCTCTTCAGTGGAAGCCTCTCTTCCTATCAAGCTGAAACGGTCTGTTGACTATTGAGTGGTGGTGTTAATAATAGTTGTTTTTTACTTACCTTTGGAGCAGCAAAGGTTATCAAAATCTGAAGAATAACCGGACGAATTTCTAGCTTTGTGAATGTTGTATTATGTTCCCAGAAATAATATTTTAAATATTTCGTTTTTGAACTAACTATGGCCTACTATAATGGAAATTTAAACAAATGCACCTCTGAGACACAATTGTGGACTTCTTTCGTCCTTTTCTTTAAAATGACAGCATGCTAGAAGGAATCAAAATACAGAGAATTTAGAGCCATTACTATCTTTACAGTTACTTTTTAGACAGTTGCAAAATGTATATTTTCCCTTTAAACTCTTACTGATATATAAATACTTTATCTCTGGAAATATTTTTCCATAATGTCAATATAGAAATCTACCAGATGGAAAAGACAACATTGGAGACAAACGGCTGGGTATAGTTCTTGCCATAATCTTCTACACGAGAGCCCCGCGCAAATACAGGTTTGTTCAAGGTGCTATTGGCGTGGAGCTATGGCGGCAAGGATGCTCCCACAAGCTCTTCCAGTCGCTCAACCATCTGGGCATCTCACAAGGTGTTCAAACATCGCGAAAACACGTCGACCAACTGAGTACTGACCATGACACTTGTCTTGTCCAATGGAAATCTGCAGTAGAGGTAAAGTAATGGAGTCTTACATTATATACATGTATGCGTTTTAAAATCAATCATGTAAATTGGAGGGAACAGTTGCATCCTTTCTCCTTTAGAACTGATGACTTATTGGAAATGGAAGAGTGTTTGAGTCAATATAGAATGAAATACGGTGTCTATTCCTTCTTCAATAATTATAGAAAACGCACGAACCAAAACATGGGAAACTAGCACGACGGAGGCTGTTCAAGCAAGATGAAGGTTATGGTCTTTGTTGGGACAATGTGCAGATAAACCCTCACCGTAAACATCAAGGCAAGGAAATGAAGTCGGAATTCCTGTTGTGGGCCCTATCGTTCGCTTGCGGCAATAGAGTTCCGACATTGCACCTGAAAGACCCAACTACCGTCGCTGCTTGTGAGCTGATTCCAAGCATTCTCCCTCGGCCAGAAGACTACGCTGCATTGAGAAAACAGATGGTTTTTCTAGTGATGCGGGTGCTTGTAAAATACCTACCCTTTCTACAATCTACGAAGAAGCATATTCCTCGTCCTAGGCATCCGTACAGAGCCGAGATGAGCAGTAGGAGTGAAGTGGTATATTCATTTCTACTTAAACATCATAGATGTGAAGAAAAACATCTTCTACACGATTATTATTAAATCAGCTAACATTTTGTTTGAATTATTCATGATCAGGTAAACCTGGGCGTCCTTGAAGTCAACCCTGCATCTACAGCTGGTGTTATACGGGTGATGGAACACCTACATAATTACGTTCCAAGGCAAAATGACCAAGTCATCCCAATCTTGTGCAATGGTGATGGCATGAGTGTCGAAAAGATGGGTCAGGCGAAGAAAGCAAGAGCTAATGGGGAAAGTACAACTGACCAGCTGCAGGGTTTAATTGAATGTCCCCAAGAATTCCACAAAGAGATGCTGTCATTGCAGGTAATTCGTAACACACAAATTACATTAATAATTCTGAAACAAAAAAACTGGCGGATAATGTGGTGTTGTGTTCAAAATTAATTTCTGTTGACATTTTCCCTTTATTCCAGGATACAGTCAACAATCTGTACAAGGGTTGCAGTGTCGCTTCTCGGGGAAGCCTCGCCCACTTGAAGGAATTGTATAACCACCGATCCATGAAGACTGATGTTAAGCAGAATGTACAGCACGCGTGGGATTTAATTGAGGTAATGTTCAGCCAATTTCTAACAATTAGTTACAGCCAATATGTGTGCTTTAGGTTAATGTTCTGCAATTTACTGTTTTCTTTTCTTATTCTATTTCTTCCACGCGTTTCCAACAGTTCTGCACTGAGGCGTATTTCACGCTGTTTGCTATGACAGCTGGTAACTTAAAGACTTTAACTGATGTTCCTCCCAACTTCCCACAAAATGGAAGGGTTGAAGATAAAGTTGAATACCTCCGGAAGATGGCAGAAGGTGCTGTAGATTTCTGCTGGATGACACCGAAAAACGAGGACATAAGAAAAATTCACACAGGACCCAAGTCATCGGAAAGTGCCTCAGAAGAGCCATATGGATTCTGCTACTGTGACGAGGGCAAGTATTATTCATACATGATTAGGCTATAACAAAACTAACGGTAAATCAATCATAATGGTTACAACGACTGTAATTCTTTTTGTGCACAGAAAGAGATGAAACAATGGTGCAGTGTTGCAGTCAACAGTGCCCCTACGAGTGGTTTCATTTTACGTGTGCTGGGCTTGATGTGGCACCGGCCGGTGATTGGTTCTGCAGTGAAAGCTGTGAGGAAAATGATACATACATTCACTGCAGGTGTCACCAAAGGAAAGGAGGGGAAATGATTCAATGTGCCCTGAAAGAAGATTGCCGGAAGCAGGAATGGTATCATAAGTCTTGTTTGCCTGAAACCACATTTTCGGGTAAGTATTAGGCCTTGTTATATGTTAAGGTTCGCTTAAGTGATTACGATTTAAGACTTCGTTTGAGGTTTATTCTTTTCCTTCCATTTATACAGATGTGTGGTATTGCTGCGACGATTGCGCACTCGGAAGTGAAAGTGACGATTATGTCCAAAACTACACGAAAGTCCTGATGTGGCGCGGGATCAACCATCTTGCCAGAAGGTTTGCAGTAAGGCATGGTGATGGGGAAACAATGGTGTCACACTGGAAAATAGATCTTCTGGAGTTTTGGGCGTACAGACATCATAAGTATTTGACCATCGCTCAACGATTTCTGACAGGTTTGTTAAACAAGCTCGATTTGATTTAGGCAAACTATATCTTGTCCATGCAAATCGTTTCGGTTTTTGCTAAAACGGGCAGCTCTCGACAACAAGACAATTAGGTTCAAGTCAACGTTTAGAGGTTAAAATGTAGGACACAATATCGCACTTTCTTTGAAGTAACTGTTTTGATTAGTTGCTTACGATTCACGTTTAGGTGTCAGTGGATTTCTCCCAGAGCGCCTTCGCAAAGACATGACTTGGAATAGGGTTGCCAATGTCCACGGAATAGAGGGTGAAAACGTTGGACTGGATCTACTCAATGAATTCCTTAACAATGAATTCAAAGGCAAGTTATACGAACCTACCGAATGGTGTTAATTTCATATTATCTCAAATGATTTCAAGTTTCATTGACGGCAGGACTCGCACTTTCGTAAATTCAAACTATATGTTACTTACCTCAGATATGCTGCTGAGGTCTCGAGGGAGATATACAGCCAAACAAGTCCAGCGCTGTGCAAAATTGAGCGGTGGTTTTGGTAAGCAGGTAGACCGGTTGCTGACAGACGGTGGACTGGGAGATCTGATGCCAAGCAAGTGCACCAAAAAGAATGCCTGCAACAAAGATGTCCTAGATTTCATCAAGGAGTTTCAGAAGGACGCCCTCTTTGATTACCATCCTGGTCGCCAACATCGCGGATTTGAAGGTTACAGTTACAATACTGATATCAGAACACCCGATCTCCTTGGTAGGAAGCTACGCGCGACAGCAAATGAAATGGACGTGTTGAGAAAAATAACCCTTTAGAGGTATGTACAATCACGCATATCTTTTACAAACAAAAATAATATATCTTATTTAAATAAAACAAACCTTGAAATATTATGATGGGGAAATATACCTCTACTCCTCACATGTACAGGAACTGCAGCACAGTGAGCGGTTTACCGTGACATGTCCTGTCATGCCAGTTATATGAAGGTGTTTAAGCACCGCCTCTCTGATGCAGTGACCTGCTTTGATTGAGCTGCATAGCTGGATCATGCTGCTATCAGTGTACCGCTTGTTGATTGACCGAGGAAAGAGGTACAGCTTTGCATATCCTTGCCTTCCATCTCTGGCACATCTCCCTACTTCCTGCCAATAACTTAACACATCTTTGGCGGGTCCCCAATTAATAACATAATCAACGTCATTTGACTGAATGCCCATCCCGAAAGCCACCGTAGCTACGACACATCGAAGGGTGGAGCTGCTTTTGCAGAATGAGGACGTAACCCGCTTCTGACTTTCGACGTCTGTGCTGCCATGATACATGTCGACAATTCTGTTGTGGACACCCCGTTCTGGACCCAGCCAGGCCATTTCCCCTAGACTGGACATCAGCCACGCATAAATTACTGCAACTTCGTTTACTTGTCTACGTGACAAAAGTGTAGGTAAAGAAATGTTAGTAAAGAATGTTAAGTCAATTGACGACGTAACATGTGTTTTGACATGTATGTAATTATACTTAAAGACAGCATTATGTAATGGAACGAGAAGATACTGTACCTTGCGTAGATGATTGCCTTTGGTGCATTGTGTCCCTCCTTCTGCAAAACACTGCAGTACCATGCCAGATGTACCTTTACATCGGCACTGTCCACCTCGTACATCTCCAATTTTATATTGGGCCTGCGAGACAAAATTGCATGTAATGAAAGTGACAAACATGCAATAATGGTGTACCGTAAGATTGTATGCCTGTGATGAAATGAAAACATTGGAAACATTGAAATAATATCTCTTGATTCTGAAAAAAAGAGTTATCGTCCATGCCTGTCGGGAACTACTGCTATAATTTCAAACGTTGACATATCTAGCTGCAGCGTGTGAATGATCTCCATCATCATAGTTTGAGTAGATGTTGCCGTTAGGCAGACGACAGGCTGGCGTGACAATACAGAACGGAGCCGTGAAATATTTTGGTATTCCTCACGAAATGATCCCCTGCAGTAAAAAAAGTAGCAAACACATGGTCAATATTATTTGGTACGAGTAGGGGGGGGGGGGGTATTCAGCCTGTTTTCCCCCTGAAATAGAATCTAACTTATGATGTATACGCCTAGTGTTATGCAGGCCTATTTTGTATGTATATGTATATGTATGGTTTAAAACTTTGTAATTTTATGGATGTTATGGATTGTTTTTAGAGTCGCGTGTAGGGATATTGGGAAGCAAAAGGCCGAGTAACAACTCGACAGACCCCCAAATCACATTCACCATTTTACAATGCAGTGTGCCTCGTCCAAGACCAAGGCAGTAAGGCGGTCGCTCCATCGCCTAATTGCCGACCACCATGGCGGACGAAGAACGGCCTCGGGGGAAGAGAATATTAATTGAAATTCTCCTTTTAGTATTCCTGCAAAACGCATAAAAAGATATTAGTTATATACATGCCTGGTTATATTAGAAACATTAAACTAGTGTAGTAAAGCCCGCCGCATAAAAAACGACAACTGTACGCCTACTTCCCCGCAAGTTATTTAAATTTGAATACGTCATATCCTTTACCGTCTTTGGTAGCATGATCCATTTCTTCTGATCGCATAATCGCAGCACACGTGACTCCCAGAGAGGACCACCTGCAAACTTGGTCCATCATGAGCGACCGCAAGGGCGATATAACCAGAGTGACATGATTGACACCTGGATTGATCTAAAGAGCGGGAAATGTTAACAATGTTGACGGGAGTGCTTTTTATGTCTGGCGTAATATGTGTTTATAACAATACATGTATAAACAGATACAAAACTAGTAGGCTCTGGACAGTGCAATATTGTATTGGCAGTAATAGCACAAACATAATGCGCCGAGTTTTATACAGGTATGCTTTTTACTTTCACGACACCACACATACAATAATACCTCTATCTATTAGGCCTGATTGCGTATTACCACACCCCGGCTAAACTAATTAACAATGTATTCACCCCCCCCCCCCCCCCCCAAAAAAAAAAAAAAAAAACACCAACAAAGAACACCCCAAAAACAAAACCCACTATTTGAAACGTAACAGAAAAAGACATTTGACTTGCCTTGTCCATAACTGGCGAGAGCCACCCGTAGCAATCACTTTTGCCATATCCAGTTGGCAGCAAACAGAAGAGGTTTCTGTGTTTCTTCACCACAGTATCTATGGCCTGAATTTGTTCCGATTTTAAAGAATACGGGGCGCCGTATTGCTTCAAAACAGAATCAATTATATTCTCCATTCTTTCAAAGCTGCTTAATGAAACTGCCCGTATTAACTTTATACAAGTTTTCGGCGCCACGAGCTCGAGTATACTATATACTGCGGGAAAAATAGTTCTCGAAGTTTGACGGTACCGGCACACAAGTTGTGCGCAAGCGCGTGACATTCATGGTTGCTATGCAAATCACGCATGCGTACTACGAGTGCAGGCAGCACGGATTGTGCGTGCGCGTACGGCCCGCTATCCGGTACGCACGCATACGAACCGTGAACTCCGTGTTAACGGATGAAAACAGTCTACAACAGCGACAAAACTTAACGTTACAATCGGGGATATTTTCCTGGATTTTGTCGTTAATTGTACTGTGTGGAATTTCCGAACCTCCCGTTCTCATAGATAAGGACACATAGAATACATAGACGAGAAATTGGATTTTTCAACAAGGTAAAAACGAGAGTAAAATTTGTTTCTTTTTTGAGTCGTATTGCACAGAGGGGTTAGATCCTGGACGTTAGTCGTAGTGCAATGAAGACGTCGTCCAACCTGGGCTAGGGCGCCACCCATGAACCTACCCGCACTAACTCTTCTCATTATTTTGGAGGCATTTTTATAGAGAAAAAAATAGGCCTTTAATGGAAAAAAAATGTAAAATAAAAAAAGGAAGGACTACGGACCCGGACCCAATCCTTCATTTGGGATATTGTCTCCCGATCGGGGGACCCCCGTGAACTATCGCCGGCCGGCCGCCGGGTTGTGGCGCGTGCAGCGTGCACTAGCCGGGCGGCGCGGCGGCAGCGCATGGTACTAGTGCCCAACTACCGATGTCTAGTAGTTGGGCTATCGGGATTCTTGTGGGAAAGAATTCCATATGGCCCTGTCACACCAGAACATTTTAGGCCAACGCGTGAGTAGCGTGTTGTAATTTTGGCAACACGCTGGCAAACAATGACCAACGCTAGGCCAGCGTTAGCAACACGCTGAGCGGGTAATTACTCACACGCTGGGACACGCTGTCACACGCTGTCACACTTTTTTCAACATACATACAATTTCTAGCGTTTGCCAGCGTGTGACTGCACACGCTGGCCTCGCGTTGGAGGTTCGTTACTCACGCGTCGAACACGCTAGACGATCGTTATCAACCCGCTACTCACACGCTGGCGTATGCTGGCGTACGCTTGCGGCACGCTGGTTATGGCCCTGCCACACCAGAACGTGTTAGGCCAATGCATGAGTAGCGCGTTAAAAATAGTTGATACGCTGGCAATCGCTGAACTTTCACAGAAAAAGTCAAGTGGAACCGTGATTTCAGCTTGTCCATACAAGTTGATAACGGGTTCATAGCGTATGCAAGCGCGTGATTAGCGTGTGAGGAACGCGCTCAGCGTGTGAGGAACGCATCGCTGATTTATAGTAAAAATACGACAGCGGATCACCAGCGTGTGAGTAGTGGGTTGGTAACGATCGTCTAGCGCGTTCGACGCGTGAGTAACTACCTTCCTGCGCGCCGCCAGCGTGTACAGTCACACGCTGGCAAACGCTGAATTTGTTTAGGTATGTTGAAAAATGTATTTTTGCCTCAGCGTGTGACAGCGTGTTCCAGCGTGTGGGTAACGCGCTCAGCGCGTTGCGAACGCTGGCATAGCGTTGGTCAACGTTTACCCGCGTGTTGCCGAAAATTCAAGACGTTGGCCTAAAACGTTCTGGTGTGACAGGGCCATTACTGTAGTAGCGCGTCATCTTTGTGTACAATCATGTGGTCGTTGTCGTAGGCTGGCGCGCGTTGGACCGCGCTACTCACGCGCTGGGCAGTCGTTCATCAGTCGTCGAGCGCGTTACTAACGCGTTATTCACGCGCTGGCGAACGCTATGAACCCGTTATTAACGCGTTATGGACACGCTGAAATCACTGTTCCACTTGACTTTTTCTGTGGAAGTTCAGCGTTTGCCAGCGTATCAACTATCTTTAACGCGCTACTCACGCGTTGGCCTAAAACGTTCTGGTGTGACAGGGCCATTACACAGCCGCCACTCATTCATTCCTTTAAATGACTTGAAAAGTACCACAAACCAACAAGTTGTAAATCTGATAAAGAAACACTAATTTCGGAGTGAACAAAATTCAAGCTACTCTTTGAAAATACTTAGACCTTTTCTCTCAGGGCCAATAGACTTTGTGCAGGAGGTCTGAGGGCTGTATGGAATTCATGCCCTACCCTCACATTCTTGCAATTACTAAATTTAATAATATAAATTATGAATTATCATAAAAAGGGGGGGAAGGTGGAAAAAATAACAGAGGAAAAATAAAGGAACAATTAATACATAAACCAACTTACAACTGAATCGGACCTTTAGTTCTTTACATTAATAGGCCTACGTCATTATAGCGCAAAATACCGATGTGGGAGGTAGGGTCTACACCCTACGAAACAAAAAGATATAGATAACATTATGTAGGCCTATTAAGTATCAAACAAATCAGCAAGACCAGAAACGCTCAGCTCCGTCGCCGGGCCCGGGGGCCTGGGCCTGGCGGGTTGGGGTGAACGCGCATGCATGGGGCCGGGAAGAAGCCCTGTGCGCGGCGGGGTTCGCTGTTACCAGTGCAGTGCATATGCCCGCATATAATACGCGGTACACCTTCGCCATGAACTTCA
Source organism: Crossaster papposus (assembly GCA_037893245.1). Taxonomy (NCBI): domain Eukaryota; kingdom Metazoa; phylum Echinodermata; class Asteroidea; order Velatida; family Solasteridae; genus Crossaster; species Crossaster papposus. Next base: position 403,404 of record JBAIAA010000784.1, on the reverse strand, counting down.
GACAGCTGCCGCGCGATCGCTAGCCTTTTGACAAGGCCTCGTGACTCTGGCTAAGCGGCTGAGATGAGTCTAGATACCCGGGGTGAACGCGCGACCGAGTGACGAATGTCACGAGGCCTTTTGCAATGTAGGTTTCACTGCTCGGCATGAATTATTCATAGAAACATATTAGCATGCCAATACGCCCAATCAGAACGGCGATCTCCCAGTTGGCTTCGTTCGTGATTCGTTCAATATCAAAGCATGTAAGAAAAGGTACAAAAACGTTTATAAATTTTGCTTCTGAGTTGAATAAATGAATGATAAATACAAGATATCACATTTAAATCTATTTTACATGCAAAATTGCAATAAATTAGGAAGCAACTAATGATTTGAGCTAAATATTGTAAGTGACATGATTGGACATTCCCTGTTTGTAAAATGAACTAGTCCAACTCAAATATAAGCTGACGCCGGCACGCGGAGATACGTTCGCTGATTGGACGCTACCATTTCGGTAGCGATTCCAGTCGGAAACAAAGGTTAACATAAGAAATCCAAACCAGATTGATAAAGGCCACTTGTCTGGGCAATTCGCACTGGCGTTCACTCAGGTTTTCGCGATTAGTCTCTTTTTAGTCGCTCGGCGTCTATCAGACATGTGGCCTTGTTTAAAGGCTACGCGATCGCCGACGTCTGTCGTGCGGGCCGGCTAGCTGAGCTGTAAATGTTTGTTTTATATTTTTTTTGTAAATAGTTTTTTTTTTGATGTATAAAACTAATGTAGATGGTAGTTCGATCGGGCACGGTGCCGAGGTCAGGTGCCGAGTTGGTTAGGTGCCGAGGCGGTTAGGTGCCGAGTCGGTCAGGTGCCGAGTTGGAAGTCGTGAGCAGGAGGTAAAATTGCGGGTGCCGAGTTGGCTAGGTGCCGAGTTGCTGGGTGCCGACTAGGTGCCGAGTTGGTCAGGTGCCGAGTTGACAAGGTGCCGAGTTGGTGGGTGCCGACTTGGCTAGGTGCCGAAGTGACCGGATACCGTTTTGGGTACTCGGACCCACTGCCAACTCGGACCCACTGCCAACTCGGACCCACTGCCAACTCGCGGACCCACTGCCAACTCGGACCCACTGCCAACTCGGACCCACTGCCAACTCGGACCCATCATTCCATTTGACAATGTTAAGCAAATTATTTATGTACCGAGCTTAATTTGTTCATTAAAAATAAATTTTACACATTTGGAATTATTGTACCGAAAGGTGAATGCTGTACTACATGTACACATGTATTAACAATTAACCCTTTAATTGTTTCAACAAGGCTTTGCGTGCTGGTACGGTGCCACTGCCGCGGTACGTAGGTGATGGGTACTCGGACCCATGCCAACTCGGACCCATGCTAACTCGGACCCACAACCAACTCGGACCCAAAACCAACTCGGACCCACTACCAACTCGGACCCACTACCAACTCGGACCCAACCACTACCAACTCGCACCCATCATTCCATTTGACAATGTTAAGCAAATTATTTATGTACCGAGCTTAATTTGTTCATTAAATTATTTTTTTACACATTTGGAATTATTGTACCGAAAGGTGAATGCTTGTACTACATGTACACATGTATTAACAGTTGACCCTTTAATTGTTTTTTTTTTTTAGCCTTTTATTTTTTTTCACATCACGCGCTTTCATTTAATTTGTTTTCTTCTGTCGTTTTAACTTGCTTTCTTTAATTTTTGTTTGCCTCCGTATATAAGCATTTGTCTTGTTCTCTGTAGATAGCACTTTAAGTTTCTTAGTAATATTTTTAAGTATTTTATTGCCCAGATTTAGATCTATTGTGGGGCACAATTTCAGTTATTTTACATAATGTGCAATACAATGCATTTAAAAAAAAAATTATTGTTATAAAATAATTGCATCGGTCACACTATTTTTTCTCAATATAACAACAATTTTGTGCTTGATAATCCAAACTTTATACATAATGGAAACAAAACTATAGCACGTATATTTTAATAGAAAAATAAAATCATAATTATGAACACTGAAATAAAAACACTTCACTTCTAATATTATCTAACAACATTTTCTCTTAAATTTATTAAATAGACAAATTAAAACTTATATTAAAACATGTATGTAAAAAACTAAAATTGTAAATAATTACGTAAACGTAATTAGCACCTACATAATAGAACCATTAGTAATTAAAACTGATTGCAGAATAATGTACTACACAAGCCAAAGGGCGGGGGCATTGTTGGGTCCGAGTTGGTATTGGTTGGGTCCGAGTTAGTAGTGGGTCCGAGTTGGTTTTGGGTCCGAGTTGGTAGTGGGTCCGAGTTGGCATGGGTCCGAGTTGGCTTGGGTCCGAGTTGGCTTGGGTCCGAGTTGACCTGACACCATAGAGAACCATGTGTTCGACTGCTCGCCCGCCCCAAGCTAGCTAGCGCAGCATGCAACCTAAGTGAACCTGGCCGCGTATTCGGCCTTATATTCCAGCCGCATATTCAGCCACATACTATTCAAGTATACGGGGGCTAATACAGGACACGTTGCTTTTAATATAACTAATGTGGGTTTTAGCGAAAACTGTACTTATATAATGCAAGTTTCCACAATTTATACCGTTGGGGGTCAATAATGGAGGACTAGATGCTGGCTACAAATTATTTTGGTTTTAGACAATGAATCACGTGATACTCTATTCTATTGGAAATATTGCGCATGACGCTCAACAAATTAATAGCATTTTGTGGTATTTCAATTTAAGCCTATTTTGAGACAAAGAGTACCGAGCAGTACATAAATGAGATGCAGTGAAATTGTTGATGGCATCTTAAAGAGTACATTCAATTTTGGTTTCAGATCCAACGTGTCTTTGCTAACTCTGAAACGTCTGATGAAATGTTCCTCGTCATACTCTTCTAAGGGATTCACCTTGTCCCTAAAAACTCCTGGTGCACGTTGGTGTTGGCGACCATGACGATATTCTTGTTAGTTGGCCTCCTCTTGTGCAATTAAGAAGATTTGAAGCGCATCCATCCTGTCCACCTTTCTACCTTTCTGTGTACATATCTGGCTTCTAAATGGCTCAGAATACTCACTAAACAACCCCCGTACCTTGTTTAAGAATTGCTATTGTTTGTTATAAACACATGTTTAACTCCAATGGTCATTTAAACGCGGCTAACTTAAAACAAGCTTTGTAGTACCGGTACTTGTTTGAAGTTAGACACCAGGTTTAAACAGTGACTACTAATTTCTACGCATCCAATGGCTTAAACAGCTTTCGTAGTTACAGCCCGTACTGTTTAAGGCCAATTCTGATTTATACGGGGCCTTCTAAACAGCGGTTCAAGAACATTACCAGTTTGCGACTCTGAATCTGAACTTGCTGATAGTTTTATGTCCTTTTTCGTTGACAAAGTTGAGCAAATCCGATCTAAGGTTACATCTGAAGCTTCTTTCCGCTCAGATACTATACCATGTCAGTTTCAATTAGATCCTAGCATAAATTTGCCTAATTTCAAGATTCTAACCAAATCTGATGTTGAAAAACTCATTAGGCAACTGTCTAACAAGTCGTGTTCACTAGACACGTTACCATCCTGGCTTGTTAAACGATGCTTGCCTACTGTGTTACCGGTTATAACAAGAATTGTTAACGCTTCCCTTTCATCTGGTATTTTCCCTGAAACCTTCAAACAATCGATAATCACCCCTGTTCTTGAGAAACCCACCCTCGATCCAAATGCCTTTAAGAGTTATCGACCTGTTTCAAATATCAAATTCATTGGAAAAGTAATTGAAAAGGCTGCGTCATGTCAAGTTACAAATCATGTAAAAAACAACAATCTCGGTGAAAAGTTCCAGTCAGCATATAAAACCCACCACAGTACTGAGACTGCCTTGCTTAAGGTGAAAAATGACATCTTGCAATCCCTAGATAAAAACAAAGTTGTTCTCTTGGTTTTACTTGACATGTCAGCAGCATTTGATACCATTGATCATGGAATACTTCTTGACAGACTTGAGACTTGTTTTGGTATTACAGGTGCCACTAAGTCCTGGTTCATGTCTTATCTCAATGGACGCCGTACTAGAGTATCCATCAAGACTGTTCAATCCTTTGAGCATGTTTTGAGATTCTCGGTACCCCAGGGCTCAGTAATAGGCCCACAGTGTTTCACCATGTACACTCATCCAGTTGGTGATATCATCAGAGAACACAATCTAAATTTTCATGTTTATGCTGACGATACCCAGCTCTATGCAGAATTTGACCCAAAAGTGGCTGGTGATTCTGATCGTACGCTCACTAATCTTTCCACTTGTATTTCTAAGATCAATACTTGGATGGTCCATAACATGTTACAGCTAAATCAAGACAAAACTGAATTCTTTGTTTTTGCTACACCGACAGTCATCAACAAATTACCACATATTGAGTTAAAACTTGGAGACACATGTATTAAGCCCTCTAACACTGTTAAAAATCTAGGGGTTATACTTGATTCTGCATTATCCATGACCAGTCACATCAATACGATTTGTAGAAGTGTAAATTTTCATATTCGTAATTTATGGCGGATTCGCCGGTTTCTCACTCAGGAGGCTTGCCAAAATGCTGTTAGATCTTTGGTTCTTTCTCGTATTGACTATGCCAACTCTTTGCTACATGGTGCCAGGGAAGTCGACATAAGACGTGTACAGCGTCTTCAAAATAAAGCTGCGCGTCTTGTGTTTTCATGCGGAAGAGAAAGTTCATCTGGTCAATTACTGCGCTCGCTTCACTGGCTCCCTGTCAAAGAAAGAATCGTGTTCAAAATCCTTTTGTATGTATATAAATCTATCAATGGTCAATCCCCAAGCTACATTACCGATAATCTTGCTTTTTATAACAAAGAGAGACCTGAAGATCGCATGAGACTCCGCTCTTCTTCTGATGTCACCCGACTGGTTGTTCCTCGCTCCAACAAGAAAGCCGGGGATAGCTCATTCTCTGTTGCTGCTCCGAATCTTTGGAATCAACTGCCGGTTATTATCAGGGAAGCGGCGTCCATTGCGATCTTCAAGCGCCTATACTTAAAACACACTTATTTCCCATTTTGTTATAAATATATAATATTTGTATGTACAAATGTATATGTGTGCTGCATGTTGATTGTTAGGCGCTGTGATCTTTGTAGAGCGCCATATAAATGCCTTGTATTATTATTATTATTATTATTTTATGGGAAAGACGAAAACCCGCACAAAATGTACCTTCCTCCTCACACAGTACAACAATACTCTAATGTTGGCATAACTAAACTTACAAAATAGTGTATGTAGGCTGTGTTTAGGAACATAATCACGGATTATGTTTAAATTTAGATACAACAGCTTTCCTTACGTATTCGACATGTGGGCACCAACTTCATGCTCATCAATAACTGCGCCCACACAATTACAAGACCTCACGTTTTCAATAAGACTATCACTCAGCAATGCAGGTTGGATACACCATTGGTAATTGCTTTATTTATCTTGAATTGGTGGATTTGGGGGGTTGTATTTTATAGTCAATATCGTTTAACTGACCTGTCTGAAGTTTTACAGTCATTGATCCTGAGAAAAGCAAAACGGCGTTCGTTTTCAACCGGCGTCGGGCAATGTTTTTTATGTTGTTCTTGTTTTGTTAGATTTACCGTCCGGCGATCGTTATTTTTGTTATATACAATTTAATTTTTGGAACAATTACAGGATATCTAGCGCAATAATTTTGCTGGATGCCTACAATTGTTATTTACTTTCAAATTAGTAAAATATTTCTTAATAATTCGGTAGTCATTTTGTTCGATATCCGCAAATAGTATACTACCTTTAAGTCAACATTGGATATTTTCTGCCTTGTACCAATAAGCATACATTTAGTTTTAGGGGGGTTTAATGCTAGCTTGTTTCTTACGCACCAGTTGTGAAAACTAGTAAGAGCTGTATTTGAGGAGTTTCACATATTGACGTGGAGTCATCAGCTTACATAAATAAGTTGCAGTTTGGGAATATAGAAAATGGAAGATCACTAGTATAAACAAGGAACTAGTATCGACCCTTGTGCGGAACACCAATGTTTACGGACATGGTGCCGCCAATATTTACAGACTGACTGCGGTCACTTATTTACGACTTTAATAAACCAATTAATTACAGAAGATGACATGTTCATCTTTTTTAGTTTCTCTGGTAAGATTTCATGATTAACACAATCAAATACTTTACTGAGATATAAAAACACACTGCCTGTAACTTCTATATTCTTCATGGCCTCAACACACATGTTTGTTAAGTCGTGAATGATGCTTTCAGTTGAGTGCAGGAGTCTAAATCCTGACTGGCAACTAGGAATCAGATTGTTTTCATCAAGGTAGCTATATACCGATGTGTGCACCTATCTTTCAAAAATCTTAGAGATAATTGGCAGTATAGAAATAGGCCGATAGTTACCTGTACTACATTTATTTCCTGCATGTTTCAAATTTGTAGGGTATCGCTCACATCTTATGGTTAAAAATCCCAGTTAAAGATTTAAAGATATATGCCTAAGATAAGGTGAAGCAATTCTGATCATTTTAACACTAATGCCATCCAGAGCTGTTGCTTTCCCAACCGACATAGATTATATTTGCTTTTGAACAAACTCTTAGGTAACATTAGGTACTACGCATTCTTTATTAAGAGGCGGCAGTATTGTCATCTTGTCTAACTTTAACTTTGTATTCCCTAACTTTAACGTATTACATATTTACACCCATTCGTGTTTGAGAGGGTACAGGCAATTGCAATGAACTTCATGACTGTTTTGTGATATTTCGTATGCGGTGGGTTTTGTTCCTGCGTTTGGTAAAGTACATGTACACTTTGACGTTTTAATTATGATTAAACGTGTAATTAGCACTAATTACAGACCTTCTTAATTAGACTTTGCACTATATATCCTGTTCTTAAGCTTGTGATCAGTGATCGGTCTATAATAACCTGTTTGTATACACATGAATGCAAGTTGCACTCAACGTTATAATTATTGGTGCAGTTTAATGACTTATGATGACCTTTGACCCTTTCTTAATTAGGGATGGCACCACTTGAAACTTTCTTAAGTGGCAGATTTTGCTCCAGCAAGGTGTCAGCTACATATTGACACTTGTTTTATCCTTGCACTCAAAATTATGATTAAACGTGTAATTAGCACTAATTAAAGACCTTCTTAAGTGTACTTAGCACCAATTATATTGTTCTTAAGTATACAAATCCTATTCAGTACACGATAAACTTTCGACTCATGAAGAAATTATGTTTGCACTCAAGATTATGATTAAATCGAATTGTGGGGGGTCTTTCAGGGGCTCCCCCCACCCAACGCACCACTCGCCAAACTTAAGAAAACCCATTTTGCAGTTGTCCCAGTCACCCCAACATATCCCACGCTTCAAACCTTTTGCACTCAAAATTATGATTAAACCTGGCTGGGCTCCCGGACTACTAGGACATCGTTGGGGTTGGGCGACAGCCTGTCGGGGATCCAGACCCCCAAAATTGGAAAGGACCTGACACGGCGCGATATACTTTTTTAATGTGTTTTTTCTATTGTCCAACATTAAGGTTGGACAATTGAGAGGTCTGCTCTGTCGGAAGCTTTGCAAAAAATAACTGTGGCCAATTTTGTAAATGCACCACTCTTTTTATAGCTAAAATACATTTTTGTTTTAAATAAATTGTAGATGGCGACGGCCGTCATCACATGCATTCCAGACCAACATTAGACATGTCTTGACCTAATAAAATAAAGAAATATGTTTAAAGAACATTCAGAAATGATTTTATCATTATTTTAATCCCAAATGTGCACCCCGATTTTAATCATTTGTTCATATTTTTCGTCTTTACTTCCCTGGTAATCAAAGAAGGATGATGCTATCACATGATGCAATATATCAACGTTTTTCCCATTCATTGCAGTCACCCCACACCTACAATTGACTGAGTAATGTTGATATTGCTACCCCCACCCCGATGCTGCCGAAGTCGCCATCGTGGCGCAGACATTTCCAAGTTATACCAAAATGCTGCTATGTTTCGTGGTTGATGACCAGAGTTGTCCACATACTGGAGCATGTTAAAAAGTTCACTCGATTGTGTTACATCACGATAAAGAAAACAACTTTTACACCAACAAGAAGCATTATGTACGTGTTTCAGATACAAAAGAGTGAGGCGATGCCATTGGGCGCACAGCATGGTTGCAGCTATGTTTGCTCTACACTGGGAAGCATTTGAGAAATGGCTGGTCAACGAAGGCAAGGACATGAAGGCCATTTTTATGCTAGCATGCAATGCCCTGCAGCTCCTAGATGCCCTGCCAGCAATGGATGTAATGAAGGCATATGCTGCATGCGATGATGCAACCGACCAGTTGAAGGAGGTGTCATGTCTGATGAGTCATGTACATCTACTACCAAGAAAATGTGGTTAGTGTACATGGACATGGTCATGATAATAAAAAGGTACATCTATGCAGAGAGGGCAGGTCTCTGGCAGGAACACCTTGCTGAGGTGGAAAAGATGTTGCCGTACATGGTTGCCGCCGGCCACTACAAGTACGTCTCCTGCCTACCTCACTACCTTGAAGCGATAGGAGGGCTCCCCACACTGGCACCGGACATTGCCAAGAAGATATATGAGGAAGAAAGTGCAGTTATACGAAACCTGTACTTTGTGCAAGATCTGAATGAAGAGAAGAAGGTTGAGGTATTCAGTCATGAATGAACGAGCTGTCCTGCATCCCTGTTTGACCCTGATTCGAGCCTTAATCAGGGGTATGCGATGCGTAAAGGCAACAAGGCTGACTACCTGGTTGCCATGAAGTCGTCCCTTGGTAACTCCTGGATGCAGAAAGACAACCTACCCCCATCAGATGAGTCAGTCGTGTTGGTAGTTGACGACATGGCATTCATCCAGCGATGCTAACAGCTGGGAAGCAGCACCTTCCATGAATTGCAAGAGAACTACCTAAAGCAGCTTCTTAGCACCAAACCAGACAGCTGTGACTACATCGAAAAGCCTGAAAAGCGAGGAGCGCGAGAAGAGAGAGAAGACACGTCCCAGCAAGATGAAAGAGTACAAGTCAATTATGATGCCCTTGCAATTCCTGAGTGGAAAGGCTTTGTTCGAAACACAAAGCAAACCTGCTGCACTACATGGGTGAGACATGGACTTATTTTATTTATTTATTATTTACCCTGGGGTAACCTCTCAGTGAAACACTGTTTTTCAGAGGGGCCCAGCAGTTATAAAATTTGAATTGCGAAGGACGCGGCTACAACGTAGTCGAGCCGCTGGCACGTAAAGGCGCCTCTGGCAGCCGGCCACATCGACTCATATATGACTACGGAGCTCAGCCTGAGAAAGAAAGTGATTTTATATATATTTTTATTTATTTTTCCCCAATTGAGCCAGGAACACCGGGGCGAACCCCTTCTCTTAGCGATAAGTGTTACTGGGTTCTTTTACGTGCATTATAATGATTATTATTATACAATACACGGGACCTACAGCTTTACGTCTCATCCGAAAGACGAAGCAATAGTGGTTTCAGTGCCTTGCTTAAGGACACAGGTGTCGAGACCGAGATTCGAACTCACGCTCTGCGGAACAGAAAACCGGGTTCTTAACCGCTCGGCCACGACACTCCACAGAACAAGTCGCTTCCTCCGGGATGTACACGCATTCTCGGAGGAGTCTTCCGTGACCCTGGCCGGGTCATGTTATCAACGGACTGCCAGATATTGGAATTCCATAATATAGAGCTCCCTGAACTTCCCTGTGTGAAGCACGAGGAGGCGGACACACGGATGTTTGCCCACATTGCATACTGTGTGCAATTCCTCCATTACAAGCGGGTTGCTGTGATGGCAACAGACACAGATGTCATCACGTTGTGCATATACTATAGTATGCGTTTCGCTGAACTGGAAGAGCTGTGGGTGAAGAAGATGGACAATATCTGCCTGCCCATGCAGAGTGATATAGATGCTGCCCAACTGACATCAATCAGTCCTGTTGACCATCTACATAGAGACCGGGTGTGATACAGTCAGCTATCCCTACAGAAGAGGAAAGAAGCGAGCCTACAAAGCGGCCATTGACAACAATGGACACATGTTGCCACTTGCCAGACATGCATGGCGACCCTGATGAAAGCCTAGAGCTAGAGGTGACAAAAGAAGTTGTCACAGCAGCTATTAGTCTAGTGGAATTTTTGAAAAAAGGCCTTGTATAAGGATCAAGGGGCATTTTGGGGTAACATTTTTGGAACCAGACTTTTTAGAATAATTCAGGTATGCTGAATTCGATAAACCCGGTTCCCAAGCGAAATTTTGAGTTTTTAACCGTCTAATTTGCATAATTTGCATAACCGCCAAATTGCAAATTTTTTAGATACTTTTTGAACCATTTTCTGCAACAACTCTGTAACCAGGCAGGTGAAAATAACAAATGAAGTGTTTATACCTATGTTTTGAAGGTCAGAGAATGTGATTAATGCATTTTAAAAGTAATTAGTGGTAACCCTACTCTTAAATATGCAAATTTGCCGCCGCCATTACAGAAACAAAGATGTTTGTCCAATATCTCTGCAACTAGACAAGTAAATTTGACAAGTGGGTGGTGAGGTCAACTCTTGGTATAGGATCGAAATATGGTTGAGTTAAGGTATACAAATCATCTTTTCAAAGGTTATATTCCTTAGAACATTCAATTTCTGATTGTTCCCAATCTGAAATATGCTTTTTTTTGCGGTATACATAACCCTAAAAAGTAATTAAATATCAATTAATTTGTACAAATTACCACATTTTCCACCAACAGTTTTTTTTTAAGCAACGCCTTTAGGCCTATAGGTACAGATACTTAACAAATAGGTACGGGACAAATTTAGAAACTGTGTCAGAGAATCAGCCAATCACAACAGGTTTTACATCTGTCCAATCAACAAAATACTAACAAAAGAATCCCTGTACTTTTAATGCCAAAGAGTTTTTAACGAAAAGCCAGAGAAAATGGCTTCACCTAAGACGTGACTGACCTAAATTAGCTGCATAGGAAATCAAACACCATAGTAGCAGAGTAGTTCTTACCCAGTTCGACCATTTAGTCTGGTTCCAACTTTGTTTATTTCTGTACATATTGACTACTAACTATACTATATAGTACTGGTCATTGCCCAATGTTACTATAGAGAGACCTATTTTTCCTACCTTTTGACTAGAAAACTATAGTTTGAATAAATGGGGAATCTTTCTAGATGAAAAATAATACCAAGATCACCCGGTTCAGTCCAGTATAGTTTTCATTCTAGGGACCTTTTTTCTGGAACCACGTCGGTAGTCAATTGGATATGCCGCCAACGGAAGCACCATGGCAATGAATAGGCTTATTGACCATATTATTGGAAGGGATTAATGCTGCGTAAAAATCAATCAAATGTTCAATTTAATAACAATAAAGTGGCTAAAAAATCACAACGTTTTGTTTTAAAATGTGTTTACATTTATTGTGGTCAATTGGACAGGCCGTGAGCAGAAGCGCAACGGCTTGCCTTAATCAATCAAACATACAATTTTAAAATAAACAATGAAATTGAATTTTATTTTCAAGATTAACATTAATTGGCACACCTGTAATCGGCAGTTTCTCCGCTGTTAGAAGGGGTTAATAAATAAATAAATAAATAAATACATCTTGGCTAAATAATTGCAACTGTTTAGGTATCAACATTTTTTAGGTTTCATCATATTTTATGGCCATGTTTTCAATCTACTGGCTCCCACTGCGTCGCTCGACATGATCTTCTCCTTCGTGAATACAAACTTCTGGTCTCTGGTACATGTTCATCATTGCTCGAACAATCAGTCCTCTAGGAATATTCTTAAGGGCCTTCTCTATTCGTTGTTGGAGGGTGTTAAGATCTCTTGCAAACGGTACAACATACACGATGGATTTGACGTAACCCCAGAAGAAGTTTTGGCAGCCTTGTACAGTTAGCTGGACATCATCCTGAAACCACCAGTGGGTGGCTATCCACTCCTAATCGCTCACATTCTGGAATTACATTAATACGTTATAGTATTGCTGCCCATTTAAGTTTCCCTGGAGAAATCTTGGTCCAAGAAGGTCACCTTCCATGATGAGACCACACCAAACGTGCAAGGCATCTTTGACATCCATAGGTACATCTGCATTGAAGTCAAGTGGCGGTTGTCCTATCTGGGCGTAGTCTCGGATGTTCTTGGTGTTGACCTTCCCACATTCAGAGGGAACTTGCATTCATCTACTACAAGAATGAACCTCCTGTTGTCATGAAGAAACTACATGACAATAATCGAGGTTGCGCTGTGGATCTGTCAGAATGAGGCCATGTCTAAGCTGCATTTTGTCAGGATGGAAGTGGAGCTAACGAGACAAACGAGTGAAAGATGTATATGTCACACCAACATTGTTGGTCGAAATTAAGCAATATATTCCTGTGAACGAACTGTGCTTAGTATAGCTCCCGGAGTTCATGTTATTCCTGTTTAAACTAGTTCCACGATGCCTGTACTTTGCATGGTTTTTCAGCACCATACCTTTGCTTGCCTTGCATCTAAGTGTGTTTTTTAACAATATGAGCATCTCAGGAAGACCATTCGTGTTTAAGTATTTAGATCGGAAACTGTTGTCTAGGCATCTTCCCTGTGACTTGTGGTGACGGTAATAACTACCACAACCATTATACTTACATCATGCTTTTGCTGTTACATAACTTTAAGCCCTTCATAATCTGTTGTTTATTTCGAGAATTAGCCCTTTTTGCAATCGCTAGAATGAAAACTACTGGACCGAATCAGGTGAACTTGGTATCATTTTTACGTAGAAAGATTTCCCGTCTATAAACTAGTTTTTTTAGTCGGAAGGTACTAACAATATAGGGCACTCCGGTTTTTTTGGGGGGACAACCCTGTATAGTACGGGCCATTTGTCAATATGTAACCAATGTTTTGTCGATATTGCCATTGTTTCCAATATAGCACAAGTGTTGTGCCAATGAGCAAAACCTACGTTGTACCAATGTTGGTTAAGATTGGCTTTCAAGATTAGCCTATTATTGCCACGTTTGGCCCAATATGTTTGTGCTGGCTAATGAACACATTAAACTTCGATGGCGCAATGTTGGTTCAACGTTTCTCAGTAGACTGGGACAATAGTGATCTAACGTTGAGCTAACTGTATTGTTTAGCCAACGTCAGGCCAACCTAATTTGCATATTTAAGATTAGGGTTACCACTGATTACATTTAAAATGCATTTATCACATTCGCTTACCCTCAAAACATAGGTGTAGAAACTAAATTTGACGTGTATACTCGTCTAGTTGGGGAGATATTGGAGAAAAATTATATTTCTGTAATGGCGCCGGCTAATTTGCATATTTAAGAGTATTGTTATCACTAATTACTTAAAAAATGCATTTATCACATTCCCTGACCCTTACAACATAGGTATAGACACTTTATTTGCCATTTTTACCTGCCTGGTTACAAACGGTTAGTCTAGCAAATAGTAACACAAATGTCAGATATTGGCAAATTGGCGGCCATTTTGATTATGCAAATTAGACGGTCAAAAAATTAAAATTTCGCTTGGGAACCGGGTTTATCGGATTCAGCATACCTGAATTATGCTGAAAAGTCTGGTTCCCAACTTTTACCCAAAAATGCCCCTAGCATTCACATTTTTCAGAAATCCCACTAGACTATATGCGCTACATCATGGCACTCTATGACCGGAGTGGCTTCGGTGGCCCCTTTGATGCGCTGCGGGCTCATCTCTTCGCGATTATCAAAGGCGACATGCGATCTCTGCCACCAACTGAAGATTCCTTTCGGCTGCACCTACCCAGATCCCTTCATCAGGTGGCTGTGTGCAAACGAGCACACTTGTCTGAGCCATAATGATCTACCCTGTTGTAACATACTTTGGCAGACACCTGGTCAATGACAAGTTAGTGGCAACCATGATGTTGAAGCAGCCGAAGCCGACTGAATTCAAACGGGCCAAATATTGCCGTTGCAAGAAGAGCAAGTGTGGACGAGGATGCGTTTGTCTTCACCGCCAAACGCGGTCGCACCCCGCGTATTAGACCTTCAAACCGTGGACGCACCTACAATGGGGGACCGTCCGCGTTTTATTTAAGTGTCATTTATGGTATTTCACATTCAAAAGAGGTCGCTCTGAAATTTGCATAAATATCTGAAGCTTGTCCTCGATTGAATGTAAAAAATCATAAGGGCGCATAAAACGTGTGCCTAATTTACGCATTATTTATCTCCGTTGTGTAAACACGCAAAACAGTTGTTAACCAGTCAACTGTGGACGTATGCAGCTAGATCCAATGCAAGTATTTTGGATACCATACGATAGTAAGTTAGTATTGTGGTTTTTGAACCTTTTTCAATGTGTGTTTATCAGTTCAGATTAGCGGTGTATTTTAAACATTGGCCGACACCGATAAGCCTCGGTGTATTCATGAAGCAATAAACTACTCCATGCTACACAACGTGTACGTCAATAAATACTCCACGTTTGACGGCCAAACGTCACGTGTTGTCAAGTCGGCCTGGCCATAAACTGTGTCAGTGTCACTGTGACTGTTGGTTTGTGGGATGTTTTTAACGAATAACGTACAGGCCGATCACGCGTCGAGTTATTTTATTTTGGCGATTGTGTAGAGCCCCTCCTTTAGTTTTGAGCAAATTTATAATTTAGTCAAGTCTGTTTTTTATAATTATCAAAGTAATGTACACTGTTGTTATGTAGGCCTATTTTAAAGTAGGCCCTAACTAGCCCCATAAATGTGGCTCAGAATACTGGACTTTTTTTAGGCCTATAGGCCTAGGCATTCTTTCCGTTAGTCCGTTAGTCCGAGCATGGAGGAATAAGAGTAACTTGGACCCAAATCACCTTTTTCAACATAGACATGTCGTTGTCGTGTGATTATTAGGGTCCAAGCAAGAGCCCTTAATTACTAGATCGCTGTACAAAATGTCTGCATTTCGTACAGTGATCCAAAAGGCTCTTGCTTGGACCCTAATATTACCCGACATGTCCACATGTTGAAAAGGGTGATTTGGGGGTTCAAGTTACTCGGACTACCTTTCCGTGTGGTCTGGTACTGGTAGTGGTAGATAATTCAGATTTGTACTACTACTACTAGTACCGGTACTAGTGTATAGGGCCTCATTCCCTAGTGTATGCATGGAGGTACATAATTTTAGTGTATAGCTAACTATGTTACAACTAACTTTCATTTTGGAGCCCCTCTTAGAAAGATAATTCTGTATATAGACATCACTTTTGTTTGATTATTATTAGGCCTTTATTTCCTAAAGTGCCAACAGTTTCCGTTCTATGGATGCTTCCTTTACGATCTTAACTTTCATGACTTTCCCTCCTAGTCTTGGATTCTCCTCACTTATCTGTTCTTGTAATTCTAGGGATACTAGCGAACATCCTGGATCCTGAAAATGAGTGAATTTAATTAAACTAGCAGTTGTTGCCAAGCAGTTGGTGCCAAAGTCGAGGCCAAGAAAAGGTCGCATGCAAATCATATGATTTAAACATGGATTGTCTGGAAGACGTTCATATCATGACTATTCAGTATATGACATGTATACTGTCTTGACTATTCAGAAGTAAATGAAGTCGCATGATGAGAGCCTCGTTTATATTAATTAAACGGGAAGCTATATATTATCATGGAATGGCATTGCCTAAAAACTCTCATGAATACATTGTCCAGACATATTTTGTAAAATAAAAGTTTAGCCTACTACAACTTAAAGGTAGGCCAACTGATTTGTGGTGTTTTTCTTCCTTTTTGATGTCTGTATACATAATTTTTTCCCACAAGATAGCAAACATTTTTGCATTCATATTTTACACCATGTTTCTTTTACAACAAAGGTTTTAGTGTCTTTAAGAATGACTAAGATCACAATTTGTTCTTGTTTTGTAGGGCTATCATTTCTCAAGTCAGCAAAAAATGAACACCAGGACAGCTTGGAGAAATGTATGATAGATTTATTTAGAAATTATTACCACATGTATAGTTTGTAGTAAGTTGTTTAAAATCTGGAAAATATTCAGGGTATCATTTCAGGGGTGTGGTTTTCAAAATTAGATTTAGATGTACTTATGTCTGAAAAGTGTGGATTTTGAATATGTAAAGTGACAAACATTCTTAGCATCCTTTCAAACCCATGAGTCAGACATTGTTATACCATAGGGTTGAATTTCAAGTTATTTAGACTTAATTATGACAAATAGTGTACGTGGCCTCAGAAAAAGGTTAGGTATGCACAAGTTTACAATCCAACTGTATATTTAGATCCAACGTCACAAGTGTATAGTGTTGATCAGTCAGTCCGCAGCGCACTGAAAAGCCGGTCATTTTATGTGCGCTTTATGCATGGCACTTTGTGCGTGACCTCGTTTTTAAATACCTAATGAGGTGGCGACGACGCCTGGAATTTGGTCCAAAACATGCGTTTTATTTACCGACTGTCAATATTATGTATATTTTCTTTTGGATAAGAAAACATTCTTGTATATTATACAATTATATTATAAATTATATGACATTTAGAGGGTGAAATTTATAACGTAAAAAAAGCTTCCGAAACAACAAATTGACCTTCAAAAAACGACGAGATTTTCCCATTTTCTGGCGGTGGCCACAACCCAATTTCACACTGATGTTAAAGATAATTTCATATTCTATCAACAAAATGTCGATTTGGGGTTGATTTTAACTTAGTCCAGTCAGGGCGCAGAAAATTCTAACGTTCACAAGAAAGTAACGAACGGAATATCCCGCCATGACAGTCCATAGTCTTCCTGCGCCCTCATTGGTCGAAAATGACGTCATTGAAAAGGGCTTCGTGATGATAGGTGGTTTAGAGGTCAGTGGGTGATAGTAATACCCGTAGCATATAGAGAGGCGGCCGCGACATGCTAGCGTGGCTGCGATGGCTGCGGTGGGCATGACCATGGTGGTGGACGGCATGACCTACTACCTAGAATAAGAAACATATTGGGAGACAGAAAAGGGAACTGTGAAGTTTAGCAGTAACTATTAAACACGTTTTATAACTTTGAACAAAACATAGGCCTAAGTCGTTTTTATACATGCAAGACAACTCAATTTTGTATGCAAGACATGAAGGCAGAAACCTAACTTTAGCATAAAAATAAGCCACACAAAACAAAACAATTTACATGTTCATGAACATGTACATGGGCTTGCGTGCATAATACAGTAATACACGCTCTGCGTAATTAAGTACACGCCGGAAGACATGGCCAAAAAAGTTAAAATCGCGCGCACGAGAATCGCCGCAGAATACATGAGAAACATGTCGCCACAGGCTAAATTGTATATCAAACGAAAGATCATTGCTTCCTTTATCGATGTGTAGTGATCATTTTTGGCAATTTTGTTAATCTAGTCAGGGCGCAGAAACTAAACACACGACAAAAAAATCCTTAAAATCATACCCTAAGTTCGAGTGAACAGAATTCTGCCAAAAACATACTCGATCTCGTTATATTATATATCATTCGATTCAGAAAAACGTTCGCTTTTCACTTACCACGCCATCTTGAAGAATAACTGCTCCGTTTGCAACGTGTAGCTCGTTAAAACAAAGCTGCCGAACTCTCGCAATTACTCGCGTAAATCTGGTGGCCGATTTGCGACGCCGGCCGTGCAAATAAAGTTCGGGATATGACCTCATTAACGCGTGCGCTGCGGACTGACTGTTGATGGCTTGTAAAAACCAACCGTTGACAGTGTTTGATTTTTTTTCAATGTGCTTGCTTCTATTATCTCTGAAAACTACCATTAAAATATATCTCAGAACAAATAAAAAAGATGATGCATGTATTCATAAAAGGCACTAAATATAACACTAAGGCAAGTATATTTTTTGAATTAAAATATTTAAAAACGTTTGAATGTCTTAATTATTTTCAGGGACCAACAACTAGATCGTCCTCAAAACTATTCCGCAGAGATGATTATCATAGATATTTGGGGAAGGACCAAGATCCAGAGGGATTCGTGGCAAGGGGTGTCAGTGAGGAAATCGGTAGGTATTAGTGGTGAGAGAAATATATTTCGAAATCCGGTTATCCGCAATTTTGTCAAACTGAATAACGATTATTTCATTTCACCAGAAGTTCTAATCCAGTTCACAGTTATGCCAACAAAAAGTGACGAGTAAAGTGCCGCATAAAATGCCCTCTCAATTACTATTTACAGTGTTTGATTCAGTGACCACTGGGTCTTTACAAAACACATGAATGGGAAGTCAATGGGCAGACTCACAACTAAATCACAACTATGTGAATGCAGCTATACAATCAGAGTCCATAGAGCAATTTTGAGGACGTTCCAGTTGTTTTCTTAAGCCATCACAAACAATTAAAGGCTTTTTAGATTGGTTTCGATTGTATCGGTTTCTAAATCAAAATGACTATTGGAATTCAAACCGAATATTATAAAGTTTGATTTAAATCCCACTACTAGTACTAATCTTCCATCAATTTATGTCCGATGAAATTTTACCCTATACTCAATATAAGCTATACTCAATATTAGGTTTTGCCCTGACGCCGACCTATTATTTTATACACTACATTTTTAGTGTTGTCCCAAGTGTTGTCCCACGACCTGCTTTCTAGTGCAAATGTACTACTTGTCCACCAAGCTAGCCGGGGTCGGCTGGCTGGTTCAAACCTGAATAGCAGAGGAAACTACAACCAAATATTTTATACATGAAAGATTAACCCTAACCATCCCATATCCTCCAAAATCATTTATGTCAAATGAGGGTATTAGGGGTTTTTACTACTGGAGGAAAATACAGGAACTAGGTCATTATGACACAATCTAATGCTGAATGATTCAGGTTACATGTACCGTAGTTTTAACACATTGGAATTGGATGATACTGGAGAATTATAATACAATATTTGTTTAGTTAAAAGGGCCTGATATTTCAATCTTAACAAGATCTTCAGAGGCAAAATCACAGTGGTACAGGAAAAAAATGTCACCTTTGTGTTTCCCCCAACCCTACATGTGTGTGTGTGCCCCCTCATGTTTGTTTCTTGTACCACTGTCATCTTACCTCTGAAGAAAATCTTGTTGAGATCAAATTTGAAATAGAATGCCCTCTTAATATATTTGTATTGTGAAAGACACAGATTCATGATAAGTTGTTGGAAGCACTCTTAATGTTCTACAGAAATCTAATTAGTGTTAATATTTCATGATTATGTTACAGGATTTGAAGTCAGTGAAGTTGTCATAATTGGCGACCAGTCAACCAGTCAGTGTGCAGTCGGTGAAGTTGTCGCAATTGGAGATCAGTCAACCATTCAGTGTGCTGTCAGTGAAGTCGCAATTGGTGATCTGTAAACCAGTCAGTGGGCAGTTAGGGAAGTTACCTCAACTGGTCAAGGTGCAGTCAGTGAAGTTGTCGCAATTGCTGATCAGTCAACCAGTCAGTGTGTTGTCAGTGAAGTTTCTGCAATTGGTGATCTGTCAACCAGTCAGTGTGCTTTCAGTGAAGTTGTCGCAATTAGTGATCTGTCAACCAGTCAGTGTGCAGTTAGGGAAGTTACCTCAACTGGTCAGGGTGCAGTCAGTGAAGTTGCCGCAATTGGTGATCAGTGGACTAGTCAGTGTGCAGTTACTGCTCTGTCTGTCAATGATCATCGGGGAGCAGCTTCCATCAGTGACACTGACACCAGTACATGTAGTTCATTTGATGATTTAAATAATGATCCAAATTATGAAATTGAAGCAATGGATGCTGTTAGTGATTCGGATGATAGCTGTGTAGCCGAGTCAGATGCATTGTCTGAAGAGTTCTCCACTATACCCATGCCCCAAAGGAGAGTTTTGGCCAATAAAAGCATGGCCGATTCAACCTGTGAAAATGTTGATGCTTCAGTGCTTTCTTCTGCTGTTTGCACTCCTGATAGTACTGATACTGCATCTATAACAGTTATGCTTACCAACAATTGTGATGGCAAACGGAAATGGGACAAGGGTGCTTACTGCCCGTTTTGCCGTACGTATCAGATGAAGCTACCACGCCATCTCAAGGAAGTAAAAGCACATAAAAGGAAACCACAGGTTATGCAGTGGTTGGCGACCACAGATTTGAAGTTGAAGGAAAAAAGGCTGACCAGGATGAGAAATCTTGGGAATTACTATCATAATTCTGAAGTGTTACTAATAAAAAAAAGTACAATCATACCAGTTTACAGACCTAACTACGAAGCAGACTACAGAAACTACTTGCCTTGCAGTGATTGCAAAGGTTACTTTGCAAAAGGAGACCTGGAAACATGAATGTCAGCTAAGGGAAGATAACGATTGTGATGAAGATGAGGATCAACCACAAAGAAAGAAGAGGGGGCGTGATTTTGTCAGATTAGGGAGATGTCTGCTTCCAACCACTGGCATGAGTGAAAAGGTCCACAAACTATATGCAGGTCTGAGAGAGGATGAAGCAGGGGTTTCCTGCTTCATTAAGGGAGATGACCTCGTAAGGAAGTTGGCTGAGAAACTCACCTTCAGGTTGGGTCATGATGAAGAACAATTTTCTCCTGTTCGAGCGAAACTTCGTGAAGTTGGTCGCCTGGTGCTGGCTTACAGAGAGAAAACAAATGACAAAAATGCTTCACTGACAGATGTTATCCACCCCCGGAAGTTTTGGGATGTAATATCTGCAACCAGACAAACAGCAGGATTTAATGAGAGCAGTCATCTATTCCGCACGCCAAGCCTAGCCCTAAAAATTGGGCACACACTGAAGAAGGCTGCTGGGATTCTACTGGGACAGGCCATCAGCAATGAGGACGAGACACTTGAGAAAAGAGTTGTAGCATTCATAAAGCTGTGCGAACTTAACTGGGAAGACATGGTTTCCACTCATGCACTGAGGACACTGACTGAGAACAAGAGAAACAACCCAACATATCTACCTGTAACACATGATGTTGTTAAGCTGGCATCATACCTGAAAGAACAAGTAGAAATGGGGAAGAAGATCCTGAGCAGCTCGGTAGATAAAGCACATGTAGCAAATGGCTTCAAGCAGTTGGCTAAATTGACCTTGACATCTGTTTAACAGGAAGAGATCTGGAGAAGTGTCCTAAATGAAGTTGTCAGACTTTGACAAGTGTAAGAAAGGTGAGGAAGGCATCATGATAGAAGGCTTGTCCCAGTGGGAGAAGGAGTTATGCAAAATTGTCTGGCGCATGGGGATCGTTGGCAAGAGAGGAAGAACTGTACCAGTTCTCCTTACACAAGACACAAAAGAAAGTATGGATCTTCTCAAATGCAAAAGAGCAGAAGCTGGCGTGATGGATGAAAATCAGTTCTTGTTTCCATTGCTCAATTCCTTGGGCCATATTAGAGGTTCAGATGCTCTCCGTAAATATGCAGGATTATGTGGAGCAAGCAAGCCTGAGTACCTCAGGTCAACCCGTCTGCGCAAGCACATTGGCACTGTTGCACAAATAATGAACTTGAAGGATCATGAACAGGATATACTGGCTACATTCATGGGCCACGATATCAGAGTTCATAGAGAGTTTTATCGCCTGCCTGAGCAAACTCTACAGCTTGCAAAAGTTTCCAAGGTGCTACTTCAGATGGAAAAAGGAAATCTGTCAAGCTTAGCTGGAAGCAGTCTTGATGATATCCGAGTAGATGAAGAAGGTATTATTTTCTTCCTCACCCTTTCATATCTTTTCAGGACAATTTTGTTCATAACGAATGCATAAATGTAAATCTTAGGCAAAATCTTATCCTTTTCTTGGCCTTGTAAACCAAATATTTAATACTTGCAGAAATTTAAGGTGTAATATGTATTGCAATTGATAACAAATTGTAGGGTTACGAATTGACATTTCTCTTTCAGAAGTCCCTATGGATGAACCACTTGATGACGATGTCGATCATGATGCTGACAGATATGCAAGATCCAGACAAAGGGGTGCTGGCCGTAAAAGTTCACGTCATCGGAAAGAAGTGCTACATGGGGGTAAGTTGTACTGTACACCTTTTCGGTGAAAGTTGCTTTCCGAAAATGTGCATGTACACCGGTCCGTTTCAAAGCTCCTGTTTCATAAATTTGTATTGCCTGCTGAAAATTAGGTCTGAGTGTATAATTATTGTCTACAAGAGTTTTAAAGCATAGTAAGATTTGTTGCAATAATCTTATGGTTGCAGATCGATGTTTGCTTTTTCTGAAGTTCCTGTAAAGTACTGAAGTGTGACATCGGTTGTCAAAGTAATGGCCCCACACACTGTAGTCAACTGAAACGTTCATTGCAAACGCACATAGAAACAGTTGATCAATTTCTGTGTGGAGCAAATTGCCTTGGCAACAGACAAAAGATGATGTATTGACTTTGGTACTCTGTCATTTGATAAAGATGCTGATCATGCTGCAGACAAACATGCGAGGTCCAGGAAGAGGGGTCCTAGTTGTAACAAAGGTTCTCGTTGGAGAGTACCACGTGTACAACAAGAAGGGTAAGTTATACACCTTTAATATTGGCCTTTCATCTAGGCACAGAAAACCCAATCCATTTTACACCCTTAATGCAGTCTACATGTTTAGTTCTTGCTGGGTTGACTGCCCAATGTTTGCCTTTTGAGTAAGATTGGTTAAGATGATATTATGAACTGACATTTGCCTTTCAGAAGTTCCAATTGATGAACCACTTGATGAAGATGTTGATCATGATGCTGATATACATGCTAGGTCCAGAAAAAAGGGTAACAAAAGTCGGAGTCGGAGAGAAGTACATGTACTGTCTGGGGGTAAGAGCGAAATGTGTGAATGTCTCTTTTGTATTAACTGGGTCACCAGCTTCATAAAGACGTCTCCACAATGTACTAGGAAAGGTCCATTTGACAATCTACACCTTGGCTTAGTCCGAGTATGATATGCTTGTTAAAGGAGCCATCTCTGAACCAACATCCGATATAATGTGGACATAATTAGCATATGTTTAAAGTCATTTTGAGCAGAAATGTGGACTTAACATTGGCAGTGGCTCTAATCCATTACACAGATTTCTGTAGTCTAAAATACTAAATATCTGCTGCCTGTCGTGGACGTTATCCAAAGATGGAAGTATAATTGTCTACAACATTTGTATTTGGTTAAGATTTAGTGATATATTGTATAATGTCATGGTAATGGATTGAGTTTTTCTTTTTCAGAAGTTCCAATAGATGAACCTCTTAATAGAGATGCTCATGGTGCTGCTAAACATGCGAGGTCAGAGAAGATGGGCAGTGGCCGTCACAAAAGTTCACGTCATCGTAGAGAAGTTCTACCTGACAGTAAGTTTGTAGAAAAGTCTTGAAACTGCTACACAGCTAATTATGGTTAAGCTAATAGTGTAACCTTTTGTAGTTTTATATACTTGGGTGTCTCTTAAAAGGTATACCCATTTTCAAATTGACATTATTTCAAAACTACTGAATATTTCAAACAAAGTCAAATGTCTGTGGAAATGGTAGAATGTCCTCTATCTAATGGTATAAGGTTTCTTATGCCTTTGGATGACTGAACAAACAAGAATGTTATGAAAGGTACACAAAAAGTTAAGGGTCTAATATTTCGATCTTCGAAATATTAGGCCCTTAACTTATTTGATTTGTATATTTCAGGTCATTCCAGCCAGTTAGCAGTTTGCAGTTTTAATCATATTCATGAAAGGTACATAAATCAGCACTGTCACAAGTTGGTTGGCATAATAAGGCGGGCAGTAAGAGACATGAGATGAAAAAAGATGCCAGCTATGCATTAACAGGAATAGTTGCCATTTGTCAGGTATATACCACCAAAGGAAAGGGTTTTAAAAAAATCGATCCTGCCATCACTTCTCCATTGTTTTCAAACAGCAACAGAATTTGTCCTTACAAACACCTGCCTGAGCCTTGTCACTCAAGTAAAAAAACTCACAATGCTGATTTCAGTGCCTTTCATAAATGTCTTGTTTGTTGAGTGATTCATGGCAATGACATAATGACACTTGGGAAGGGTACCTATATGATGCGATTTTGCATTCAAAGCAGACATGGTCCTCAACAGAATGTGATTTTAACAAAATATTTCCAAAATCACATTAGGCCGTATGGTGTACACATTTTTTTTCATCCCGTTTCGACCCCGTGGGTCTAAGAGAACTCTTTGGTTTTGGACATAGTTTTGTCTGGAGATTATGATTAAAAACAGTTCTCCACAAAAACGCCTGTCGAATTTGAGTAATTATCGACCAAAATCGGCACTAAATTATCAACAGCGACGGGGCATTTGTTCATGGTCGCATTACGCTAGCGTGTCATATTAGTTTGAAATACATGCGCTCTGGTACCTCGTGATACAAATTCTCCAATCACAACTCAGGTAATAGGCCATTGTATCATTGCGAATCAAAACAATCATGGCGCCGCCCATGTCACGATCGTCGCGTGTCGAAAACTCTGTGATAAAACCAGTTGTTTTGTTCACTTAAAATAATGTTACGGCCGAGCAAATCTTTGTGAAAATGACAACGAATTGGCAGAGAAGTTGGTGAGCCTAGACCTGCTACTGTGTGCTGCAACTGTCGTACGTTGAGAATTTGTCGTGAAAACCAGCCAAACAGTCGTGACACTACATAGTACATGCATCGGGTTTACGCTAAACGTTGCGTGTTAGTACCGCTGGATTATTGATCCCGAACGTCTGACAATCTGCAATATGCATGACATGCAGCGGAGAAGCGTAAACGTGCATAGACACTGTCGGAGAAAGCACATTTGCCTCCCAAAACTCAGTCTCTTGTCGGGCTCGCTGTCATCATAGGGTCCCGTATATTGCCGCCTAGATCAGTACTTTGTGTCAGTAGATGTATTATTGGCAAGGAACCAACAAGCAAGAGGTTGAGTTGCCCAATAATCTCGGACAGGTCAAAACAGTAAAGATGCCGGTAGGTCATGTACACGTATATGCTATATAGTAAGGCCAAAATTAACGATCTAATCTGCTTCCCCAGCTTCCCAGATTGTGTCTACATGTATATCGAATTTTGGGAGGCTGTTTTACCTTAAAAATGTATGTTGAATAGACATACATGTAGACAAAATAAAATAAAATGTATTTATCTTACCTTGGCCCCAGAAAATCTGCTTCTGAAGTTCTGGTTATTACCAGATCTACCCCGATTTTTACAGCCCAGACAGGAGGTAGGGGTTGCACGGGGGTGGGGTTGATTGGGAAATTGGTTGGGGGGTTGGGAAATAACCCCTGCTTATATGTTTCAGTCCAGCTTCATCACCATTACCAAACTGCACGAATGATTACCCAAGTGGGGCTATATTGACCTTTTTTACATTTTGTTTCTCGTAACAGGTCGTTCAAAAATCCATTATTGATTGTATATTTTCCCCCTCTTGTTTATCACCAGATTTAACCTTTTTATGCAGTGTAAAATCAAGAAACAAGCAGTGATAATGGCAGGTCTCTAAAGAAGCATTCACTCAGATCCAGTGCCAGCCTACCATCTATAAGCCCCAAAGTTCGAAGCACGTCCTACCAGCCATGTACATTATCTGCCAAATATCGCATGGGTTGTTAAAATTATAACATTAATTTTCAAATTTCAGTGATTTTTTTAAATTTGTTACAACGGAAAAGTTGAGAGAATTAGGCTCGAACTGGTTATGATTGAACTGGTTGATGATATTTAAGACACGTCAAGAGCATTTCTTTTTGACCTTTTTAATTATTTTCATTTAGTTAACTAAATTTGTTTTCAACGCTCTTTCTAATTGAAAAGTGTAACCCAGTTTAAACTTTTTGGAACTACAAACTGAAACATCCATTATGGAATATGAATATCTCCCTTTTTGAAAACTATTGACTAATTGTACTAAAAATGGGCATTCACACAAAAAATTTCAAATGTTATTGCAGCGTTGACTTCAATCACAATAATTGTTTAGAGACAATTCAGTATGCCATTGATTACAGTATGCCCAGTAAGGTTAATACAGATCCAGTGTAAAATAAAACTGTAGGGTGGGTCAGGCACTATCACTCGTGGACCACAGCAACCAACATGTGGGTACAGAGCCACAAATTGTGAACATTTATTTGTTAATCCTCAATTGTCATGTGAGTCTGTTTATTTTAATGTCACTTTGCAATGTTATGTTCCATAAGTGAGCGCAGAAGATTGTGTAGTGCTGACAAGAATATAATGACAAACAATAGATGTTGTGTGGATCTTATTTTTTATTTGTTTTATTATTATGTATTTCATTACAAGCTTGCCTTACATGAAACCTATTAAATTGACCCCTTTAAACAAAACAGCTGATTACCCATCCCCCTCCCTCCAAAAATAATAATAATAATGTTTTCTTTTTAAATTATACAAAATAAAGCAGATTGAATAAGACATTTTATTTATCAATCGAATATCAACAAACGTATTTAAATAGATCAATCTGGGCACCTATCAAGCCAAATGGAGTGATTTACAGTTACATATAGACAGGGGTAAAAAGTTATATTTGTCACAAAAAAAGTTGATATCCTGTGATGTACATGTGCTATACGGGGCAAGTTGGTTTGAGTCAATATACATCAAGTGGGAAAAAAAGTATGGGGCGAAGTGGCTTTGGGGCAAAATTGTTATGAAAACTAGGCGAGAAAAACCAACTCGCCCCATGCTAGTTTCGCCCCGTCACAATTTTTAAAGTGAATAACTCAAGTTCGACTGTATATTTTTTAAATAGCTACTAGAAACTATATATGCCTTCAAAAAGTAGCATGGGGGTCATTTTCTAGGCATCTTTTCAGTTGCACCATACGGCCTACTATTGCTTGAAATTCACATCACTGGTCTAAATTCACCCACTGGATTCCCATTCAATTAACATGGGATGTGAATTTGGAAATCTTCTGTTGAAATCACATCCTGCTACTGGCCGTGTCCTTTCCCAGTGTGAACCCTACACCATTGGACAGAGGAAATATACACTTCCCACACACATTTGTCTTTTTCTGAAATATTCAGTAGTTTTGCAATAATATTTATTATTTTATATAATATTTTTAAAATAGGTATACTTTTTTTCAGAGACACCCTGTACATTGTACCGTACCATTGCCATTTGTCAAGACCTGGAAATGGTTTGGCTGTGAGGATTACTGGTTATTTCAAAATTCTTTAAATTGTATACTGTTCTTGTAAAATAGAGTATTCAGAGAGTATGTTCTTCGACTTGCAAGAATGTAACAGTAATATGCAATATTAGCAAACATCGATTTTCCAAACTATTATGAAATAACTTACCTTTCTTGGCTGCGAGTGTATGTATTTGTTTCAAGCATCCTGTCAAACCATGCCATCTGGTGTGCTGTCATTTTTAATGAAAGTGGAATTTTGTATTCATTTCCAACGATGGACAGCTGAGCTGACTATCATAGAACTACTTCCAAAATTACCAACATTTAGTTAGTACTCATTTTGTTTGCCATCGATTACACATCCTGATGTCCATTTCATCTAAAGTAGTGTCGGGGAATTTGACTACAAAACCATTTTGTTGTTCTTGGTTTTTCAATCTTCCATCAGCCTAAAACTTAAATAGGTCAGTGTGACAATGTTAATTTGCTTTACAATAATAACCCCCACATCCATCTGTTTCAGAAAAGTATGTCAGTGAAAGCATATGTGACCCGCTTCGTGAAAAGGTGACATAAGTCGCACTATGCATTTCTGAGTAATGGCCTCTTAAAGTTAATATGATAAATATTTTTGTCAAAATTAGATTTTCATTTGTTGTCTTAAATGACATCTTTAATATCCAAAGTTTCAGATTTAATTAACAAAAAGATCGAATTCGATAAATAAAGTGAAATGAAACTTTTTAAGAGTGCATGGTTCCAATGTATTGTCTTAGTTTTGTTATGTTTCGAAGCCTGTGTTCTCAGTTGTGTATTTTGAATTCCATGAAACTCATTATTATGCAAAAACGTCGTATCACTGTGGAGGCTGTGGAGCTGTACTATGTACCAAATTAAAGCTTATATCATGGACTTTTTAATCATGTACCGGTACATATAACTCTATTTTTGCGACTTATGTCACCTTTTCCTGGAGCGTGTCACATATGTTCAATATTACCTTAACCCTAACTTCCTATGATGTGTGGAAATTCACATTCAAATTGGAGGATTCAGGACTGTTAGAGATAGAGTGGTTTTTGTATCAAACTAAAATTATAATAATAATAATAATAATTTATTTTTAATATAGCGTCTTACATAAAAAATCTCAAAACGCTGTACAGTATTTTACAAATTATAAACAATAAGCTAAAAAGAGTAAGCAAAGTACAACAAAAATGACAGTGTACAATAAGAATGACAATCACCATTACAAGACAATCAATAATATAACACCACATAAAGGGCACTGAAAAACAAATGTACAAAGTCAGAGATAATATCTTTTAAAAAGAAATGTTTTAAGATGGGTTTTAAAACTATCAAAATCGATGATAATCCTTAAATGAATGGGTAAATTATTCCATAGGGTGGGAGCATACATAGAAAAAGCCCGATCCCCATAAGATTTGCTAGGCTTTGGGCCAACTAAGGAAAAATTAAGTTTGACACCAACACAACTTCTAGTACGGATGTGAGAAACGTAAATTGAAATTAATTCTGACAGATAGCGAGGGGCCGATTTACCATGATGAATAAGTTTTAAAATAACACAAACGTTTCCTTGCCTTTATTCTGCACTTAGGTGGAAGGGCCAAGATGAAAGCTACCAGTGCGAGCATTGCACACAAAGAAAAGAAGAGAATCAAGAAAACGAGAAAGATAACCAAAACTCCCTGGAG
Source organism: Crossaster papposus (assembly GCA_037893245.1). Taxonomy (NCBI): domain Eukaryota; kingdom Metazoa; phylum Echinodermata; class Asteroidea; order Velatida; family Solasteridae; genus Crossaster; species Crossaster papposus. The sequence goes on along the minus strand of JBAIAA010000784.1, from coordinate 374,336 downwards.
CTATGATGAAAAGAAGACTGTGATTGAGAATTTTGGCCATTGTTTTGAAACATGCAGGTTGCCTAGTAAACGGGAAATTGAGTCTGTGTTATTATCAGAACCTGTCTTGCAAAGAAAAACGTGGACCAACATTAAGGATTTTGTGAGGCAAAAACTCGATAAAAGAGATCCTTTAGCTTTTATGTCAATTGTATTCAATTGAAGAATTGGAAGAGTGCTTCTCTGTTCTTTTAAACAGGCATTTTGTTTCTCTTCCCTATCTTAAGGCTGGCTCACACTATGACGAATAGGGGGGTACGGCAAGCTACGGTAAGCTGCGAATTTCAATTTTGAATTTGCCGCCACTCATCGTGTGTTGCCGTCAGTTGTCGCTGACAAATCCGCTAGCGACCGCAGACGACCGAAATCATCAGTCGCGTCCGTCGGCAAATTTTGAGCTTGTTGGAAATTTTGTGGCGGCAAAAAAATCGTGATTCCGTTCAGATTTCGTTAGAGACCGCAACCCTTATTTCCTTGACGTTTCCATGCCGTGCGATTCCGTCTCTAGTCGTTTTAAGGTCGTCACAATTTCGTTGGTAGTCGTTGTCAACGACCATTGACGGCAAAACAACGGCAAGTGACGTCACATCTCGAACCCTGACGACACATTGCGGCAAGTAACGAAATTGTAACGACCTTGGTGCGACGATGGATTGCGAATTTTGGCCGGAGGGTGACGGGTGATGACTGTTGATGGCGGGTCGTTTGCGAGTACCTGCGGCATTGCAACGGTGGCCTGCGATGGGTTACGATTTTGCAACGATGGTCCACGATTTTAAACTTTTAGTGCGATTTTTCACGTTGTGTGACGCCAGAACGTTGTGAAGAGTGGGAGCGCCAAACTCGACTATTTATACGACCCGCACACACACACACACAAGTGTGTAAAGGCCTTTGATCGTGGACGGGGTATTGTCCGACCGTCTTCCCTCTTTTGTTTATACTCTAACGTTTTTTGATGATCGCCATAGGATTTGTACACGGGAAAAGATCGTGGACGTTTTGTCAATCGTGGACCCATTGTTTGACTCCCAATTCTTTTGTCCGACGACCACGATTGCCGGTCAATACAAACGCACACACACACAGGCTTTGATATCGACCGCAACCCACCGTCAGCCACCGTTCCTTGCCGCCAGCCAATCCGCTGCTAGCCGTCTGACCTCGTTCCTTGTTGCCGGGCTCCGTCGAGACATCGTCACTCGCCGCCCAGACAACGTCCGAGTTTGGTCGCTAGCCTCCGTTCCCTGCCGCAGCCATTCGTCCCTTGCCGTCGTGTTGTCGCTGGAGGTCGTTCCCAACCGTCAGCGAATCTTGGTTTTCCCCTTTTGCCGTCGCTTTGCCGCCAACATTTTTTAAATTTCACGTTCGTCGCCCTTCGTTGGGTCTTTGCCGCTACTATGTGAGCCAGCCTTTAGACCTCAGGAAATGTAAGTTGCAAGTTGGGAATTTTATTTACTCTCACTTTTCATGCACCAGATTGGATATTTCAGTTACCTTCACTGTTCAGTCGCTAGATTGGGTACCGTATTTCGGTTACCTTTGTTTTCCAGGCCCCAGATTGGGTATTTCAGTTACCTTCACTTTCCATGCCCTAGATTGGGTATTTCAGTTATCTTCATTTTCCAGGCCCCAAGATTTCAGTAACATTCAGTAACATTTCAGTAACATTCACTGTTCAGTCCCCAGATTTGGTATTTCGGTAATCTTCACTTTCCAGGCCCTATAGTTTGGGTATTTCAGTTCCCTTCATTTTCCAAGCCCCAGATTGGGTATTTCAGCTACCTTCACTGTTAAGTCCCCAGATTGGGTATTTTAGTTACCTTAACTGTCCAGGCCCCAGATTGGGTATTTCAGTAACTTTCAATTTCCATGCCCCAGATTGGGTATTTTAGCTACCTTTACTGTCCAGTCCCCAGATTGGGTATTTCAGTTACCTTCACTGTTAAGTCCCTAGATTTCAGTTACCTTAACTTTCCAGGCCCCAGATTGGGTATTTCAGTAACTTTCAATTTCCATGCCCCAGATTGGGTATTTTAGCTACCTTTACTTTCCAGGCCCCAGATTGGGTATTTCAGTTACCTTCACTTTCCCAGTCCCCACATTGGGTATTTCAGTTACCTTCACTTTCCAGTCCCCAGATTGGGTATTTCAGTTACCTTCACTTTCCAGTCCCCAGATTGGGTATTTCAGTAACCTTCACTTTCCAGGCCCCAGATTGGGTATTTCAGTTACATTCACTTTCCAGGCCCAAGATTGGGTATTTCAGTTACCTTCACTGTTCAGTCCCCAGATTGGGTAATTTAGTAACCTTCACATTTCAGTCCTCAGATTGGGTATTTCAGTTCCCTTCATTTTCCAGGCCCCAGATTGGGTATTTCAGCTACCTTCACTTTCCAGTCCCCACATTGGGTATTTCAGTTACCTTCAATTTCAAGTCCCCAGATTGGGTATTTCAGTTACCTTCACTTTCAAGTCCCCAGATTGGGTATTTCAGTTACCTTCACTTTCAAGTCCCCAGATTGGGTATTTCAGTTACCTTCACTTTCAAGTCCCCAGATTGGGTATTTCAGTTACCTTCACTTTCAAGTCCCCAGATTGGGTATTTCAGTTACCTTCAATTTCAAGTCCCCAGATTGGGTATTTCAGTTACCTTCACTTTCAAGTCCCCAGATTGGGTATTTCAGTTACCTTCACTTTCAAGTCCCCAGATTGGGTATTTCAGTTACCTTCACTTTCAAGTCCCCAGATTGGGTATTTCAGTTACCTTCACTTTCAAGTCCCCAGATTGGGTATTTCAGTTACCTTCACTTTCAAGTCCCCAGATTGGGTATTTCAGTTACCTTCACTGTTCATTCCCCAGATTGGGTATTTCAGTAACTTTCAATTTCCATGCCCCAGATTGGGTATTTTAGCTACCTTTACTGTCCTGTCCCCAGATTGGGTATTTCAGTTACCTTCACTGTAAAGTCCCCAGATTGGGTATTTCAGTAACTTTCAATTTCCATGCCCCAGATTGGGTATTTCAGTTACCTTCACTTTCCAGGCCCAACTTGGGTATTTCAGTAACATTCATTTTCCGGTTCCCAGATCGGGTATATCCGCTACCTTCACTTTCCAGGCCCCAGATTGGGTATTTCAGTTACCTTCACTTTCCAGTCCCCATATTGGGTATTTCAGTTACCTTCACTTTCCAGTCCCCAGATTGGGTATTTCAGTTACCTTCACTTTCCAGTCCCCAGATTGGGTATTTCAGTTACCTTCACTTTCCAGTCCCCAGATTGGGTATTTCAGTAACCTTCACTTTCCAGGCCCCAGATTGGGTATTTCAGTAACCTTCACTTTCCAGTCCCCAGATTGGGTATTTCAGTTACCTTCACTTTCTAGGCCCCAGATTGGGTATTTCAGTAACCTTTACTTTTCAGTCTCCAGATTGGGTATTTCAGTTACCTTCACTTTGTAGGCCCAAGATTGGGTATTTCACCTTCACTTAACAGCCCCCATTTTACTGTGCCCATTGAATGCATAACACCATAAGGAATAACAATATTAAAAAGGTGTCGAGCTGATACCTAATTTTAATTAGGAGGGGGCGGGGGGAGGGGGGCTTGGGATTCTAGATGTTCCGCGATGCCAAATGAGGTTTTTGTCTCACAAATATTGCTTTATAATTTTGAAAATAAAACATTGAAAGCAATTTGCTCAGCAGTGTTTTTAGCCAATTCTTCGTTTGTAATCCATGTAGTCATTTTACACTTTGCACTTAGGGTTGTATGCGAAACCTTTTGTAAATAATGAAACCCTTGCTGGCGTCCATTGCAATGGGTTGATCAAGAACAAATGGCAACGCGACAACGCATTTCACTATTAATTTTCTGAATTGTCTTCCATTTTTTATAAACAACCTCTCCTGTATAGACTCTTAATGTTATGCACATACGGACCATTAGAGTGGAACTATACGTCCACGCTCTAGGTTGTAACCGTAGTTCTAATGTGATAGAAAGGGAGTGTACTACATCAAACATTTCCCTTTTCTGTAATATTCAGAAATGGATGGATTCAGGGGGGGGGGGGGGGGGGGGTGTGATGTTATAGCAAATTGTTATACTACATGTAACTTATTTGACGTTTTGGGTTCGTAGATGCTGGACAAAATCAAGAAAACCAATTATGTTCTTGTAGTCTAGTTCCCAGATCCTACTTAAGATGGAACGGAGCAATTTATAGATGTTGGGGAATCGTAGGGTCAGAGAATCAGTTGTACCAATTCACAGATGTATATCAATTGCAAAGACAATGAGGAATAACTAAATTAGGAGCAATATTTGAAAAAAAATATGTTTTTTTCCAACGCTATAACGCAAAGGCCCCAAATATTAGCATTTATATTGTTAAATATGCCCAAATTGAAGAACGTCAGAAGTCCAACTGCAGCTCAACTGCAGGGCCGGTGATACTCCAATAATTGTGGCAGTCTACGGTTGAATGTTTGTCGTGTTTTAAAAGTCATACAAAATATAAGGTAACGTACGTCCACCATTGAATAGCACATGGGGCACAAGGCAATAAGTGTCCACGGTTGAACGTAAAAAAAAAACCCACGTAAAAAGGTATACAGAATTGCAACTAACCAAAAAAGACAAGGAGACTGACAGTTTTTTATAACTGGCTCATTTTAATTAACTGGCTCAACCAATCGTCATAAAGGTTTTTTTTCTTACTAAGACTAAGTACAATGGCGTTTTATGACAGTAACGATACAGAAATAGATGGATGTATTTTTGTAAATATTTTAAAGGATGGTTTTTGAACCACGTCTTGTCTACTTTTATCCTATTTTACAACTTGAACTCTGAATTGAATTTTGACCTCAGTACTTGACCTTTGACACTATCATCATGGTTGAACCTTTTACAATTCCAGCCTTTTTTACAACTTGACCTCAAATGGCCTTTGACTTCAGTACTTTAACACAACCACGATATGAAAGTTACATTTGCGTATATCCATGGCCAAAGTTCTATTGGAACTGGCTTACACGATCACATGAATAATTCGTTAATTGAGACCTGGCTCATGTAGGTTTCTTGACGCTTTCTTCCGGTGGCTACTCGTGGTGTCTTGATGTAAGAAGGGGTTTCTTTTCCTTTGTTCTTTGGGCAGTATTTGATTGTATGGGACAAGTCCCCGCTTGCCCCACACAAAGGGCATGTGTACGCACGAAGGATTGAACAAGACGTGTTGCCATCCTCATCTTTTAAGATGTGCGAGGCAAAGACCCTTTCACTCTCTCCATTATTTTTGCAGAAAACACACAATACGGCTTACAGCGGGGAGCACGTGGTAAAATTCGGGTGAAACTCCAGCTCACAACCTCCTTGGTGAAGAGGTCGTTGTTCTTGCTGTTGGGCTGCACAGTAGCCGAGGCAGAGCCACTTTCGACCTCTGATTTACTATATTTTCCGCAAATAGTCAACACCAACTGGGCGAGCCCAAAGTAGTCGCGGTATGGCGAGTAAGGTGGTAGGGTGGTCTGATCACCAGAAAAATCATTTGTGGATGACTGCATACTGATCCAATACCTACAAAGAAAATAGAATAGAGTGGTTGCAAATTATTTTGAGAGTGGCAAAAACGGGATTGAATTGTATTCATTTTAATCGATACCAACTCGTATTTTTTTCAGAAATTCATATAATTTTCTATACGCCGCAAACAAATTCAATAGGCCTACGCTTTTAATTAATAATATAGTCAGGAAATGTGCCAAACGTTAGTTGAAACAAAACAGCATACATATGGTGATACATTTTGAGAGGCTACTACTTATAGGGGCTATTAAAAGCTTAAAATAATAGCCCTGATGCGAAGTTTTATTGTTATATAGGCCTACATGTACTTACAAATGACGATACCTCCGAGTCAAACTGGCAAAAGGACGAATCTTATAAGCACATGCCCAATCATAAACGCCATATTGTCCGCGATTGAATGTTAAAATGACGGAGACATTAGTGCGTGTAATAATGTCCACGGTTGATTGTTGGACGACAAGCAGAAACATTAAGCGTGTATAATAATGTCCACGATTGATTTAAATGACATGAACAAACATCTATGTGTATTAAAACAATGTAATGCCGACGATTAATTGCTAAGTAAATGACAAGTACAGACTTCGAGTGGGTATAATAATTGTCGAGTGATTGTTCAATGACAATAGCATAGACGCCAAGTGCACAAAATAATGTCCATGAAGTGACAATTAACACAGACATCAAGCGTGTATAATACTGTCCACGATTGATTGTTAAATGACAATTAACACAGACATCAGTCGGTTATAATGCTGTCCATAATTGATAGTTCATTGGCAAACAGAGACACCAAGCGGTTATAATACTGTCCATGGTTGATAGGCAATGACAGAGACATCACGTGCGTATAATACTGTCCACGATTGATTGTTAAATGACAATTAACACAGACACCAAGCGGTATAATACTGTCCACGGTTGATAGTTCAATGACAAACAGAGACATCGAGTGCGTATAGTACTGCCCATAATTGAACACATACATCTAGTGCGTATAATATTAATAATGTCCACGATTGATTGTTCAATAACAAACACAGACATCGAGTGCGTATAACAATGTCCACGGTTTATTGTACAATGTCAAACACAGACATCGAGTGCTTATAATAATGTCCACGATTGATTGTTCAATGTCAAACACAGACATCGAGTGCGTATAATAATGTCCACAATTGATTGTTCAATGTCAAACACAGACATCGGGTGCGTAAATGTCCACGATTGATTGTTCAATGACAAACACAGACATCGAGTGCGTATAATAATGTCCACGATTGATTGTTCAATGTCAAACACAGACATCGGGTGCGTAAATGTCCACGATTGATTGTTCAATGTCAAACACAGACATCGAGTGCGTATAATAATGTCCACGATTGATTGTTCAATGTCAAACACAGACATCGGGTGCGTAAATGTCCACGATTGATTGTTCAATGTCAAACACAGACATCGAGTGCGTATAATAATGTCCACGATTGATTGTTCAATGTCGAACACAGACATCGGGTGCGTAAATATCCACGATTGATTGTTCAATGTTAAACACAGACATCGAGTGCGTATAATAATGTCCACGATTGATTGTTCAATGACAAACACAGACATCGGGTGCGTAAATGTCCACGATTGATTGTTCAATGTCAAACACACTGACATCGAGTGCGTATAATGTCCACGATTGATTGTTCAATGACAAACACAGACATCGAGTGCGTATAATACTGTCCACGATTGATTGTAAATGACAATTAACACAGACATCAGTCGGTTATAATGCTGTCCATAATTGATAGTTCATTGGCAAACAGAGACACCAAGCGGTTATAATACTGTCCACGGTTGATAGGCAAGGCCAGAGACATCACGTGCGTATAATACTGTCCACGATTGATTGTTAAATGACAATTAACACAGACACCAAGCGGTATAATACTGTCCACGGTTGATAGTTCAATGACAAACAGAGACATCGAGTGCGTATAATACTGCCCATAATTGAACACATACATCTAGTGCGTATAATATTAATAATGTCCACGATTGATTGTTCAATAACAAACACAGACATCGAGTGCGTATAACAATGTCCACGGTTTATTGTACAATGTCAAACACAGACATCGAGTGCTTATAATAATGTCCACGATTGATTGTTCAATGTCAAACACAGACATCGAGTGCGTATAATAATGTCCACGATTGATTGTTCAATGTCAAACACAGACATCGGGTGCGTAAATGTCCACGATTGATTGTTCAATGACAAACACAGACATCGAGTGCGTATAATAATGTCCACGATTGATTGTTCAATGTCAAACACAGACATCGGGTGCGTAAATGTCCACGATTGATTGTTCAATGTCAAACACAGACATCGAGTGCGTATAATAATGTCCACGATCGATTGTTCAATGTCAAACACAGACATCGGGTGCGTAAATGTCCACGATTGATTGTTCAATGTCAAACACAGACATCGAGTGCGTATAATAATGTCCACGATTGATTGTTCAATGTCAAACACAGACATCGGGTGCGTAAATATCCACGATTGATTGTTCAATGTTAAACACAGACATCGAGTGCGTATAATAATGTCCACGATTGATTGTTCAATGACAACCACAGACATCGGGTGCGTAAATGTCTACGATTGATTGTTCAATGTCAAACACACTGACATCGAGTGCGTATAATGTCCACGATTGATTGTTCAATGACAAACACAGACATCGAGTGCGTATAATAATGTCCACGATTGATTGTTCAATGTCAAACACAGACATCGGGTGCGTAAATGTCCACGATTGATTGTTCAATGTCAAACACACAGACATCGAGTGCGTATAATATTGTCCACAGTTGATTGTTCATTGACAAACACAGACATCGCGAGTGCGTATAATAATGTCCACGATTGATTGTTCAATGTCAAACACAGACATCGGGTGCGTAAATGTCCACGATTGATTGTTCAATGTCAAACACACTGACATCGAGTGCGTATAATAATGTCCACGATTGATTGTTCAATGACAAACTCAGCCATCGAGTGCGTATAACAATGTCCACGATTGATTGTTCAATGACGAACACAGACATCGAGTGCGTATAATAATGTCCACGATTGATTGTTCAATGACTAGCGCACATATACAATTCGTATGTCCACGACTGATTATTAAATGGCAATGAAATAGGCCTACATTTTGTCCACTATTGAATGCAAAAAAGTCAAATAAAAGTGCATGGGGTGCTATAGTTATGTTTGTGTGTCAAATGTCGTCCGCGTTCGCAGCAAAGTTATCACGCTGATACCCGTGTCCACGTTTGCATGCGTAAGATTATACTAGAAAACCCGCTCGGATTTCTCACCATATTTTATATTCGTTATTCTACATACAAAGCAAGGTATATGATATGTGACTCTCCATATATAACCCCCATTTTTTTTAATTGGAAGACGTCCACTGTTGCCGAGTCCTACACTAGGTCCACGGTTGGAGGCGATTACAAGTATGCTTGTTCCTGTGCTAAAGCAAATGTAAAGTGTGTGATCGCATGCCTGTGCGCTAGAGACCAAAACAAATGTTCAAGGGCTGAACTGGCAGTGTAAGGCAGTGATAGTGTCTAACTGTACACCTGAGCATGTTGGAGAGCATCCAGACTCTTCTAGTCAGAAGTATTTTGTTTGATCCCTTGACTTGTACTGCGTTATTGTGAAATCAGTAGTGATCATGAGCTGTACGAGTAATATATATGGTATAAGTATTGATGTAGGTACAGTGTAGTTGTTGCGGTAGCATAATGTATTGATGCAAGTATGTGTCATAAAGGTCTCGCATACTATATAAAGATGTAATACCACTGGAAATGTTATTTCCGATAAAACTGAATGAATGAATAAACAACATTTTGATTGAAATAATTGAGTTTAATACTACTTTATTACGTATATTTCCCATGGCCTTGTACAATATTTGTGACCCAGCACGAGTAAATGAGACACTTTGAGGAAACAAATAAAATTTGAGATTTTGATTTCATCATTTAAAGCTAAAGAAGCTTTAAATGATGAAATCAAAATCTCAATTTTCATTTTTGCCTCAAAGTGTCCCATTTACTCGTGCTGGGTCACAATTTATGGCCCCTAAATTAACTATTTACTTGATGTAAGTAACTACTATATTGCCCTTATCCAAATGATTAAACAAACCCCACAAATTCTGACATCATGCTGAGTTATCACGCAGCGACCGCAATTTTTGAAACTAGGAGAGGGGTAGCAAAATAGCCATAACACATTCCATATTTATAATTGGAAGCCTAACTATCGGTGTGGAGTGACCATAGAGAAAGGACCACAGAAGGAGTTACAACTTCCCGGGCGATAAAATCTAAGCCAATTACTGTTATCAGATCCCCTGGTATGCCCATTGCTAAAGCACTACGACCGCAAGCTGGACCACTGACCGCAAGCCTCCTTTGACGCGATACGTTCGTCGCCGAAATTTTAGCTGGTAATCGGTAACCTCCTATGCGTTGTACGGTGAAAAAATCAACGCTGACGTCACTTCACTGCAGCTATTTCCCACTTTCTGGAGAGAAAAAAATGTGAACAAGCGAAGCTTTAACGCAGGCACAGTGTTTATTGGTGACTCATACCACGTGAAGTACCGATGTGCAGTTTCTATATTCGAAGCAGTATATTTCAACGTTTGTTCGGCGAAAATCGGCCAAGTTTTCAGTAAATAATGGTCCATTTATGAAAAAAAATCAATCCTAGGGGATAGGTTATTAAATATGATATTTTTATGAAAATGCATGACCCTGCATGCTAACGAAATAGTGCATGTTGTTTGTCATGAAATGGGCTTTCTTGTGATGTATGCCATTACGTTCCCCAGTGTTACCCAACTGTAAACAAAAAACTTGAAAATCGAGAATATTTTAAGTTTTAACGATTTTTTTTGTAAAAAAGCACAAATATATGGGCGGCCAAAAGGGCCAAAATCGTGTTTATTGGGAAGCAGCGTAATCATATGTCACTCAAGGTTTTTTAATTTTTAGAGCGATTCTCGGTCACCTGGGAAGGACATTAACGTGAAGGACGTGTAATACTGGGTTTTGTGGAATTTTCTTTCTTTTTCTGTGAGGCTATTAGGTTTTTAAATTCTAATGGAGTGCTTTTGCAAGAAGGTATAGCACAGAGAAACCGGTTTATGCAGGCATACTTCAAGGAATGATGCAGTGAATCAGAACTCATTTTATGTGGGAAGGAGAGGGTGTTTTATGGGAGTTTTCACAAGTCAGAACTTTTTCTCATCGTTTTCGTTATTTTTTTTGGAGATGCTGAAGCAGTTCTGCTGCGTAAGGTATCATTGGATTTTAGGTAGTGGCTGGTCTACAGAGATAAATCTGCATGATTTATTGTGTGCTGGTATGCCAGCAGTGTGGTTGCGTAACTATCCGATCCAGCGCACAGCGGACGTCTGAGGAAGCGCCCCTAGCGTTCGACAATAGTTAAGTAAAGACAAGTTTGTCCTTTTGTGAAACGTCCTTTTGTGAAAACGTCCTTTGCGTGTGTGTATGGACGTCCTTTCGTGAAAACGTCCTTTGCGTGTGTATGGACGTCCTTTCGTGAAAACGTCCTTTTGACATGTTTGAATGTCTTTTGGCCGTTTGTTCTTTGTTTGATTTTGACTTTTGTCGAAATTTTTCCTTTTGTCGATTTGTCTTTTGTTTGCTTGTTATTCAAGTATTTCTGTAATGTTGTCCTTTTCCCGTTTTGTCCTTTGTTTGATTTGGAGTTTGTATTTTTGCAAATTTGTCCTCTTGCATCTTTGTCCTTTGTTTGATTTGAATTTTTTCCTTCTGTAAATTTGTCCTCTTGCCATTTTGTTCTTTGTCTATTTTTTTGTCCTTTGTGAACATATTTTAGATTTTGGCCCTTTTGGCCGCCCATACAAATCAGCATGACCATTCCTGTATATGTATACAAAGCAACTTTGAGTGCAGCACTCGCTGAGTGACCGACAATGTTTACAATAGCCTAATTGCGGTCGTAAAACCGCAGATCTTTATCAGTGCGGCGACGAACGCGAGGCGCTTTGAAGCCCGGTAGTTGTAACTCCTTCTGTGGTCCTTTCTCTATGGAGTGACTGACATGAATGAGGAAAACATTGATATATTGTATGATGTGATAGCATCATCCTTTTTTTTTTACCAGTGAAGTAAAGACGAAAAATGTGAACAAATGATTAAAATCTAAGCGCGATTTTGGGATTAAAAAAATTATAAATCATTTCTGAATGTTCTTTAAACATATTTCTCTATTTGATTAGGTCAAGACATGTCTAATGTTGGTCTGGAATGCATGTGATGACGGCCGTCGCCACCTACAATTTATTTAATACAAAAATGTATTTGTTTATATTTTAAGTATAACAAAGGGGGATGCATGTACAAAATTGGCCACAATTATTTTTTGCAAAGCTTTCGACAGAGCAGACCTCTCAATTGTCTAACCTTAATGTCCAAACCAATAGAAAAAACACATTTAAAAAGTATATCAGATCGTGTCAGGTCCAACCCTTCTGATTGAGCTTTTGGATGTCTGGATCCCCGACTATAGCTAGAGACCCTACCTTTTCGCGTCAGGGAATCTGCTGAGGCAGTAGGCAGTCTCACAACAGCTACACGAGGCTGACCTGACACTCTCCGCAGCGCTGAGTAGTCGCACAGTGACTGTATGTATTGAGATGACTAGTCGCGAAGAGAATGTTTGTATTTCTTGACAGTATTGAGTGTTTATGTTGAATAAAAGAGTGCACCCATAAATAAAAAGTAGCTTTATAATTATTGTGTAATGGATGGTAAAATTATTCTGATAATAAACCTAAATATTTATTTAGGTTAACTTTACGTATGTATACAGTCATACAACTGTGCAAACAAGTAGTGGTAATGTTTGTTTAAAGAAACTTGACTGATCACTTCACTGGTGACACAAAACTTGGTCAATGTGACCATATTATACAGTAACACAAAGTGTCTTATTACAAAGCAAGGTGTCATTGTGGTAGTCCCAATTAAAAAAAAAAAAAAAAAACACAAAGAATGAAACCATGAAGTACCGGTATATTATACATTATTTATCATTGCAGCATGTAAACAATATACTTTTTTCATGTTGTATATGCACACATGTTCCCCTTGCATAGTAGGTCCTGTGTCACAGACAAAGTCCCCAAATTACAAACTCCAGTTTAACTGACAAAGTCCCAAAGTCACAAACTTCTGTTTTCACCGACAAAGTCCCAGAATCCAATTGTCCAAACACACTACATGTACAAGTTTATGGCTGCGTCTTGCCACGGTACACTGCCAGCCGGGCTGCGAATTTTTTTTCCCAAACAGGTTTGCACAATTTCATGAATTATTCAGTAGTTGCGTTGATCGCTGTACAACACTTAGGTTCTAGGTCTCCTTTTCCCCTTAAATTAAAAATACTCTAAAGATATAAATTTGACTAGGAAAAACGAGGTGACCTACTACAGCAGGATTCGAACCCGGGATCTTTGATCCATAGCCAATCCCACTATCCACTACACTACGTATAGCAGCTCGACAACAGCTGTTCTTTAAAGTGATTTATTGTAACTAGTTAACTAATAACAACAATGCTGTGACGTCACATTACTCGGACACTCTCGATAGAAGTGACATTTAATTGATTGTACACGAACCATCGGTACCGATGGTTCGTGTACAAATCAGAATGGGCCAATAAGAAAACAGCGCCCATAGTTTGTGCGCTGACAGATATAGCCAATAAGAGAGCACACAATCTCCAACGATCCCTGACCATTGCAGCGCTTAACCTCGAGAATTACGCAACTGTATCTAAACAGCAGATGGCTTATACGACTGCGCTGTGAGCGCGCTGTTTAGTAATTCACAAACATGTACTGACCTTCTAGCTTCTAGACTGTGGTTTGGCGCTCGTGTCCTTGTCATTTGACTCTCTGAACACCCATAGCGTTAACTTACACTGTAAAGCGTACAGGTATACTTATGTTTTATAGTTTGTAAGCGAGTTGGACGGCAAACTAAGAAAACGATGTTTTAAACGTTATGCCGTCATTTCCTTTCTGGCAAGAGAATCGGTGCTTACCACATCAATAATACAACTTTTATTGACTGCGACAAAGCTCTTGTTTATCTGGGACACGATAATAGAAGAAAATCAAAGGTTGGGACCAATTCGAAAAGTTTCTTTATTCTAAACAAGGACTGAATGTTCCAAATTACTTTATAAAATCTGGTAATTACATATGAAAGCTTTGAACGAAAAGGTCAAGACAGAAACTCGGAGAATAATTGCGTGGCTAAGAGAACAATGTGAGACCCTCGGGGGAGGGTTTCTTCCCGTTGATAATGGGGTCGATGGTGAACATGAATATAACAATGCTAGAGTCAGACATGAAGACGAAATCCGAGTGATGAAGATACTGAGGTTGACCATGACATACTAGGTCATAGTGTACAATATGAAGACAATGATGAGGTAGAAATAAATGAAGCTGGCCACTTTGAACAAAATGGGCAAAATTACGCCGAGAGGCACGTACTCTTTCGTCGTGACATTAAGAGCTAGAGCGAGAAGCAAAGTCTCCAGAACATGGGCGGACAAAAGCCTATAGGACTCTTTTAGAAAACGGGTCTATACTTCCAAGAGAAGGAAATTCGCTAATATTGCAACAATGGTGCACAACGGGGGAAAAGAAGACTTTTGTTTGGATTTGGCGATGAGCATCACAGAAAATACACACAGGATGGGGGCCGTAGACCCACGATGGAACGACAAACTTTGCACTGATGATGTCATAGATATTTTGAAAAACATTTCAGTAAAATCGAATTGAAGTAAAATTAGCTTGTACGAAGAAGTGTTAAATGTTTCCGTATGTCAGCTGAAAAAAAATTATGCAGACGACAGACACCATGAGCAACAGTAAAGTCAAAACATACTGCACATTTGCGCTCGCACCCCTCTTTTGCTTTCTCGCACCCCTTTTTGCTCTTGCCAACAGTAAAGTCAAAACATACTGCAAATTTGCGCCCGCACCCCTCTTTTGCTTTCTCGCACCCCTTTTTGCTCTTGCCAACAGTAAAGTCAAAACATACTGCACATTTGCGCTCGCACCCCTCTTTTGCTTTCTCGCACCCCTTTTTTGCTCTTGCCAACAGTGAAGTCATAACATACTGCAAATTTGCGCTCGCACCCCTCTTTTGCTTTCTTGCACCCCTGGCCTTGTTGCTCTTGCCAACAGTCAAGTCATAACATACTGCAAATTTGCGCCCGCCCCCTTCTTTTGCTTTCTCGCACCCCTTTTTCTCCGAGTGCCAACATTGAAGTCAAAATATACTGCAAATTTGCGCCCGCACCCCTCTTTTGCCTTTTCGCACCCCCTTTTGCTCTTGCCAACAGTGAAGTCAAAACATACTGCAAATTTGCGCCCGCACCCCTCTTTTGCTTTCTCGCACCCATTTTTGCTCTTGCCAACAGTGAAGTCATAACATACCCGGTACTGCAAATTTGCGCCCGCACCCCTCTTTTGCTTTCTCGCACCCCTTTTTGCTGTTGCCAACAGTGAAGTCAAAACATACTGCAAATTTGCGCCCGCACCCCTCTTTTGCTTTCTCGCACCCCTTTTTGCTCTTGCCGACAGTGAAGCCAAAACATACTGCACATTTGCGCTCGCACCCCTCTTTTGCTTTCTCGCACCCCTTTTTCTCCGAGTGCCAACAGTGAAGTCAAAACATACTGCAAATTTGCGCTCGCACACCTCTTTTGCCTTCTCGCCCCCCTTTTTTGCTCTTTCCAACAGTGAAGTCATAACATTCTGCAAATTTTGGCCCGCACCCCTCTTTTGTTTTCTCGCACCCCTTTTTCTCCGAGTGCCAACAGTGAAGCCAAAACATACTGCACATTTGCGCTCGCACCCCTCTTTTGCTTTCTCGCACCCCTTTTTGCTCTTGTCGACAGTGAAGTCAAAACATACTGCACATTTGCGCTCGCACCCCTCTTTTGCTTTCTTGCACCCCTTTTTGCTGTTGCCAACAGTGAAGTCAAAACATAATGCAAATTTGCGCCCGCACCCCTCTTTTGCTTTCTCGCACCCCTTTTTGCTCTTGCCAACAGTGAAGTCATAACATACTGCAAATTTGCGCCCGCACCCCTCTTTTGCTTTCTCGCACCCCTTTTTGCTCTTGCCAACAGTGAAGTCAAAACATACTGCAAATTTGCGCCCGCACCCCTCTTTTGCTTTCTCGCACCCATTTTTGCTCTTGCCAACAGTGAAGTCATAACATACTGCAAATTTGCGCCCGCACCCCTCTTTTGCTTTCTCGCACCCCTTTTTGCTGTTGCCAACAGTGAAGTCAAAACATACTGAAAATTTGCGCCCGCCCCCTCTTTTGCTTTCTCGCACCCCTTTTTCCGAGTGCCGACAGTGAAGCCAAAACATACTGCACATTTGCGCTCGCACCCCTCTTTTGCTTTCTCGCACCCCTTTTTGCTGTTGCCAACAGTGAAGTCAAAACATACTGCAAATTTGCGCCCGCACCCCTCTTTTGCTTTCTCGCACCCCTTTTTGCTGTTGCCGACAGTGAAGCCAAAACATACTGCACATTTGCGCTCGCACCCCTCTTTTGCTTTCTCGCACCCCTTTTTCTCCGAGTGCCAACAGTGAAGTCAAAACATACTGCAAATTTGCGCTCGCACACCTCTTTTGCCTTCTCGCCCCCCTTTTTTGCTCTTGCCAACAGTGAAGTCATAACATTCTGCAAATTTTGGCCCGCACCCCTCTTTTGTTTTCTCGCACCCCTTTTTCTCCGAGTGCCAACAGTGAAGCCAAAACATACTGCACATTTGCGCTCGCACCCCTCTTTTGCTTTCTCGCACCCCTTTTTGCTCTTGTCGACAGTGAAGTCAAAACATACTGCACATTTGCGCTCGCACCCCTCTTTTGCTTTCTTGCACCCCTTTTTGCTGTTGCCAACAGTGAAGTCAAAACATAATGCAAATTTGTGCCTGCACCCCTCTTTTGCTTTCTCGCACCCCTTTTTGCTCTTGCCAACAGTGAAGTCATAACATACTGCAAATTTGCGCCCGCACCCCTCTTTTGCTTTCTCGCACCCCTTTTTGCTCTTGCCAACAGTGAAGTCAAAACATACTGAAAATTTGCGCCCGCCCCCTCTTTTGCTTTCTCGCACCCCTTTTTCCGAGTGCCGACAGCGAAGCCAAAACATACTGCACATTTGCGCTCGCACCCCTCTTTTGCTTTCTCGCACCCCTTTTTGCTCTTGCCGACAGTGAAGTCAAAACATACTGCACATTTTCGCTCGCACCCCTCTTTTGCTTTCTCGCACCCCTTCTTCTCCGAGTGCCAACAGTGAAGTCAAAACATACTGCAAATTTGCGCCCGCACACCTCTTTTGCTTTCTCGCCCCCCTTTTTGCTCTTGCCAACAGTGAAGTCAAAACATACTGCAAATTTGCGCCCGCACTCCTCTTTTGCTTTCTCGCACCCCTTTTTCTCCGAGTGCCAACAGTGAAGTCAAAACATACTGTAAATTTGCGCTCGCACCCCTCTTTTGCCTTTTCGCACCCCTTTTTGCTCTTGCCAACAGTAAAGTCATAACATACTGCAAATTTGCGCTCGCACCCCTCTTTTGCTCTTTCGCACCCCTTTTTGCTCTTGTCAACAGTAAATTCGCACAACAATAATAACTTTGAACTTACGGATCACACCAAATTAAATGAGGTGACACAGATATATATGGGCGAGCTGCATTGTGAGCTGTGGCGATTTTCTGGAAACAGATAAAAGTGAAATATTCCATTTTATCGATACACTATAACAAACCAAGAAAATGAAGAGTGTGAAGCATCTGGGCATATTATCCGGCGCATTGGTGACAGAAAAATCCTTCAATCCCGAAGAATTTCCCGAATCTTAGAAGCCCCTAAACAGGCAGGTGTTGGCTATAAATTCCGTTTGGCGAAAACGTATTCGTAGTACTCAACTTGCCGCCGAAGAAAGCATGAGACAGCAAGAAAAGTGAGTTGCAGCGACGCTCTACATATTGAAGAGAACCATTGGGAAACAACTAGAAAAAGGCTTGGCGGGAACAAAAAGACTTGTGAAACTTGAGCATCCCTTATGACAATCGGGTAGATGAAGACATATTTGGGTTAAACGCACAGAATAGTTTCCGAAAGGAATACTCTCCAGAGAGCTTTGCTGCCCTAGATCGTTTACTAGGGAAACAGTGGGACTGCAAGACATCAAAAGGCACTGACAGATACGCATACATTCCAATTAGGTTTTAGGCTAATTTCTATGACACAAGAAATTGAAATTATTATTGTTCGCAGTCATTGCTAAACTGGCGTGCAGGAGGACACACTACGTCAAACAGTACACCGTGACGCCAGTAACCTGTTGGAAACCTATAAACACAACCGAGTGTGTCTTTTTCACATTGTCTGTAACTGCATGTAACCATGGAGGAATAATCATGGAGGTTCCTTCTTATTCCTCCATAGTATAATGTACTATACTATATGATTTTTTATATCAAGATTTAATCTCCTTGTATATGGGGGAGTTAAATGCCAGATGAAGGACAACAGCTGTACAAAATTACTATCGCTGGACGTTAAGAGGACCTGTTGGGCATGGCGTATATTCTCATGAAGATTTTCACAAATTTAACAACTAATGTAACATTTGTTTTTGTCAAGTATACTATCAAGCTTTAAATGGTTGAAAATGGTGCACGAACAATTTAATAGGAATATTGAATTGTGGAACTATATATTACCTATAGTAATAGATGCCTTATGCATACTCTTACACGTAAGTATCCACCTGTGGTTTGACAGAATAATTGTCCGAGAGATAACCAGATACCGATACATGAGTTGTGTACAAAAATAAACAACGAAATCTTTGTATGAAAAAGACCCGTTTTTTAGAAGGCATATTATAAATGCTTGAAAAATTGAGCCAAATACACGTTGAATATAGTGAATAAAAGGAAGCTTACTTCTGTGTTGGTTATATCATGGAAGAATAAGAAGGCCCTCCATGGTTATATTGCATGGTTATTGTATTCCCAGAATCTCAGGAATTTGTTTCAGTTATTCAAAGGGATATATGTTAGGTATTAAACAAGGTCCGTTTTGCCTTATCATTTAATTCGTGCATGGCATTCTGTTTAATTAGCCTGCGACAAGGATTGATGTCTCATTTGTTTATTCACGGAGGAACCTTTTTATTTCTCCATGGTTTAATCATTGGTCGTCCAAGTGTCAAAATATCCTGACCAACTGCGTCTGCGATGAGAACAAGTATTTTATACCGAAGTTTGAAACACGGGGATAGGCCCCCTATATAGTATATATAATCTTTATGTATGCCGTAAACATGAGGCCAGTATAGGCCTACTGTCTACAATTCCTCTATGGTACAACTCACAAGTACAGTATCACACCATATCGTATTACGTGTGCATGTATAACACCATATACATGGAGTTTTTTTCTACATGTCTATGCTAACACGAAGTATGTATGGACATGTACATGTACAATGTACAGTTGTACGTGCATAGCGATATTATGTGCGTATTTGACCTCGATCGTGTTTCATCGCACCGTAACGTTATGCAAATCTCGGTAATCGTGGTCACTGTGAGGGCGACGACCACTGGTTTCTTATTGGCTATATCCATCAGCGCACAAACTATGGGCGCTGCTTCTTTATTGGCCCATTCTGATTTGTACACGAACCATCGGTACCGATGGTTCGTGTACAATCAATTAAATGTCACTTCTATCGAGAGTGTCCGAGTAATGATGTTTTATTCCGATGAATAAACATAACTTCTCATCCAAACTACTGAATAATTCATGAAATTGTGCAAACCTGTTTGGGAAAAAAAAATTCGCAGCCGGGCTGTTGAAGTACGCCCTCTGCTTCTTTCCCTCCGCCGTCTGTCTTGTGCCACAACCTGCTGCCTCCAGCTCCTGCATCACGCCTGCATCACGTCTGCATCACGCCTGCATCACGCCTGCATCACGCCTGCATCACGCCTGCATCACGCCTGCATCACGCCTGCATCACGCCTGCATCACGCCTGCATCCCTCTAGGCTCCAGGTACAACCCTGTGCTGGTTGTCCTCCCCGTCCAAGTCTGCGTTCTGCAAGTTTGGTAGCGTTCCCTCGTGATATTGTGCAGAGTGAGACAAGCCTTGGCTATTCTGGTGCCCTTGATTGGGGATGTGCCAAGGGTGGTAAAGAGGCATCTAAAGCAGTTGACCAGGGTGCCAAATGCGTTCTCACAACCCTGTAAGCCCGCGATGTCCTGTAGTTGAAGATGCGCTCTTCTCGGCACAGGTAGCGATGGAAGTAAGGCTTCATAAGGTATGGCCAAAGGGGAAGGCGTCATTCCCCACAATGAAGTAAGACATATCCTAGTCATCATTGAGGATTAGATCCGGGCGCGGGAAGCCAATGGTTGAAAATCCCACGTCGGCACACAGAAATGTATAGTCATAGTCTACTAAAGCCAATGATTGCGACATGTTTCCTGTTCAAGGCGGCGCAACAGTGGGGGTAATTCCAGCGGTCACAAAATCTCTCTGCCACAGGGTGCCAGGTATCTGGAGTAGAGGATGTCTGGAACTGCTCACTTTTGAATTCCTTCACTATCGCATTGCACACTTGTGGCAAAAATAATGAGATGATGTTATTTACCACTCTGAAGGCGAATGCCAGCGAATGGTAGCTGCTGCGTAATGCAGCGTAATGGCTAATTCAGCCATGGTGCCCTCTGCCTGAAAATGAAACAAACATAAGAAAAAAGAGTAGTGAGAAGTAGCAATTTGACCAGTTCGCGCCGGGAATATTTTAACATCACCGAGCCGAGGGGCGGGATTATTTTTAACGAAACTCGATCCAAAGCTGGTTCAGGCCGATAGTGCCGGGAAGCACACCCACACATTTCCGGCCTTGCTCGCTGCTGACAGTCATTTCCGAACTTGAACTTGGTGTGTTTATGCGTCATCTGTTTTGAATTTGTGAAAAACTTTGCGTTTATATACGTCATCCGGCACGAACTGGTTAACAAGAAAGTCTGTATTGGCCTCCCTCGTAATCTACGAGACCTCCTTGCTGGAGCCGAAGTTCCCAGCTTGGATGCAGCTCTCCCATCCAGCACGGAACTTTAAAGTGCAGTTCCAGATGTGTGGTTTGCCAGATCCACATCCAGGAGTCTGACTCTTTTTTTTTGGCCACTCTTCTGGTACTACTCATAGAATTATTGGTAACATCACTTGCAGTACATCGAATGTCATATATCTCATCTCTTGCAGGTTTTGTGGAGTTCAGTATGTCGGAGCGCCAGTAGTAATAATTACGTCCTCTTGCGTTCGTGACCTTCGACCCTTCTGTCTTGGTTCTATCGTTTATTGCTCAATGTGCGTTCTCGCCTTAGCTCATTAAAGTCCCATTATACCCGATAAGTCGATTACCCAATAAGGCGTGGTGGCAGCGTTTTGAGACGAATAGCTGAGATTTATTTTTGACAAAATTGTTACAAAAGCTTTGATGGCTGAGTGGGGTACAGCTACCTACCCTGTCTTCAAAAAGTCTTTTCTTAAGTTTGGAAAGTTCTGGGTGGGGTGGGGGGGTATCCCTCGAAGTACCCCAAAATTCAGTTTTATTTGACAAAATTGTTACGAATCTGAAAACACTTGGCCAATGTTGAGTAAGGTCCATATATCCAGAATCGCCAACTTAAGACAAAATTATATTCTGGAAAGGTCACTTAAGACAAGGTCAAAGGTCAATTTGCACCAAATGACCTTTCATACAAGTTTGTGTGAGACTACCTAAAATAACCAAAACCACATGAAAAATGTAGAATTTGATCCACATGTAAAAAATAACAAACTTAAGATAAAATTATGTTCTGGAAAGGTCACTTAAGACAACACGCTAATTAGTGCTAATTAGGGTTTTATTTGACAAAATTGTTACAAATCTGAAACCACATGGAAAATGTTAAGTAAGGTCCATACAACCAGAATCACCAACTTAAGACAAAATTATATTCTGCAAAGGTCACTTAAGACAAGGTCAAAGGTCAATTTGCACCAAATGACCTTTCATACAAGTTTGTGTGAGATAAAACCTAAAATAACCAAAACCACATGAACAATGTAGAATTTGATCCACTCCACATGTACAAAATAACCAACTTAAGACAAAAATAGGTTCTGGAAAGGTCACTTAAGACAAGACGCTAATTAGTGCTAATTTATACAAGTTATGTGTGAGATATAACCTACAATAACCAAAACCGAAATGTACCGTGACATGTAGTTTGGTATTACCATTTGTTATACTATTATAAAGTATCAGATGCACCACTCACTAGGTTCTTTGCCTGGAGCAGGCAGTTCGCCAAAACCAGAACAAAAATGTCTAAAAAGCGAGACTCGTCAGGTGCGGTTCGCTCAGACCATGGTTAGGTTTCGTCTCGAGACTGCACGACCTGCCCCATAAGAACTGTTACGTAGTGTTGGAGAGAGAGAAAAAAACAAATGTAAACATAAATTTAGGCGGAGGGGGGGGGGGGGGGGGGGGGTGGGGAGGGGGGCCAACAAAGTGCGCCACCAACGTTGAAATGTATCTCATTCATTCTTCCACGCTCATGAGCCACACATCTCACACAGTAAATACGTATAGATCGTTTTTAAATTGAAATATGTTGTAGCCATATATCTTGCCTTTATCCATAGGAAGATATAGGATGGCAACCAATAAACAACTGCACTTATTCACAGTTTCGTTAACCCCATCACTAAAGATTTTATTCACACGCACGGGACGGCTAAACCATGCAGAATTGAATCCGGTGCTGGTGTTCACTCTGAAAGTGCCATCCGACTTGTTTACATCCTGGCGACATGTTTATCTCAGAATGACGACATAATAGAGGCAAAATGACGACATCCTTTGATATTTGTTCGCGTAATGGCGACATCCTAAGATAATATATCGCGTGATGACGACATCCTGAAAGTACGATGACGACATTCTGATATAAGATATCGCGGGATGACGACATGCTAAAAGTAGGATAACGACTTCCTGAAAAAAATATATCCCGGGATGACGACATGCTGATAGTAGGATGATGACATCCTTAGATAATATATCTCGGGATGACAACATACTGAAAGTATAGGATGATGACATCCTGAGATAATATATCCCGGGATGACGACATGCTGAAAGTATAATAACGACTTCCTGAAATAATATGTCGCGGGATGACGACATACTGAAAGTGGGATGAAGAAGGATATTCTAGTATTTTTGAAAAGGTACGGAGCTCTGGAAGTGCCATCCGACTTGTTTACATCCTGACATATTTTATCTCAGGATGACGACATAATGGAGGCAAAGTGACATATTTGTTCGCGTAATGGCGACATCCTGAGATAATATATCGCGTGATGACGACATGCTGAAAGTAGGATGACGACATCCCGAGATAACATATTGCGGGATGACGACATGCTAAAAGTAGGATGACGACATCCCGAGATAATATATCGCGGGATGACGACATCATGAGATAATATATCGCGGGATGACGACATGTTGAAAATAGGATGACGACATCCTGAGATAATATATCGCGGGATGACGACATATTGAGATAATATATCCCGGGATGACGACATGCTGCTGAAACTATGTAGGATCCTGATTAGATTAGGAAGCTTAAAGTGACCATCCGCGTTTCCGCGTCTCTGAGATAATTTATGGACCACTTCGCTCTGGTAAGCTTTACTTTGGCTGTCCAAATCCTCCGATTTCAGCCGGAAACAAATGAAGGCTTACTCCATCCTTAGTAGTTTTGCTACATGTACACCTAGCAGCTACGCACCTTGTCGGCATGACTGAAAACTGTTGTATGTTTACCCTTATTCAGAATGAAAAAAACATGTAAAGACGGACACTTGGTGCAATGCGCGCAGTCAGCATACGATAGGCCGGGTAGCAGCGCGGCGAGTCTCTGCCTCGATTTTCGTCATACCCCTCGCGAGGTTTTATGTTAATGAGGCTTCCCTTTGAGGGGCGGAGTGGTTTGACCAAATTTAAAAAAAATATTTTCAACACAACTACACACATAATGTTGTTGTCAACATTATACTTTATTGATTTAAGCCAAAAACAATCCGTATTACATGTTTCCTTTAATCAATCCGTATGGTAGGCTTTGTCTATTTTCGTGACGCTGTTGCTTTGGCCACGACGCTTTGACTTTGGTCGTGACAGTTGTGGGCCACTGTAGTATTTCGTTAAAAGACGTCTTCTTGAGAGATACGATTTAATATCATGGAAAGACGTCTTTCCGAGATACGATATCACGGAAAGACATATTTTTATCTCAGTATTCCGTCTTTCTGAGATAAATTATCTCAGAAACGCGGAAACGCGGAAACGCGGATGGTCACTTTAAGCTTCCGTATTGCTGATCTAATCAGGATCCTACATAGTTTCAGCAGCATGTCGTCATCCCGGGATATATTATCTCCGGATGTCGTCATCCTACTTTCAACATGTCGTCATCCCGCGATATATTATCTCAGGATGTCACCCGCCATTACGCGAACAAATATCAAAGGATGTCGTCATTTTGCCTCTATTATGTCGTCATGCATCCTGAGATAAAATATGTCAGGATGTAAACAAGTTGGATGGCACTTCCAGAGCTCCGTAAAAAACGATCCTCCGCGTCGTTTTTGAGTAGTGGTCCCGTGAACTCCAGCACCGGATTCAATTCTGCTTGTTTTCCTTACCCGTGCGTGTAAATAAAATCCTTAGTGATGGGGTTAACGAAACTGTGAATAAGTGCAGTTGTTTATTAGTTGCCACCCTGTATTTTTGTATGGATAAAGGCAAGATACATGGCAACAACATATTTAAATTTAAAAACATTCCTTTGTGTCGTTTTTGATTAGTGGTCCCGTGAACTCCAGCACCGGATTCAATTCTGCTTGTTTTCCTTTCCCGTGCGTGTAAATAAAATCCTTAGTGGTGGGGTTAACGAAACTGTGAATAAGTGCAGTTATTTATTGGTTGCCACCCTGTATTTTTTTATGGATAAAGGCAAGATACATGGCTACAACATATTTTAATTTAAAAACATTTCTCAGTGTCGTTTTTTAATAGTGGTCCCGTGAACTTAAGCACGCACCGGATTCAATTCTGCGGTATGTCCCGACTGGGACACCGTAGAAATTTGTGTAGGTTCGAATGTGCGGCTGAATCTGGTGCCAGCTTGACGATTGAATCTGGTGTTGAATCTGGTGCTAGCTTGACACTGCCCGTTGCGACGTCATCGATTTAAAGACCAAAAACAGGTCTTTCGAGGCCTAATTTCACCCCTTTGTTGTATTCCTTTGCTCCGACAAGGTGGAATTTTGAATTCGCAGTGGTTTAATTTATATGTAAGGGAATTTTCATTCTGCAACACGAAAAACGGGGACGTAACACGGCCTATGAGTACTGACCTCGCCGGGGTTACGATACGAACAGTTCATTGAACTTCGATGTAATCCACAATCTTGTAACTCTCGAGTTTGCGGAACAGGGATAGATTTACAGAAATTGGGCGAGATTTTACCTGTTTTTTGGGGCGCACAGTCCGGGTGAGTTGATAAAATAGAGACAGACGAAATTTGGAGGTAGATATTGTGTTGTAGTTTTGGGAGTTATTGAACGTAGCTAGACCGAGTTACTGGCCTCTAGTTATCGCTTTTTTAACATTTGGGCATTATCTTGCGCTACTAGAGGCCGAGCCAGAAGATATTGAAATCCTATAAGCTCTAGAAACGTGGTTCAAAATGTCGCAAAAATCCACACAAATACTTGACAAAATACCTCTTAATCGTCTAAATAACCTTCCATATGTGTCCAAGCTGAGTTAACGAACTTCTAAGGTATTCACGATCAATTCTTGACCTGCAAATCAAGGAAATTCGACGCCAGTTTTCCAGCGCGTACTGAACTTTTGCATGGCCGCCATTTTTATGATGAGCAAAACGAGCATTGTGGGTATTCTGTGACGTCACTGCCAAAGTGCGTGCCGACCGTACCACTATACGCGGGGTGCTCTGCGATGTCACAGGTCATTGTATCGCGCGCGCAACGCGATACTCCGACCTGTGACCATAGATATAGAATTAAAATAACTAGATCGGCCGCGCGTACAATACGCTGGTTCAGCCTGCGCACTGCCATTAATCACGTGCTGACGGCAACGCGCACAATTTGAAATGATGTGACGAGCATGCTTTCGACGACCAAACACACATTTTGACTAGCACGAGACGAACTAAACGTCTTTATTTCCGGATACTGTAGTCTGTTTCCATCTTTTTTAGAATAGGCCTAACGTTTGCCGAGTATTTCTAATGGTGTAGATGAAATGGTGATTAATTGTGCAGCAGCTATATGTAAAAGCCGAGGGAGGAGAAAAGAACCTGGAGGACAATCTCTCCCTAAACTGAGATACCATAGGTAAGTACATGTACACTTATCATATGCCTGCACTACAGTTGGGGTAAATGCTAGGCCTAATTTGTTGGGGGAAAAAAGAAAGAAAAGAAATTTAGATAGATTACTGACACCAACGGCAAAGCAAACCGTAGGCCCTACTGACTGGACAGTCATTTACCATAGCATAGATAGGCTTATTTCTTAATAGGCTGATAGGCTACTGACATCATTTGAATTCATACTCGTAACAGACATTCAACGCTAAGTTGCAGAGTTATTTTCAAGTGTGAAATGCAAACAAGAAAACATTAAAGCTCATATTAACCTATAGACCCTATTGCTTCTGTTGTTTTCATCTCAGATTTCCCCTCAAGGACACAAAGAGAATGAGCATTTGGTTGCACAGAGTTAAGAGGAAACTACCAATTGGCAAACCTTGGCACCCAACCGAACATGACATGTTATGCAGCGACCATTTTTCTGCCGAGTGCTTTGAGGTTCGATGGGGTAAAACATATCTTCGCGATAACGCCTCGCCATCATTGTTTGAGGACTACCCAAGTCATTTAAAGCATGTAAGATCAATACAAAACAAAGAACTAACATTTGAATGTTAATTATATTTATTTCATTATTGTAAAACGAACGTTGAATTGCTTTTAAAATATGATTGTTGTTTAAACTAACCGATAGTGTATCATAAGTGTATTTATTACAAGCGGTCGTAAAAAGAAATTGCAAGATTCAAACATGCCTCGTCAATAAAAATAGGTAGGCTACATAGTGTGTAACAGAGCTTATCAAACAACATGTTGTTAAGCTCACCGCTCTTAAATTTTTTATTTGTTTTCCCTCTCTTTCCTCCTGAAAAGTGTGAAATACAAAAAGAGCATAATTAATCTTGCAATAATTTCCCTTTAAATATAGAGTAAATGTGATCTCTTCGAAGATGGCCTAAAGCCCCTAAAGAAGAGTAAAAGGCCAGCCATCAAAGACGAAACTTCACTTGCCCCCTCACCACCAAAATCATGTCATCTAAACGACCACGACTACTCACGGCCACCAGAGATGGATCTACCACAAAGTGTGGTAGAACAAATCACGAGTCTAAAAAAAGATTCAAAGAGCTCAAACGTACAAATAGCCGTTTGTCCAAGAAGCTTACATCAGTGAAACAAGTTGTGCTTTCTTTGAAGAAAGAATGCCTCGTCACAAGCGACAGGGCTGAGACGATGGAGTCGAATTTCTCTAATTTGCAGTTGGAATTCCTTGATAAGAGGCACGACTCGTCAGAAGATAACCAGAGCTACAGCGATGAGATGAAAAACTTCTCCCTGTATCTTTACTACTGCTCCCTCAAAGCGTATGAGTTTATCAGGAAAGAGATCAAGTTGCCTTCTGTACGCACTGTGAGGAGATGGCTTGCTACAATATCCTGCTACCCTGGCTTTACTAAAGAGGCATTGGATGCCATTAGAGAAAAGCATGCATCTTCTGAGCACGAAACCCTTGTTTGCCTCATGGTGGATGGAATGAGCATCCGAAAGCAGGTGGAATTTGATGGATCTTGTTACGTAGGGTACGTTAAACAAAATGCCACTTTGTTAAAATGGAAATTTTGTAGAGTGATTACTTGTCATCATAATAGTGCTGCTAAAGGTTGTTTATTCTATTTTCCATTTTACAAACAGATACGAAAATCAGCTGTTGTCTTGCTACTGAATGCATAGTTCTGATGGCAGTTGGAATGAATGACAATTGGAAACTTCCAATTGGATACTTTCCTGTAGCAAAAATGTGCGCTGAGACACAGATGCGACTGATCACAGAGGCCTTGGTTCTGTTGTGGGATATCGGAGTGACAGTTGTGTCATTAACTGGTAAGTTTACTACTACTACTTCAGTATAAATCAACCAAGGGGTGGCATGGAAATGTTACAGTTTTGATATACCAACATCTCGTTGTCCACAGGTGACGGATTGAGTGCGAACCTTGCAACAGCAAAGCTCCTTGGAGTTGTCTTAGACCCCCCTCATAGTATGCAAACGTGGTTTCCACATCCATGTAATCCGCTGGAAAAAGTATGGTACATACTCGATGCCTGCCATATGCTCAAACTCATGCGCAACTTACTTGGTTCTTGGAAAGTCATCTTGGATGGAGAGGCCAACTCATATGGTGAGCTTAATTTTCTAACTTCATTTTGTTTTAACCTACATTCCCTGTACTACAAAAATGAAGAAATAAACACTTAAATAAATAAATTAATTAATCAATAATACCCACAAAATGGATAAATTAAAAAAATTAATAAATGAAAAATAAATCGCACATTATTTTGTAAATTTAGTGTGTTGGCAGTTCATTGAAAACCTTCATCAAACCCAAGATGCAGAAGGGCTCCGAGCAGCAAACAAGCTCCGTTCAGCAAAAAAAACAATGGCAAAAGCAGAAGATGAAAGTATCATTGGCCGCACAGACGATCAGCAACTCGGTGGCAACAAGTTTAGAGTTTCTGAGAGATCTGGGTCAACCAATGTTTCGAGGCTGCGAGGCAACTACAAAGTTCCTTCGAATTATTGACAGGTATAATCCAGTTTTCGTCGTTATGGAAAACTAAAATGGATTTCCTTAATTTTATGTTTCGATCCGCTCTGTGTAATCTTACATTATTGTATGCTTCCAGATTGTTTGATATCTGTAATTCAAGAAATCCCTCTGCAAAAGGTTTCAAAGAATCTTTAAAGCTCACCAACTTGGCGTCATGGCGACCATTCATGGAGAGGGCTAAGCTGTACCTGATGAATTTGAGGGACATCAAGGGTATTCCCATCATCGATACACGAAAGAAGACGGCACTGGTCGGCTTTATTGCTGATATTCAGTCCATCAATGGTATCTTTCAAGACCTATGTTGAGGGTCCACAGCCCAAACTGAAGTACGTCATATTAAGCATTAAAAATTTTAATATTTGTAACATTATTATGTAATAATATTTAGATTCGTTTATCTCGTAACATCCCATTGATGTAAAAGTATATCTGGCGACAATGGACAAGTATGTAGAAATGCAATTAACTGGCATGTTTTACAATGTTTCCAGGTATTTGTTGACTTACAAATTGAGCCAAGACCACCTGGAGCTCTTCTTCGGTGCTATCAGAGGTAGAGGAGGGCACAACAATAACCCATCTGTTATCCAGTTCAGGTGCGTATGTTAAACCATGTAAAACTAGAAATGACGAATATTTCGTGGAGGGGAGGTAAAGTGGCTGTGTTATGTATGTATTGGCACTCTTGAGTTGTATACTGATTTGATTTGCTTAAATTCTGTCATACAGACGAGCGTACCGACAGCTCCTGTTGTGCCACATCAATCCGCCGCCATCAAACACAAACTCAACGGTACAGGATGACACGACCCTACTGTCCCTAACCCCAGCTACAGATGTCATCGCGACCATACCTGGAGTACCTCCTGAACTCAGTGAGTTTAATTGCAATGTGGTTGCATATATAGCAGGTTTCGTGATAAGAAAAATCGTCAAATCAATCAGCTGCACCGAATGCATGGAGGCTCTAGTCAAACTTCCTACAACTCCTCATCACTACGACAGGCATCTACATCTAATCCAACTACGAGATAACGGGGGGTTGATATACCCATCTGATGACGCCGTGGCCGTTTGTAAAGCTTCGGAGAGAGTGTTCCGTATGTATAATGGTACCACCACACCGTCACCTATGGCCAACCTTATGGAGACCATGGTAGGAAGAGCAGCCCAAGATATGATTGGGAGTGGTGTGTTTTCGTCACCACAGCACACCCTTTATCCATCTATTTCTTTCCTCCACGATCCATCACATGGAGAGAGCCTGGTAACCAGCATCGCTAGCCAGTATCTTCGAGTCAGAGCGTATGACTTCGGGAAAAAAACAACAGAGAAACTTCAAGGCCAGAAAGTACGAAGCGTGTATTCTAAGTTGGTTTTGTTCAAAGGGCAATAAAAATGACAAAGGACATGACTGGTTTCAGACGATTAGTGATAGTTTTTTGACATAATTTTGTAGTCAACATTTAAAAGACTAATAGGACGCCAGTTTTTAAAATCATAACGGCTCCCCAAGTTCTTAAAAATAAGTTTGACCAGAGCGGAATTCATAAAATTGCTCAAAACCCCTTTATTGAAACAGTCATTGTATAATTCCAAGATGTCATTACCAAGAATAGGCCTATGCCAAAACATTTGGTAAAATTATACCGTGAGGCCGTCTATACCTGAACTTTTGTTTTTGTTCATTTGAAAGAGAGCATTTTTATCTCTTCTTCGGTGATTTTTTGTATCCGAATCTTTAAGGATACTTTCAGGAATTGCCTTAGCTTCAATGTTCGACACAATTTCATCTAAATGGGCTTTGGATACATTTTCTGAATTGTACAGGTTTCTATAGAACTCATTAGCAACATCGATCAATTATTCATTTATTTATTTATTTGTTTATTTATTTATATATTTAATAATTTTGTCATTATTTAATTTCATTTTTTTTATCTTTATTATTTTTGTAAACTTTTTTTTTAAAATATTTTTTAATATAAAAATTCTTTAAATTGTTTTAGAAGGGGGTGTGTTCTTTATTGAGAATTTCATAGTACATGGAGCGTCTTTTCGATAATTATGAATTCGTTGTAGCATCTCTATAATCTATCTTGTTTTCAGAGTAGCTGTCATGTCTTATGTTCGTCTGTTCTTTTGTTTGCATGTCTGTCTGTTTGTTTTGTTTCTTTGTTTGTTTGTCTGTCTGTCTGTTTGTTTTTGTACAAGCTTCTACTTATCAAAACAGCCACATACTCTTATTATTACATTTATCACTGCTTACTGCTACTTAATGTTTTTTTGCTCTACTCCATAGCTACATGTATACTTGTCGACCTTTTCATAGAAGTATGGAAATAAATGTGTATCTAAATTGAACTGAATTAATTGAATTAAAAAACTTTACTAGTTAATTGGTTAGTTTGAACTGCATCGTAGCTACCCACGAAAATGTTAAGTTAATGTTAAGACGATCGTTTAATATGCGCCCTACTTGTTAGTAACACAAAATTGGCATTGCCAATTATTTTTATTCTGCGCGTTGCCGTCAGCACGTGACATTTTACCGCGTCCATGGCGAACCAAAACTGTTCTACACAGGCAATGGCGCGTATGTACGCGCGGCCGATCTAGTTATTTTAATTCTATATCTATGCCTGTGACATCGCAGAGCACCCCGCGTATAGTGGTACGGTCGGCACGCACTTTGGCAGTGACGTCACAGAATACCCACAATGCTCGTTTTGCTCATCATAAAAATGGCGGCCATGCAAAAGTTCAGTACGCGCTGGAAAACTGGCGTCGAATTTCCTTGATTTGCAGGTCAAGAATTGATCGTGAATACCTTAGAAGTTCGTTAACTCAGCTTGGACACATATGGAAGGTTATTTAGACGATTAAGAGGTATTTTGTCAAGTATTTGTGTGGA
This sequence comes from Crossaster papposus, assembly GCA_037893245.1. Lineage (NCBI taxonomy): Eukaryota > Metazoa > Echinodermata > Asteroidea > Velatida > Solasteridae > Crossaster > Crossaster papposus. Next base: position 342,507 of record JBAIAA010000784.1, on the reverse strand, counting down.
TTTTTGCGACATTTTGAACCACTTTCTAGAGCTTATAGGATTTCAATATCTTCTGGCTCGGCCTCTAGTAGCGCAAGATAATGCCCAAATGTTAAAAAAGCGATAACTAGAGGCCAGTAACTCGGTCTAGAACGTAGCGTAGTTTGTGTTCCACAACAACAGCGTATAGTTCGTGTTCCACAAGGTATCGGGACGACTCGTACCCGGGACGACTCGTACCCGGGACGACTCGTACCCGGGACGACTCGTACCCGGGACGACTCGTACCCGGGACGACTCGTACCCGGGACGACTCGTACCCGGGACGACTCGTACCCGGGACGACTCGTACCCGGGACGACTCGTACCCGGGACGACTCGTACCCGGGACGACTCGTACCCGGGACGACTCGTACCCGGGACGACTCGTACCCGGGACGACTCGTACCCGGGACGACTCGTACCCGGGACGACTCGTACCCGGGACGACTCGTACCCGGGACGACTCGTACCCGGGACGACTCGTACCCGGGACGACTCGTACCCGGGACGACTCGTACCCGGGACGACTCGTACCCGGGACGACTCGTACCCGGGACGACTCGTACCCGGGACGACTCGTACCCGGGACGACTCGTACCCGGGACGACTCGTACCCGGGACGACTCGTACCCGGGACGACTCGTACCCGGGACGACTCGTACCCGGGACGACTCGTACCCGGGACGACTCGTACCCGGGACGACTCGTACCCGGGACGACTCGTACCCGGGACGACTCGTACCCGGGACGACTCGTACCCGGGACGACTCGTACCCGGGACGACTCGTACCCGGGACGACTCGTACCCGGGACGACTCGTACCCGGGACGACTCGTACCCGGGACGACTCGTACCCGGGACGACTCGTACCCGGGACGACTCGTACCCGGGACGACTCGTACCCGGGACGACTCGTACCCGGGACGACTCGTACCCGGGACGACTCGTACCCGGGACGACTCGTACCCGGGACGACTCGTACCCGGGACGACTCGTACCCGGGACGACTCGTACCCGGGACGACTCGTACCCGGGACGACTCGTACCCGGGACGAGTCGTACCCGGGACGAGTCGTCCCGGGTACGAGTCGTCCCGGGTACGAGTCGTCCCGGGTACGAGTCGTCCCGGGTACGAGTCGTCCCGGGTACGAGTCGTCCCGGGTACGAGTCGTCCCGGGTACGAGTCGTACCCGGGGACGACTCGTACCCGGGGACGACTCGTACCCGGGGACGACTCGTACCCGGAACGACTCGTACCCGGAACGACTCGTACCCGGAACGACTCGTACCCGGAACGACTCGTACCATGTACTTTCCGGTTTCTTTTATAGATGTAATTGACAAATCAGAAGATGTGGAAAATTAAAGTCGTTCAGTTTTTGGAAATTGCCAGTGGTGACAATCATACAAGCAGGATATTGTTCTTGAGAGATTCTGGCAGCTGGCCGATGATCGCGGAGTTTGCCGAATTCAGAAGGAGCTATAGCAATCATGAGCTTCGTAACTTATTTGATCTTCATTTATTGAGAAAACGTATCTCTCAAATAATTGGACTGCTTCCTTAAAATTATAAAAATGTTATATACGTCACCTTCTACAGTTTTCATGACATTAAAGTTCTGGGCGAAGTTTGCTCGTAACTTATTTGATCTTTTTGTTTAACAGTAGTTTCAGACACGCATATTACATTGTGTTACGTCTAGAACACATCATTAAATGCGTGTTTGGATATTTCATTTTACGTACCTCGCCAAGACACGCGTTTTTTCTTGCTTGTTAACCCGTGTTTGAAACATAGTTTTTCCCGACTGATGGGTACCGATTCATTATAAAATGTTACATAATTATGTCACCAAGCTACAGTTAGCATAATAATAGGTTGAAAATAAGTACGATAACGTTTGGCACAAGTATTAAGTAAGGCACAATAACTGGGGTTGATTTACGAGTACGCTGCACATACAGTGTTTAATTTTCCAGCCGTGTACGAGTTGTCTTGGGTACGAGTTTTCCCGGGTACGAGTTGTCCCGGGTACGAGTTGTCCCGGGTACGAGTTGTCCCGGGTACGAGTCGTCCCGGGTACGAAGTGTCCCACATTCTTCCACAACAACGCGGGCTTAAGTTTACAGTCTTCGTCTTCGCCCCATCGCCACTTCGCCCCATCGCCACTTTGCCCCCATCGCCACTTTGCCCCATCGCCACTTTGCCCCATCGCCACTTTGCCCCATCGCCACCACGCCCCATCGCCACCACGCCCCATCGCCACCACGCCCCATCGCCACCACGCCCCATCGCCACCACGCCCCATCGCCACCACGCCCCATCACCCCTTCGGATTTTTAACCCTTCGGATTTTTAATGAAATTATTATATTCTGAGCAAATTCTACGATAAAGAAACAAATTGAGGGGTTCATACAATTATTATGTTCAGCAAAGTTGCTATAAAAAACACGTTCCAGATGTCTTGTAATTGGGCTAGCGGGATTCGTGAGGGAAAGAATTCCATACATTGCCGCTACTCATTCATTCCTTAACAACGAAACTCGACCCGAAGCGTTTTCAGGCTGATAGTGCCGGGAAGCACACCCATGCATTTCCGGCCTTGCGCGCTGCTGACATACATTTCCGAACTTGAACTTGGCGTGTTTATGCGTCATCCGTTTTGAATTTTGGGAAATTTTTGCGTTTATATACGTCATCCGGCGCGAACTGGTTAAGGGACTTGAAAAGTACCACAAGTTGTAAATCTGATGAAGAAACACCAATTTAGGAGTAAACAAAGTTAAAGTAACTCTTTGAAAATACTTTGTGCAGGAGGTCTGAGAGGCGGCGTGGCCGTGTATGGAATTCTTCCCCTCAGTTTATTGCAATTATTAAATTGTATAATATAAATTATGAATTATCATAAAAGGGGGGGGGGGGGGGGGGAAGAAACAGTAAGGATAAAAATTTAACTAATTGTTTCGGCTGTTTGAAATGACTCTGTAACTTGTGGTGGCGTAATGATGTTCCTAAATGTTGGTGTTCGATCAAGACTATAAACCAAGTTACGACTGAATCGGACCTCTAGTTCTTGTAATACGTCATTAAATTTCTGTGGACAGTAGGGTCTACACCCTACGAAACAAAAATATGTATACAATTATGTAGGCCTATTACTTGGGTAATAACAGTGCGAGGACCCGGTTATTACTGCGTGATAATGACCGGTAATGGATCGAGCCGAAGGCGAGGTCCATTACCAGCGGTCATCCCCCAACCCGGTCATTATCACGCATTAATAAATACATAGGAGAGTTCATAGCTTTTGATTGGTAGAGACTCGATGTGGAGGGCATTATCACGCAGTAATTGACCGGGCTTTCAAAAATTAAAGCAAATTCTCTGTTTTTTCCTAAATAAAAAGGTATTTATTAAAGGGAATAACAGGGCGAGGACCCGGTCATTACTGCGTGATAATTGACCGGGTTGGGCGATGACCAATCGGTATATTGGTCATCGCCCAACCCGGTCAATTATCACGCAGTAATGATCGGGTCCTCGCCCTGTTATTCCCTAAGTAATAACCGGGTCCCTGCACTGTTATTACCTTTAATAAATACCTATTAACAAGAAGAATTGTGAAAATGCTCCAAATTTCGTGACTTTGCTTTCGGCGATATTTCCAGCGTTTTGTGTTCATGTTTAGGGGCCATGTTTTAGCTCATGCATGGTACCCTGTCTCTTCAATATGTGTTGTTATTATAACCCATACTTTGAGACCAGACTGGCTGACCACTGATGCCCACCGTGCATAGCAACACGCTAGCGTTAACAGACGACACGCGCCTTTTGAAAAATGTGGCAACAGGGGCGGAGTGGCAACAGGGGCGGAGTGGCAACAGGGGCGGAGTGGCAACAGGGGCGGAGTGGCAACAGGGGCGGAGTGGCAACAGGGGCGGAGTGGCAACAGGGGCGGTGTGGCAACAGGGGCGGTGTGGCAACAGGGGCGGAGTGGCAACAGGGGCGGAGTGGCAACAGGGGCGGAGTGGCAACAGGGGCGGAGTGGCAACAGGGGCGGAGTGGCAGTGGGGGCGGAGTGGCAGTGGGGGCGGAGTGGCAATAGGGGCGGAGTGGCAATAGGGGCGGAGTGGCAATAGGGGCGGAGTGGCAATAGGGGCGGAGTGGCAGTGGGGCGGAGTGGCAGTGGGGCGGAGTGACCGACAACCCAATGCGGTATCGTTCCACTAGGCCATGTATGATGTAGGCGCAGGATCATGGCAGCGGTCGTTGGACGCAAAGTATTTTCAAAGAGTTACTTTAACTTTGTTTACTCCTAAATTGGTGTTTCTTCATCAGATTTACAACTTGTGGTACTTTTCAAGTCCCTTAACCAGTTCGCGCCGGATGACGTATATAAACGCAAAAATTTCCCCAGATTCAAAACGGATGACGCATAAACACGCCAAGTTCAAGTTCGGAAATGTATGTCAGCAGCGGGCAAGGCCGGAAATGCGTGGGTGTGCTTCCCGGCACTATCAGCCTGAACACGCTTCGGATTGAGTTTCGTTAAAAATAATCCCGCCCGTGGGCTCGGCAATGTTAAAATAATTCCGGCGCGAACTGGTTAAATACAAAATATCTTCTCGTAGCCCACAGGGCCCCAGTTACTTTGCAAACAAATGAATGCAGCCTTTGATCGGATTGTCATGATTACATTTTTGTTGTTTGTCCAGATCCAATAAAAATTAAAAGATGTGTAAAGAAGCCTGGAAAGCCTGGCGGAACCTGAATGGCTTGTTTGCTGTCTACAAACCTTCAGGCTTGCAACCTAAAGGTGTTAAGCAAATGGTACAGAGTGCTCTTGTTGAAGGTATGTACTCTTCATTTTAATAGCCTGCCCTAGTCTGAGTAACTTGGCAAATCAGATTGGTTTAGCGGTTCTTTTTACGCTATCCACCGTTTTAATCCTGCCTGGACTAATTTATGTATATTGGGTTTTCAGTCCGATTCCAATGGTTTATACCTCAGAATATTATTTGGGGGTTATCCTTCTACCTCAAAAAGTGCAAGTTTTTCACATTGTTTTCTCTCACTTATCCATCCTGTAATTGCCGCTGGTGCAGTTGAATGTTGAAGGAAATGATTTTAAAAAAAACACCTTGAAGCCTAGCCTGTGCTAGTCCAAGTAACTTGGACCCAAATATCACTTTTTTCAACATTTGGACATGGTCGGGTGATATTAGTGTCCAAGCAAGAGCCCTTCGGATCGCTGTATGAAATGTCTGCACATCGATCCCCCATGACCTCCCACACTTTTCCCCAAAAATGTCACGAAAAACGGCCACTTACACAAATGCTCCTTGTCCCCAGTAGGCACTAAGGATCAAGGAAGACACTAACACTATCGGTGTGTTCTTAACTTTCAAAAAAGGGAGAAAATCGGGCCCCCAAACGTTGAGCAATGTTTGGTCCATTCAAACATTGGCTACCTGCATTTGAATCGGTGAACATTGCTGCACATTTTGAGGCCTGATTTTCTCACTTTTTTTAAAGTTAAGAACACACCGATAGTGTTAGTGTCTTCCTTGATCCTTAGTGCCTACTGGGGACAAGCAACATTTTTGTAAGTGGCATTGTGGGGGAAAGGTGTGGGAGGTCATGGGGGATCGATGTGCAGACATTTCGTACAGCGATCCAAAGGGCTCTTGCTTGGAACCTAATATCACCCGATCATGTCCAAATGTTGAAAAAAGTTACTCGGGCTAATCCTGTGCCAGGTTTGACTAGCCACATGTACTGTGGCTGAGATATACTGGTACTGGCTAGTTCCACAATGATTTAACGTCCGTCGATGTCAGTTTTTTAAAATAATCGATATCAGTTTTTTATAATAATTGATGTATCGGAAATTCAATATCGAGTACCGGTATACTCGATATCGATTATTTCTCGTGTGCAAGCCTAAAAATAGCGCTCAATATACTGAAGACCGACAGTTTAATAGGGTTGCACATAAAAGTATGTATACCAGTTTTCGGCTTGATCCTCCGCATGTTGTCGGTCTGAACAATATCAAATTGCGCCACTCCGCGTGTTTATGGTTTTACAACAAAGATAAGAAATTATTACGGTTGGCGCTTCTGCTTGCTAGGCGAATAGCAGGGTGCAGAGAATGCTCCCCGCAATTCCCGACTCGTGATTGGCCACCATAAAATGACATCAGATCAATGGAGGTTACGTCCCAAACAACCGATAGGCTGGGGCGGCATAGCCGGTTTCTTTTGAGATTTTACTGTGCAAGCGGTCGTGAACTACATGTATAGTGGCAGGTCAACCACAAAGAACAACTTCACAACCGCAGTTGGTCGTCGACATATTTTATTTAATAGGCCTACTCAAATGTTTTTAGCTACAAATAAAGACGGTGGCAGCTTTTTCAATATACTAAAGTCCTGAGATTTTCTGGACAATCTGACACTCTTTCGGTGTTTTCGATATCATTTAGGAACATCAAAATTTAGATACATCTAATTTTTGATACATCGAAATGTTGATATTTCAATATGATTTAAAAAGTGACATCGGCGATATCGATGTCAAAATAGTATAGAGTATTTGAGTAATATTGATATATCGACATACGCTACAATGATTAGTACCCATTGATGCATTTTGGGCATCGATAGACACATACATAAGTGTACATGTACTAATGAACAGCCTGTAAACCATACTGCTTTCCCACTGTATCCTTGGCCACACTACACAAAACCTTTGCAGTAAACATCAGATTTGACTATTTTTAGAGGAGCCGTTTCAAATGCTGATGCTCTCTGGTGTTGCAACTAATCCGCCGAACTAAACTAAAAATAGCCGAACTTGGCTGCCTGAACCGAACCAATAGTCCAGGGAAAATACTTAATTTTCTTTTGTTGACCCCACACAAATTGCAATAAAATATTTTTCACCACAGTGCACTTCTATTTGCTCCCTAGAATAACATACTAAAATTCTCTAAAAATCCAAGTGGTGGAAATATGACTTATTTGCATAAATCGTTAATCCCTGCCGCGTAATATATTTATTCCTATATGGTATATTATTATTATTTATTTTTTTGAAAAGTTTATTTTGGTGATTCTATACATCCTTACTTCAATAACATTTTCCAAAGCATATGTGACTGAATGATTGTTTATGTGAACATAGTAATTATCCAAAATGACAACTTCATGAACCCATAAATGTGCGCACATTACACTGTCTCCAGATATCATCAAGTAGTCGGTACATTGGTGAGCTTCAAATTCACCAAGTTGCTTACTGGCACAGTTATCATATTAAAACCTTATGGAAAATCATATAAACAATGATAACATTGTGATATTTAGCCCAGCAAACAAAAACTGGGGAAAATAGTGTGTCCATAAATTGGGCGAAAATGTAGTTAAAGGGTTGCCTAACATGGGAGACTTAAACACGTTCAAGAAAATCGCCAAAGTACATTTTAACGTAGATATGATTATTGTAAGCAACAAAATTCTTTAATTTGCGGGTTTTCCTTGAACTTGTTCAAGTCTCTCACCTTAGGAAACCCTTCACCTATCTTTTAGCCCAATTTATGAACACACCATTTTTTCCCAGTTTTTGTTTGCTGGGCTAAATATCACAATGTTAATATTGTTTATATGATTTTCCATAAGGTTTTAATATGATAACTGTGCCAGTAAGCAACTTTGTGAATTCGAAGCTCACCATTATTGACTACTTGATGATATCTGGAGACAGTGTAATGTGCGCACATCAATACTCACCGTAAATGTCCAATAATATGACTTTATAAATATCAAATTTAAGGTGTTTTTTAGGTTTTAAGGGGTACTGAATGCAAATATATCTTACTTTTGAAGAGCCCAAATCACCACAACACTTTAAAAGTGTGTATTAGTGAAGAACTCATAATTTAACATACAAAATTTGCCACAATAATTGGTTTCATTGTTTAATTCATTTTAAGTAATTCTGAAAAACTAATGGGAGCCATTTTGAAAATCAAAATGGGTGTCATGGCCGCCATTTTGAAATTAAGATGTGGACTATTTAGTGCGGCTTTAGAGGCAATTATGACAATTCTACCAACAAAATTAGCTTTAAAAAGTGACAACATGTCATGTTTTGTTTAAAAATTGTAAAAAAATGTTAAAATGTTGCCGCCATTTTGAAAATCCAATATGGCCGCCATCGGGGATTTAAAAAATTTGGAAACATTGGTTTCTGGTATTAGTGGTCTTCAAACATTAATTAGAAGCAAAAATTAGCAACTCCCCACAACAATCTAGCGAAATAACATAGTGGCCCTGACTAATGTACATTGCATTTCAGATCTAAACAAACTGGAACTGCACCCCCAGAAGTCTCTTGTCAGGGTTGTCCAAGATATAGCGAGGAGTGATGAAAATTCCCATGAACTGACTGCAATGAGGGTTCCGAGCTATTCTGACCATGTGCTAGTCAGAGGACCGTTATACTCAGACATCAAAGTTGCTGTGGTTTCAGAAGGGCTGGATGCAAAAATGTCTGGTGTCCTGGGTATGTACATACATACTTTAAAGAAACTGGAGTTTATACAGTAGTTTGTTTAACATAAAGTAATTCATCTCGATACAAAAGTACATCTAAAATTTGCTATGTGTGCTAGCTCAAATATGCATACTGTACATGTACAACTCAAACTTAAAAAGCAAATTTTGTTGTACCGGTATGTAGCTTTCCCTGTAAAGTACTTTTACCCTGCGAGGTACCAATGTTTTTTTTATCTTCCCTGGCGAACCGCGCCTCCAAAATGGTGACGTTTTATGTTGGTGGTAATGAACTGTGTTTGGGGGTACAAATCTTTTTCTCATGGTCTCAACAGATAGATATAAGGACCCTGGACACACATCCCAAAGATTTAAACATTCTGGCTATTGACTGGTTTTTTTTAAGGACATCCATTGCAAGCATACAATATGTAAACATTGAAATCAGTATTGGGCAATACATACATGAAACAGCAATAGGGTCAAATAACAACAACCAACAGCTCTAACTACATTTGTACCCCCCAGGGGATGTCTGGGTCAGGATTGGTAACAGCTGTGTTTGTTATCTACCCCTACCCCAAGGCAGGACAAAGATATTTTTTTGAGGGGAGGTGGGGGGGGGCGGGCTATACACGATTTTTCTGCACAACCCAGGGGGGGGGGGGGCGCAGGGGGGGCCCTTCGAGACTGTGATTGCGCAACGCTGACGTACCGTCCATTCTCAAAATAGGGGGAACAATTTTCTCACGCGAAAAATAAAGAGTTTTTGGCATCCAATCTTGGCATCTTGTCTTTTGTAGTTGTAAAAGGTTGTTATTTACCTTAATTTTTATCATCCAATGACAAAAATTGTATTGAAAATGAAAAAAGCAGTCGAAAAAATTAAGCGTTGACGTACCGTTGATGCGCGTGGAGATTGTGCACAAATACTCAAACGACGTTGACAAATACCTCCCCTAAAAAGGGCAATAATAATCGATAAATTGTGAAAAATCGTGCTTCGAACCCACTCACTTTTTTCCATGGATACGTTAAAAAAGGATGTAGCAGTTATATACTGAATTTAAAAAAAAATCTGCCTGTGAACCCCTTGCGTTTTATCGTGTTGTTTTCGAACGAAAATGGCAGAAAATGACATCGCCCCAAAACAAATTTGTGTAGATCGTGCCTGTGTACCTGGCTTTGCGGACGTTATATGAATCACTGAATTCGGGGAGCGAGCGCGGAGAACATTTGTACGTGTTTCAATCTGCGCTTCGAGAGGGCGATCTATACGTATTTACTGTGTGAGATGTGTGGCTCATGAGCGTGGAAGAACGAATGAGATACATTTCAACGTTGGTGGCGCACTTTGTTGGGCCCCCCTCCGCCCCCCCCTGGCACAACCTTATGGCTTTTGGCCAAAACCATTATTTTGAAGGGATGTTTCACCCCCTGAATGACCTCCTGGGTTATATTTTTTTTCATCCATTGAGCAGGGTCTAGGGATAGATGGAAAAAAAGGACAGCTCCATTGACTGAAAAAAAAATAAAAAATTCAAACCAATTCATGACTATCTCATTACATGTACACGACTTTATACAGGTAGTTAATTATCATTGCTATTCATTTGCGTGTAATTCTGGGACAGCTCAGTTTGTGACTGACATCCAGTCGTGCATGTTCCTACTTGGCATTTTCCTTAACCAAGTTTCATGTGAGAGGTTTGTCAATAAAATAATTGAATTACCTTTGAAAATATTGTATAACTTGTTTGGACATTTTCTGTTTGTTTTCATGAAATTTACAAGGTAGCATAAAACACAACAATTACATGTATACTTTTTATGACTTTTTAGAGTTTTTACAATCACAGTTTTCAAGAAATGCGGGCGACCGAGACGAGAAAACATTACTTCAGTTTCTGCTTTTGTACATTAACGAAGCAATCACGCGGTACTACACCGAACGTAACCAATGGCTACCAACTTTGGTCGTGACATGTGTTGTTGTAACATTTATTTCAATGTTGCCATTCATTACAATATGTACAATCTTATAGAAATTACCAAATCATTCAAGAATTTGATAGAAACTACGTGTACACAATAAGTTAAATAAAGAAGCTGTATTAAAATTAAGTTACAACATTTAGGTATAAGGTTAAGCGTATAACGCTTTTGTGCCCTAACCTATGGACAAACAAATATACAAGCAGGGAACCAGACAAAGGACAACAAAACACAACGTGAAGACAGACTAGTGTGAGACAAGGCAAAATTATTAGTTGACAAATAAGACCAAAATTACAAGTACAAATCAAGGAATCAAGTTTTTTAATTTTAACAAATACAACAGAGAAGTTGATGATTTAGGCGAATTATCTTAAACTATTTTAGTATGAGATCCCTCGATGAGCAACACTTTTTTAGCCATTGTAGTTCTGTGGAATTACAAATATTGGGCCTCGGTGCCTGATGTACAACCATAAACATTTGTTCACTTTCGTCCACAGGATGGCAGATGAACCAAGGAAATTGCATGATCAACACTATATCGTCTGAAATTTGTTGTTGCTTTGCAGGTTTTGAACAGTTAGTGTTTTTTTTTAATTTAAAAAAAATGTACACTCTAAACCGCAATTAAAAAATTGAAAAACTGAAAACACAATTATGTTTAAAACCAATCCTTTGGTACAAATCTGTCGCTTAGAACTTCATAATTTCCAAAATGATGATAATAAAAAACAAATGGCTCAAGCATTTTGTTGAAACTGCAAGTACTTTTTTCCTCATTTTGCTTTCACAGGTTTCACATTTTAAATGAGCGGGGATTTCTTTAGAGTAACCAACAAAACACACATACAAATTAAAAAAAAAAAAAAAAAATAAGAGAAAAATCACCCCCTCCCCCCATCGGCCCATTCCTTCCAAAAAGTGTAAAACAAATTTGAAGACTTTGCAAATTGAACTCCCCCAAAACTCCCCCCCCCCCCCCCCCCCCCGAAGAAAAAAAAAATCCACAAAATAAAACAGCATTAACGAAAACCATTTTCCTTCTGATTTGCATGTGGAAACTCCAGTATAAACGTTATATTCTACTGATTCTGCAGTGTAATTCACCAATTCATCATTCACAGGACACCACCGCCACGGGCGCCACCGATCGAAAGACACGAACGTTCATTGATAAACAAAAATTCACTTTACCCTGCAAGAAATGGTCTTTTAAAACAAGATCTCGTCTGATATCATTTACCTACAGGTACAAGGACCAATGCCTGCTAAAACAATGGGCTCCTTTTAGTGACAAAGACAAACACTGTGAAACATCACTTAACACCCACTAAAGTTAGATTTGGCAGACAGTAAATTTTCAAGTACTTCGTTGACATCGTTGATCTGCACAGCTACAATATTATTTGACATATAGTTTGTGACAAAATGCCACTGTAATGATTCTGAAGCAAGGTCCAGTGCAACTAGCAGTACGTCTTCACTCCATGGACTGTAAATTATAAATAAACTGGCACCCCAGCTGTGCAAACATTATTACTAGCACTATTTCAGTCTGGGTATCGGACCATACTTATGCGATGCATGTGCTTGCTGTGCGCGCGCTGCACTTCGACACAAGCAGTGCATATAAATGGGGACAAGGCGTACACGAAATTATAGCTAAGTTGCCTTAGTAAAAGTAGAAAACGTTCACACAATTTGATTCTTTGATTATAAATCATTTTGTTATCATATTTCATCATGATAATTATACTTTAAAGTCAGTTACCCAGCAACTTACCCATTTAAAAAAATCACTTACCGCCGAAAAAAATCACTTACCGCCGGTAAGTGGGTAAGCGTTAATTTCGAGGCTTGGGACTGGGTACAAATACATGTATTTTTTTTTTAAATATTGGTGGCCACGCCCCCATTTTGGTCAAATTCTTTAAATAATAGCAGGTGGTAGCACGAAAAAGGCTGGTTGTATGCCGCTAAAATTGTGAAATGTTGGCTTTTTCATGCAAATAACTCGAATATAAAACAAATATAACAAATAAAAATAAAACAAATATAAACTAATAGTCTAGTGGGATTTCTGAAAAATGTATTTATGCTAGAAGCATTTTGGGGTAAAAGTTGGAAACCAGACTTTTGAACATAATTCAGGTATGCTGAATCCGATAAACCTGGTTCCCAAGCGAAATTTAGATTTTTTGACCGTCTAATTTGCATAATCAAAATGGCCGCCAATTTGCCAATCTCTGACATTTGTTTTACTATTTGCTGCACTAACTTTGTAACCAGGCATGTAAAAATGGCAAATAAAGTGTCTATACTTATACATGTGGTCTATGTTTTAAGGGTCAGGGAATGTGATAAATGCATTTTTAACATAATCAGTGATAACACTACTCCTAAATATTCAAGTTGGCCGCAGCCATTACAGAACAATCATTTTTCCACAATATCTCGGCGGCTAGATAAGTAAACACGACAAGGGTCTATATTTTGAGGGTCAGAGAATGTGATAAATGCATTTTAAATGTAATCAGTGGTAACCCTATTCTATATGCAAATTAGGTTGGCCTAACGTTGGCTAAACATTACAGTTAGCTCAACATTTGGACCACTATTGTCCCAGTCTACTGAAAAACGCTGAGCCAACATTGTATGAGGCGCCCTTTATGACTTTATTATTGAAACAAATATATAGGATCAAACAAATAATATAAGACCAAACAAATATATATAGGTCGAAAAAAATATTATAAGACCAAACAAAAATATATGGGTCGAAACTAAATAATATAAGACCAAACAAATATACATGTGTAGGTCGAACAAAATATTATAAGACCAAACAAAAATATATGGGTCGAAACTAAATATATAAGACCAAACAAATATATATATGGGTCGAAACAAAATATTATAAGACCAAACAAAAATATATATAGGACGAAACAAATATATATGGGTCGAAAAAAATATTATAAGACCAAACACATATATACAGAGCGAAGAGTTTCAATTTTATATAAAACGAAGCGCCACCAACGACGGCGGGTTGCAATATTTATAGAACGAAGCGAATTCCATATAAGGAAGAAAAAGTGATAATATATAATTCGAGTTTGCAAATATAGGACGAGTTTGCAAATATATACGACGAAGCGACCTGGCAGAACCTAGCCCGCGATTCATCCCGCGATTCAGCCTTCGATTCAACCCGCAATTCAGCCCGCGATTCAGCTGGCCGCAGCTGTTTATAGAAAATTAGAATCCATGCGACAAAAGGAGGTGCTGATTTGAAACTAGATTACAGATTAGATCAACGAATTTTCGAAAAGGTACGGAAATTAATCCCCAATTATAGATTAACTTCAACAATAACTACCAGCAAGACTATAAATAGTATTCTTAACATTTTTTTCCTCAAATTGCCATTATATTAGTCGATTCCAGAGAACCTCATTTTTAAGCGTTTCTCGCAACATATTACTTTCGAATCAATAAAATGTCGTCTTAAAAAAAAGTGTACCGCACATGTTTTGTAAAATTCATATTTTTACTTCATAATCGTAATTGTCACCTTCCTGGGCACACTTAATTTCAGCAAGGGCGTATTCCAATAAGCCGATCCGTTCCAAACGGCCTCTTAAAGATGCAACGTTTTCGATAACATCTGAAAAATGCGGTATTTGATGTTTCTAGTAAAACGCCATCTTAAAAAAAGTATACCGTGTTATTAACGACGGTGGGTAGTACTAATCGGCTGCATACAGCCCTTCTACAAAAGTCCAAGTCCATATTAGTATTACTGATGCTCCCCAAAACATTTAAACGTTTACAACAAAGATATTGCAAACAAATTCAGTAAAGATGTTTTCACTAATTACATATCTGTCCTCTTGTTCGTGTCTTATACTGCACTATATAAAGGTTGAGTAAGCAACATTTTATGAGCTACGACACAGGCAGACCACATAAGTTTAGTTAAATATTTTCTGGGGATACTAGTGTTGGGGATAGACTTTACCAAAACTTAAATATACACCGATAATTAAATTAACCAATTAACTTCAATTATCTTATTAGGTTCAAACAAAAACATTCAATTTGATTCAGATCCGAAGAAAATTCCACAATGCATGTACATTGTTTAATAAAACTACGTTGGGGCATATCGCCTTATTGGAACGAGCCGCTACTAAAATTAAGTGTACCAACGAAGGTGATAATTAAGATTGTCAAGTAAAAATCATCAAATTTCAAGATATTGTCGGAAATGTTGCTTCATTGGGAGGCTATTTAGAACGGATCGGCTTTTTGGAATACGCCCTTGCTAAAATTAAGTGTGCCCAGGAAGGTGACAATTACGATTATGAAGTAAAAATATGAATTTTACAAAACATGTGCGGTACACTTTTTTTTTAAGACGGCATTTTATTGATTCGAAAGTACATGTAATAATGTTGCGAGAAACGCTTAAAAATTAGGTTCTCTAGGAATCGACTAATATAATGGCAATTTTGGAGGAAAAAAACGTTAAGAATACTATTTATAGTCTTGCTGGTAGTTATTTTTGAAGTTAATCTATAATTGGGGATTCATTTCCGTACCTTTTCGAAAATTCGTTGATCTAATCTGTAAATCTAGTTTCAAATCAGCACCTCCTTTTGTCGCATGGATTCTAATTTTCTATAAACAGCTGCGGCCAGCTGAATTGCGGGTTGAATCGAAGGCTGAATCGCGGGCTGAATCGCGTGTTGAATCGCGGGCTAGGTTCTGCCAGGTCGCTTCATCGTATATATTTGCAAACTCGTTCTATATTATTTGCAAACTTGAATTATATATTATCACTTTATCTTCCTTATATGGAATTAGCTTCGTTCTATAAATATTGCAACCCGCCGTCGTTGGTGGTGCTTCGTTTTATATAAAATTGAAACTCTTCGCTCTGTCTATGTTTGGTCTTATAATATTTTGTTCGACCCATATATATTTGTTTCGTCCTATATATATTTTTTTGTTTGGTCTTATAATATTTTGTTTCGACCCATATATATATTTGTTTGGTCTTATATATATTTAGTTTCGACCCATATATTTTTGTTTGGTCTTATAATATTTTTTTCGACCTATATATATTTGTTTGGTCTTATATTATTTAGTTTCGACCCATATATTTTTGTTTGGTCTTATAATATTTTTTTCGACCTATATATTTGTTTGGTCTTATATTATTTGTTTGATCCTCTATATATTTGTTTCAATAATAAAGTCATAAAGGGCGCCTCATAACATTGCGCCATTGTAGTGTAATGTGTTCATTAGCCAGCACAAACACATTGCAGGAGCGGATGGAGGAATTTATGAATGTGGGGGCCTAGCCATGGGCGGGGGGTCTGGGGGCTCTCCCGAGGTGCATTCTGGCACATTATGAGCCTATTTTTCTTATATATTTTGATCGTTTAGATCTATTGGGAATCTTGTACAGAAAGCACCACGCTGTTATTTTGCTCTCATTAAAACTAGAAATATGTCTGTTCTATGAACAGAGCATATGGCTTTTTCGCATTTTTTGTTCATTGTTCATTACATTTATGATTCTTTTCATTTAATTTTCATTGTATACAAAATGAAAATTTAAAAAGAAAGTAATTGATTATACAAAAGTACCTCTCGCGGTTGATTTTCAGGCACTTCTGGTTTGGACCGGAAAGAAGGATCAAATTATTTTGCATGGTACTGTTACTCCGGACCCCCAGGACCCCTCGATCCCCGGAATCATTGGGCCAATATTGGGCCAATATTTATTTATTTTTAGTTATTTCTTATTTACCCTGATTGATCCATTTACAAATGTACTTTAGAAAAACTCACTGATATCCCATGGATCCCAGCTTGCACAAACTACTATAATACTGTTAAAATAGTAAAATACATGTACAGTTATGTATATAATTAATAAAAATTCATTTGGACAGCAATACTAGAACTTATTAATGACTTCTTAATTCCAGAATGTGAGCGATTAGGAGTAGATATAGCCACCCATTGGTGGTTTAAGGATGATGTCCAGCTATTCTGTACAACGCTGGTCAGCGATTGTCTTCAGTATGTTTTCTAAGGTAGAGTGGTTGGCATAGTACACCCTACTGAATTTCCACCAAGTTCATCGGACTTGACACCAGTGAACTACTTCTTCTGGGGATACGTCCAATCCATCTTTATGTTTTATCGTTTGCAAGAGAACTTAACACCCCCTAAAAACGAGTAGAGGAAGCCCTTAAGAATATTCTCAGGGGAATGATTTTTTGAGCAATTATGGACATGTACCAGAGAGCAGAAGTTTGTATTAACGTAGGAGAAGATCTCTTTAGTCTTACCCTCTTTAGTCTAGTTACAGTCTTTAGTCTAGTTACAGATATTGGACAAACATATTTTTCTGTAATGGCGGCGGCTAATATGCATACAATGTAACTACATGTAGTGTAGGGTTACCACTGATTACTTTAAAAATGCAAATATCACAATCTCTGACCTTTAAAGCATAGGTATAAACACTTCATTTGCCATTTTTACCTGCCTGGTTACAGAGTTGTTGCAGAAAATGGTTCAAAAAGTGTGTCCCAAATTGGCAATTTGGCGGCCATTTTTTATTATGCAAATTAGACGGTCAAAAACTCAAAATTTCGCTTGGGAACCAGGTTTATCGGATTCAGCATACCTAATTTATGCTAAAAAGTCTGGTTCCCAACTTTTACCCCCAAATGCCCCTTGATCCTTATATAAGGCTCTTTTCAGAAATCCCACTAGACTATAAGTGGGTGGGGTGTAAATTAAATTTGTTTAGGTGATTTGACAAGGAATGACCCTATTACGGAAATTATGTTTTTAGAAGTGCCCTATGATTTACAAATTTATGCAAATTATGTACCATCAGTCTTTTACTATCGTGTTGCCCACTTACAAAATGACGGACGGGTTACACTTTGGGCGGCATGTCCCTGTAGTGTGCACATTATAGTGAGTGCGCTCTATAGCTTCTATGATATACCAGGTAATGATGTAACTCTACGGTCAATGCAGGGGAAAATTTGTGATTTCCATGTATGAAATTTCCCTGATGTCCATTCAAACAATGATTTTAAAGTTTTAAAATGTCCTATGGATACTTAACACATGCAAATTCTTGGAATTGCCCATCCACACAAGACATTCACAATGTAAGTATTTGTCCATATTTTGTAATCTAATGTGTAGTTTTAGCTGTGAAGCTTGGTACCAAGGACATAAACATATACCGCACTATGCGAATGCCAAAGACCTACATCATCAAAGGACAGTTTGGTTTTGCAACAGACAACCACGATGCCGAAGGGAAAATCTGGCAAAAATCCACTTTTGGTAAGTGAAATGATTGTATACATTTATACACAAAACCCAATTAATTGCTTTTGCTGTATTTTTCGAAAATGGATAGGTGATTCATATTTATAGTAAATATTGTGACGCTGATCTATTTTATAATAATAATAATAATAATAATAATAATTGAGGAGGCTAATCATCCTTACTCGCAGGAGAAAAACCCTCATGGCACAGCAGAGAACCAACACACAACTCTACTGACATTATGGTCCGAGCTGGGAATAAAACCCGGGAGAGAGGCAAGCGCTTTACACACAAGCCACCTATGCCACCCTATGCAACCCCATGCCACCTTTTTAAAAGTTGTATGTCGTGTCTCCAACCATGCAATATCTAAATAGTGCAGTGTCACCAGCGATAGCACTACAGAATGATTGAAAATTCTGTTTTTGTGCATACATATCAAGTGTACTTTTTGGCAGTTTAGTACATGTCTCAATAGTGGTTCCCACATTCACAGTTTGCATCCATGTCCTACGGAGATATTCCCATTTTTCCATTGTCACTTTTGTTCGGACATAATTTTCGGAGCCAGTTCGGAGGCCAGTCCAGTTTAGTGAGGCGCCATGTGGAAGTTTCTATTCTAGTGTTATGTGATACCTATATTCCCATCAAGCCAGGAAAAGATCCTAATGATGCCAAGAGTTTCTACCCAATATCACTTCCCTGTCACACTTGTAAGCTTTTTAAAAGAATGAGCCTACCCACCATTGAATACAAAATCATCTGTAAACAAGCTGGGTTCCGACCTTGAAAAAAATATGCACAGGCCAACCTAACTTAAACTAAAAGTTAAACTTAACCTAGCACATCGAAGATCAGGGACTGAAGCCAAGAGCCGTTTTTGTTGACTTATCTGCAGCATATGATACGGTGAATCACAACATCCTACTGGGCAAATACACGGTTAATAATGTTACACTTTTAGCAAGTTACAATATTTTATTTGACTCTTCCATCAAGATACATGCGTTTCAAGTCCCAGTAATGTTACTGCCATGTGGCAACCCTCCTTTAAGGCACGCTCGCAAAGGACAAAGCCGTGTGAGTGCTCTTCCCACAATAAATATAACCCCTCGTTCGTAAAAAAAATAATAAGAACTAAGAATACATTTGTAAGTCTTCTATCTAATTACTTTGACGATGATGGTGAAATACCGGGGTCATTCCACACACTTTTTTGCTCGACCCCCTCCGATTTCGATGAAATGTGGTGTGTGGCTAGGTACTCATGAGAAACTCTGATACAAATTTTGTTTGCGAAATTCTGTCATTTTTTTTAGGAGCTAGAGCAGTTTGAAGTTTTAGGGGGTTTTGCGGCCAGAACCCACCAATCTACCTAAAAATTGCCAAATACCCTCACAGAATGGTTCGATCTGAGCAATGGAGGTATCATTGGAAAGAGCACAAAATTCTCTATCCACCAATATTTCACTTGGCATGTTTTTATGTGTTGACCCAAATCTGGGTCATTTAAGGTGACCTTGACCTTTGACCTCGATTATCTCAAAAGTATATGCTCTGGTTTTGATGAACCTTTTTTTATTCGTGAGATAGTTAACTGTACATGGCGCACACGAAAAATCAGCTTGGGCAATTACCAAATTCAGGAGAAAAATGACTTTAACTACCAACAAATGTGTAATATATATCACTCCTATGAATGCGGATACAGTAACAATTATCAACTATTATGCATGTACATGTATTTCGATCTCGGTATTTTCATTGCTTAACCACCATGGCTACTGTAAACCGAGTTACTATAAGATTCTGAATACTGCCTTTTTACGCCATAACGGAGTCTATCTACTTCAGAGGCGGGCATTGAAAATACCGAGATCGAATTCAAAAATACATGCATAATACAAGGAAAAAGAAACGCACCACTTTTTTGTTTATAGTTTTGCCCGAATTTTGTGAGATAAAATGTATGTGTTTGAATCCCACATATGTCCTTGACATTTTAGCCCACTAATCTAATGTTTATTTCATGTTTAACAACAAAAACAAAACAAGTTAGCACCACCGCTCACAAAAGTGGCATTTACAGTTCAATAATTAACATGACTTCCATCGCAGCTGTAATTCGTCGCCTCATGGATTGACAGTAATGTGGTACCTGGCATCATGGATACAAGTGTTTTTGGCATCATTTTGGTGTCTTTTTATAGGCAAGGGTTGTGGTCAGGACATAAGTGGTCAAACTCATCTCTAGGATTCTCTCATGTGTAACCATTAGCATAAAATGCACAAACACAGTTTTGGAACTCACCCATATCACTCATCCGTAACGAGATAAATAAGGATCGACGTTTATCTCTAAATTGCTCAAAATCTAGAACATCAATGCTGGTCCTATTTCCTTAAAAAAAATGAAATTTTAGGTGTTGCGTTTCTTTTGTCCTTGAGTGTAGTTGATAATTGTTACTGTATCCGCATTCATAGAAGTGATTACACATTTGTTGGTAGTTAAAGTCATTTTTCTCCTGGATTTGGTAATTGCCCAAGCTGATTTTTGTGTGTGCGCCATGTACAGTTAACTATCTCGCGAATACAAACAGTTCATTAAAACCGGAGCATATACTTTTGAGATAATCGAGGTCAAAGGTCAAGGTTACCTTAAATGACCCAGATTTGGGTCAACACATAAAAGCATGTCAAGTGAAATATTGGTGGATAGACAATTTTGTGCTCTTTCCAACGATACCTCACTTGCTGAGATCGAACCATTCTGTAGGGGTATTTAGCCATTTTTAGGTAGATTGGTGGGTCCTGGCAGCAAAACCCCCTAAAACTTCAAACTGCTCCAGCTCCTACAACAAATGACAGAATTTCGCTTAAATTTTGCGTATCAGAGTTTCTCATAAGTACCAAATTTCATCGAAATCGGAGGGGGTCGAGCAAAAAAGTGTGTATAATGATGTGAAATGACCCACCATTATAAAATAACCATTCTTAAGGTGGCATTATCAAATCGCATGTGACGTGCTCCCACGAAAACGGGGACAAGTCGCGCTATGCTATATTGAGTTATGATTTAAAATAGCCGATTTGACAGTAGCGAATCTTTTGGGGTCCAGCTGATAGGAAACCCCCGACGAACGTTACTCATATGCTTTGTTTACCTCGTTCGTGTCGGCGTTTGTGACACCTTTTGATCGCAAACTTATGTTTGATAAGTGTAATGTCCGCTGGTTTTGCTCAATATTAGATATTTTTTAAATACCCTACCTAATAAATTATATCATTTTGAAGCTAAGATTAAAGGAATCTAGAAATACTAATATCTCAGAATATCAAACTGTCAACTTGACTCTGATTTTGTGGGAGCAGGTCACATAATCAAAACAAGGTTTCAACGTGGTTCACTAGGATCGTTACATTAGCGGGGGCACTTAAATAAACTGCACTAAATAATTACTGCATCATGCATGCATCCCTTGTGAGTTATTCATCAAATCCCCATATCATTTTAAACATACAATTTCCAAATTAATTAAAATCCGATACAATCATTCAAATGTTCAAGATTGTCAATAGTATGTACTATAATCATGAAACTTATCATTTCAAATTTATAATTTCAAACATTTGTAATTTCAAACATTTGTTTCGTTTATAAACTCATGAATGGGTCATTCCATCAGGTTGGGACACAGAGTGTGACATTACTGACATATGAGCGAAAATTTCAAATTGCTTGCAAGATTACTACATGTATTTTATCATTATGGTATCATATACTTATGTACATTCAACATATAATATTTTAATTACCATATAATTATTCATTTTTTTCATAATGGCACTATAAGGTAGTAATGTCAATTATTTGTGCAGACGTAACATGGACACCAATTTGAGATTAGATGTTTAATAATCAGCTTGGATCACATTGTATATTGCCATATCTTAGTCAAAATGATAGAAACCATTAAGTTTTTTGCAAATAAGTAAACCTTCTTATACATGAATTCTACAAAGGGTTGAAAATCACAACAACAAAATCGTAGCAAATTACTTTTCTCATCGTGTAAGTAAAACAAGAAAACTTATGTAAAACTTGAATTAACAACAAATACTGTGCTATAAGTAGCATTATATTAGTTTAGTTTATAGACTTGGATAGTATAAATTTAATTGTAGTAGCTATGTTGTACAATTTGTCTTAAATCTTAGGAATTGCATCTGAAAATGGTGTGTTGCAGACGTAACATGGACACCGTGCCCATGTTACTTTCTTCCTACGTTCCTACGTCAGAAAATTAATTTCTTTTCTATATCTTCCTCATGCAATACTATTTATAGAGTTCATAAACCGAAAGAAAAGGAAAAAGACAACAATGATTTGGTGAACATGTTGGGATGGTAGACGGAGCACTGGAACTCGCTCATTTTATTTGTATACATTGTATAGACAAACCCTGGAATCTGGGTACATTTTGAACACAACTGCGTGTGTTACCAGAGTTACAATCTCTTATAGTATATGGATATATTTATATCAGTTGGACACACAGGTCCTAATTGCCGATAGGTTTGGAAGGAATGATGGTCAAAAAATCTATACACAATACAACGCCAAAAAACAGGAAATTGTCTCGATATAGAAAGTAAGGCAGGGCGATCGGTGCCACGGTCCTGCATTTCTGCAGGCACTCGGAGGCCACGAAAAACCTCTTATTTTTAAGAGGAAACGTGGTTGCATCCTAGGACACCGATCGAGGGTGCACTCCCTGTTCCCCGCGGTTAGTCATTATTATTAATACCGTTAATACTATTAATTATGGGCTTAAGTCGGGTGGGAGGGAGGGCAAGCGAGGTTCGAATGCTTAGACCGAGAAGAAAGGCATTGAATGCAATGCCCGCTTTTATAAGCTAAGAGCATTGGGGCGTAACGAAAACGTTATGTAACGGCTCTATTGAGCCCACCTGTCGTTCGATACCGAAAAGAAATGGCATTTTCTTCCTACGTTCCTACGTCAGAAAATTAATTTCTTTTCTATATCTTCCTCATGCAATACTATTTATAGAGTTCATAAACCGAAAGAAAAGGAAAAAGACAACAATGATTTGGTGAACATGTTGGGATGGTAGAGCACTGGAACTCGCTCATGAGAAACGCCAAAGAAAGGGAACTTAGATTGGCCGTCAAATTGGGTGTTGGTTTTTTGTTTTGTTTTTGACTAAACAGTCTTGTTCGATTGCAAAATAATTTTGGAACACAATTCAGTATTTCATTCGGTACTCAATCGACTGATAATGCAAAGCTAAAAATCAGCTTGACGTCTTACAAATTGCGTCAACAGGAAACAATGTTTCCTCTTGGGGCCAAATTCACTATTTGCATGCACTAATAAAGTGATACTTGACTAAACAGACTCGTTTGATTGCCAAATACTTTTGGAACACAATTCAGGATGTCCATTCGGTACTCAATCGACCGATAATGCTAAGCTACAAATCAGCTTGACGTCTTACAAATTGCGTCTCAACAGGAAACAATGTTTCCTCTTGGGGCCAAGTTCAGTATTTGCATGCAACACTCAAGTGATACTCGACTAAACCATGGAGCAGTTGCTCCATGACTAAACAGACTTGTTTGATTGCCAAATAATTTTGGAACACAATTCAATGTCACTCGGTACTCAATCGACCGATAATGCAAAGCTAAAATCAGCCTGACCGTCTTACAAATTGCGTCTCGATGGAAAACAAAGTTTTCTCTTTGGGGCCAAGTTCAGTATTTGCATGCATTTTAGTCAAGTGATACTCGATTTGCAATAATCGAGATCAAAGGTTAAGGATTCTGTTTAAATTTACGGGGTGTGCTAATACAATTAAATATGGGAGTCAAATTGCCGTGTTGGGTGCGATTCATCTGGTGATAAATTAGCCTATTGACTTACGAATTACATAATAACAAAACTGTTCTGTCTTGGCGGTGGTCGACTTTTCGGCTTTGCGAAGATGTTTCTCGTCTTCAGAGTCTTCAGTCAGATTGTCGGCGACATTTTCCTTGAAGGTACAACAGCCGTGAGGGGATCTGTCGGGCAACTTGATGAGCTTTCGTTGTTTCTTTACCAGATCCAAAGCTTCAGTAAGGCTGTCCTTGGCAGAAGGGTCGTCGTCGTCCTCCGTACTACCGTAGACCCAATGCAGATTCGGTGAAGTCTTTAACTTCTCATATTGCTCAAATTGTTCGCGGTTGTCGTCGCTCTTGATCGAGAGGCGTCGAATTCTCCGACGGTTTCTGTTTCATATTGGTTGGAGCTATCTTATTTTGGGGATAATTGATTGCCGACAATATTTTGTTATTGCTGGTCTGTTAATCGTCGAACATCATGGACTTAATAGGAGTAGGCCCTAAAGTGTTATCGCAAAGGTACAGTAAATAGAAAGTACATATTTGTATATCGTATATATCGTATAGTACATATATCGGCAAGACGTACGAATCCTATGGTGAGCGAGGTTCGAATGCTTAGACCGAGAAGAAAGGCATTGAATGCAATGCCCGCTTTTATAAGCTAAGAGCATTGGGGCGTAACGAAAACGTTATGTAACGGCTCTATTGAGCCCACCTGTCGTTCTATACCGAAAAGAAATGGCATATCATGTGTCAAATATTGAGAACAATCACCTATGATATCATGAAAGCAATGAATTACATGGCTCTAAACCTAGGTGGTCAGTTGTTTGATATGATTATGCATAAAACAGGTAACTAAAACCTAATACAAGAAAATGCCAAACAAAAGTAGTATATTTTACAGTGCAGATGTAACATGGACACGGTGTATAATTATTAAATCACTCATAAATGTTATGCATATTGTTAAAACAAAAATCTTTTCATATTTAAATATCTGAGCATGTCACCATATTCTATTTTTATTGTTTATATGTTGGTAAATGTTTCATATTGTGTTCAATTGCAACATTTGTTACCAAACCACAGTGCAGACGAAACATGGACACCACAAATCTAAAATGGAATAATTCTAAGGGTGTGCGTTTACGGGTAGTACAGGACCCGGGTACCCTATTCCCGTCACGGTCGGGTACCCGGGTACCCGTGACTATTATTAAAATCATTAAAAAAAAAAAAAAAAAAGAAAAAAAAAAAAAAGGAAAAAAAAAAAAAAAAAGCAAAAATAAATAAATAAAAATAAATAAATAAATAAATAAACAAATGCACAGGCCTACTTTGCAACTCAGGGTTCGACGCAAACAAATTCTAGTCACTCAAAACAGCGGCGGTCTAGTAAAAACTCTTTTCTAACTTAAGTAGTCCGGCGGTCCAGTGAAAAAAAAAAAAAAAAAAAGTTAAGTGCGCGGTTTTCAGAGCCAGATTGTCAACAGCGATCCCGTATTGTGTGGAGTTTACTCTCAGCTTGTAATAAATGTTTGTAAATGAATTGACTTGCCGCTCCCCATAATTGCACGTCTACAGTGGCACGTCTTTTCCCAAAATAAATAAGGTTCAATGAACTAAATCCTTTGAGTTAGCCGACACGAAATGTAGCAAAAAAGCCGACCACAGTTTCTGGCTGGCCCCAGAGTTGATACAATAGAACCAAATACCTCTCCTGCAGTATCAGGTTTCAAAACCACATTCCAGGTACGGGTCCATGGGATGGTGAATTAATTCAGCACATTTTCCAAAAAGTAAACCTCGGGAAAAACTTACTCAAAGGACAACTGTAACAAAACACTGATACAATGTCAGAATTGTCCGTAAATAGACTTCAAAGGCATTTTGTTATCACAATGAAAGCACATTCATCGTTAGGCTGCTATCTAGACATCGGAAATTGTCGGTAAAGACGTTTTACTCAGATGTTTTCTAACAATTTATCGGCACGCAATGAACATAAAAGACGCTTGCCTTTCTGAAATAATGTGTCAACATTTACAAAGGCAGTTTCGGGTAATCAAATCGATAAATTGGAGCCGGGTACCCGCAATCAGCGGTCGGGTTACGGGTACCCGGGTACCCGGCACGGCCTTAAATAATTCACACATGAATGAAATGCAAGTCTAGTTTGTGTATTTTGTGTATCTGTTGTGTCCAGTTTGGTACAACGTTAGTTCCACACATCCTATTGAGCTTATTTACCAGTTATAGAAACAAATAGTTTTAAATTGTTAAGACGTAACATGGACACTGTACCCCAAAATGACCTGATTTCTCGTCATATTTGAAAAAGTGAAACTATTTTCCAACTTTATGAATAATTTTCTCATAAATCAAGTCAGATGTGATGAATTTAAGTCATTTAAGACTTGCTTTGAAGCAAAGGGAAAATACTACACCCCCAAACAAAATGTTACAGAAGTGGACACCTTGTGTTACGTCTACACTACTATTTCTCATGTTCTTTTATGCTACTTTATTAGCAAAGGGGTGTTAAATTATGTATTTATTAATGTGCAAGTTGCATACTTAAAACTACTCAATTTTTGTCACACATGTTACGTCCTAACTAGCCTTGCACGCCATCATGTTTTATGAAATATCTAAAAAATAAAATAACTAATGTCACCAAATTTGGTATCATTCAAAAGGTCTTTTTGTAACTCTCTAAGTTTCAACCATCATTGACAAGAAAAATAGTTCATTCTTCCCAAGAAAACTAAATCTTATACATGTAGGTGAAATGGCAAAATATGCATGTGTCCCAACCTGCTGGAATGACCCGAATACGAGTAGGGCCTATACACGGACACAACTTTAATCGGTATACCGGTAGATAACATAGTAACATTTAAATAAGTCATTATTCTACAAAGAATATCTTTTGTTCCGTACTTTCATCTACAATAAAGGAGATGAAAGTCATGTTGCCGACAGGTTTATAAGAGTGGGTCCACATCAATATTTCATATTATAAGTGTCCTCGGCATTTTATATATTATATAATCAACTGTGGGTTCTCTCGCTCCAATTTACCCCGAAAAGGGAGCAAACAGTTTAACCCTTCAAACAAATCACAAGGGTTCCGAAAATACTAACCAAATCTTTATATTTTATGCATTTGTTTACATGTACATAGAAACAAATGTGAGGTTATTTTATCGCCCGTTGCCATGGTAACAGGCCATTTTGTGTTTGGGGCATTTTTAGCCAGTTTTCAGGCCGCAAAAACTGTTTTTTAGCGTATTAAAAAAAATCTACCCAGCCAAAATGCAAAATGATATCACAAAATCCACTAAATCATTAGAAAGTATCATCCTACCCTTGAAAAACAAAAAAAATTTTTTTAATTGTCACCCTTGTGCCATTTTTAGAGCAAGCATGTTTTTAGAAAACGACTTGATTTATATATTTACATCAGCTCCCTCGATCACGCAATAATTTGTTGGCAAATTGCCTAAAACGTGCGTGAGCTTTTCAGGCATATTCGACCATTCAAATATAATAGGCATAATCTTGATGCAGTCAACTACCATTCAACGGTCGCGCTGCTTCACAAAGGAATTTTGTGTTTGTGTAGTACGTGTTGATAATCGCATTTCTGCGATCTCACACCTTCGTTGTTTTCTCAGGGTCCACCCTTACTCCATCAACACTGACAATATGACCTACATGTAGGTGCAGCACAGACGTTTGAAAAAGCTGGCATTTCTTCCCATTCAGTTTAAGGCCATGGGATTTGAGTCGCTGTGACACCTTCTCTAACCTTTCGATATGCTGCTCAAATGAGCTCAAAGTTCCCAGGGAACATGGAACGCAGACTTCTCAATGGAGTCCTCGTGAAGCGCAACTTGAAAGTAATAGTGAGCTATGTCCAAGGACGAGAAGAGCCTGGCACCTGCAAGTGACTCCAGGGTCTCCTCGATTTTCGGCAGCGGAAAGGCATCCTTGGCACTAGCAACCGGGCCGAGCGGCCATTGTTGAGGTCAAACAAAGTGTAGACGGTATGTACATTACCGTGATTACGCGACGATCTTATTGGGGGCGCTGTCGTGAAGTGCGACGTCATATGCATGAACTTTATTAGTGTATTTATTATTCAGACCAATTTACCCATTCCACAGTGACACCCGTTGACTTGCACATCAAACAGTTCATGATGGTAATTTAAATGTTTGTAGACAAAAGGAAATTGGTCTGAAAATACACTTTATTGTCAAAACTGATCAAAGGGTCACACCATGGTCACACCATGGTCACACCATGGTCACACGAACCACACGACCGGCTGACATAACTTATAAAGCGATAGGCCTTCTGCCTAACATTAGGCCTAACGTACGTAACTTCATGACAGGCCCTAGGCTAAATTTGGCAGCTCTAGCGTTAGCCATAGACATGATGAAGAAATACAAACACAGTCACACAGTATACAGATGGCCTAGGCAGTACTATATTATAACATGTAGGCCTAGCCTACGCGGGGCCAACGTTAAGTGCAGTTCTTGTAAGGACCTATAACGTTAAGAGCCTACTTTCAATCAATAAATTACTTTCACAACATTCTTACCTTCAAACGAGTTGGCGTATTGATTGCACGTACATACGTACGTACGTACACAAGGTACGTACGTACGTAAAATGTACATACCCACGTCTATGCGTGCCCTCGCCCTACCGCGCTAGCTTTCATTGGCTGAAATTAGTCGAGAATACTTATTTGCATAAATTCCCTGCAAATCAAAAAGAGGGGCGGTAAAAAAGTTGGACACTCCACATCTTAGCCCCGCCTATACTGGTATTCGCATACGAGGTCATGTGCTAGAAATGTGGCGCAAAATATAGGAAAAACATAAGATTTCAAAAATGGATGATGCAAGGCGAAATAGTAGCTTCAGTTGATTTGCATAAATAGTTGCCATTTGAGATTGCTGTTCGCGCTGTATCTTTGCACGGGGAGCGCGAGCTAGCAGCATATGCGGGGCGCGCGTGGCGTGTATTTCTGAACGGGTAACGACGAACGCGCCTTGGCCAAGCCTAGGACCGGAAGGAAGGGTCAGGTCATTTTGCATGTAATACGAATTATGAAGACCATGGAATATT
This sequence comes from Crossaster papposus, assembly GCA_037893245.1. Taxonomy (NCBI): domain Eukaryota; kingdom Metazoa; phylum Echinodermata; class Asteroidea; order Velatida; family Solasteridae; genus Crossaster; species Crossaster papposus. The sequence continues at coordinate 313,476 of JBAIAA010000784.1, read as the reverse complement.
CTATCAAATCTCTTAAAAATCTAAATCGGATCTCTTACAGTTGATTTTATATTGATTTTCAAAGATTAAATCTATAAATATTTGGTTGCTTGTAATCTGATACTTGATGACGTCATCGTGGCGTAATTAACGGAAAGCTCGAGAGCCGTCTCAACTTTGCTATTTGAAGCAAAATATCGCGGTTGATTTTTCAGCGATTGTTAAAGTTTAAAGGTCTTTTCATTGTAACTTCCGGTTTGGTGACGTCATCAATATTTCTCCTCAATATGTTCTTAGCACGAAACTGAATATACACCGGTTATAAAGTGGTTTCAGCAAACTTCGCCACACACATCAACAGAGTATTCATTTTATTAAGTTTTCAACCTGCCGCTAGAGGGCGCTATAACATGTTATGACGTCGCCGGTAATTGTTTTGAAAAGTACATTTAGCCAGACACTAACATCGTTGAAAGTAATTTTATATCATGTTTTACTTTCAAATTATAAGGCACTTCCTGTTTAGACCGCAAAGAAAGGTCACGTTATTTCATGCACACAAGATAAAATGAAGATCCCGAATTATTCTATCAATTGCCACGAACATCAAGTTCCGGTCCTTTGCGGTTGATTTTTCTATTGATCTTCAAAGATTAAATCAATTAAATCACCTTTAATATGACGCCACGTGACCTCTGATGACGTCATCATGACGTCTGTCTGCTAGGCACTGGCTCACTATAGGGGATTTACTTGGGTAAAGTTTAGTTCGGATACGACTATGGAGTTCTGGTTAGTGAAAAAAAACACCAAAAAACAACAGAATAATAAATAATAAAAAAAAAAAAAAAGTGCTGTTTTGGCTAAAATGCCAAAACAGCTAAAAAGAGCACAAAAAGAGTAAAAAGAACCCTAAAAAGTAAGGAGAAGGAAAACAAGAGGAAACAAAAAGAATGTGCTTATGGGGTGATTTTTATCTACACCAAGCATAACAGTATTTGAGCAGTAACAAGCGTTTGAACGTTTAATGAAAAGTTCAAGATTAAATAAATGTAAAGTCATTAAGATGTCATTAAAAGTCACTAAGATGCCTATTTGAACAACTTGTAAACACTATCATATTATACTGAACGAGGGATCGCATGCAATGAGTACAGTTTGTGATTTGTCTTTGTCCGTTTCGAACTAATATCGAAATTATTCAAAATATATCGATGAGTATCATTATCTTGCAGATGTATGTTACTTGATAAGTAATCCTTGTAGTTGTTGAACAAAGATTCGCTTGACTTCCAAAAGGCTCTTCCTGTTGGCTTTTTTCTTGGCTATATTTTCCATATCACAGTTGACATACTTCTAGTAGTTTTTATTCCACATCCTCGATGTGGCTTCCTTGGCTTCTGTCAACCAGTCTAGATAGGCGGCATTTATTGTCTTCCAACTCGGAACTATAGACTCATCTCCATCAGATGATTTGTCATTATATTCTTTTTCGTGCGTGCGCGCGCGCAACTTAGGGGGCTTGGGGAGCCCCTAGAACATGATTCTCCTCACAAGATCCACAACTTTATTGAGGCGTATTCGGAGTACCGTTGTGGATCAAGTTGAGGATCGAGTTAAGGATCCTCTGTTCTCAAGATCCACAACCTAATCCTCCGTCCTTAAGATCCACAACCTGATCCTCCGTCCTTAAGATCCACAACCTGACCCTCCGTCCTCAAGATCCACAACCTGATCCTCCTCACAAAGATCCACACCTTGATTCTCAACTTGATCCCCAACTTGATCCTTGTTCAAACTTTATACTTACAGGTAACTTGATCCTCCTCACAACTTGATCCTCAACGATGCCTAGTTTATGCCTCACCAACTACTGGTGACAGTTAAAATTACCGGAGTATATGCAGAGAGCATGGTAGGATGGTAGTGCAACAGCATCTAGTCGAACTGGTGGGGGGGGGGGGGGGGGAGCTTATATACTGTACATTGACGATGGTAGTGTCATGAAATGAATCATGATATTGTATAGATGCGTATTGAATGACCTCTCACCACATCACGAAACGTATGATCGTAATATTAGTGTAGTGTATGTAAATGTAGTATATGCAGCGTGAATGTATTACTAATGCATACCCGCAAATGGATGTTGTAAACACTGATCACTTGGCAGTAAGCTGTTTCATTGATGCGTTGCGTCCATCCTCCAATAGGGCAGAAGTGCGTCGTGCAAACACTAAAAGGCTTAAAACGCTCTTCATAGACACAGCGAGAAAAATATATTAAGCTACCGCGACAATCATAGTAACACCTGCTTTGGAACAGCAACGTGTACAGGATCGGAGCGAGTTTACAGAAGCCAAGTGCAAAATCATTAGCAAGTGTTAATGCAAAGATCAATAGACTAGATCTAAAACAGGACGAGAACATCAGTAGAAGGTTTTTTTTAAGGATATAGGAAGTGTTTCAAATAGGCCTATAGGAAAACCAGGCCACATTCATAGATTTTGTAAGTTGCCTCCCAACAAAAGGAAACTGAGTGGAATATCATGCCCGCAGGCACAGCCATGCTGATTCAATTAGTAACCAGACGCTAAACTATATCAGATTGTGAAGACGACGCTCAACCACTCGGTATACACAAAAGACTCAATCCAATACCAGTTTATACGTGTTCACTGTTATAGAGTTGCTGTCAAAATGCTAATTGACACTGGTTTTTCTTATAAGGTAATTATTCCACAGATTCTATAAATCTACCTCAAATGTACCTCAATTCGTTCTACCTTACAATTCCCTCAATTCAGAACACGTGAGGTCGCAATCTCTGGTGGAAACATATCACGCATTCAAAGCATAACAAAGTGACATTTCTTTTCGTATTCGTACGACATTTGTTTGTCCATTGTACCATTCAGGACAATGCTCTATTGTCCAGTTGCACAACTGCGTGGTGTATATAAATCTAACTCTCCGTCAAGCAGTCAACCTTGTTGCACACTAGTTTTGTTCATCTACCGTTTCAGTCAAATTGTGTAACCCCCGCATGTACACAATAACATGTCGCAGAAGGAAAACCCTATTCTTTCACAGCACGTGGAAGGAAACCAGACATCTTGCGTGCAATTCAGACACTTGCTCACACCTTGGACTCGCGAGTTGAGACTGCTTGCAAAAAACAACGACTCTCTGCAGAAGTTCCTACTTTTAAAAGAGAACAGAACCAACAACAGTTTAAACATTGTGAGAAGGTCCTGTCTTTCGTAGAGTCTGCTCTTCAGAACATTGAAACTTCCCCAAATCAAAGGGGATTTTCCATTCTAATAAGAAAATACCCACCAAAATTTGAATATCAGCACGCAAGCGCACAAACCTCGCTGAAACGATTAGCGCCCAAGCCACACCCTCCACACCCACTGCATGCCCCATAAAGGACCCTGTTACACAACAACTCGTCCTATTTTTTTAATTATTTTTGTTAGGTGTGTTTTCTAAAAGGGAGGGATGTAAACAGAGGTGAGTATTTTTTTATTAGAATGAAATATCCCCTTGGATTTGGGGAATTCTGATACAGAATATACCTCACCTCTGTTTACCAACATTTGCAGAGTAGCACCGGAATGCCCAGGGGAGAGAAGGGCATGCAGTGGCTTGGAATAATTGTCTAAACTAAACCAGCATGACTGGAGGAACACAAAAAGGTTGTATAGACATATAATACATGTACATACACAGGCCTCAACCTTAAGCTTCAGAGGGTCAAGGCCACTTGGCCTCAAAGGCTCCAAAAAAGAAAGGGGCACCAAGGCCAACTTAAAGGGCACCAAGGCCATTGTCAAACTGTTATTTGTTCATCTCCGGATCACCACCACCCCAACTCCCCCCCCCCCCAAAAAAAAAATAAACCTCAAGGCTCAACAAAATCTGCTGTTTCAGAAAATTCAACCTTGAAGTTCATTATAAAATTCTTAAGAAAATATATTCTTAGAAATAAATATGATTATAACAATTTAAAACGCCCCCCCCCCCCCCCCAAAAAAAAAAAAAATAAAAAAAAATAAAAAAAATAATTGGCCTATGTAAACGTTAATATGATTATGAACATTAAAACGAGTCCCCCTAAACGCCAAATCATTCGCCTATGTAAACGTGCATGTTTATGCCTAGCCCAGTCTATGGCCGGCCGGCCGGCCCCGCGTCCATCGGTGCAAAAAAAAGGGATTTCATGGAATCATTCGGTCTCAAACTCAGCATGCAGGTTCATTTATTATAGCGCATCGATATTTCGCCATAATTAGGACTTTTCCGTGGTTCCGTCTGGTGTAATTTGTCTCTAAATCTGCGTAAAAAATAATAAAAAGTATTAGCGATCAACGCAAAACAGCATGGCGGAACAAGTCTGCGCAGGCGTGCACAGCTCGTCGCACCGAACAACAGAGGGCGCTCTGCTAGTGCCCTATGTTGTTCGGTTTGACGAGCTTTGCACGCCGCGCCTGCGCAGACTTGGTCCGCCATATTGTTTTGCGTTAATCGCGAATTATTTTTGGCCAGTCTATACATGAGTAGTCTGGTACCGTGTTTTTAGTAGTGAACAACTCAACTACGTTTGATATGGTTGCCATGCCACGTTCTCCTCTGCAAGTACTTGCGCGAACCGGTCTTGCGCGATGCATGGCGCAAGCAGCATTTATGAAAACTAGTGTGCAGGAGAGCGTTCGCTACGTACGTCGAAACAATTTGATCTTCGTAATAGGTCACAACGTTAACAATATTTTTAATAACACTTTCGACTACATAATATAATAGAATCAATGAAAAGGGGCACGACGGCCAAGTGGCCGTAAGGTACGTGTTTTTTTTAAGGGGCTTCACGGCAATTTGCTGGGGCATCGCGGCAATGGCCGCTGGTGGCCGCTGTAGAGGTTGAGGCCTGACATACATACATACATTACCCGGGAGCTACCTATCTATTGCTAAGGAGTTATGCGGGTCTGCGGCTGCCGACTCTGCAGTTGTCTGGAGTGCCATTTATATGTGTTCCTCCACTTGCACGACACCCTTCAAGTAGCAAGACATGGAGGTGGTTGAATCCTTCCAGCAGACCGCTTTCTGAAACAGAAACTTCAAGAAGTTGGTACACTTGGTGCTGCATGGGCTTGATATTTCGATCCTCGGTTCTCGGCAGGATTGAACTACCGGTACTGCATCTAAGATTCACCGAGCGATCGTGGTCACAGAGTCCTGGAGCCAATTCCATAAAAGCATTCTAAGCCTAGTTGGTTGCTAACTTCCTTTCTATCTCTAGTTCTTTGCTAAATCTATTCCATAAAACCATTATACGTTTAGCAAGGTTCCTAGTTGCTTGCTAAAATTAGAATAGGTTTGGGGTATGTCTAAATCCTTAGCACCATTCTAAGTCACTTTCAATCTTTCATCTTTTGGGAATTTGTATTGACATCCTTATGCGCAGAGTCAAGGACAGATTTTCCTGAGTCGAATAATTATTTGAAACACTCTCTGAAACATATGTACATACCCTAAATAGAGTACAGAGGAATGCATTGACAATACAACCCACAGCATGACCTGATTTGAACTCTTTCCCTATTGTTAACTCAAACTGACCATGTACTTTGGCGATTATGCAAACCCCACACCATTCTAGCAAGCTGCAAGCAAGCAACTAGTAAGAATGTTTCATAGAATGGTGTTATGGAATGCGATTTAGTTGATTGCTAACAAGCAACCAATTAGGCATTTGGAATCTTGCTAAAACCTAGTAATATATACTAAGTTAGAATGCTTTTATGGAATTGGGCCCAGAAGATCTTCAGGCTAGATGGTTGCCATGAATAGCTGCTCGGTGTTGTGAGCAATGTAGTACTGCAGGGCTCGCACGGGGCACCACCACTACCAAATGCCTCTCAAGAGAGGGATGTAAAGCTCGGCATGATTCTTTGGTGAGAGGTTGGCCGGCTGAATCTTGTGAGAAACTCTATATTTAGAGTTAGACGAACGCCACCAGGTTCCCAGCGCATGCTCTGATTCTATAAAAGGACATGAAGCTCGCTTCTGCAGTTACTTATTTGCAGCATGACATTTAAGACAAAATGGCGGATATTCAGCGTCGTCTGTCGTCCGAAGATCTGTCGAGTTGTTTGAATTCTGCAGCGAAAATATTATCCCTCGAAGATTTTAGACCCGAGCAGCGAAAGGCCTTAGAATCCTGTCTTCGTTGTCACGATGTTTTTGTGAATTTGCCGACAGGTTATGGGAAATCCGTCATTTTTCAGGCAGCCCCATTTTGCTCGGAGCTCGCACGTACGGCCAGTACTCGGCGTTCTTCAGCGTGTTTGGTCAGTTTCTTATCGCCGCATAATCGGCATTATACCCAGGCATGCTGGTCTGTGCGTTATCGCCACATTGTATGGTCCAAGCATGGTCCAACGCTATGGGGAGGGGGCATGTTTACGGCTGCAGAACCAACCTTCAAAATGATCGGAATATCGTAATTTAAACAGGGACAAGTGTCTTATATCCTCAATAACTCCTAGTTATTTTCTTGGCAAAATTCAGCCGGCAAGGCATTTAATTATCAGAGCTCCGCGTAGTTACCGAGGCACGTTTTTTCAGCTGGATTAGATGCGTGCGATATTATCATGTAGTTCGACACCTTTCAATAGAGTCGCGGCCTTCTCCAGTCGCCGCGGTTGAAAACTTGAAAATAAGCAGCTAAACACAACTAGTTTTAACCATAGCATTGTCAACATTCAAGCAAATACCTAGCACAACAAGCGAAAATAACTGCGACCCTCACCAATCAAGCGAGACAGTTCAAATCTTCATGTGTAATTCCTACAAGCCTTCGTAAAAATCACTCAACTTTCTCCGATAAAATATTATGTCAACGATGGCGGTGTTCGTAAACACTTGCGAGCTAACTATGACCTTTCACTGCTAGCTCAAATTATGCAGTTTCTACACAACGATAGTCCTGCAGATTAATAACTGTTTTCACCACAATATTGCATTTGATGATACAAGCACCAAAATTGGCATAACTACTCGTTTGGGGTCACTGTACACAAAAACCCTGTTAGCCAAATTAAAATCCAATATGGCGGCCATTTTTTTCAAGATGGCCGCCACTAAATGGTAACACTTAATGTTACATTGGATTAATTGGTCATACAAGCACCAACAGTTGCAACTATCCACTAAATGTACCCCTTATCATTTTCAAAAATAGAAACAACTTAAACATTCAAGATGGCGGCCATTTTTTCAAGATGGCGGCCATGTTTTCCAAGATTGCTTTTATTGAATGACATACATTGGTTATTTTACAAAAGAAACCAAATGGTCATACAATAAAGCTGCAATTTACCTTTCGTTGGTCTTTTATAATTAACAAATCATAAATCACTGGAAATCAAAAATGGCCGCAATTTTTCAAAATGGCGGCCAACACGTGCGTACAATACCAATTTATAACAATAGCGGGTGTCAGTAAAGAAGAAAATGGTTACAAGAATTGCGACCTGACTTGAGATTCTTACCATTACTGTTGTAATTGCTTTCTAAGATTAACTCTTTATTTTGTATTTGCGTTACTGAACATTTGAAGGCATACTTAGCGTGCCTTTGATGCTTACAGTCTGTGTTTTAACATCCCATGCATAGATCAAATCGATCTCATCAGTCCTGGTTGAGCTTGTAACCAAGGTATTAACCAATCTATTGGTTATTCATAACCAATATATTGGTTATCCTCCAACTAGTTATATTGGTTGAGCTTGCAACCAACCCACTGGGCATTTTACCTGATATTACCCGGGTTGTAATACGTTTGAGGCAATTAAAGATTCAAATGATTTATCCCCGCTGGACAATGTGGAAGGCTTTGACGGAACTAGAGTTTGGTCAATTCAGGTCACTCCCCTTGTGGTCGGATTGATTTATGGATATGAACTAGTTCAGTCTTGGCTTGATACTATAACCTCAATTCGAGCACTCAGCCAGTCTCACTTTAGTTCGAGCAGCCGAGCTGTTTAGATGTAGAAATTTCGTCTTGTTATTACTGGGTAACATACCGATATTACCCGGGCTGTAACGAGTAATTACGGTTATTACTGGGTAATAACGGGGAAATAGTAGACCAATATTTCCCTGTTATTACCACCCGATATTACCACATTTACCCACTGTTACCAGGGAGAATGTTACTGTTATTTCTGACATTGCATCGTTATTACCACCCGATATTTCACCCTTTACCTATTATTATTACCCAATATTACCAGAGAAAATGTAATCGTTATTTAACGTTATTTCTGGCATTGCATTGTTATTACCACCCGATACCACCCGATATTACCCGATATTACCTGATATTACCTGATATTACCCGATATAATGTTACCGATATTTCTGGCATTGTACTGTTATTACCAGTAATATATATTACCCAATTGGTTAATTATATTGGTTAATACTAATTTAATACTACCGGAACAATACTACAATATATACACATATAAACATCAATGACGCTTGCCACTGCTACAATCTTAGCATGTACTTAAACGCTATATATGTGCCCAATATCACCGCCGTCTATAATCACAGTTTGCAACTAATTTTTTGTTATTTATTTGTGTGTTGGCTTTTTGGCAAATTTGTTTCTTTGAGACTTGGAGTAAATAAATATTACACAATTATCTCTACGAAAACACCCTAAACGTATCGCTATTACGCAAGTTCATGTAGAAAAAGTGACACAAATGTTTCACCAAAGTTTATCACGCCCACTTGGGGTCAACATGTAAATTGGGTCACCCGATATTACCCCATTTACCCAATATTACCAGGGAGAATGTAACTAATATTCCTGGCATTGCCGTGTTATTACCCCTTGATATTACCCTATTTACCAAATATTACCAAGGAGAATGTAACAATATTTCTGGCATTTTCGGAATTTCCATGTTATTAACTCGGTAAAATGTTAGCCATTACCTCTCATTACCCTGTTATAAACTCGCAAAAAAACTCTGTTTCAACAGGGTAATAACAGTAATATTTGGACTTGGACATTTTTCTGGAATTGCTATAATTTTACTGTTATTACGCAAATTCCCAATGTAATGACCAATTCAAGACTTTCACCATTACCCACATTACCTGTATTATCTTGTTGTTACTCGGTAAAATGTCGGTTTCAACAGGGTAATAACAGTAATATTTTGGTTATCCACATATCTACCGGTACCAACTGGATTGGTTGAAATCGACCAATATATTGGTTATTTTCAACCAATCTGTTCTTAGAGTGTGTTGTATGTCTTTGTACAAGATATGTTACGATTTATGTGTCACTTTTTGTAACATATAGGCTGAGTCATCTTGTGGCGGCCATCTTTAAAAATGGTAGCCATCTTGAATTACCAAGTGGTTGACAATTTTAGCATAATATTGGATTCAAATGGAGATTAAATGCCCATTTTGGTCCTTGTATTACTGTTTGATCCTTGGTAACACTACTACTAGCCATTCAGTGGCGACCATTTTGGAAAATGGCGGCCATCTTAAATTTTCAAGTACCTAATGTACTGTTTTGGATATGCCAACAACAGGGAGACCAAACAGATGTTAAATGCCAAGTTTTGTGCTTGTATTACCATTCTATCCATCCGTACATCAATATTTCGGTGACATTTGGCCTTCATTGGTGGCCATCTTCAAAAATGGCGGCCATCTTGGATTTTAATTTGGCTAACAGGGTTTTTGTATAAAGTGACCCAAAATGAGCATGTGTGCCAATTTTGGTGCTTGTATCACTAAATGCAATATTATTGTAGTAATCTGCAGGACTAATAAGAAAACGACTATAAAGGCCAGCTTAATCTATTACCATAATGAGCACCGCCCCCAAAACCTCAACTTAATGATTGATCCAAGGCGTTCATATCTTCAGTTAATTTGCATATAATAGTGGCCGTGTGAGGTCGTTGTTTGAGCTCCGATTACCGCTGCGCTGTACGTACGGACGGGTAACGATGAACGCCTTGACCAAGGCTATTCCGGTCTAAACTTTTATAATTTAAAAAAGTTAACGGTGACTTCATAAAATGTTAAAGCGCCCTCTAGCGGCATGTTGACAAATGTTTGAAATGAATAATCAGTTGATTCGCGTGGAGAAGTTTGCTGAAATTAATATAATTGATGTACCGTATGTAATCAGCTTCCTTCTAAAAACAAGTTGAGGGGTGAGATGGATGACGTCACTTGACCGGGCATGTTACCGGTACGTCATCTTGAAGGAGCATAATTATTTCAAGGTCCTACATAGAGAACTGTAAGCCAAATTGGGTTCAAACTTGGCATGTAGGTTATAGTTATAATTATGTTTAAGATGAAAGCTGATGTGGCGTCATGATTATGTCATACGATTTTATATAAATTATTACTTCACATTTAATACCAGTTTAAATTCGTTTTAGTCTTTAAATTAAGTTAAATTCGTTTTAAATGGTTTTGAATGGTTTTACATTACAAAGGTTCACTTTCTAGAAAATCAAATATGAAGAAAAAAAAAGTGCGAAAAAGCCCTATGTGTTCTGTGACTGGAAGTACAGGTCCGATTGGGGCCAAACTTGGTATTCAGGTATTCCAGGATGAGTTATAGGCGACAATTAAGATGACATCATGATGACGTCATCGGGTGTCATGCGACGTCATATTAAAGGTGTAGTTTTTAGGACCGTCTACCTGCACCTGTATCTCTCGAAGTACAGGTCCGATTGGGGTCCAACTTGGTATTCCAGTTAGAGACGACAATTTAAATGACGTCATGGTGATATTATCGGTTGTCATGTGACGTCACATTGAAGGTGTATTTTTTCCATATGATTTGTACATTGGTATATTGGTACATTGGTATATTATATATAATTTTAACCAATATACCGTATGTTTGGCACTTGGGTAAATCCGATCCACCTCAGACTTGGCACATACTTAGACCACCACACACATATTTAAAGAAATTTCAGACACTCAAAACAGCTCTGTGTTTGTCCAAAAAAACATTTCTAGTTACTCTTTGTGCTCTTTTTACTCTGTGCTCTTTTTACTCGTTTTGTGCTCTTTTTACTTCTCCTTTAATTTGTGTGCTCTTTTTGCTCTTTGTGCTCTTTTTTACTCTTTGTGTTCATGTGCTCTTTTTACTCTTTGTGCACTTTTTACTCTTTGTGCTCTTTTTACTCTTTTTGTGCTCTTTTTACTCTTTTTGTGCTCTTTTTATTCTTTTGGTGCTCTTTTTACTCTTTTGGTGCTCTTTTTACTCTTTTTTTTGTTCATGTGCTATTTTTACTCTTTGTACTCTTTGTATTCTTTTTATTCTTTTTACTCTTTTTACTCTTTTTACTCCTTGTTTTATATTTGCTCATATTATTACGTGAGGCAAACTATTCTTTTAATTTTTTGTGTCTTTCTCCTTTTCCATTTGAAGTTTTAATTCAGGGCGGCTGCCATCTTGAATTTTTACATGTCGCGCTCCACACACCCGGCAACCCGTGAACAACATCGTTCCCGTGTTACTCAAGAATGGGATTTCTAATACACCTCCAAAATTCTAACCTGCGTGTTGACTTTCTTTAGATGTAAAAAAACCGAACATAAATACATTGTTATATTGTATTCTAAGCTAACGGCCACAATATATTTTAACAATAACCTCTCGTGGATAACATAACGTTTAATACACACCCGATGAACTCTAATTTATAATTGTTCATGCTTTTTGTATATAGCCATAATGGCGGATGGTGAAGGTTGTGTCGCTGGTTCTTTCAACTCGTTTCTGTTGATTCCAGTTGAGAGTTGATACCAGTTGAATCCATCATGTACTGGTTTGACACTATTGAATTCCAGTTCAAAACTGTTAAAACCAGTTTAACGCTTAACTGGTTTTAACTGGAATTTTCAACTGGGTAATTAGTCCAAATGTCTTTGACCTGTATTTCAAAAAACTATAATGATTAAAAAAAATAATCATTTTGAGGGTTTTTCATATAGGCAAATCATAACACAAAATATTACTTCAATCTTTGAGAGTCGCGTGAAAAATTGTGTTATTTATACAGAATGACCAAGACGTGTTATTTTTGTATATGTAGGAAATTATAAATGTTTTGCTTAATTTCCCAGATCATGTCACTAAAGAGAAGTTTGAGAGCGTCATATCAAATGTGCTGAGGAGCCATCAGAAGGACACATTAAGGTCAGTAGAGGTTGGCTTGGACTACATGTACGTATGTAGAGGACATACTTAAAGGGAGTCTTTGTTGTCCTTTAGTGATTTACGATAGTGTGCTTTGCCAACGGGATAGTGCACTAATTGACCATTTGCGTGTGGAATTTAAATAATATCTGGTACACTGACTTGTTCACACAGCTTGGCACAGTTTGACTTGAAATTATCCAGACCAAATACACTGTTGCTATATCACGTGATTCGGGGCAAGCTCTTGCATAGTTACGTTAGAGACGCTCAGCACCAATACATTGTTCACAATGGTTGAGAATGGTACAAAGACAGCAGACCATTCCAGAGCCGGGGGTTGCTAGCGTAAGGCTTGCCCCGAATCACGTGATATAGCAACAGTGTCTTTGGTCTGGGGAATTTAAATGTAAACTACCAGATATTATTCAAATTCCACACGCAAATGGTCAATTGTCATTAGTTTAGTAGTACAGTTCGACCGTGTTGCAGTACAACCATGTAAAAACGCATCGACACCGAGAAACGTCCGCCATCTTTTCTGGAACGTGTGTTCAGGAATTAAAGTAAAGATGTGCATTTTAAGTGCATTAAGATTTCACCAAGTCGCAAATAAAATGCAGCCTGTCTGATGCTGGTTGACGATAATTTATAAATTATCTTTCTGTAAAGTTATATACAAATGGGCCTTAGTTTTTTAATTACAAAATTGTGCTGTGAAATGTTTTATGTGCTCCTACATGTAATTGACCACCCCAAACTGCTCAATGGTTCAACCTTCAGAAACTCAATAATTAAAATCACATCACTGTCCTGTGAAAGAATCGCCACCTATTGTTAGTTAATCTGGTTATATGAAAATGAGGTAGTATAAAGTAATGTTTACAATTGACTTTTAATTCATAACATTCCAATATGGCCTTCAATCACACAGGATGCGGACTCCTTTTTTATTTATGTATGTGTGATTCACATACGCCTGCTGGCACCTGGAAACTTGAGAACAAAATGTGTACCCTCGAAAAAGAATGAGTAACCTCTGAAGAAATGCATGAATCTAATACGATTGATGTTAGTAAATTTGTAGAAGATGCCCAAAGCACTTTTAGCAATGCTAGTTGGATTCAGGAGGTTTCAGGAGGTTCCCAAAAAACTTTTCAAAAAGCATTCTAAGACAACCAAATGTGGGCATTGCAGGTTGACTCTGTAATCTGATCACGCCATTGTTGTAATGCCCCTTTTAATTTGTACATCTGCAGTAACTTTGGCGTGGACATTCAGAGCCAGGAGGCTTATGAGCTAGCAACTCGAGGTTTGTTAAGGCCGTTTGGTTACAGTGTACCCCCACTCGATCTGGACATGAGATGTATACAGTTTGAACCACCTGATTTTAAACTTGGTAAGAACCTATGTCATGTTGAGGGTTATAGTCGTGCAATGAACTAAAGATATCTTGTATGTACCGGTATTATTCCATGCACAATAGTCACTTTCAGTATTTTAGTATTTTTCCCTTACTTAATTTGAAGATTATATTTCAAACAGTCTTCATACACAGCTTCAAAAATCAAATAAGGGAAGTGTCGGTCGTAAACAATTAAAGTAAACAAAACAGGGGCGTAAGCACTGCTAAAAATTGTATTCCCAAAAAAATTAAAAATCTGTCTTGCCTCACTCCATGGAAACATTTGTTACAAGGAGTGAAACAAGAAAGTATTTCTTGAAAAAAAGAAAGTTTGTTCTTATATCAAGAAATGTGTAGCAGTTTGGTTTGCGTGCATTTACCTTGTCTCAAGATATCATTAAAAAGTCAGTATTGATGAGCTTGAAATTCACCAAGTTGCTCACTGTCACAGTTACCCTATTAAAAATAATAATAACAATGATAACATTGTGATATTTAGCCAAGCAAACAAGGTGTCCGTAAATTGGGCAAAAAAGTAGTGAAAGGGTTGGTTGCCTACCGTTCATGGAAATTAAAGGATTAAAGATTATTGTTGCTTACAATAATTATGTCAACATCAAAGCATGTATCCGTTCTTAAATTTCTGTATCCCAACAGCATGCAGAAACTAAGTTACTGTACCATAGTCAGGGGCGGCGCCAGGGTATTTTGATAGGGGGGGGCTAAAGTTAGGCGGGTGGCACACCCCAAAGTTAAAAATGCGAGCGCGAAGCCCTTACGGCGTGGGGTCCGAAAATTTTTGGATTCTATATGCTTTGTGGTGCAATCTGAGGCGCTTCTGGCCACTTTCCTCCGAGTTTTTTAGCAAAAATGTAAAGTAAATATATGGAGATAAAGGTTTTTTTCGTGTTTTTTTCTTCAAAAACTTCTATGCCCCCCCCCCCCCCCCCCCCCGATAATCTAATGGTGCGTCCCTTATGAGATCAAATCATGTTGTTTCAACTACTGACACTTGAACACTTATGGACTTATGGACATATGACGTAATACAGAATGACCATAGACCCTAGAAGCAACTGTAGTTCATTACTTTTTCATATGGGTTGTCCTGGCCGAAAAAACTTCAGCCTGGAATAACACTACTGTATTATCGGTAATCATTAAGCTTCTATAAAACAGCATGTTAAATAAAAAGAAAATGTACAGTCTTAATTATATAGGCTCTAAATCTATAACTTGGTCTATTAATATTAAACTAGAAATTTGGAATGCAATCCCGTTACGTTAACCAGTATTTGATATCACATACCTTTTTGCTCACGCATAAACTACTGAACAGATGATGAGAAGACATGCGTAGCGTGGTGTAGCGTGATACTGTTTAGTAAACTTTAGTGTATGGTGGTTCTGGAGGGACATATACTCGTGTCTTTGGGGAAAGTCGTGAATATTGACGTTAATAATCACGATCTGCTTAGTCCTTCCAGGGCCACCATATTAGTGTGCATGTACCCCTTCAAAAAGTTCAATTTACATGGGCTGAAATCGAAATTGACCACATTGCAGGGAGCCCGTCTTCCATTGGCAACACGGCTTTACCAGCGCATGCGCATTATTGGGCAAACAACTGTTGACCAATGACAAGCGAATAAGGAACGCAAGACTTTACCTAAATAATGATAGCATGAGTTTGTTCTTGTGTTTTTATTTTAAAGTTTAGAACTAAGTACAACAAGCAAAGCAATCACACCGTTGTAGTCCACAAACTTACACATGCACCTTACCTTACGAATATTCCCGAATACTCGGTTGTACTCATAAAGATGGTCATAGGCCTACATAATATCCGTTAGAGGTCCTCGAAGCGCGGACTCCCACAAGATGGTCAAACATGGCGTTTTTAGCATTGCTAGCGTTTTTAGACCATGGCCTACCGAGGACCCGGTTTTAGGTCCTCAGTCTGCACAAAGTTACCAGTATGTGTCCGTATGTTTTCAGGTCCGGATCTTTGGAAATGTAAGCAAGACAAACACAACCCCGTCCACCTGTTCTTCTTCTTCTTCTCCTTCTCCTTTTCTGTCCTCTTTTTCTTTTTCTTCTTCTTCTTCTTCTTCCCTTTTTTTTTTTAAATCATAGGGGGGCGGCCGCCCCCCTGCCCCCCTGTAGCGCCGGGCCTGACCATAGTTATTCCACATGTTTTCTAGTTGTCAATGACCCTGTCCGAAGCTTCCATTGGAGCCGAGGGCATACATCTGCTCACTGGTACTGGTGCATGTAGAGCCATTGGCATAAGTGCCACATCCTAAGCCCCGTCTACTGTAACCATTGTTGTTGGCCGTGAACTGTTCACCGAAAGTCTGCATTGACCCCTTTGCGAATTTTATGTGCAGTCGCCATTTCTAGTCGCGCTCCTGTGTCTGTGAGAACAAATAAGATAATTCCTAGACAGCTGCCGTCATGTAACAATATCAATTGATTCACTTACAAACAATGGGCACCACTATTATATGCTAAGTATGGTGTTTCCCTCTATAATTACAGGCATTAGTATACAGCAAAACATGTAATGTGATTTGAATTTCTCTCCAACTTTATAGAAATTGAATGTGTCAAGGTGTCATCCCAGTACCTTAGTAAGATCGTCCATGACTTGGCCCAGTACATGAAGACGTGCGCTGTGGCCACTCATATACGAAGGACATGTGATGGCCCATTCACAGAGAAGCATGCCTTAATCAAGAAACACTGGACCCTGCCGTACGTCACCGAGGCCTTGCGATTAGGACGACCTCTGGTTGAGGGAGCAATATGTGAGACTGGGACGCAGGTGGAGGGAATCCTCATGAACGTCAGGTGATAGTGTTTGTTATGATACAACAAAGGCCATAGGACCCAACATATATTTGTATTATTATTATTTTTTTTTCAACCAGGGTGGTCCCATCAGTTATTACATGTAAAACTGTTCTCCTGGGTTTGTTAAAATAAAATCCAACAATAAAGGTTGTACACACCTTTGCTTTTCCTGTTATTTTCGAAAATGGATGGGTATTAGGATTCATATTTTTTAGTATACATGTATAAAGTAAGATAGCAATTTAAATGACTAACTAGAGTTAGTCATTTAAAGTCCGTCTTACTTATTCAATTTTGACGGACTAACATAGCTGCCCACCACTTTTAGTTCAATGGGTCGTATGAATAAAAACTAGCATTTACTTTTAGTTTACTACCAATTTTTAAGCTTTTACTAGCATATGTATGAATAAAAATGAAGCAAAAGGTTTTACTGTATAAAGTATTTGCAAAAGACCTAAAGTATTTACCTTTTAATTTCCAGCATTTGCTAGAATATTAGTATTTGCTCCATTTGGTATGAATAAAAATAAGTAAAAGCTTCAGATTTGCAGTATTTACTCGACATTTTTCAAGGTTGGTTCGGGGCTACCTTGAAAAAAAAGAAGCAAATACTAATATGAAAAAAAGGAGCTTTCGTATATGTGGTTAGGCAGGAAAAGATATGAGTATGGAAGATGGAGTGTCTAGGATAAAAATACAAGCAGTTGTACTGAATTTGGGGAAGGAAATGAGAAGTAGATGGCCGATAATTCCTTGCAATATTACTTAGACAGAAACGGGCATCATGACTGCGCAGCAGCAACTTAAGGGGCCGTATGCATCAAAACTAGCATTTGCTTTTATTACCAATTTACTGGAATCTGTATGAATAAAAATGAAGCAAAAGGTTTTACTGGAAAGTATTTGCTAAAGACTAAAAGTATTTACTTTTTAATTTCCAGCATTTGCTAGAATATTAGTATTTGCTCCATGTACATGTAGTACCCCCGTTGAGGGTTCAACGGGTAGCAATGTAAATAATTACTATGGACAAAGGGCAGAAAAGGACACTTGTTGAATGTACTGTTCACTACAAGGGTCTGCCTCAAGTGTTTAATTCTAACAACTTTCATAAATGGAATTAAACAGATACATATTTATATTAATCAGTGTTAGGTAATTTACCTAGAAAAAATCTTATAGGAATGATCCTATTACACTTTAAAAACCATCAAGCCTGGTCATATATTCTTTGACAGAATTCATATGCACCAGAAACAACACTTCAAATACACATGGCCCAAACTCTCTGTAGTACAAGATCCTCTATCTAACTTTAACCAGTTCGCGCCGGATGACGTATATACATGCAAAGTTTTCCCCAAATTCGAAACGGATGACGCATAAACACGCCAAGTTCAAGTTCGGAAATGTCTGTCAGCAGCGAGCAGGGCCGGAAATGCACGGGTGTGCTTCCCGGCACTATCGGCCTGAACCCGCTTCGGATCGAGTTTCGTTAAAAATAATCCCGCCCCTCGGCTCAGTGATGTTAAAATAATACCGGCGCGAACTGGTTAACATAAACAACATTCCTTAGAACTGGTGGGGCCCATGTGCACAGATAAGTTCCCCAGCCTGAGACTTGTCTCTCTCCAAAGTGAACAACAATTATTCTACTGAGCTGTGCCAATAAACAATCCCAGGCTAGTCTGGCTACACAGTGATGAGTCATCCCAGTCCCTGTGGTGGGCTACTGTAGCCAGAGTCAATGACCTTTCCATGTGGTCACTACTGTGCACTGTCTACACGTTATTATGTACTAAAATTATACTCAAGCTAACAATCTCTTCTCTTTCTAAAGTACATCATGTACTAAGTTAAAAGATGATTGTTCTCAAGAAATATCAAAATCAATCTATGAATGAAAAAACTCAACAAAACTTGGTTACAATGTAAAATGATAACTCCAGACCAGAATATGGCAAAACGGATTGTTCAACGAATAAAAGCAAACAAAGTTGTAAGATTTCATACAAACTAATCTAAACTAATCAAGCTATGTTTTACATGAAACAAAAGAACTTCAATAAAGCAAAGAATAAACAAAACAAGAAATGATCTTGTAACATACCTGTGGACAAAGGGCAGAAAAGGACACTTGTTGAATGTACTGTTCACTTGTACAAGGGTCTGCCTCAAGTGACCAGCACAATAAACAAAGCAATCTTCCTTTACTCTGGGTTCTACCATCTGTCCACAGGGGTGGGATCACAATACTAACTGTAGGGAAGGTCCATTCAATTTTTTGGGGGTGTCTTATTCTTCCGTCCTCTACACTCTCCCCTGCAAAATTAAATGTTGTCCCTAAATTTGTCATAAAATAACAGAAACAAAAATCATCACAGATTAGACAGTTCTTCCAAGGAACAGTTCAGAATAGTCCATTCCTAGAGCTTGTGACTCTGCAGTTGCTTGTTGGTTCCTTCCCAAGAATCAACCTGGTAGAGGAAGAGGTCGATGGGTTCATGACGTTCATCTTGCTCATCTCCAGATCTCTGGATCTGTTGTAGAATGGACAGGGACTGGTGTCCGGTGGAGCATCGGATGAAAGTACCAGTGAGGCTACAAATCCTTGGACTTAGCGTCACGACATGGCACCCGAGTGGTTAAGTGCTCACCCAGCAGGTACCTATGGGTGACAGCTCAAAGTCCTTCTATTCACTGCCCAGTAGTTTCTCCTTGTCACTGGTTTTCGGCTGTCAGGGCGTGCACACGAATATTGGATCTGAACAGTACGTGTTAATGCACTCCAGGGACAGTCCAAGGTTGTGCATACGGGTACCTGTAGTTCCCCATCCAAGCTGTCGGCATCACAGGTGGAACTTGGTGGCTGTATGGATTGACCCACATCGGCCTAACCGGAACATTAGGGTTTGGTGCCTGCATCGGGTACATCGGCGATGGGTAAACAGGAACTGCATTCACTCTGGGGTTCATACTGTGAGTAGCTGGAATTCCCAGCTGGTCGTACCCGAATACTGCGGGTGGATGCCGGTTCCGGGTTGGTCTTCCCTGGACTCCCGGTTCAGATTCAGTCTCCTCGATGTGAAGATTAGCATGGCCCTCCGTGTAAGGGGCGGCATCATCTGCTGCGGTGTCAAGGCTTTCAGGTTGTAGTTCCTCTGTTGCCTGGGTGTCTGGATCTGCACGGCCCTCGCTTTCAGGAGCTGCATCATATGTCATAGTGTCGAGGCCATCTGGATCATGAGGAGTACGTGGCAACACCAACTTCTGTTGAGGCCTGAACAAAGGGGACAGCTGCTGGATTTAGTTCCTGGCTGACACCAGTCAGATCTGACTGACCTGTCAGAGCTGTCATCACAAAATTGGGCTCGTCATCAGAGCTGTCATCCGCATCAGTGAAGCGCTGGTTTTGATCAGATTGCCGTTGCTGGGCCTTCCTCATGCGTGCTGGCTGGGAACGAGTTGGCTGGGGCGTGTCCTGCGGTTGCAGACTGTCACAGGGTAAGATGAGGTTGCGGTGGAGAACCCGAGGTCTGGTACTGCCTTGTTCAGCCTTCACCTCGTAGACTGGGGAATCTTCCCCTCTTCTCCGTTGCACAACATACACTCGATCCTCCCAATACGATCGCAGTTCGCCTGGACCTGGATGGCGTCCTAAGTTGCGGACAAGCACTCTGTCACCAGGTTGTAGGACAGAGCTGTGGACCCTCAGATCATGATGTTGTTTATTTCGCTCACTGGACTTGGCTGAGTTGCGTGCTGCTAGGGCATATGCCTCCTTCATCTGTGTCTTCCAGCGGCCCACAAACTGGTTATGATCTTCGGCTGTTGGGCCCTCTTGGCGATCCAACCCAAACGCGATGTCTATGGGCAAGCGAGGTGATCGCCCAAATAACAGAAAGAAGGGTGAAAACCCAGTAGCTGTGTTACTGGTGCAGTTGTAGGCATGTATGACCTTTTGGAGCGAATCTTTCCAGTTGGACTTCTGGTCGTCCGTCATGGTCCTTAACATCCCTAGTAGAGTTCTGTTTAGCCTCTCGCACTGACCATTCCCCTGGGGATGATAGGGAGTGGTCCGGGAGCTCCTGATTCCCGACAGCTGCTGTAATCTCCGGAAGAGCTTATTTTCGAGCTCTCCTCCTTGGTCTTGGTGGATCCTGTTTGGGTAGCCGTACCGGGGGATAAAATCATTGAAGATTTTATCAGCTACTGTCTTGGCAGATTTATCTCGAGTAGCATAGGCAGCAGCAAATCGCGTGAAGTTATCCACCATTACCAAGATATACTCGAACCCACCCTTGCTACGTTCCAGGTGCAGAAAGTCGATAGAGATTACCTCAAAGGGGGGCAGTCGTCGTGATAGTATACAAACATTGACTGCTTTGAGTGGTATAGTAAAACTAGCCTCCCGAGGTGATTCGTGGAGCATTCTATTTTCCCGAGGCGAAGCCGAGGCAAAATAGAATGCTCCATGGATCACCGAGGGAAGCTAGTTTTACTATACCGCGAAATAAAGCAGTCAATATTTGTTTTATAACACCTCACTCACAGATTCTGCACAATTTAAGCTTCCTGAAAGTATAGTAATGACAAAAAAATCTCCGAATTATACGTCTCTCGATCATTCGTGTACTTTGTTGCCTTGATGAACGGGTGCGAGGGTGATAGAGCAATGTTTACGCAATGCACCGAAACACACGTCTGGGTTTCAGTCACGCTTTCGTTGCTATGCGCATATACGTGTGTTGCTATGCGCATAGTACTTTTTCAGAACGAGGCTGCGTGGTATAGTCTTTTTGGAGCGCAAGTAAAAAATAGTAAAAATAGCAAGTGACACAGAATCTGTGAGTGAGGTGTTATAATACCCAAATATTCTCTGGTATGGCGTGTAGGGGGCTTGTCCTTCAGACATCTGCAGACTCGAGTGCAGTAGTGTTCCACGTCCCGCTGCATATGAGGCCAGAAGAATCGATCCCTCACGAGTTGGAGGACTCGTCCGGAACCCAAATGTCCCATGTTGTCATGGATTTCTCGGTAAACGAGTGGCCTAAGCTTAGCGGGAATTACCATCTGCGATCGGGAGTTCATCTTGCGGTAGAGTACTCCCTAGTCTAGCTTCAGATGGTTCCATTCACGAAGTAGGGACACTGTGTCTGGTGGGTCTTTAGCCACCATCACCTTTGTAGGTCGATGTCCCTTCTGGCGGTAGCTTATTGCCTTAGCTCAACTTGGGTCTTCACTCTGTGCCCGTCGTACGTCATCTTTGGTTAACCTGGCACTATCAGGAGAAGGAGAGGACCCACCAGTGGGCTCCATCTGGGCTGAGACTGCGGTGGCCCAGACCACGCTGCCATTTCCTTGGGCTTCTACGACCTCAATGGTAGCATTGATGTCATCCCTGGAGACTTCCCTGGTGCAGTCCTTGATGTAGTGTTCTATGTTGAGTGGTATCCTTGAGAGAGTATCAGCGTCTGCATTGCTCTTTCCTGGGCGATACTTGATAGTGAAATGAAAGTCGGCAAGCTCAGCAACCCATCGTTGACCTGTGGTGTTCAGGCGAGCCGATGACAGCACATAGGTCAGAGGATTGTTGTCTGTGTAGACCATGAAGGGCGGGGAATAGTACAGGTAGTCTCTAAATTTCTCGCAGATCGCCCACTTCAGTGCGAGGAACTCAAGCTTGCCTAAATGATAGTGATAGTTCTGCTCTGCTGGTGTTAGTGTTCGGGATCCATAAGCGGTAACTCGAAGCTTTCCCTCTTGCCTCTGGTACAATACCGCTCCAAGCCCATCTTGAGAAGCGTCGGTATGGAGAATGAAGGGTTCGTTGTAATCAGGATAGGCCATGACTGGAGGGGAGACTAGGAATCCAAGGAGCTTCTCTAGTAACTGCTGATGTTGGGTCGTCCACTCTATTTTCTGTTTGGAGTGGGGATGTCCAGTTCGAATATTCGGCTTAGCCCTTTTTCCGACCATTTATTGGTTGCGACTTCTTGCTGAAAGAGGCTGCACTTCTTTGGCCTGAGGTTGGCCCCGTACTCTTTCAAGCGCCTTAGGACTGTCCGCAGGTTCTCCAAATGGCTCTCAAAGCTCTCACCCAAGACCAGCACATCATCCAGGTAGGTCATTGCTGTTTCCCCGTTGATACCATCCAGACACGTTTCCATGTAACGTTGAAACACCGCAGGGGCGTTGGTGAGTCCAAATGGGATTCTTACCCACACTGCAAATTTATTGGTCAATTATAATGTTGGGTAAACCGTTTTCACCACTCGTTGGTCAAAAATGGTGAATGTTGGTAAACATTATTATTTGCCCAACACATATCTTTGTCTTCTACTAAATTATTGGTCAATGAATGTATTACCCAAAAATTGGTCAACGGGAGTGCGGCATGAACATAGACTTGCCCATGCCTAAATCTACCGGCAAAAAGTGCATGCAATTTGCCACGAGTGATATGCATCTAAACCTTATATTAAAGTGTACTTTATATTATTTTTAAAGTAATTTTCATTACTTGAATTGTTTTTGCATTTTAATTGCAAAATGGTAGGCCGTTGTTTGCTTTTTTCTTATTTGGCGGACTTGGAAAAAGTCTACTAGGTTTTTAACCAACACAAAAGCAAAGTTCCCGCACCGCCGGCTAGTACATGTATGTACATTGTACATGTACATCCAAAACGTACGTACGCAGTACATACACGTACATGTACGCACGTAGTAGACGTTGATGTTGGAGATCTCGTCTGGGAATAGGGCCTGGAAAGCCTCAATGAAACGTTCTCAGGTAATGTAAGAACTTAGAATGTTGTTTCTGTTAACATAGAACTATCCAGGCCAGGTGTGTCATTATTGTCTTGTCATATTCATCAAAGAGAAACAGTACTCATAACTCCCTAGGGAGTGTGCAAAATCATATTGAGTTTGGAGGATTTAGGAGGGTTAGGGTTAATCTGCATTTCCAAATTCGTGCCGAACTAGTTACGATAATCGTAACCCACCATCCTCCCGATGGCCAAAGACCGGAGGGTTATGAGACAAATTGTGTACAAAATTACCGTTTTTGCAATTTTGACCATGTTTACATGTGGTTGCCACTGCGCCCCAAATGTGCCTCTTCGTGAAAACGCTAAAGTCAGTCCGTGCACCTGGATAGTTCTATGTTAACATAAACAAATATTACTGTCTTAGTTCTTACATTACAGTGAGAACGTTTCATTGAGGCTTTCCAGGCCCCATTCCCGGAGGAGATCTTTAACATCAATGTATTCCATAACTGCATACTACGTGTGTACGTGTATGTACTGCGTTAATTTAATGAATTTGCTGAATAAAATTGAGGTAAAAAAGAATGAATACAATTATGAAAACTGTTATTATTTCAGTCGTCCCAACTCGTTCGCTAAAAGTCTTTAACCAACACTATTGCCACATGTTGGGTAAAATATCAACTGCCTCAATTCTTGGGTAATTTTTAACCAACATTTGTGTCAATAACTAGCCCAACAGTTGGTCATTAGTTTTTACCCAATAGTTGGACAATGTTTTTCACCAACACGTTTTGTCATTTTTTTTACCCAGTAGTTGCATAGACCTATTGCCCAACAAATGTTGGTTAGAGTTTTGCCCAATTTTGTGAACAGTTGATATTTGACCCAACGTTGGTTAACAATGTTGGATAAACTGTGACCAATAAGATTTGCAGTGCACTCGTATAAACCCCATGGCGTGATGAAGGCAGTCAAATGACGACTCTCTGCTGTCACGAAACCTTGATGGTAAGCTTTCCCTTGATCAAGGGTGGAGAACCACTTGTTACCACCGAGCCCATTGAGCACGTCTTGGATTCTGGGAATTGGCTGGCGGTCCGGCACTGTCTTGTGATTAAGGCCACGGTAATCCACGCAGAGTCGCAGGGAGCCATCTTTCTTCCTTACGCATACCACCGGCGATGAGTATAATGAAGTTGACTTGGTTATCCACCCACGGGTGATAAGACCCGATAAATATGTGCGAACTTCTTGGTACATTCGTCTTGGGATGGAGGTGTATGTCTTGCGGACTGGCTCCTCATCGCGAAGTTGAATCTTCATTTGCAGGTCCTTTATACACCCAAGGTCTTTGTCATCCCTGGCAAATGCAGCAGATTCTTCTCTCAAAACTGTTTCCACTGCTGTCCGTTGTAGGAGTGGGAGATGGCTCAGATCCACGGAGGGTATCCACCCATCTGCAGGTGGGGTGGCATCTGTAACAGAACTGATGCTTCGGCCCTGGCTTTTCTCTCCACTCCGAGAAGGTGGATGGATCTATGGAATACACTGACTGCACTGCACCAATTCTACCAAGTGGACTCCTACGTGGCATAACGATATCACGGTCGGTACAATTTCTCACATAAATTGCCACAGGACAAGAAGAACCTGATGCCAAGCTCACCACTGATTCCTCGATAACCAGACCTTCCGGCCACTGCTGCTCCACATCTGGCTCAAACAGTGCCGTCACGTTGTCTCGCAGACGGGCATGGACCAGACATCTAACTCCCACGAGGCTTCGCTTTGGTATGACGGTGTTGTGCTTGCCCGTCCTAACTGTGCACAGTGTTTCGGGTTCTGGCGTTTGCACAAGCTGCACAAGTGTATTGGCTCGGTCCTGTCGTAAGTTGGTCATGGCCCCCAGAAGGATATCACTGGCATCTCTCCCACAAGATTTAACTACCTCTTCGATGACATTAAAACCAATGATAGGATCCTGGAGGGGGTCTTCAGTCACAAGAGCAGGGAACTGGATGGGGATTTTGTTTAATTTCTCTGCTAGTAAGACAAGATCGACATCAATCCACCCTGAGAATGGGATTGGGGTCCCGTTGGCAGCCCTCAGGTCTAACCCACCAGGAAAATCGAGGAGTTCAGAGATTGGTCTTACCGGAGTGTCCATTAGGTTATTATTTACCCAAGAGATGTTTACTATCGACACTTGGGCCCCTGTGTCCTAGAGAGCTGTCGTTGGGACCTCGTTGATCAGGCAATTGACAATGCACTTTCCTCCCACCAGGTTCCTGACCCGTGTTTGCTTGGCAGTCATTTTACAAATAAATTGGCTCCCTCCGGTGGTTTCTTGTGACTGTTGGGACATTTCCCTAGTTTGGGCTACTCCCTGTCCCTTGGGAGCAACCCTCTTTCGTTTCCCTGATTCTTGGGCTTCCTCTGTCGGCACCCTCTGGCAAAGTGGTCAGACGACCCACAGTGGAAGCAGTGGCCGCAGGTTTCTTGGCCATCCTTTGTGCACTGCTCACACGTTCGACGCAGGCTTGGCTGGCTCTGTCAGCGGGCACTGGCTTGTGACTGTTGAAACTGCTGCTGCAGGGCGGCTACCTGGGTCTTCAGTGGGGCTAGATCTTCAATCCCCGCTCGAAGTTCAGAAAGCTTAGCCATTAGAAGGCCTTGCTTGGGCTTCTCTTTTTCTCTCTGCTGTGTCTCAACTGCCTCCTCACTGATCGTACTTGCCCTCGCTGCGTTCAGCTTCCTCTTTCTTTCTGCCTCTAGACTGGCGTAGATGTTTATTTTCTCAAACAGCACCTCATCGGATGTCTCCTGGTTGTCTAGATATGGTCTGAGCTCTGTTTTGATGGCATCATTTCTCAGGCCAGTCAAGATGCTGTGTCTGAACATCTCCTGAACTAAACTCGGCTCATACCGCAGCTTGGAGTCAGCCTCCTGGCTGGCAAAGATCACCTTCTGCCGGAGGTCGAATGCACGTACGAGAAATGCTTGGGGAGTTTCCTTGGGTTCCTGGGCCAGCTGGGATAGTTGTTTATATAGGTCTGTTGCCTCTCGTTCCTGGTAGTGGGACCTCACGATCCGTCGAAGGCTGGGTAGGGTGATTTTGCTCCTCCCCTCAAGGTAGCTTCGTAAAGGTAATCCAGGGACGATAGCTCGGATGACCCCTTGTACAGTATCCCGCTCCGGATAACTCTTCTCTAGCCCTGCCTCAATCTGATTCGCCAGACTGGAAAAGGTTAGGCGGTCCCTCTGGCCTGGCTCGCCAATCTGTCCAGCGATTTTGAATTCCCTTCGAAGGAGACCAGATATTTTGGGGTCTAGGGATTGCTGGGGTTCCTTCCTGGTGCTGGTGACATTTCCTTCAGCTGAGGCAGTCGCAACAGCCTCCGCTGCCTTCGGCTTATTCACGTTCTCTTTGATAAAGGTGGAGAGCTGCAATAGGACTGCTAAGCTCTCATCATTAGATTCCTCCACTTCCTCACTGGACAGATGATTTTGCGCATCAGGCGGAGCCGGCTGTCCTCCTCCTTCCATTTCATCTCGAGGAGTGTCTGCACCTGCCTTAGCTCTTCCTTGGAAAGTTTACTCAAACTTTCCAGGACCTCCTGATGTGCCATAAAGACCTCCTCCATTTCTACAGATCGTCCCCGGCCAGTAGATCAGACTTCAGAACCTCAACCTGTAGTAATACAAGATCCTCTATCTAACTTTAACATAAACAACATTCCTTAGAACTGGTGGGGCCCATGTGCACAGATAAGTTCCCCAGCCTGAGACTTGTCTCTCTCCAAAGTGAACAACAACAATTATTCTACTGAGCTGTGCCAATAAACAATCCCAGGCTAGTCTGGCTACACAGTGATGAGTCATCCCAGTCCCTGTGGTGGGCTACTGTAGCCAGAGTCAATGATCTTTCCATGCGGTCACTACTGTGCACTGTCTACACGTTATTATGTACTAAAATTATACTCAAGCTAACAATCTCTTCTCTTTCTAAAGTACATGTACTAAGTTAAAAGATGATTGTTCTCAAGAAATATCAAAATCAATCTATGAATGAAGAAACTCAACGAAACTTGGTTACAATGTAAAATGATAACTCCAGACCAGAATATGGCAAACTCTGATCCATTGTTCTAAGTTGTGAATTTCAGCAATTAAAGCACAGAAAGTTTGTCTAGGTCAAGTCCAAAACCCTAGGAACTTCAAATCTTACTTTAAAGGTAGGATACACCATTGGTCATTGCTTAGATTATCATGAATGAGTAGATTTGGGGGGTTGTATTTATAGTAAATATCGTTTAACTGAGCTGTCCTAAGTTTTAGAATCATGGATGCCGAGAAAAGCACGAAAAACAGCGGTTTTTTTCAACCGGCATCGAGCAGTTATTCTTATGTTATCTTTGTTTTTTCGCGCTCGCCGTCCGGCGATCGCGAATTTTTTCATTATAAAATTCTATTTTTCGGAAGAATTACAGGATATCTAGCGCAATCATTTTGCTGGAGGCCCAGAATCAACATTTACTTTCAGATGAGTAAGATCTTTCTTAATAATTCGGTAGTAAATATTTTCGATATCTGCAAATGGTGTATACTACCTTTAACCATACATTTGCAAAACGGATTGTTCAACGAATAAAAGCAAACAAAGTTGTAAGATTTCATACTTAACAAACTAATCTAAACTAACCAAGCTATGTTTTACATGAAACAAAAGAACTTCAATAAAGCAAAGAATTAATAAAACAAGAAATGATCTTGTAACATACCTGTGGACAAAGGGCAGAAAAGGACACTTGTTGAATGTACTGTTCACTTGTACAAGGGTCTGCCTCAAGTGACCAGCACAATAAACAAAGCAAACTTCCTTTCCTCTGGGTTCTACCATCTGTCCACAGGGGTGGGACCACAATAATAACTATAGGGAAGGTCCATTCAATTTTTTTGGGGGTGTCTTATTTTTCTGTCCTCTACATCCATTTGGTATAAAAAAAAATTTGTAAATGCTTCAGATTTGAAGTATTTACTCGTAATTTTTCAAGGTTGGGTCGGGGCTACCTTGAAAAAAAAAAAGCAAATACTAATATGAAAAATAAGAGCTTTTGTATATGTGGTTAGGCAGGAAAAGGTATGAACATGGAAGATGGATTGTCTAGGATTAAAATACAAGCAGTTGTACTGAATTGTTTATATTGTTATAAACCATTCGGCTGTGAAATTGCAAGTAAAAAGCATTTACTGCTATTTCAGCCAGTAAATGCTAAACAGTAAAACTTTATTTTATTCATACGAATTAAAGCATTTGCTTTTTCTTAATGCTTTTACTTCGAAGTAAATACTTTTACTTTTTGCTTGTACTTCGTAGCATTTGCTAGTTTTTATTCATACGACCCCATATATTTTATAGTAAATATTGTGACGCTGACCTGCAGTGCTTAAAATGTTGTTTATAGATCCTGGAATAACCTAGACAGACAAACTGTTGTTCCTGTATAGTCTGGTTCCGAGTTTCCTTAGACGAAACAGCAATGTACACATTTGTGTACACTAATACTTAAGAAGGTTCTTAATTCAGTAATTTGCTTTTTTGATGTTTACAAATGGTGTATACTACCTTTAAGAGCGGTACTTATGTGATTAACTTCATACATGTACATATGTCTATTGTTTGGTAGTCAACATCAAGCCTCTTGCCTTCTCTAAAGCTTCCCATAACTACATGTATAGGCCTATAAGGATATAGTTATTTCTGTATTTAGTTGCAAACATATACTTATCATCAATACACAGGTGCATTTTAACTGGATCTAAATACATGAACACTTTCATCATAGTTCATCAAGCTACATCATTGCTTTGTCTGCCACCGAATGCAATTGAAATGTTTGTATTCCGATACATTGGTTTGGTGCCAAATGTTTGCTGTATATTTCCACCAGAAAGTATAACTTTTACAAATATTCCGGAAGCTAGGGGTGCAGTCAGTCCACAGCGCACTGAAAAGCCGTTCATTTTATGTGCGCTTTATGCATGGCACTTTGTGCGTGACCTAGTTTTTGAATACTTAATGAGCTGGCGACGACGCCTGGAATTTGGTCCGAAACATCCGTTTTATTCACCAACTGTCAATATTATATATGTTTTCTTTTGGATAAGGAACCATTCTGGTATATTATAAAATCATATTGGAAATTATATGACATTTAGAGGGTAATATTTATAACGTAAAAAGAACTTCCGAAACCAACAAATTGACCTTTAAAAAATGACAAGATTTTTTCATTTTCTGGCGGTGGCCACAATCCAATTTCACACTGATGTTAAAGATAATTTCATATTCTATCAAAAAACTGTTGATTTGAGGTTGACTTTTACTTAGTCCAGTCAGGGCGCAGAAAAACCTAACGTTCACAAGAAAGTAACGAACGGAACACTCAGCCACGACAGTCCATAGTCTTCTTGCGCCCCTATTGGTCGAAAATGACGTCATTGAAAAAGGCTTCGTGATAACGTGTAGTTCATGCACATTACAATACGCAGTTGTTTTTCGTGTATTTTTTTTAATTGTAAGATCGAGCGAAAAGGATTTTGCTGATCAGTATTATGTTTAATCTTTTTAACAGTGGACTGATTACAAAATAACTGATTAGCCAAATATACCCCAAAAAGGGAACAAATGAAGTCGTTGTTTAAAATTTATTGATAACAATAGCATTGATAAATAAACACTTTTACAATAATTTATATCTGTATTTTGAGGTTGGTTTATAAAAGAAACTGCACTTACATTAATATACTCTGTTGATGTTTTATGACTTGAATACAATTGTTAAATTAAACCCTGAAATTGTGAAAACTTATTTTAATTACATCATCAATTACATGTACATGTACATAAATACAAATTGAAGAAATGGTTGATAATGAGATAATAAATGTTCAGCAATTAAGCAAAACATTAACAAAAATATGGCCAACATTCAAATTAAAATAATGACAACATAGTAAAGATGATAATTACCATCAGCTTTGGCATTATGTTCAATGTGCAAACCATTGTGATTTGTTACAAAAGTAAATAAAGGTTTTTGTATCTCTGCTTGATGTCTTTGGCATAGTTTCTTTTGCATTACATTATTGTAAATATTAAATTACAATGTATACTTGCTTCTAACATTGCAAAAACAAATGATTTTAAATAAGACACAAATTTTGCTAATATAAATGTTAATGGGCCGTGTACAAAGATTCGGAAAAGACTCAGTCCGCCTCAGCCCGCCTCAGCCGGGAGAAAGTTTGGATGAATCGTCTTCGGACTATTCAACCACATGGGCTTAACATCCAACTAGGAAATGATTAACTTCTATTTTTGTCTCCATTTGTCATCTGTTTCAGATTCATTCCTTGCCAGAATTTTGTTTTTGTTTGTTCTTACTCCTCTTGTTTTTTCCTGTCTATTTTCCTCAACCCCCCCTCCCCTTTCCACATTACTCCTATTCATGCTTCTTTGTTAGTTCTTCCCCTTGATCTCCACCCTGGACCCCCTTCCTTGTGATTTTACCCCTTCTGTTTTTGTTCCTACCCTGCTTTTGATCCTACAAACACTGACCTCACCCTCTAATCCCTCAGCCTAATCCTCATTTTGTTGTTTGTTCCATTGAACTCTGCGCTTTTTCTTTTGTGTTTCTTCAGCATCATGCTGTATGTTGCCCTATATATGTTTGTTTCTTGTACACAGCCATTATGCGATCACACGCCCCAAAACACACATCCGTCTTCTACCAAAGTCTGATCTGGTCTGCCTACTCAACTCATCTATTTGCACTGCGGCGAGTGAGGGCGCAAGATAAGATACTGTCAGTGTTAAGTCTGGTTTCGTCATGGCCGGACGTACTCGTCTTCGCGGCCGGACCGATAGCCAGCCTCGGGCCGTGTTTTACATCGCGGCATGGCAGCAACCTAGGATTCAAGAGGGGTCATTTTTGGGAAGGTTTTGCCATCCCAGTAAAAGTCAATCGCGCTTGTGTTTGCGAGTTTGGACATTTGTGCTAGTTTGAAGACCCTTTCTTGAATTGTATGGAGAAATGAGGTAGGATCAAACCACTTTTTTTATTTTGTTGGTGCAGCTCAAAACTGAAGGAGCCCCCCTTGAAAAGGGGCGTGTCGATTTGGTTTAAGGAGCCGTGTTCTGAGACAATTGTATTCTTATAGAAGTGCAGGTATTCTTGTTTTACCTCACGTTTTGCGTTTGCTTCGGCAGAGTTTAGAAAATGTCTCCAAGGTGCGCCAGCATATAGGTTTGAATGCTTGCTATGCTTAGCGGTATAGAGTCTTCGTACTGAAGACAACATTTGCACGGTTGGGAGTGACTGCACTGATGCGTGACAATGGAATGTGAGAGCGCCACAATGGTCTATGCAAAAGCTAGCCTATTTGTTTAACAATTAGGGCCAGGAATGCAGGTTTTAATATCGTGTCTAAATGAAGTTATTTTATTCAGGCTACTTAATGTTTGCATACGTTTTCAGCAATGAATTTTCAACAACAAAAAAGACAGATGAAGACATTGTTCACCAGTAGAGGTATATCTCTTATCGCATTTAAAAATTCACTTTTGTATTGAATTCATATAATGCATTTTTACGTAGAATTCGCCGTGCGATTAAATCAGGTGTATAGTATATTGCAGTATATGCTGGTGTAGGGGCAGCCCTATAGCACGCACGCATGTTCTCCGCATTCAAATGTCGTATAGTGCTCTTAGTGTAATCAGTGTTATCTTCGTTGGTTGCTCTATTTCGGGGGTGTTTTTCTACAGATCTGATTTTCTGGTTTAATTGAGACCTTTATAAACCTCTACCCAGCTAATTATAGGTTGAGTTTTATTAGAAGTCTGTGTTGAAATAATATGTTTCCGCTGCATATCTGTAGGAAAGCCCGTATTATCTAAATGTTGGGACTTCGGTGCTAATTCATACCATGGGAATGAAATATCGTAGAGCCTGATGGGTGCTCTCGCATCGTATGGCCAGTCAGAATGCAGCGTAGTCTTTATAATGAGATGCGCAGCCATGTCTTGAGCAAGTTTGACGGCGCACAGCCGCAAAAATGCGAGGTTTTTTTGTACACGAAGGAGTGCCCCGCAGTATAGTAATGTTCCTTTTGGCAGTGGTGTTGGGCCAACATGGTGACTCTGACTGTTTCGGGATATTTAAAAAAAAAAAAAAAAAATTGATTCATAAAGGGTCTATTTTAAAAATAACATAATTCAAGTGAATTATAATGCATACTCGTACCTATTGTTATATTACTGTGCTTTATGCTCACGTTTTGCACGTGATGTTTGTTTTCGATAGTCAGAGTGCCACATGTTCTGGTTGGGCGCCTTCGCTCTGCTCTGGTATGGGGCAGTGGTTCTGACATGTGTTTTGCCTTTGAGTTTAGTATAGCAACGCAGGTTTGGTAGGGGTGTTAGATCGTTTTAACCTTTGAGGTCAGTACACTTTTAATGATGCATTTATGTGCTTTTTGCGCGGCATTATTTTTGTGAGCCTGCTTTCGGATTAGACGACATTTTGAGTGTTCCTAATTGTTTTAGGTAACTAAAAAAGAACCACACATTTTGAAGATAGGTAACTAAATCACATATCTTGTCGCCAAGCCGGCACAGTATGCTGCTCAACTCTGTTGATGAAAACTTGAAAAGTCTCTCTCAACAATAAGACGATACTAGTATTTTTAGCCCTTTTGTTGCAAGCAATCGTCGTTGAAAAAAAAAAAAAAAAAAAAAGGATTGAAATTGAAGCTTTTGGTATTATTAGAGTCCAAGAACACTGCCGGTTATGTCAGCATGTCTTCACTGGCTATAAGTGCCCCCTTCGACGGTGGCAGATGCGTTTCAATCATAAATGTAAAATTTAACCCGTGTGTAAAATATGTTTGTAGGCCTATATAATAATGCGATGCAACCTTTTTCAAATTTTGGGGAGGAAGCCAATTTAAGCGCTATTTAAGCAGAAACTTATTCAAGCCTTGCTTATAGGGGTTTAACCTGGGAGAAACAACCAAGGAGCATGTTTGTTTCAGGTCATTTCGCACAATATTATTGTGACCTAAGACACGGAAAAGCCGGCATGCGTAATCGCCATGGTCCGTCCCAGGACAGTGCCAAGATCCCGTATTTTGCATAGTAAAAGCGATCAGGCCCGCTCTGGGCAAACTTTATACGTTCTAATTACAAGGTAGTTCTCCATTTAAGTCAAGTACATGTATACGGAATCCGCAAAAATTGTACAATTTAAAAGGGTTCTTGATCATCTCGGGGTACCCGGATCAGTATATGATATGAACCGTGTAGCTTGTGAGCAGCCTAGTACCGGATTTGTTAGCCTTATTATGGATCTTCGATAAAAGTCAACAATTATTGTGGGCAATTAACTTCTTTGAGGACCAGGGCTGATTTGTTTATTTGATCGATTGAGAGTTTGGCCGCTGCCGTTTGGTCACCGCTGTTATATATGATACATCCCCGATAAGTTATCGCTGTCATTGCCTTGCTTTTCATTTACAATCTCGTTTCGGTCGGAGATGAAATACTGCTATCTCACTATACGAGAGTGGTTTTCAAATTCAACTTCTGAGGTCGAAGGCCATCTGTGGTCAAGTTTTAAAATGGGCCGGAGTTTAAAACCCCTTTTCATTTGAAAACTTGGAGTCCCGATTTCAATCTAATGTGGCATGTATGTGTTGTAGCCTTGGTGATTGTGTCAAAGGTGAGGTGTTGAGGTCAAAGTAATTTAAGGTCAGTGGTAAAAAAAAAGTTTAAATTGTAACAATTATTTTGGTTTTATCACAGTTACCTGACTAATACTGTATATTGACAAAGACGGTTATGGAAGGAATACCAGGAAAAAAAAAAGACAAAGCTGAAGACGGAGGGGCAATCTAAGTTCACAAAATGGCATGGCATTACAACAGACGGCTCGGGCTATAGCGAGATGAACATTTATTGAATAGGCTTTTCTCCCGCTGTGGTTCAAAATAAACAATAATGGGAGTTTGCATGTAAGGATGGTTTTAATAGTTCCAAGTACGGTTTTTTGTTTTGACTTAAGTGAAAAGCGATTCAGGTGTGTGGTCGGAGAACCCTTGGTAAGTGCTCCATATTTCCGGTCAGGCCTCCGGATTCTAAGCAAATAGTCCGAGTATGTCAACAAGTCCAACAACACCCTCACCAGCACAGGTTTAAACAACTGTAATTGTTTTGCACCCTTAAGATCCTTCCCCAGGAAAAGGTTTTTATCCTCGCAATATGTTAAGCGCGGAGGGTTTTGTTCTGTACCATCTGAAATTCTCCTTTTCGGTTTGGGGGCTGTAGTGAGTTACGGCTCGTAGATGTTGGTAGCGTTATTGGTTTTCAAAATAACAGTTGGTCGATCGCGCCCTTTTAGCTCGGCGTATCAGATTTAATCATGATTGTTCATAGTGAAGAGCTATAATGCATTCTTGTTGGCAGCATTCGTGTTTTAGGATGGGCCTAAACAAAGGGGGGCCTTGACATTCAAACAAAACGGGGAGTGGACCCTCAAATGAGTCGTAGCGCCTTGAGCGGCGTGTGTACTACTTAGGCGAATGGCAGCCTCGCGGCACGTTTCTTAGTGCTGGCTGGCTTATGAGTGCAGTCTTTTGAACGCATTTACGCGTGGAAATGACGCGCATTGTTGTTTAACATCAGGTTTATCAGTCGCTGACCCTTTTTGGTGGCGCGTATAATGCAAGAAGGTGTGACCAACTTCTGTCTGTCTAGTTGTACTAAAAATGCTAACTAAAATGCACAATTTTACGCTAGACTAGCGTGGGTACTTCTACTTCTACGTTGATAATTGACAGTGCGTCCAACTGGATATCTCGTCAATTTGCTTGTCGTGCACGGTGTGGACCAGTGTAGATAATACTCATTTACATAGTGTGGGTGTAGGTGCATATATTTACAGTGAAATCTGGACTTTGTTTAGAAAGCCACAGTGAGCAATCCAGTCCTGAATGCTCAAGACTGGGTGTTGCTTGTACTGTGACTGGAATTGTGCTGGGCATTAATGAATACCTGAATGCATCTATCCGGGTTTGATGTTATAGATAATGCCCGAGTTACGCGCCATTCGTGGGTAATAATGTCCCGAGGGCGAAGCCCGAGGGACATTATTACCCACGAATGGCGCGTTAACGAGGGCATTATCTGACTTAACCTCCACCTGGGACGTCACCACCTATTGTCCTACCGCTCCATTATTTTGCACGAATGGAGTGTCTTTGTTCAGAAGACACTTTATACTAACCGGTGTAGCGGTTCGTGATATTTTTTTCCAGGAGCTGGATGGTTCGTGATTAAAATATTCATGAGAAAGAGCAATGGCAACTCATATACATTAAATAACTATAAAGAATTATAAAGAACAGCTTCTTTCACCAACTCGTCAATAGCATAGTTGGTAGAGAGGAGAGCTATGGATCGAAAGGTCTGTGGTTCGAATCCGACTATCGATAATGTTTGTCTTTTTCTTCGACACATTTTCGTATGGGTTAGTTTAACCATAGAACAAGATTGAAGGGAAAATCGGATTGGAGTACCGTACATAGGTTTCTTTAAAAATACAACGAAAACCGCTACACTGGTTAGTTTCAGTGACTTCCTCTTTGTTCACTTGCGTTACCTTCCCAAAATAATGGAGAGATATCGCCTCCAACGCTCCATTCGTTCAAAATAATGGAGCGGTAGGACAATAGGGTGACGTCACGGGTGGAGGTTAAAGGGTAAGAAACTGTATGCTGAGGATCTTCTAGAAGTTGTGTGGCTAGGGATTGGAAAATGTGTATGTATATATTATCAGACTGTGCACTGCAGTATGCCAGACGGGGTCGAACTAGTGACTGATGGGCAGTGGTCTTTACTAACTGTGGTGTGTACTGCAGATTGCGACGCAGAAGACCTAGTATTCTGTTGGCCTTGGATGTTATGACGTCGTTGTGTTGATTCCATTTCATATTCTTGGTCATTGTTACCCCGAGATAAGGTGTTGAATCGGTCTGGTTAAGATCAGAGGGCGGGCCTGTGCCTAAGAAAGAACAGTGGACTGGGTCCTGTAGGTTCAAATTGTAATCTAACATGGTTAAGATAGTAGGGTGCCGTGGCCTAGTCGATAAGAACACCAAACCCAACCTCTGGTGTTTCTGTTCAGCAGAGTGTGGGTTCGAGTCCCAGTCGTGACACTTGTGTCCCATAAACAAGACACTTAACTATAATTGCTTCTCTCCACCCAGGGGTACAATGTGTACCTGTGAGGGCAGAGATGGTTAGTGTGATTGATTTAGCCTAGTAGCGCATATATTGCAGCACAGGCTGTATACTCTCCAGGGAGTTGAGAGGGCCAATCTAACATTGTTAAGATCAGACGATTAGAGAGAATATAAGTTAGGCAGTGGACAGGCGCTGTGTGTTGAACTTAAATATAACAATGTTAAGATAATAGGATAAGAGAGAATATAAATTTCGCAGTGCACAGGCTCTGCGTGTTGAATTTAGATCTAACATTGTTAAGATCAAAGGATAAGAGAAAATAGAAGTTAAGCAGTGGATGGGCCCCGTGTGTTAAATTTAATCCAGCAATGTTAAGATCAAAGGATATAAGAGAGAATATAAGTTACGCACCGGATGGGCCTTGTCGCAGAGCGGACCCTTGCGCCACTCTACTCAGACCAAAAATCAAGGAATAGCTCAAAAGAACAGAAGACTAAACGCATGATTTATCAAAACAAAACTATTACATTATTTATTACATTATTTATTACAAAAAACAAAACTTTAAACCAGGACATTAATTAGATTATTGATTGCACAGCTCTTTTAAGTACAATATAAACACCCTGGGATGATTCCCTCTTGTAGCACGGCAAGAGAACTTGATGAAGGTAGGTATTCGCCCCGACCATCAGAGACTAGGTAGGTACAGGTAGTAACAGGTAGTAACAGATAGTAACAGGTAGTAACAGGTAGGTACAGGACACCAGAAGGCGTCACCGTCACGGTGATGCAATAAAAGGGACAACGGTCACCCCGCCAGCCACCCGCAGGGTACGATTACGGGAAGTCCTGTAATGCAATATGCACAAGCGCATTCTAATAAATGCACGATTTCACAGGTTCAGGTAAACCACCAAAAATGCACAGTTCAATTATGCATATTCAAATACACAGGGTGTTACCAACCAGATTATTATAAAACAATGATTATACATAATTATTTAACTTACAAGGACTACGGCTTCGTCTGGGCCTATCCAAGTCTGGCGTTCCCGGGAGATTGTGGTGCGGTGCAAAAACAAAATGGGCCTCAATCGCCCATAAGCGGAAAACAAATTCCCCCTCCAAGGGGTCTAGGAAGTCCGCCCGACACGAAGCCCTCGGCGGCTCCCAACTCGACAGCCTCAGCGCTGAAGGTTCACACCCATCCGCTAACGAACACCCAACCCGGCGAGACACACCCAACCCGGCGAGACACACCCAACCCGGCGAGACACACTCACTCCGGCTCCCGCACCACAAAACTCGACTAAACAATCATGAGCGAGGGTTTTATACCCTCCCTGGAATGCCAGCTAACGGATTAAAATGCCCTTGTGGTTTATGTGTGGATTAAACACGGATTAATCCATTCAAATGCAAAATCATTGGAGAGTGTGCACCACAGGTGGAATTCCACCTGGGTGCAAGCTGGGATTGGTATTTAACAAATAATTTTTACCTCGTCTTGTGACAGGCCCTATGTGTTAAATTTAAATCTAACAATGTTTAGATCA
This sequence comes from Crossaster papposus, assembly GCA_037893245.1. NCBI lineage: Eukaryota > Metazoa > Echinodermata > Asteroidea > Velatida > Solasteridae > Crossaster > Crossaster papposus. Next base: position 275,309 of record JBAIAA010000784.1, on the reverse strand, counting down.
TAGGATAAGGTAGTGAAAGTGCACGGGCCCGGTGTGTTGAATTTAAATCTACAATGTTAAGATCATAGGATAAGAGAGAATATAAATTCCGCAGTGGACAGGCCCTGCGGGTTAAATTTAAATATAGCTTTGTTAAGATCAGAGGTTAAGAGAGAATAACAGTTACGCAGGAGATGGGCCCTGGGTGATGAATGTTTATCTTACATAGATAGGCCTATCATCGGAGGATAAGAGAAAATAGAAGTTGCGCAGTGGACAGGCCTTGTGTGTTCAATTTTTAATCTAACATTTTTAGATCAGAGGTGGGGCCTCCGTGTGAGAGACAATAACAATTCCGCGTGGAAGGGCCCTGCGTGTTATATTTGAATGTAACTGAATAAGGTCAGAGGTCGGGCCTCTGCGTTTGAGACAATTAGAAGTTCCGCAGTGGATTAGGCCCTGCGTGTTAAGGGTAGTATACACCATGGTTAAATGCTTAAATTATCATGAATGGGCGAATTTAGACGGTTGTATTTTATAGCAAATATAATTTAACTGGCCTGTTCGAAGTTTCACAGTCATAAATGCCGAGAAAAGCACGGAATACAGCGTTTGTTTTCAACCGGCGTCGGGCGGTTATTCTTATGTTATTTGTGTTGTTTCGCGATCGCCATCCGGCGGTCGCATATTTTTCTTTATAGAATTTTATTTTTCAGAATAATATCTAGCACAATCATTTTGCTGAATGCCTAGAATCTTTATTTACTTTCAGATGAGTAAGATATTTCTTAATATTTCGGAGTAAATGGTGTATCCTACCCTTAAGTTTCCATGTAGCTGGTTAAAATCAGAGGACGGGCCTCTGCATGAGAGACAAAAGTAGTTGCCGCAGTGGATAGGCCCTGCGCGTTAGATTCGAATGTATCTGATTAAGATCAGACTGGTGGGCCTTTGCATGACATGCAAAAGAAGTTGGGCAGTACATAGGTCCTGCGTGTTAGATTCGAATGTATCTGTTTAAGATCAGAGGGTGGGCCTTTGCATGACAGGCTAAAGAAGTTCCGCAGTGGATAGGCCCTGCGTGTTAAATTCGAATGTATCTGATTAAGATCAGAGGTCAGGTCTCTGCATGAGAGACAAAAGAAGTTCCGCAGTGGATAGGCCCTGCGCGTTAAATTCGAATGTATCTGATTAAGATCAGAGGTCAGGTCTCTGCATGAGAGACAAAAGAAGTTCCGCAGTGGATAGGCCCTGCGTGTTAAATTCGAATGTATCTGATTAAGATCAGAGGTCAGGTCTCTGCATGAGAGACAAAAGAAGTTCCGCAGTGGATAGGCCCTGCGTGTTAAATTTTTAATTTAGCTGATTAAGATCAGAGGACGGGCCTCTGCATGAGAGACAAAGGAAGTTTCGCAGTGGATAGGCCCTGCGTGTTAAATTTTGAATTTAACTGTTTAAGATAAGAGGACGGGCCCTTGCATGAGAGACAAAAGAGGTTTCGCAGTGGATAGGCCCTGCGCGTTAAATTCGAATGTATCTGATTAAGATCAGAGGTCAGGTCTCTGCATGAGAGACAAAAGAAGTTCCGCAGTGGATAGGCCCTGCGTGTTAAATTCGAATGTATCTGATTAAGATCAGAGGTCAGGTCTCTGCATGAGAGACAAAAGAAGTTCCGCAGTGGATAGGCCCTGCGTGTTAAATTTTTAATTTAGCTGATTAAGATCAGAGGACGGGCCTCTGCATGAGAGACAAAGGAAGTTTCGCAGTGGATAGGCCCTGCGTGTTAAATTTTGAATTTAACTGTTTAAGATAAGAGGACGGGCCCTTGCATGAGAGACAAAAGAGGTTTCGCAGTGGATAGGCCCTGTGTGTTAAATTTTAAATTTAGCTGATTAAGATCAGAGGACGGGCCTCTGCATGAGAGACAAAGGAAGTTTCGCAGTGGATAGGCCCTGCGTGTTAAATTTTGAATTTAACTGTTTAAGATCAGAGGACGGGCCTCTGCATGAGAGACACAAGAAGTGTCGCAGTAGATAGGCCCTGTGTTTTAAATTTGAATGTGACTGATTAAGATCAGAGGATGGGCCCCTTGCATGAGAGACAAAAGAAGTTTCGCAGTGGATAGGCCCGGCGTGTTAAATTTTGAATTTAACTGATTAAGATCAGAGGACGGGCCTCTGCATTTGAGGCAAATGGAAGTTCCGCAGTGGATAGGCCCTGCGTGTTACAATTGAATGTAACTGATTAAGTTCAGAGGGCAGACCTCTGCTTGAGTGACAATAGAAGTTCTGCAGTGGTCGGACCACGCGGGTTAGATATGTAACTAACCGATTAAGATTAGAGGACGAGCCTCTGCGAAAAGAAGGGGAGAAAGAAAAAGCTATGGATTAAAGGATATTTCCTAAAATGTTTAAATGGTATTTGTTTGTACCAACAGGGCATCCTTAATAACATAAACAAGTTTCGGCCAATCCTTGTCTATTTGTTATTGTTGTGGTCATCTTTATTCCACTTCTTAGAGGTGTTATAATTGGGATCGGAACTTTTGCCTAAAGACCTCAACAGAATTATAAGAAAAAGAGTTAGCGGCACATAAAGTAGTTGCCATAGCCAGTTTGGCCTAATTTATACACGATTTTTAACGGTGTTCTTTATTTTTGCTTTCTGTTTCCTAAATGACGTTTAATGATTGATCGAAGTCACATTTTTTCTTCACAGATCCTAAGAACCGTTTCCATGGTGAAAAGCGATGTTGTTGTTTCCACGGTCGCCGCTAAACTTGGCGAAAATTGCGTGTCGACGGGTCAGCAACTTTCCATCGGTGCACAGGCTCTGCGTGTTGAATTTAGATCTAACATTGTTAAGATCAAAGGATAAGAGAAAATAGAAGTTAAGCAGTGGATGGGCCCCGTGTGTTAAATTTAATCCAGCAATGTTAAGATCAAAGGATATAAGAGAGAATATAAGTTACGCACCGGATGGGCCTTGTCGCAGAGCGGACCCTTGCGCCACTCTACTCAGACCAAAAATCAAGGAATAGCTCAAAAGAACAGAAGACTAAACGCATGATTTATCAAAACAAAACTATTACATTATTTATTACATTATTTATTACAAAAAACAAAACTTTAAACCAGGACATTAATTAGATTATTGATTGCACAGCTCTTTTAAGTACAATATAAACACCCTGGGATGATTTCCTCTTGTAGCACGGCAAGAGAACTTGATGAAGGTAGGTATTCGCCCCGACCATCAGAGACTAGGTAGGTACAGGTAGTAACAGGTAGTAACAGGTAGGTACAGGACACCAGAAGGCGTCACCGTCACGGTGATGCAATAAAAGGGACAACGGTCACCCCGCCAGCCACCCGCAGGGTACGATTACGGGAAGTCCTGTAATGCAATATGCACAAGCGCATTCTAATAAATGCACGATTTCACAGGTTCAGGTAAACCACCAAAAATGCACAGTTCAATTATGCATATTCAAATACACAGGGTGTTACCAACCAGATTATTATAAAACAATGATTATACATAATTATTTAACTTACAAGGACTACGGCTTCGTCTGGGCCTATCCAAGTCTGGCGTTCCCGGGAGATTGTGGTGCGGTGCAAAAACAAAATGGGCCTCAATCGTCCATAAGCGGAAAACAAATTCCCCCTCCAAGGGGTCTAGGAAGTCCGCCCGACACGAAGCCCTCGGCGGCTCCCAACTCGACAGCCTCAGCGCTGAAGGTTCACACCCATCCGCTAACGAACACCCAACCCGGCGAGACACACCCAACCCGGCGAGACACACTCACTCCGGCTCCCGCACCACAAAACTCGACTAAACAATCATGAGCGAGGGTTTTATACCCTCCCTGGAATGCCAGCTAACGGATTAAAATGCCCTTGTGGTTTATGTGTGGATTAAACACGGATTAATCCATTCAAATGCAAAATCATTGGAGAGTGTGCACCACAGGTGGAATTCCACCTGGGTGCAAGCTGGGATTGGTATTTAACAAATAATTTTTACCTCGTCTTGTGACAGGCCCTATGTGTTAAATTTAAATCTAACAATGTTTAGATCATAGGATAAGGTAGTGAAAGTGCACGGGCCCGGTGTGTTGAATTTAAATCTACAATGTTAAGATCATAGGATAAGAGAGAATATAAATTCCGCAGTGGACAGGCCCTGCGGGTTAAATTTAAATATAGCTTTGTTAAGATCAGAGGTTAAGAGAGAATAACAGTAACGCAGGAGATGGGCCCTGGGTGATGAATGTTTATCTTACATAGATAGGCCTATCATCGGAGGATAAGAGAAAATAGAAGTTGCGCAGTGGACAGGCCTTGTGTGTTCAATTTTTAATCTAACATTTTTAGATCAGAGGTGGGGCCTCCGTGTGAGAGACAATAACAATTCCGCGTGGAAGGGCCCTGCGTGTTATATTTGAATGTAACTGAATAAGGTCAGAGGTCGGGCCTCTGCGTTTGAGACAATTAGAAGTTCCGCAGTGGATTAGGCCCTGTGTGTTAAGGGTAGTATACACCATGGTTAAATGCTTAAATTATCATGAATGGGCGAATTTAGACGGTTGTATTTTATAGCAAATATAATTTAACTGGCCTGTTCGAAGTTTCACAGTCATAAATGCCGAGAAAAGCACGGAATACAGCGTTTGTTTTCAACCGGCGTCGGGCGGTTATTCTTATGTTATTTGTGTTGTTTCGCGATCGCCATCCGGCGGTCGCATATTTTTCTTTATAGAATTTTATTTTTCAGAATAATATCTAGCACAATCATTTTGCTGAATGCCTAGAATCTTTATTTACTTTCAAATGAGTAAGATATTTCTTAATATTTCGGAGTAAATGGTGTATCCTACCTTTAAGTTTCCATGTAGCTGGTTAAAATCAGAGGACGGGCCTGTGCATGAGAGACAAAAGTAGTTGCCGCAGTGGATAGGCCCTGCGCGTTAGATTCGAATGTATCTGATTAAGATCAGACTGGTGGGCCTTTGCATGACATGCAAAAGAAGTTGGGCAGTACATAGGTCCTGCGTGTTAGATTCGAATGTATCTGTTTAAGATCAGAGGGTGGGCCTTTGCATGACAGGCTAAAGAAGTTCCGCAGTGGATAGGCCCTGCGTGTTAAATTCGAATGTATCTGATTAAGATCAGAGGTCAGGTCTCTGCATGAGAGACAAAAGAAGTTCCGCAGTGGATAGGCTCTGCGCGTTAAATTCGAATGTATCTGATTAAGATCAGAGGTCAGGTCTCTGCATGAGAGACAAAAGAAGTTCCGCAGTGGATAGGCCCTGCGTGTTAAATTCGAATGTATCTGATTAAGATCAGAGGTCAGGTCTCTGCATGAGAGACAAAAGAAGTTCCGCAGTGGATAGGCCCTGCGTGTTAAATTTTTAATTTAGCTGATTAAGATCAGAGGACGGGCCTCTGCATGAGAGACAAAGGAAGTTTCGCAGTGGATAGGCCCTGCGTGTTAAATTTTGAATTTAACTGTTTAAGATCAGAGGACGGGCCCTTGCATGAGAGACAAAAGAGGTTTCGCAGTGGATAGGCCCTGTGTGTTAAATTTTAAATTTAGCTGATTAAGATCAGAGGACGGGCCTCTGCATGAGAGACAAAGGAAGTTTCGCAGTGGATAGGCCCTGCGTGTTAAATTTTGAATTTAACTGTTTAAGATCAGAGGACGGGCCTCTGCATGAGAGACACAAGAAGTGTCGCAGTAGATAGGCCCTGTGTTTTAAATTTGAATGTGACTGATTAAGATCAGAGGATGGGCCCCTTGCATGAGAGACAAAAGAAGTTTCGCAGTGGATAGGCCCGGCGTGTTAAATTTTGAATTTAACTGATTAAGATCAGAGGACGGGCCTCTGCATTTGAGGCAAATGGAAGTTCCGCAGTGGATAGGCCCTGCGTGTTACAATTGAATGTAACTGATTAAGTTCAGAGGGCAGACCTCTGCTTAGTGACAATAGAAGTTCTGCAGTGGTCGGGCCACGCGGGTTAGATATGTAACTAACCGATTAAGATTAGAGGACGAGCCTCTGCGAAAAGAAGGGGAGAAAGAAAAAGCTATGGATTAAAGGATATTTCCTAAAATGTTTAAATGGTATTTGTTTGTACCAACAGGGCATCCTTAATAACATAAACAAGTTTCGGCCAATCCTTGTCTATTTGTTATTGTTGTGGTCATCTTTATTCCACTTCTTAGAGGTGTTATAATTGGGATCGGAACTTTTGCCTAAAGACCTCAACAGAATTATAAGAAAAAGAGTTAGCGGCACATAAAGTAGTTGCCATAGCCAGTTTGGCCTAATTTATACACGATTTTTAACGGTGTTCTTTATTTTTGCTTTCTGTTTCCTAAATGACGTTTAATGATTGATCGAAGTCACATTTTTTCTTCACAGATCCTAAGAACCGTTTCCATGGTGAAAAGCGATGTTGTTGTTTCCACGGTCGCCGCTAAACTTGGCGAAAATTGCGTGTCGACGGGTCAGCAACTTTCCATCGGTGCAGCCGTTCTGCAAAACTGCCCGTTTCCAACGTATAGATGAGTCCATTCAAACATACATGGGCATTGTGGGCCAGTAGCCCTGTATCCCTATAGTAATTTAACGCCACATGGTCTTCCTGCATGAGAATGAAACAACCTTTTCTTCGTATTGTTAACTGTTGTGTTTGAAAAAGTGCCTGAGTCAAGTGGTAATGGCAATATACCGGCCTCGGAGTACGCAAGGGCGCCCCCTATCCAGTAGCTAACCACGCGGCAGGAAGTAAACGTGGAGACCGTAGAGTTGAAAGTTATACTCTTGTCTTTATTCCAAGAACTACTTCGCTCTTGCCTTGACGGTAAAACTGTAAAACAGAGATTACAAAAACTCCATGTTTATAAGGTAAAGTGATAAAACCAACAATAAGTACTACATCTTCTTGTCAATAAATTCAAAAGGACCTGAACATTAAACAGTCTCAACCTTAGAGATTATAAACACACGTGAGAATGACTCATTCATGAAAACCTAATGTAACACGATTCACAGAAAAATGAAAGTTATGTTACACAAAATCCCAATACAAGTACATGTACAGTATAGTCCCAAACCGTTTCATAAAATAAAGCGATTACATGTTTACCCTGTCCAGCCATCTACATTAAGTAAATCCAGTAAACTTACAGATTTGTGCGTTTCCAGGCTTCCTGGCATAATCAGAACATCATCTTAAGATCTCTGTCACACATGTGTTCTTAAAAAGGCTTAAGAAACATAACACTCATCCCGCAAGATGTCTCTTGACACAGCAAATGTGCGACTTCCTACAACAGATAAACAATGAACGGGACGACTTTCAATTACGAAATGTCCGACTCTATACTTTATACATGAAAACTAACATGTCATCTGACATTATTTATACACAACAAAACTGAGACGGATCCAGAAAACAAACCCAAAATCACAAGTAAATGTCCACTTTCTATCTAGATAACAACAAAGAAATGATTCTCAACTTACATAAAAACATGTGGATGTCGAACCCCAAAGGTTAGAGCCTCTAAAAACACTTATTTAGAGCTATTTCTGACACACAATTGTGCAGACCGTGAACTCAAACAACGCGTTCTCGACAACAAGAAAATACCCGATGCGCATGCGCAACGCGCGCTTTCGCATATGGCACGCCTGGACATACCACCTGGGTATGGAACGCCAAAAAGAACAAATCAAAAAATCGCGTACAGCACACTCCCCCCGGACGTCCAATAGACGTCAAATGACTTCAGGGGTTGCGAAAACAAGACATCCGTCTACTCCGACTCTATCAACAGAACCAACTCGTGTACTGGTCTGCGATAGGTCTTTCCTGTTGACGACAAACGAACGTTCACCTCTCTAACCAACTTGTCATCTCCAGGACTAACATCGTCAACAATACCCAATGGCCACTGGTTTCTCTTGACGTCTTTGTCTCTCAACAACACTATGTCTCCAACAGCAATGTTCCTTTCTGGGTTGACCCATTTACGTCTCTGCTAAAGACTCTGGAGGTAGCGAAGTCTCCACTGTTTCCAAAAACGGTCAGCGAGAATCTGCACCATCTTCCATTGAGCTCTGTACATGTTGAAAGTACAATCTTCGATGATTACCTCTTCAATGCTCCCGTGCTTGTGAGTCAACAGCATTGACGGTGAGAGGAAGGAAGTGTCTTCCGGGTCGGAGCTCAACGGGACGAGAGGTCGAGCATTGACGATAGCCATGACCTCTGCCATGAAAGTGACTAGCGTTTCGTGAGTAAGACTTCGATGTTTGGTCTCGAGCAGGATACCGTTAAGAATCCCTTTTGTCACGCCGATCAGTCTCTCCCAAACTCCTCCCATATGAGGGGCATGGGGAGGATTCAGCTTCCATTCCGTGTCGTTCCTCTGGAGATAAGACTGGAAGAGCTTGTCATTGATCACTCCTACAAAATTTGATCCCTGGTCAGACCAAAACACTTTGACTTTGCCTCGCAAGGCTGTAAATCGTCGCAATGCGTTTATGCATGAGGACGTGCTCATTTCCTCAAGGACTTCGATATGAACAGCTCTGGATGTGAGACACGAGAATATCATTCCCCAACGTTTGCTTTGAGCGACACCACCTCGGGTTCTTCTGGTAACCACCTCCCAAGGCCCAAAGCAGTCTACGCCAACCTGTGAGAAAGGAGGTCCAGGCGTCAGCCGCTCTTTCGGGAGATCCGCCATGCGCTGTAACACCAATTTCCCTCTGAGCTTTCGACAGACCACACAATGATGGATGACAGATGATACCACTCTCTTGCACCCGGTTATCCAGAAACCAGCCTCGCGCAGGGCACTCTCAGTTAACTGTCTACCAGGATGACCGACACTGTGATGATGTAGGACCAGAAGCCTAGCGATGTGACTCTTTCCCGGTATCAGCACCGGATGCTTCAATACCACTGGGAGGGAAGAATTCCTCAGGCGTCCACCAACGCAAATCAGCCCATCCTGATTGAGCATTGGCGACAAGTCTAGGAGCGGGGAGCCACGTGGTAAAGGTGCACCTTCTCGTAGACAGGCGAGTTCTTGACGATAGAACTGCTCCTGTACCACCCGTACCATCACTGCCCGGACATCACGTTTGAGTTGGATGCCATTATGCTGGTGTTGGGTGTTGTCCTTCCTTGTGCCGAAAGACCTAGCCACACGTACAAGTAGGCTGAATGCTCTCATCAAGCTGGTCCAAGTTGAAAACCTTTCAACTCGTGAAGCAAGATCGGTTGGCCCAATCTTGGTCTTTGTGACGTGAACTGTCACCTCTCGTCTGATTTCGGTGTCGTCTGCAGGGTTGATCAGTGGAAATTCTGATGCTGTCGTAACTGTTGGTACCAGTGCTGGCTGTTTTGGACCTGTAAGCCACGGGGAGTCCTTCAAATTCCGTGTCGCAATCGGACGTGTGCCAAAATCAGCAGGGTTTTTGTCTGTAGGCACATACCTCCATTGGCAGGGCTTGGAGAACTGGAGAACCTTGTCAACTCGATTTGTAACGTATGTGTGGAAACGTCTGGTTGTGTTGTTCAAATAGCCAAGAACAATCTTACTGTCGGTGTGAAAGATCACACTCGAGGGCTGAATACTCAACTCCCTGCACAACACTTTGCCAATTTCCGTCGCCAAGACTGCAGCACAAAGCTCGAGTCTAGGAATGGTGTGGCCTGATCTGGGAGCCAGTTTTGACTTCCCAAAGACAAATCCCAACTTGGGTCCCTCTGCTTCTTCTACCAAGTATGCCGCTGCAGCAACCGCTACTTCAGAAGCATCGCAGTAGATGTGCAACACCCCACTTTCAAGGCAAGCAGGGTAGGTACGGGGGACTGACAAGAACTGCAGGTCAGCTAACCCAGACTTCCATGACTTCCAGACAGCTCTATACTCTTCAGGGAGGCTTTCATCCCAACCCACTTTGTGTGCGGTCATATCTCTAAACAGAACTCTTGCTTGTACCATGACCGGTGCGAGGAAACCAAGAGGGTCAAATACACCGTTGATTGTTGACAGAACGCCTCTCCTTGTGTAGGGTCTTTCCTCCAGGTCAAGTTGAAACCTGAAGGTGTCATCACTCAGGTTCCACTGAACACCTAAACTTCTCTGTGTGGGTACACCGTCGCTGAGTGACAGATTCCTGATGTCTTTATGGACCTCTTCTGCCTCGAATGCGTCAAGTACTGCCTGGGAGTTAGAAGCGATTTTGTGCAGACGAACTCCGGCCTTCTTCTTTAACATCGCCCTGGTGCGTTTCATAAGCGAGATAGCTGTGTCACTGTCATCACATGACCTGAGTCCGTCGTCTACGTAGAAGTCGTTGTAGACGAAGTCTCTGACATCTGGTTCAGCATCGTTAGCCAGATCCCTCAGACCATAATTGGCTACCGCTGGAGAAGGAGTATTGCCAAACACATGTCTCAGCATACGATACTCGATGAGAGGTTTGTTGAAGTCGTTGCTCTCGTGCCAGAAGAAACGAAGAAAGTTTCTGTGTTTCTCAGACACCGAAAAGCAGAAGAACATCGACTCGATGTCTCCGCAGACTGCCACACGACCCCGACGAAACCTCATGAGGACGCCTACCAAGTCATTGGTAAGGTCAGGGCCCTCCAACAGTACCTTGTTGAGTGAGTGGCCCAGGAACTCGGATGAAGAGTCAAAGACACCTCTGATCTTATCTCTCTTCTTGGGGTGGTATACACCAAAGAAAGGTAAGTACCAGCATTCTTCGTCTGCTTGCAGAGGTGGGGCAACTTCGGCATTGTCTTGAGAAATCACACCTTCCATGAATGTCAGCATGTGTCCCCTCTTGATGGAATCCCTGTCCATGCTTTTTCGGAGGATTTGAGCCCTTTTAAAGGCTTGCTGCCGATTATTTGGCAGTCGGTCTCTTGGCTGTTTGAAGGGTAGTGGAGCTGTCCACTTGCCATTTTCAAGGCCTCCTTCCTTCTCCATCAGATCGACAAACTTCCTCTCTTGGACAAACAGGCTGACACTATCGTCTTCATTGTCAAACAAATGCTTCACATGAAACTCATTCGGACATGGTTCGAGGAAAGTGGGTCGTCCTGTGGAGAGTATCTGGGTACGTAGAGATGAAATCTTATTCCAATGGCCTTCACCTCTATGGATACCCCGAAGGCACACTTCACCAATGATGACCCAGCCAAGCTTCAACCTCTGTGCAAACGGTGTACCAGGCGGCCCGATCCTTTGATCCAGGACATGGTGTGCCTCTACCACATCTCCCCCTATCAACAGAGTTGCTGTGCAGTTGTGGTCGATTTCTGGTATGTCAACACCTTGCAGGTGATTGTATGCCCTGGTGACATCTGGCGTTGGAATCTCATCTTTGAAATCTGGGATGAGAAAACACTCGGTAACAGCAGGCAAGTCTAAACTCACAGTGCCGTTGATATCCTGAACTATGAAGTCATCCGCCCACCTGCCATGCGCTGACTCTTCTCAACTGCAGGTACGTAGAGTGTAACTGACCTCTCCGTAGTCGATGTTGAACTTGTCCAGAAGCTGATGTGTCGCTATGGTTTTGTTGCTCTGGTCATCTATGATGGCGTATGTCTTGACGCATGTGCCTTGGTCCCTCTTAGACCTCACCAGAACTGGGATGATTTTTGCACAGGACTTCCCAGCGACGCACATCGAACCCAGTACCTTGGAGCAAGCACTCGTAATTTTGGGCTGAGAAGCATTAGTAGGCCCAGGGCTCGGTTCCTGCCACCTGCCTGTAGACTCGCTGTGCTGCTCCTGGTGAAGCATTGTTATATGCCGCCGACTGCCGCATGAGTCACATTTCACATCAGCTTTGCATTCTCGGGCTGTGTGCTGTGGCAAGCAACATCTGAAGCAAAGGTGGTTATCCCTTAGGATGGCCTTCTTCTGGGTCTGATTCTTGGCGAGGAATGTTCTGCACTTCAAGATTGAGTGATTTGTCTTGTGGATGGGGCAGTGCTCTCCGGATTTTGGTTGATTGACGGTCTTGACTTCAGTTGCTCTGACGCTAACAGCTCTCTTCGTCACGTCGTGTTGCTTCATGTCGAAGGGCAGCGTGAGGCTTGGGTCATTGCGCACCTTGGCCTGGTAGCGTACAAACTCACTGAACACCTTGAACGGTGGAAAGGTGACGTTGTGCTTCTCCTTGTACCGAGCGCCCTCCATTAACCATCTCTCCTGAAAGTTGTATGGCAGCTTCTGCACTAATGGACGTAGACCTCTTCAAGAGTCTAGATGCAACAACCCTGGGCAGTTGCCGCCATCTTTGAGGTACTCAATCTCCATGAGCAAGTGCCCGTAGTGTAGGAGTTTGGCATTGTCTTGTGGCAACAGTTTGGGGAAATCTTCAATGCGCTGTTGAAGGTCTTGCTCTATGGCCTCTGGAGCACCATACTTCCTGTCAAGAAGATCCCATATTCTACTCAGACCTTCTTCTGGCCTGTCTACATGAATTGCATGTATAGGTGAGATAAGTTGGCAAGACTCCTTGCCCAACCACTTAATAATCAAATCCATCTCTTGGGAGGGTTTTACCTTTATTTCTGTGGAAGCTTGTTTAAAGGAAGCTTTCCATGACCTGTAACAACCTGCTTTGTCATTAAACATTCTCAGACCACTAGTGACTAACTCTTTCTTTAGCAACATGTTACTAACCTCCGAAATTACATTTATTGTATCTAGAGGCTGTGATAAGGCAGTAGGGGCAGTAGGGGGTGTAGTAGGGGCAGTAGGGGCTGTGTTTACCTGGGTTTGCCCTTGACAATTTACAGTTTCACTTGTATTTTTACATGCGGATAAGTACTGCTCTACACGTGCCTTGTAACCTTCACTAGGAATACTCAAATTACCACTTTTCATTGAGACCCCGCCTACTTCTTCTCCTGCCTCGAGGACTGTAGCTTCCACTTCCGCCATCGCGGCATCCCTCTCTGCGCTGAGTAGAAAGAGCGCCGCTTCTTGTGTCGCATTATGTTGTCGAAGCTCGGCTTCTCTGTGAGCAAACTCCAACCTGACCTTGGCCGCCTCCGCCTTGGCACGGGCCTTCAGTGTAGCAGAGTTAGTGGATAATCGTGTACCAGTACCCGACCGTTTCGAAACCTGGCTGGTGGCTTCATCATTAATCGCTGAGTGAGAGTCACCTTCTTTAGATAATGATGGCATCTCAAGTGAGTGTTCTACTTTTGGGTCCAGTTCACATGGCTGTTCCGACTTTGTTGACATGATGAATTCTGATGCCCTTCAGGAGACAGAGCTCAGTCGTCACCTGGTTGATGAAATCTTTTTACTATACCGGCCTCGGAGTACGCAAGGGCGCCCCCTATCCAGTAGCTAACCACGCGGCAGGAAGTAAACGTGGAGACCGTAGAGTTGAAAGTTATACTCTTGTCTTTATTCCAAGAACTACTTCGCTCTTGCCTTGACGGTAAAACTGTAAAACAGAGATTACAAAAACTTATGTCAGTCCTCCATGTTTATAAGGTAAAGTGATAAAACCAACAATAAGTACTACATCTTCTTGTCAATAAATTCAAAAGGACCTGAACATTAAACAGTCTCAACCTTAGAGATTATAAACACACGTGGGAATGACTCATTCATGAAAACCTAATGTAACACGGTTCACAGAAAAATGAAAGTTATGTTACACAAAATCCCAATACAAGTACATGTACAGTATAGTCCCAAACCGTTTCATAAAATAAAGCGATTACATGTTTACCCTGTCCAGCCATCTACATTAAGTAAATCCAGTAAACTTACAGATTTGTGCGTTTCCAGGCTTCCTGGCATAATCAAAAAATCGCGTACAGCACAGGCAATAATTACAATAAAATAGATATTAACTATACGCAGTTTCGGTAGGCATTGACCCACAGGGGGAAATTTGAGGAAACGAGACGCTTTATGTATGCAATTCGGCGTCGAGAAAAGTCCCACACGCAACATTTCTCTTTGTTGTTGTTCTGCGCATATTTGCGGACTTGTGAAGCTCATCTGCAATATTAGTTTATCAATTAGATAAACATCGTTAAAGGTATGGGGCGGTCTTGCAGGTTCATTCAGGATGCATTTCCCAGTTCCGCGCTATTTTTCTTCCCGTGCTTTTTTTCTTCCCGTGCTCATTTGGCGTCTGCAAGTCTAATCGGGATGTTCCCGAAAGCGAGGGCGGAGTTCTAAGCGAGGGGTGACGACACGAGACCCCATAATAATATACCCGTCATTGACGCTCCTTGGCACCGTGGAGCATGGCAAATGTACATGTATGTTTAAGATATCGTGAAGGTCGCAATTGCGCCGGATGGTTCGATCTGTCGCTCTTTAGGTAGTATTCCGCGCCCTTGTAAATCTCGGCTTTTGATGCCTCGGTATGTAGGGCTATCCGCCCTCTGGCCTCATGCAGTGTCAAACTGCAACGCGCTACTCGCAAATGTCGGATATTCTAGCTCGGGGCTGGTCCTTCAGAACCTGCCTCCGCCGATCTGGTTAGCATCGATAGTCTGATTGGCTACGCCGCCCCCGTAGACAAGGGGCGACTTTCAAATACAAGTTGGTTTTCATTGCACGCATTTCCACCGCGTCTGTCGAATAATACGTGGCGTTGTGCGTGGGGCGTCGCGCAGGTGGCGTCCTGCGGGTGGCGTCGTGCAAGTGGCGTCGTGCGGACGGCGTCATGCGGGCATCGTCGTGCGTGTGACGCGTTGCGTCGCGGTACGGGCGACGCGGTACGGGCGACGCGGTACGGGCGACGCGGTACGGGCGACGCGGTACGGGCGACGCGGTACGGGCGACGCGGTACGGGCGACGCGGTACGGGCGACGCGGTACGGGCGACGCGGTACGGGCGACGCGGTACGGGCGACGCGGTACGGGCGACGCGGTACGGGCGACGCGGTACGGGCGACGCGGTACGGGCGACGCGGTACGGGCGACGCGGTACGGGCGACGCGGTACGGGCGACGCGGTACGGGCGACGCGGTACGGGCGACGCGGTACGGGCGACGCGGTACGGGCGACGCGGTACGGGCGACGCGGTACGGGCGACGCGGTACGGCCGACGCGGTACGGCCGACGCGGTACGGCCGACGCGGTACGGCCGACGCGGTACGGCCGACGCGGTACGGCCGACGCGGTACGGCCGACGCGGTACGGCCGACGCGGTACGGCCGACGCGGTACGGGTGAGGTATGGGTAAGGTATGGGTGAGGTATGGGTGAGGTTTGGGTGGTATTTGGGGCGAGATATTGTGGGAATGGGCGAGGCTTCGTGGTCCTGGTTCGGTGCGAAGAATCTCCCCATATCTAAAACTCTAGTATAGATTCTGGGGCCCGAACAAAGCAGCAGTGCAAATAGGGTACTATTTGCACTGCGGCGAGTGAGGGCGCAAGATAAGATAATGTCAGTGTTAAGTCTGGTTGAGGCAAGGATGAACGCCGGTGTAGCCGGTAGGTACAAGTGAAACAATATGTGTACTTCAATAAATCCGGGTCCAGTCTCGAGGGGACAGCAGCTGTTACAATTGTGAGCCATATTTTTAACCATCAAGGATCAAGGCACACAGAAACCAGGATGCAGTGGCATGTACTTTAATAGGACACGGTTAAAACAAAAAAACCCATCCAACCTAGTAATATGAGGCTAATGGTTCTTCCAGACCCAGCGGCACCAAGGCCAACTGCATGGCTAGGCCCAGTTAATCTTGGCACAATCCAGCTGTTGTTTCACCCTGCTAAGTTGGCTAGAGGAGAACCTGAACAAGTCCAGCGCAAGCTTTATAATGCAGAAGATTGCAGCTGCCAACTGGCACGACTAGCACGGAGCAGGTCCCAACACAAAGTGCCCAGCCCTGTCTCGAACAACCACTCAACTTTTTCGTGAGGGCAATAACCCTAGTAAGGCCAGTACCCATCCACGTCATCAGACCATGATCGATCAAAGCCGATGTTAAGAGTCCAAACCGCACGAATTCGAGTAACACACAAGATTTGGGTGAGACCCTGAGATTTAATAGCGCTCTAACTGTGGTAAGATTGATGGCTCTGGCAGCAAGCTTTGAATTAAGGGGAACCTTAAATGTTAGTATAAAATAAACAGAAAAATCTTAAAGGTTAGTATCATCGTAAATGAGATGTAAAATACACAAAAGTGGCTAACTACAAAAGGAATATAGAAAATCAAAAGAAACTATATAAAATAAAAGGGCCTATATTCACTCGGTTACATTCCTCCCAAGTTGAACGTTGCCGTCCGCGGCAACAACATTCACTTGAGAATGTAGCCAAGTGTCTTGAAGAACCTTTCCCAGACTACTCCCAAGCCCTGCTATGGCTCTACTCAAACTCTCGAAGTTTGGAGAAGAGTAACCCACATCTGCCCTACGGTCCTCTACCACATTCTGGTCAATCAGTGTAGACCGCGGGAGGTTATGGGGGTTTGGGTGGTGACCTGCCGTTGCTCTTGTCGACCGACGCAAGATAGGCTGGTCCCTGTCCTCCTCGCTCTCCATTGTACCGTTTTCAGAGTTAGTTTCTTGGACTTGTTCTTCTCGAGGTTGAAACGTGATAAATTCCGTCTCTCCTTCCGAGGAATCATCGTTGTGTTCTTCATGAACCTCTGGTCCATCACTAGTCTTACTGGATTGTTGGGTCTGGGCCTTGTCAACAGGTTTATCCTGCACGTCTTCATGACCCACTCGTGGAACCTCAAGCTGACGCCCATCCAAAATATTGGACCGGTGCTCTACCCGCTTGGGTCCAAACCCATCGGCTGGCTGGACTACATAGACATTCCCATTGGGGTCCGGTCTGCCAACTACTTTATATGGAGTAGGCAGCCACATATCTTGTATCTTGTTTCGGCCTTGTACACCCCGGTTGCGTAGAAACACCCTCCTGCCCATGGGAAGATCCGTCTTCCCAGCCTTAGCATTGCAACGACGATTGCGGGCAAGTGCCTCTGCTTCTGCTCGTGCACCAGCTAAACCCCAGGCGTGTTGTAACCGTGTCTGATGGCCTGCTACCCACTCATCAACGCTGGGCCCATCATCATGGCCTTCAGTGTTACCGAGAAAATGGTCAACGGGTAGCTTTGGGTCTCTGCCAAACATCAAATAAAATGGGGGATATCCAGTTGAGGAGTGCACGGTTGCATTGTATGCATACACCAACTCCGGGAGAAGCTCTGGCCAACGGCGCTTTTTATCTGGTGGAAGCGTACGCAGACGATCATGCATTGTGCGGTTGAAGCGCTCACATTGGCCATTGCCCTCTGGATGGTAGCTGGTGGTCCTCGACTTATCGACCCCGTATAACCTACACAACTCCTTGACCAGGGCACTCTCGAAGTTTCGCCCCTGGTCGCTGTGTATTCGGGCGGGAGGCCCAAAGTGTGCAAACCACTCTCTTACCAAAACACGCGCAACCGTTTTCGCTGTTTGGTCTCGAGTGGGGACAGCCTTGGTAAACTTGGTGAAGACATCGGTCATCACCAAGACATTCTCCCGTCCATCACTGGCCCGTTCTAAGACAGTAAAGTCCACAGCCAGAACATCGAGTGGTCGGGCGGCCAATAAGTTGCCCATTGAGGGTTTAACTTTTGGCCGTGGGGCCTTAGCAAGGGTGCATCCTTCGCAAGATCGACACCAGGATTCTACATCCATGGCCATATTGTGCCAGTAGCATCGGGCTCTAACCAATGCCATGGTCCGTTCCATCCCTTGATGGCCCGCATGGTCATGCAATTCCTGGAGGACCTTGTGACGGAAGACTTTGGGCAGTAGCAATTGTTCCACCCTTTGTCCCCTTTCCTTCACCACTCGATGTAACACTCCATCCTTTTCTTCCAGGCGCGTCCAGAACTTTAACAGTTTCCGAACCGCCCTTGGCTCGTGGAGCAACTGCCTTCTAGTGGGAGGATGGCCCGTTTGCCAGTAACGCCAAACAAGTGCAAGGTCTTTGTCACTAATCTGGGCCTGCCTCATGTCTCGTCTTGGTATTGTTGGTAGGGTGCTGGTTGCCGTCACTGATGAGATGGATGCAGATTCCGGCTCCGAGTTTCCAGCACCGGAACCACCACAACTGTTGATAAGTTGTCTCAGCTCACCAGGGACAGCTGTAGACAGAGTGCATTCCTGCACTACTGCCTGGACGGCTTCTACCCCTACCACAACGTCTCCATGTTCGGTCTTTCTACTTAGTGCATCTGCATTGCCATTTGTCCGACCGGACCTGAACTTAATTTCAAAGTCGAACTGGGCCAGTTGTGCAGCCCAGCGTCACTCTGTTGCCCCAAGTTTTGCTGTCCTCAAATAGCTCAACGGGTTATTGTCTGTGAAGACAACAAACCGCGAACCAAGCAGGTGGTCTCGAAACTTCTCTGTAACAGCCCATTTTAAGGCGAGCAGTTCCAGTTTGAAGGAGCTGTAATTTGCATCATTCCTCTCGGTCGGTTTGAGGCTTCTGCTGGCATAACTGATAACCACACGCCCATCATCCTGGTCTTGTGAAAGAACAGCACCAAGCCCCTTGAAACTAGCATCGGTCTCCACAATGAAGGGCTTGGTAAAGTCTGGGTAACCCAAGATGGGGGCAGTCATCAGGCACTCCTTCAGGTGTACGAAGGCAGCTTGGCATTCAGAGTCCCAGCATTGGACAAATGGCAAATTAGGGACCGACTTGGGCTTAGCACCCCTCCGATGTTTGGGGGATGCCTTTCCCATCAATGCATGAAGTGGTGCAGCTATTTTCGCAAACCCTGGAACAAACCGTCTATAATAGCTAGCCAGACCCATAAAGGATCTAAGCTCGTGCTCATTTTGAGGTGTCTTCCACTCCTTTAGGGAGCGTCTCAAAAGTCGGGAACGTTCCCGTCAAAACGAAACGTTCCCATTTGAACGTTCCTTTTTTAGTGGATCGCGTCCGCATGCCCGTTGGGACACGGCGGCATGATTTTTTGACCATTCCCGTGGGAACGTTCCAACGGGAACGATCTGCCTGAACGTCCAATTGGGAACATTCGCACATTGTCTGCTTTGTGCCCAATTGCGTGCATGTTTGTGTTTGCGCTCCATTGCCGGAGTTGCGTTGACTTTAACGAGTAAACAAAGAACAACAGACGTCAAGGTAGGTTCATAAATAGATGTTTTTAACCAGTCTGAAACAATTCGACTACTTTTAAATATGTTGTCAATTTTGTAAGAATAATAAAGTGTATAATGTTCCGTTACGTGACTCACGGCGTGAGTCACGCTCGCCGCTAAATTCCTTACATCAAGACTACATTTAATGAACGTTATTTCATAGTACAATGGAGGATAATTATATTTTACGTAATTTCCACATTTCATAGATGTAGTGTCATTTTAAACTGCAGTTAAGTGGTGACCAATGACTGAGATTTTTTTTAATTTGTTCATAAGTCTGGATAATCGTGCTTTTTAAGTCTGGGTTATCAGAAATTTTAGTAGTTCCGGCAAATCGTTACCTTCCATCCTACCGACGGTCGTACACCTGGGATACGTCGAAACACTTGCATTTTGTTTCAAACACTTTTATTCAACATTTTAATTGAACACATTTTCATAGGTGGTCTTCATAATCACCAGCGACGTCCTAGGGTATCGAGACGCCATTTTGTTAGAAATTACAAGTTCGCATACAGGCCGAGTTCCCAAATGGCTAAAACCGTGCAACCGTCCAAATGGGAATGCGTAGATTTCTTGCCTGGGAACATGCGGGAACAGCGCCCGCGGTGGAACGTCCAAATGGGGATATGCCCGCGATCCAGCGGGGACACGGAGTATGCCCGGCGGGACGGTGATGTGTTCTCATTTGGACGTTCCAAGCGTTCCGACTTTTGAGACGCTCCCTTATGGCCCGCACTTTCTCAGGATCAGTGCCTACACCGTTCTCTGACACCACGTGACCTAGGAACGAGATGCGCTTCTGAAACCAGTGACACTTGCTTGGCTTGATCTTCAGCCCAAAGCTTGAGAATCGACCCAGGACCATATCTAGTCGTGCTAGCATCTCATCGATGTCTTTGGAAATAACAAGCACATCGTCCAGGTACAGCAGCAACGTCTGATAATTTTGGTCCTGGAGACAGGCCTCCATTAGGCGTTGAAAGCTAGCAGGGGCATTGCATAGCCTAAAGGGCATCCGCGTGAACTCGTACAGTCCCCCGCTGCCAACTCGGAACGCCGTCTTATGGATGTCGCCCTCCTCCATTGCACATTGCAAGTAACCAGACGCAAGGTCGAGCGAGCTGAAATAGCGCGACCCATGTAGTGACTCCAAGGCCTCCTCGATTCTAGGAAGTGGATACGCGTCTTGTCGGATCTTCGCATTTAGTTGACGATAATCGACGCATAACCTGAGGCTACCATCTTTCTTCTTCACTAGCACCAATGCAGAGGCATAGGGACTAGTGCTAGGTCTAATTATGCCCTGACCTGCCCACTTCTTGAGGTGTTCCCTCACTTCTGGCTGGAGCTGAGGTGGGATGTGCCGATGTGGTAGTCGTACAGGTGTAGTGTCTGTCAGCGGAATGGTGTGCTTGATTCGGTCACAGTAACCGAAGTCATGTTCATTCAAACTAAACGCCTGAATGTGTTTCTCCAGCATCCTCCTCAACTGAAAGGATTGCTCCTCCGTGAGGTCAGTGCTGTCCCCTAGATCAAGCATCTCAAGGAGCTTGTCAACCTTAGCCTGATCCTCTACATGTGTCTCAACTTGGCCTATTAGTACTTCCCTGTCACTAACTTGGGTCAACCCAGGACACTCCTCTCTCTCAACAATGGCTTCGTACATCACTCCTACACAAGCCCGTGGCTGGAGCAAGACATCCTCCCCTCCCAAGTTTACTACACGCATAGGCACGCAGCCATCCACCACCCTTGAGAGGGACGGAATGATGAACACATCCCGTGGGATAGACCCTTGGGATGAATCCACTTGTTCAACCAGAGCATTGTAAGCCTCACCATGATGCCTCCCAGTGCCTGCAAGTACCACCATTGATCTCGACGGAATCCGAACTTGCCCATCGTTAGATGTCCGGACCAAACCAATAATGCCTCTGTCCTCACCTACGTGTACTCCACGGCCATTACCACAGGATGCTTCTACTCGTCTGAGTGGTGCCAAGTACAACTGTAAAACTTTAGCCAACTCGGCCACTGAAGCATCACCATCCAACTCTTGCAACTCCCCAGACAACCTGCGAAGAATATTGCTACCAATGATCCCCGGAACCTGCTGTTTTCTCTGACGCATGCCAGGGTCGGCAGAATCCTTGACGACCAAGAACCCTAACCCCTGGAAGCAGCGCCCTCCCACACGCAGGTCCAACTCCACATACCCCAGATATGGTATGCCTTGACCATTGGCAGCAGTTATCTTCAACCACGGAGTAGTGTCCACCAAACCTGTTGTGTCGCACTGAAAGTGTTGCCTGAAGAATTCCTCAGTTAACGTAGAAACTTCTGCTCCAGAATCCAGCAAACAATGGGTCTTAACCTCTTCCAGCTCTACCACAGCCTGTGGACACTTCCCCGTGGCTTTCTCTAAAATGGCTTCTGCCCTAATATCTGTTGAGTCACATACTTCCCCACCCACGGCTTGACTCAATGCTGTGGGGGTTGGGAGTTTGATGGGGCGTTGAGGGTGGCATTTTGGGGACAATTCCTACGGATATGACCTAGCTGCTTGCAGCCATAGCATCTAATCTGCCCACTTTGACCAGGGCGGCGCGCTGTGTTCTGTTGCAGTACACCAAGAATCTTATCAAGTTTTTCACTTTGTTCTGCGCGCCCCTGCTCCAATTTAGAAACGCGCCCACAGAGAGTCTGCAACCCGTTTGTTTCGATTTTCTCAACGGTTGCTGCGGCTGGCTGTGCTTCTATCTCGCGCACTAAATTTGTGGTTCGCGGTGGTGGATCTTCCCCAAGCCAACGGATGGCGCGGTCGCGGAACTCTACAAATGGTAGGTCTGGGTCCTCTATTTCCAGACGCCTAAGCTCCCTGCGCAGCCCCTTATCTCGTACCCCAGTTGTAAACTGCCCCTTGAGTGAGCTTTCACGGTCTTCAACGGCGTGACTGTTCCGCCGTTGTACCCTATTGTATAATTGCATGAGGCCCAGTGAAAACGTTTGCAAGCTCTCTGTTTGTGCTTGGCACCGGCGATAGAATTCTGCGCGTAGTTCGGTCGCAGATTCGCGCTGACCAAAAGCTTGAACTAAACACTCAAAAATTCTCTCAGGGTCTCTGCGTACTTCTCTCCCCTGGTACCGTATTTCTAGTTTGGCGTCGCCCTGCAGGTTGTCCCACACAAAATCCGCGGCCTCAGCAGTAGGATATTTACGCGCATGGATAGCCTCTTGCATATCCTCCACCCATATTGCAACGTCAATATCTCCAGCCGTGGCCGCAAATTTTTCAACTTTGCGTTCCCTGCTTAGATAACGCGGATGGGAGGCCTTACCCGAGCGTGCTTCCTCTAAGCGTGCTTCAAGAATTGCGCGCTCAGCTTTTTCCCCTAGTGTTTTCGCTTGCTCCGTTTCAAGAAGTTTGACCTTTTCGGCCAACTCTTTGCGCAGCTGCTGGACCTGTTCCTCCGAGGCCATAATTTCAAACTAAAATTACATTAACAATACAGAATTACAAAAATCCCTTAAAAATTGTGAACAAAGCAAAGGGCACATACGATTGTACTAGCTTCATACAGGAGCAAAGAAACATATAATTAAATGACTATCACATCACCGTCGTCTCGACAGTCCATTACGCGTCCACGCCTTCGGTCAACGCCCTCCGATGAAACCGGCTAAGCCCTCCTAGTCTCCTGCGTCCAGGTGTACATGTAAACTTCACTCCTCGCCCAGCATCGACTCATCCGACTTCTCGTCATGTACTCCTTCCGGCTGGTGGGGGTTTATTCCGCCGTGTGTGCAGCAACAGCACCAACCGTGTCCTAACACCGCATCCTGTCTACGACGCCAAATTGTGAGCCATATTTTTAACCATCAAGGATCAAGGCACACAGAAACCAGGATGCAGTGGCATGTACTTTAATAGGACACGGTTAAAACAAAAAACCCCATCCAACCTAGTAATATGAGGCTAATGGTTCTTCCAGACCCAGCGGCACCAAGGCCAACTGCATGGCTAGGCCCAGTTAATCTTGGCACAATCCAGCTGTTGTTTCACCCTGCTAAGTTGGCTAGAGGAGAACCTGAACAAGTCCAGCGCAAGCTTTATAATGCAGAAGATTGCAGCTGCCAACTGGCACGACTAGCACGGAGCAGGTCCCAACACAAAGTGCCCAGCCCTGTCTCGAACAACCACTCAACTTTTTCGTGAGGGCAATAACCCTAGTAAGGCCAGTACCCATCCACGTCATCAGACCATGATCGATCAAAGCCGATGTTAAGAGTCCAAACCGCACGAATTCGAGTAACACACAAGATTTGGGTGAGACCCTGAGATTTAATAGCGCTCTAACTGTGGTAAGATTGATGGCTCTGGCAGCAAGCTTTGAATTAAGGGGAACCTTAAATGTTAGTATAAAATAAACAGGAAAATCTTAAAGGTTAGTATCATCGTAAATGAGATGTAAAATACACAAAAGTGGCTAACTACAAAAGGAATATAGAAAATCAAAAGAAACTATATAAAATAAAAGGGCCTATATTCACTCGGTTACACTTACACTTTGGTTTTTCTTTCTCTCCTTCTTTTATCACCCTACCGCCTTACCACCCGATGTTGGTTTGTTCGGGCTCCGGTTTCTTCTCTCGAATCTCCCCATATCTAAAACTCTAGTATAGATTCTGGGGCCCGAACAAAGCAGCAGTGCAAATAGGGTACTGACCTCATCACGCACCCAAATTACACATTATTCATAGTAACCATTGTCTTAACATCTGACTTTTCACACCCCACGAGTCACACATATTTCCTTCCAGTTGGCACAACAACTCCTTAGTAACCCTTGTCTAAACACCTGAATGTCTATTATAACCCGATGAATTGTCAACACTATTATTTACAAACAACCATGGCTTTACAAACGCAACTACCGGAAGCGCTAGCTGCTGCTTGCTGAAAAGAATGATTACGCAATGCGTAATACCATTTCAAGAAAAGGGGAAATTACACAAACTTCCAACAACTACGTCCCTTTTACACCCATTGTCAATATTTAAAAGCAACAACAAGTGTCAATTCTTACTAATGCTTTAAAGTATGAGATGAATTAAGTCCATTGTTCAGTGTTACAAGCTACTAAGGAATGTGAAAGCTTTGCCCTGTCTGGTCTCTGTGTTGGTAACCAAACAATTGAATAAGGGTTGGGTAAAAGGAGGGTGTTTAAAATGCCCAGTAGATTCAACATCGAAGTCATTTTGATGTCATACATTCTTGTGCGTCGGGTGTGTCTCTGTTAAAGGTAATTAGGGTAGGTGCAGGTAATATGGGACCATTAAGCTCATTTGCATAATTTGCATAAAGATAGATAAAATCATTCTAAAGAAACATTGGTTATGGGAATCAGTAACAACTACCCTTCCTTTTGATGATATAATTTAAACTATGTTGTATCCATTTATGACAGTTACATTCAAATTATGTAAGGTACCATATTACCTGCAGTGCAGGTAATATGGGACGTATGGTATATGGTAATATAATTTTCGAATGCAATTTCATTCCGCTCTATCACATCTATCGCGTCCCATATTACCTGCACCTTGTTGCGCTACCAGAGCTCCCATTCAACGCATAATAAATCCTAAAACAATTATACACAGGACCCCACACCCTCAATACAATCAAAACATTTCATAAGCATCCTAAATATGTCAAGAATTCAGCTCACCCTCTGGTCAGTTTTTAATATCAGTACATTCCATGAAATATCTATTTTTAGATCAGAGCAAAAAAATACTGTCAACTTAACATACCGTGTCAAATTTTGATTATTTCTTCACCGAGATCTCCGTTCCCGAACAAATTAGCCATGTTGGCAGCGATGGCAATGAATTATCGCAACTATTGAGGACGCTATTTCTTGTCTCTGAAGCTTTATAGTTAAATAGGCGCCGAATTCATGCGTCCCATATCACCTACAGTCCCATATTACCTACATGTACCCTATACACCATTGGTAATTGCTTGAATAATCATGAATGGGTAGATTTTGGGGGTTGTATTTCATAGTAAATATCGTTTAACTGACTTTTCCGAATTTTTACAATCATGGATGCCGAGAAAAGCACGAAAAACAGCGTTTGTTTTCAACCGGGGTCGAGTCGTTATTCTTATGTTATCTTTGTTTTTTCGCGATCGCTGTCCGGCGATCGCAAATTTTCCTTTATAAAATTCTTTTTTGGGGGAATAATTACAGGATATCTAGCGCAATCTTTTTGCTGAATGCCTAGAATCATTATTTACTTTCAATTGAGTAAGATATTTCTTAATAATTCGTTAGTAAATATTTTCGATATCTGCAAATGGTGTATCTTACCTTTAACTCCGCTAAAATGTCTTCCAGTGATGATCCGTACATATTTTTGAGTAGGAATACGTTGGGAGATATGTTGTGTCACCTCAAGAACTGACTCGCCAATTTATTTTGATGGTGATTCAAACCAGTATTTTGGGACATATTCGATGAGGATTTATACTCCAATGAGGATTTATACTAAAGCGGCAGATTCAGAGGTGAAGAAACATCCTACACTCGTGGCTGATTTGGACCCCTTGTAACAGATCAGGAAATGATGGAAAATATGCAAGAAAAAGGTTACAGTAATAAGTTTATAGTAAACTATTTGCATCGCTGCTTTGTTCGGACTCCAGAGTCCACATTTGATCTTAGGTATGGGTAGAAGGATTTGAGCGTATAGAGACTAGAATCCGAACAGCAGGACCACCTAGTATGGGGGAGGGTGGGTGGGATAAATGTTTTGGATCTTACCTGTCCTCGGAGCGACCAAATTCACAAAGTGAATATGGATCTTCCGACCGCTACGTCGCAGCGATGCAAATAGTAAACCATTTGTCTACCAGTTAAGGGTCTTGATGTGTTGTTCCATGCCGACAGGCTCCTCTAGCCGCTAACCCTCAAATGAGGCCAAGCCCATGTTCTACAGGTAGGCATCCTTGTTTGCGCACTATTCCTCATACTTGTCATAAAGCCGTCTCCAGCTGCCTTACCTTTCTGTATTGTACCTTTTCTCATTGTACCCTTACTGCTGTAGCTAACCGACCAATTCTTAATTTCGCTTTGTCATACGGTGCCGCCTCATCAGCCCTTGGCATGTTGCAAAATAGTAAAGGCCTGGACTACCCCGAGATAGATTGTAGCATCTTGAATATTCTTCGACTCGACGACCTATATACATGCTGAAATTTGAGCTGCCTAAAACGGCCTCTCGTCCTGCCCGTCGGCAAATTTCGAGTGAAAACAAATTTCTCACAGAGCACATTCATCGGCGAAATTTGGCCGCCGTCCATTATACCTCCAGGTTGCTTCAAATTAAAGGACATCCTCATCCCAGTCGACCAGCACTATTCGAATTCCCCCAAATGCTAAATGATATGTTGTACCTATAAATATGTTGTACCTGTAGATTTAACCTAGAGCATCATAAATAAATCAACCCCCACCGAATACAAGTGGATACATTCCAATTTCAGCTGCGCCGAGTACTCCCTCTATCTTCGATCGATGAGAAATCTGAGATCACCTCTAGGTATCAACATTCAGAGTAATCTGAGCTGGAACAGTCAGGCCTGACATGCAGCATTCAAAGCTATCCGCATCTTGAACTTCCTCATGCGAAACTTCTACCCAGCCTCAAAAGGCTGTCAAGGAGAAGTTGTACACTGCCTTAGTTAGACCAAACCTTGAGTATGGAAGTTTTGCTTGGAGCCCACATACATCAAAGAACATAGGAGCTCTTAAAAAGGTTCAGCGACGTGCTGCCCGCTTTGTCTGTGGTGATTTATCAAGAAGAAGTAGCGTCTCAAAAAAATGCCAGCAAACTTAGACTGGTCATCACTGGAAGATAGAAGGAAAGCAAACCAACTCACCTACCTATACAAAGTCCTCCACAACATTGTTAAAATTAAACCTACCGTCCTGAAACCGAAAAACTACTTGACTGCGCAGGGGGAACAACGAACAAATCAATGATATCACAGCCAACACTAACGTTTACCTTCAGTCCTTCCTTCCCAAAATTTTGAGAAAGTGGAACAACCAACAAAGGCAAACAAACTAAATGCAGCATACCATGAACTTGGGGAGCACCAAGCTTCGACGGCAAAACAGAGTGGACGAAATGAGTCCGAGCTGTTACTTACCAGCCTCATTGTTTGCTGGGCAGCATCTCCGTGTTATTTCGTTTCAAACAATACTGACAATCTCCAATACCTTCCCAGATGTCCCTTCTTCATCGTTACCCCTTCAATTGGCGCGCCAGACGAGGCCATTGTCTTGAAAAGTACCCAATGCTGTGCTTTCACTCCTGATGTGCCAAAGTTCTAAACCTGACTTGCATCCTTCCTACGGCCGTCGTCTTGTATGCCGAACGAGGTCAGTGCTTGCTACAGCACTCTCCCACTTCAATGCATCATAGTCCTTCCTGCAAAGTATTCTTATGCAAATCGGTTAGCTTAGCTAAACATAAAAAATATATCTACTGATGCATGCTAGCACCAAAGTATGCACATTCACGATTTACCTCCTTCTTATGATTGATTAGCCGACAGTGGCCCTTTATTTTTAAAAGGCGGAGAAAAACCCGGACACAATATTATGGCAAAATCGTAAAAACAACAGCGAAAACCAATTGTCGATATAGATAAGGACTCCATTTGTTTATAATTTATAAATATTTGTACACGCATGCGTTTCTTCCCCTGATGCTATTTGCTGCCATCTTTGTATAATGATATTTATCTCCTGATAATCCGCTTTGCCTAACTCATTTTGCGCCCTGCTTCCTTTATTTACGGTACTCATTTCCAAATTATTATGGTTAGTCCCATTTTCCCGAGAGGTTTTATTATCTCATTGTTATAACTGTTGTTATCTCATTGTTTGTTTTATTTGTCAAACTCCACTGTTATTTGCAAGACAAAACCATGGACATCAAAATACATCGAGTGGGTCACGCCCGCCATAGCGACGGTGTCTTGTAGCGTGACTCGGGCATGGCCAAACACTTGCACAGTTTTAACCTTTGTGTAATTTCATACACGCAGGTAACTAAAACATTAAAGTGCTTAAATGTTTCCTTTTCTCTTTATTAACAGTGATGGGGGTCGCATTTACAAACAACAAACCCCAACCATTACTAAAACCAAGTGGGTATATTATAGTTTGCCTACAAGTGAAATACGTTAACTCAATCGGCCTACTGAATCGGCCTATATCTCGCTTACATTTAGGGGGAATACAGAATACACATAAATAATCCCGTGCCATTTAAACTGGGGCTGTTGCCCTCATTGTCACGCCTCTGTTTATAAGCAAAATCCACAACCTACAAGCGTCAAACCTTAAACGTTTTAAATCCAATTTACCATAAATACCCGCTTCCTTATTCATTTCATTTTTCCTGACTATTTGTATGTTGGTATTACCTCGTTTCTTTTTTATCTTGTTGCTTTATTACATTATTACATTATCCTACTTTCTTCACAAGCATATTGTTCGATTGTTGCCATTCGTAGCTGAATAACTAATATAACCTATAAAACATAATACATGTATAAACTGTACCTTTACCTGCCTTCTTAATTCACTGGGGCTATTCCCCTTTTTATAAATACATTATTACAAATTGGGCCTTTCCTATCTCTGCCTTGTGCCTTTGCCAACATCAATATCTGGGGCTCTTCCCCACATATCTGCCTGGGGCCTCTCCCCACATTTATTTCTGGGGTTCTTCCCCACATCTCTTTCTGGGGCTTTTCCCCGCATTTATTTCTGAGGCTTCCCCCCCCCCCCCCCCCCCCCCCCCCCCCCCCCCCATCGGTCTCTGGGGATTTTTTCCACATCGATCACTGGGGCCTTCCCCATCTCTGCCTGGGGCTTTTCCCCACATTTATTTTTGGGCCTTTCCCCGCATTTATTTCTGGGGCCTTTCCCCACATCTATTTCTGGGGCCTTTCCCCATCTCTGCCTGGAGCTTGTCCCATAATGAAAACTACACGTCATCTGCTCGACGGAAACTTCGTACGCATCTTTTTGTACAGTTATGACCCTCAAAAACGGCCTCCAGTTTCACAAAACCTCGCGTACATTTTAAACGCAATATTTCACCATTTCGGATAAAATCGATTATGAAACTACACACTATAAGCTTCAATATCATGTATACATTTTTATAATCGAGGCTAAGATAACGAAGCACTGGTTTAAGTTTCCCGGGGAAAAACCTCATTTTCCACATGTACGGCCGTGTAAAATTGCCAATTTTTATGACTAACGTACACACAAGCCAGCTTCACACAGGCGTAGCTCGAGAACCAAAGGTCACCAAACTTTGTATATAATGGTTGTAAATGGCTGACGTCATTAGCTTTCTAGTGATATAAGACACAACCTGGTTGGATAAATATAAGCAAAGCACTGTTAAAAGAAAATTGAAAAAAATATTTTCTCATACGCCTACCTACTGTAGAATACACCTGCAAAAGAAAACATGTTAATAATACACACCTGTTTTGGGGAGCACCGATCTTGAGGCAAATCCCGGAGTGCAAACAACTGCTCGATGTGAGGAGAAAACGAGCCCATAGAGATGGTCTCGTTTGCTTACCTGTGCCATAACAGCGCCTTACGAAGATAACTGCACTTGCTAGTGTAAAGGGAAACAAATCGACAAATTAGAACCTTGTAAAAACTTCACAATCATGATTAAACTAGTACTCTAGCCATAGAAAGAAAACTTGGCTGAACGTAACACGCTGCAGTAGCTGTAAATATGGCGGCAAAGGTGGTCGTTATGTTTGCACGTCCGTGTGCTAGTGCGTCAAATCGGTAAGTGATCTCACACACGTCTTCTACGTTGGCTCTATACATGCTTGAACGCACAGCACACATGCGAGCACCGCATTCCTTTCTATTGTATTCTTCACTCCGTCCGACTCCTATGAGAAAATACATTCACCAATCACCAGTTTTCTTACCGCTGTGGTCACCTGGCGACCTATTTTACCCCTATGTAATAATGGAATGATTTAAAGCTAAGTCTCCGCGTGTGTTGTGTGGTTTAGAGGTCAACTCTCCTTGGTCTCTGCATACAGCTGACCACACAATGGATGCACAGGACATTCACTGAGCCTTTGTTTAAAACCGGGCGAAAGGTTTCATTATGCCCACCTCTCTGCCTGGGGCATTTCCCCACATCAATATCTGGGTTTTTTCCACATTAAACTCTGGGTTTTGTCCCACATTAAACTCCACATCAATCTATTTTTATAGGTTTTCCATACATATCTGCCTGGGGGCTTTCCCCACATTAAAAGAGAAAACAATAAAACCAACCGCAAAACTTGCCAGCCCTCTTATCTATTTTAAACCCTAGTCCAAACACACCTCCCCATGGGGTCTGTTACTCTGCTCATGCCAAAACACTGCCCTGCCTATGTACACGTGCATTACCTGTACCTGTACACATTATGTACCGCATATCTCGGATTGGCAGCAGTATCCGCTAACAGAAGTCAGTTTAAGACCTTCTGTTCATTGTTACACTCTGCCAAGACTATGGTCATCTAGAGCAACCAAATCCTGCAAGTGCAACCACAACCGAAATTTAATACATTCTCCTTAGGCCTATACAGTTACTTTTACTGTACACGTTCCAATCGTACATGCCTACTGTACTTTCCACCAACACCATTTGGGACCTTTCTCTCACCAAGATATACTACCTTTGCGTCTAATCCTTGATTAATATATATCTCTTGGATAAACTTACTCCATACAATATTGTTTAACAGCAACGCATGAGGAGGCATGGCTGTTGCCGGTCCACAAGCGCGAATTTTCTCCAATCTCGCTTGGAATACATTGAGCCACATGCTTCAAAAGAGCGAATATCATTCAACGGATGGAATGTGCTATTGCGAGGCAGCGCAAATGCGGCCTCTGTCTTTGGTTAAAATATTGAACTTTGATTGCAACCGATAGCCAATCGCATTAATTCAAAGTTTCCGTGTCTATTTCTTTGGTGAATTTTGGCTATCATGAACGGAATGTTAATGTAAATATGCACGTAAACTTCACCACCCTCTCATTCCTGTTTGCAGGTTAACACGATACAACTTGCCTCGTAAGGAACAACGCGTGGTTCTAAACCCATCTCATGCCGTGGGGCTTTGCCATGGGGCTTCACCGCCTTGTAAACACACGCTCCCATAACAATCAAGGTCTGATCGCCTGGGCTGTGCCAAACATAAAACAATTTCAGGGACTAGCTATAAATACCCTTTCTAGGGGCCTATTATCACTCCTAAACCTTGGAGACCCAAGGCAAAGCTTTAACCCTCTATCGCTCCAAGGACCTCCTCCATCTTGTTAGTGACTCTGGTAATGAAGATTCTGCTTCACCAGACGACTGCCATAATATAGTCGTCACATGTCCTGTACATATGGGATTAAATCAAGAGAAACGTGAAATACATAAACGGTGCTGTGTCTGTTAAATCACAGAGGGATAAATCCATCTTTCTAACCTTGTCCATCCTACCTCTTGCTACCAGCATACACATATTCATGGCAAACTGCCTTTACAGTCACCAGTGATAATATTTTAAATTTAGAAAAGGTTTGACATATGTCCTTATATAGGACTACAAAGTTTTCCTCTGAGATAAACCACTCAATCTGAATTTAGACAAAGATGGAAAAACAAAACAAAAAACCAACCCCTCACCTGGTAGTCACTTGGCTACCTACGGACTCATTTGCCGCATCTGATTTTGAAACATCTGTTATAGTGCCCATGAAGTTCCACTAACATAATTGCATAAGCTGGCGCTACGGTGGCCTAAGAGCTTGAAAATGTTATGTATGCCTTTTTATAGCTATCCTCCTCAAATCTGTTCAAAGGTTTGCCAAATTCATGTATTTCGATCAGCCTATTGTGGATCAAGTTTCCTTTTTATGCACAATTGTCACGAAGATATGAACGTGAATCATATTTTGTAAAGAACAAATCAATAATTGTGAAACAAAGGAGAACAACCATTTAATCATATACTCATAACCAGGAAAGGTTTACTAAAACTGCTGGGTTTAACTGCCGTAGGCCTTACTTCCTCAAATCTCTGAATTGTCAGGAACGCCGAACATACGTAGTAGCCATACTATACTGTGCCAACGCTACCACCAATTTACTCACGGCGACGCTAAGGATTACAAATAAAATGTACATGTACCTGCATGCTTTGCATTTTGAAAGCCACCTTACGTCTTCTTCGTTTTAGACACTTTTGCATTACTCATAGATTTGGTATACTCTAATAACTGGACCGGCATTTTCTTTACTAAAGAGTACTGCTATTTGCACTGCGGCGAGTGAGGGCGCAAGATGAGATACTGTCAGTGTTGAGTCTGGTTTCGTCATGGCCGGACGTTCTCGTCTTCGCGGCCGGAGCGATAGCCAGCC
The DNA here is from genome assembly GCA_037893245.1 of Crossaster papposus. Taxonomy (NCBI): domain Eukaryota; kingdom Metazoa; phylum Echinodermata; class Asteroidea; order Velatida; family Solasteridae; genus Crossaster; species Crossaster papposus. Next base: position 242,564 of record JBAIAA010000784.1, on the reverse strand, counting down.
TCGGGCCGTGTTTTACACCGCGGCATGGCAGCAACCTAGGATTCAAGAGGGGTCATTTTTGGGAAGGTTTTGCCATCCCAGTAAAAGTCAATCGCGCTTGTGTTTGCGAGTTTGGGCATTTGTGCTAGTTTGAAGACCCTTTCTTAAATTGTATGGAGAAATGAGGTAGGATCAAACCACTTTTTAATTCATTTGTTGGCGCAGCTCAAACTGAAGGAGTCCTCCTTGAAAAGGGGCGTGTCGATTTGGTTTATGGAGCCGTGCTCTGAGACAATTGTATTCTTATAAAAGTGCAGGTATTCTTGTTTTACCTCACGTTTTGCGTTTGCTTCGGCAGAGTTTAGAAAATGTCTCCAGGGTGCGCCAGCATATAGGTTTGAATGCTTGCCATGTTTAGCGGTATGGAGTCTTCGTACTGAAGACAACAATTTGCATGGTTGGGAGTGGCTCCACTGATGCGTGGCAATGGAATGTGAGAGCACCACAATGGTCTATGCAAATGGCTGGCCTACCTGTTTAACAAATAGGGCCAGGAATGCAGGTTTTAATATCGTGTCCAAATGAAGTTAAGTTATGTTATTCATGCTACTTAATGTTTGCATACGTTTTCAGCAATGAATTTTCAAAAAAAGAGATGCAGATATTGATCACCAGAAGAGGTATATCTCTTATCGCATTTAAAAATTCACTTTTGTATTGAATTCATATAATGCATCTTTACGCAGAATTCGCCGTGCGATTGAATCAGGTGTATAGTATATTGCAGTTAGTTACATAACAGGCATATGCTGGTGTAGGGGCAACTAAGCACGCATGTTTGGGCAGCCGTCCTTCTTATCTATGATGTCCTGCCGGACGCCCGTTGGCTTTTGTTCCCAAAATGAGTGTTCCCGATCATTTCGCTTATTTAGTTTCTGGTTTTGGGTTGAACGGGTCTGTTTCTCCGCATTCAAAATAATGTCGTATGGTGCTCTTAGTGTAATCGGTGGTTTTCGTTGATTGCTCTTTTTCGGGGGTGTTTTTATACAGATCTGATTTTTTTGTTTAATTGAGACCTTTATAAACCTTTACCCAGCTAATTATAGGTTGAGTTTTATTGGAAGTCTGTGTTGAAATAATATATTTCCGCTGCATATCTGTAAGAAAGCCCGTATAATCTAAATGTTGGGACTTCGATGCTAATTCATACCATGTGAATGAAATATCGTAGAGCCTTGTGGGTGCTCTCGCATCGTATATGGCCAGTCAGAATGCAGCGTAGTCTTTATAATGATGTACGCAGCGAAGTCTTGAGCGGTTTGACGGCTCACAGCCGCAAAAATGCGAGGTTTTGTGTGCACGAAGGAGTGCCCCGCAGTATAGTAGAATTCCTTTTGGCAGTAGTGTTGGGCCAACATGTTGACTCTGACTGTTTCGGGATATTAAAAAAAATATATATATATAGATTCATGAAGTGTCTATTTTAAAATAATTCAAGTGAATTATAATGCATACTCGTACCTGTTGTTATATTACTTTGCTTTATGCTCCTGTTTTGCATGTGATGTTTGTTTTCGATAGTCAGAGTGCCACATGTTCTGGCTGGGCGCCTTTGCTCTGCTCTGGTATGGAGCAGGGGTTCTGACATGTGATTTGCCTTTGAGTTTAGTATAGCAACGCAGGTTTGGTCGGGGTGTTAAATCGTTTTAACTTTTGAGGTCAGTACACTTTTAATGAGACATTTATGTGCTTTTTGCGCGGCATTATCTTTGTGAGCCTGCTTTCGGATTAGACGACATTTTGAGTGTTCCTAATTGTTTTAGGTAACTAAAAAAGAACCACACATTTTGAAGATAGGTAACTAAATCACATATCTATTAGCTCGGCGTATCAGATTTAATCATGATTGTCCATAGTGAAGAGCTATAATGCATTCTTGTTGGCAGCATTCGTGTTTTAGGATGGGCCTAACAAAGGGGGCTTTGACAGGGAGTGGACCCTCAAATGAGTCGTAGCGTCTTGAGCGGCGTGTGTACTTAGTGCTGGCTGGCTTATGAGTGCAGTCTTTTGAACGCATTTACGCGTGGAAATGACGCGCATTGTTGTTTAACATCAGGTTTATCAGTCGCTGACCCTTTTTGGTGGCGCGTATAATGCAAGAAGGTGTGACCAACTTCTGTCTGTCCAGTTGTACTAAAAATGCTAACTAAAATGCACAATTTTACGCTAGACTAGCGTGGGTACTTCTACTTCTACGTCGATAATTGACAGTGCGTCCATCTGGATATCTCGTCAGTTTGCTTGTCGTGCACGGTGTGGACCAGTGTAGATAATACTCTTTTACATGGGTGGGTGTAGGTGCATATATTTACAGTGAAATCTGGACTTTGTTTAGAAAGCCACAGTGAGCAATCCAGTCCTGAATGCATCAAGACTGGGTGATGCATGTACTGTGACTGGGATGGAATTCCAAAGTGGAATTGTGCTTGGCATTAATGAATACCTGAAGGCATCTATCCGGATTTAATAGGGTAAGCAACTGTATGCTGAGGATCTTCTAGAAGTTGTGTGGCTAGGGTTTGGAAAATGTGTATGTAGAACTATTATCAGACTGTGCACTGCAGTATGCCAGACGCATATGGTGCATCATTTGTGGCAGCGATTATCTCCCCATATAACCTGTAGGATCCTACAGTCCTACAAAATGGTTTCCCGCATATACTGCGACGTGTACCAGTACTCAGTGTAACATTAATGTGCTCAGTCATTTTGAGATTGATATGTAATTCCTAATTTTAATGGAAAAGTTGACATAATTATGCTCGAACTGGTTTTTGTGTACTAACTGACGATATTTAAGTCAGAAGCATTTTGTTGATACTGTAACGAAGATTCGCCTGGGGTCGACTACACACACAAGAAAGACTCTAGACACAAGTATTCTTGTTCTTCCGGTGATTCTCAGCCGTTTAATCTGGACTCTCGCCAACCAAACATGGACATCAGGCTCCCACAACTCACGCGGTACCAGAACTGGTTAGAACCAGTTCGGCGCTTGCGCAATCCAAAGGCGGGTTTCCGGGGCGCACCAGCAGGAGCCACCGGAGTGATCCCACCACCGTGGAATCGCTCCAGCGCCCTCTACCGCCCAACCGGCACGGGCGTTACACAGCCCCCCACGAAGACCTTGTTTGCCCCCAAACAAAACCATGGGCGCCGCTGCCGCACCCCGGCCAACCGCCCTGGAAAACGCATAACGCCAACAATTACACAACAATTTACATTACAACAATTTTCATTACAACAATTTACATTACAACAATTTTCATTACAACAATTTTTGGGGTAAGCCCCTGGCCCCAGGACACACCCCTGGCCCCAGGACACACCCCTGGCCCCGGCACACCCCTGGCCCCGGCACACCCCTGGCCCCGGCACACCCCTGGCCCCGGCACACCCCTGGCCCCGGCACACCCCTGGCCCCGGCACACCCCTGGCCCCGGCACACCCCTGGCCCCGGCACACCCCTGGCCCCGGCACACCCCTGGCCCCGGCACACCCCTGGCCCCGGCACACCCCTTTTAATGTTAAGACTTGACTGCGACTATGACTGCGACTGGCTCCTCTGACTGCGACTGGTGCCTTCGACTGCGGCTGGCTCTTGCGACTGCGACTGTGGTTCCTGCGACTGCGACTGCGGCTGGCTCCCGCGACAGCGACTGGCTCCTGCGACTGCGACTGGCTCCTGTATCTGGTGCCTGCGACTGCGACTGGCTCTTGCGACTGCGACTGCGACTGCGCTTGGCTCCTGCGACTGCGACTGGCTCCTCCGACTGCGACTGGCTCCTGTGGCCGCGACTGTGACTGCCTCTTGCGACTGCGACTGATTCTTGCGACTGGCTCCTGTGGCCGCGACTGTGACTGCTTCTTGCGACTGCGACTGATTCTTGAGACTGGCTTAGAGAGCGTGGGCGTCCCGGCGAGGCCCCGCCCCCGCTGCGCCGACGGGCACGGCTCGGGCTCGCTCCGAGTGTTGCGAGCCGTCTGCCGCGCCGCCGTCTACAGCATGGGCCGGGCCCCTCCGACTCCTCTTGTGGCGGTCCCTTGTGACTGTCCCTGCGGCTCCGACTGGCTTAGAGAGCGTGGGCAACGTTGACGGATCCGCTCCATTGCACTGTGTGCGGAGCAGTTCTGCCCCCGTTGCGTCGACGAACACAACCCGCGGACGCTCCGAGTGAAACGACCCGCCGGCTGCGCCGTCGTCCACGGCCCTGGGCGGCCCTCCCGCCGTGGGGCGAGTTGGCTGCCGTGCTATCGTGTTTTTCTCAAAACATGAACACTCCACCTGGTCTTTTCTTAGTCCTCCTGCATGCCGACCGCTGCCACCAATGTAACGAAGATTCGCCTGGGGTCGACTACACACACAAGAAAGAATCTGGACACAAGTATTCTTGTTCTTCCGGTGATTCTCAGCCGTTTAATCTGGACTCTCGCCAACCAAACATGGACATCAGGCTCCCACAACTCACGCGGTACCAGAACTGGTTAGAACCAGTTCGGCGCTTGCGCAATCCAAAGGCGGGTTTCCGGGGCGCACCAGCAGGAGCCACCGGAGTGATCCCACCACCGTGGAATCGCTCCAGCGCCCTCTACCGCCCAACCGGCACGGGCGTTACAATACTTTTCATTCTTTTCATTCAGTTAACTTGCACTTTCCCTGTTCCACATGGCAACTATTTTCAAGGCTCTTTCTAATTGAAAAGTGTAACCTAGTTAAAACTTAATGGAACTACATGTACATGAACATACTGAAACATCCATTATGGAGTAAGAATATCCCTCTTTTTGAGAAAATATTGTACTAAAAATAGGCATTTACACAAATTTAAATGTAATTATCATTTGCAAATTGATTATGCATACAATTTACCATTTCTGACATTTCAAATGTTATTGCAACATTGACTTTAATCACAAACGATTTATTTGTGCACTGTTTGTGTGTGCATGCTAAACTATTTAATCCGGGAGCCCAGCCAGGTTTAATCATAATTTCGAGTGCAAAAGTTTTGAGGCGTGGAATATGTAGGGGTGGGACAACTGCAAAATGTTTTTTTCTTAAGTTAGGCGATTGGTGCGCTGCGTTGGGAGGGGGAGCCCCCGACCAGGCCCGTACGCAGGATTTTTTTATGGGGTGGTGCGAATTTGTACTGATATGGGACCAACATTGAAACCAAACATTTTCGTGTTCCAGTACCGTTATTTCTACATCAAAATACCATTATTTACCCCGGAAAATAAGGACATTTTAGTAATTTGGGGGGCGAATTTGTACTGATCGGACCAAAAATGGGACCAATTTTTGTTTTTGTGCCAGTACAGTTATTTCTACATCAAAATACCATTATTTACCCCGGATAATGTGGATTATTATATATATATATATATATATATATATATTATTTTTTTTTGGGGGGTGCGTACGCACCTGCGCACCCCCCCCCCCCCCCCTGTGTACGGGCCTGCCGACAGACCCCCAATTTTCGATTAATCATAAAATTGCAAACCTAATTTCTTCATGGATAGAAAGTTTATCGTGTATACTGAAAATGATTGACATACTTAAGAACAATGTAATTGGTGCTAAGTCAATTTACGAAGGTATTTGTTTAGTGCTCATTACACGTGTATTCAGACTTACGAGTGCAAGGATAAAACAAGTGTCAATGTGTAGCTGACACCTTGCTGGAGCAAAATCCGCCACTTAAGAAAGATTCAAGTGGTGCCATCCCTAATTAAGAAAGGGCCAAAGGACATTAGAAATCAATAAACGCCATTAATCATAACGTTGAGTGCAACTTGCATTTATGTGTTTATCAACAGTTTATCATAAACCGTTCACTGATCACAAGCTTAAGAACATGATATATAGTGCAAAGTCTGATTGGGAAGATCTTTAATTAGTGTTAATTACACGTTTAATCATAATTACAAGTGCAAGGATAAAGCAAGTGTCTACATGTACCTTACACTGTAATAGAGCAAAATGTGCCAATTAAGAAAATTCCACTAATGGTGCCATTACTAAAGGCCTTTTCTGTACAACCATGCACTGACCACTGTGTCTTGCAAATCGAGAAAGAGAAGTACGGCGCGGTACCACTTGAACCGTACAGGAAACTTCCCAAAATGTCGGTATAGATATCTGGAATCTGCCAGACGTTGACAAGTACGGGCACAAGTTGAACCTCATGGTTTATGGATGATGCAGCATGTACTAACGGGCCAAACATATCCCGATGTGGGCTGGGTTCAACCTCCCCAAGCAGATTTATTCATATATGTATTTATTACATTTCTTTACCCAGGGTGTGCCCAAACAGTTTAAAAAATGGTTTTCATTGGGGCTCTGAATACATCATTAAATAAATTAACAGTACATATAAATACAGCAACATTTACACAAAAATAAAATAATAACAGGCATTTATACTGCGCTTTTCCAAAACATGATCAAAGCGCATAACAAAAGAAAGGATAAATTAAAACAAACTAGAACAAAACTTAAATCTACTATTAAAATACAAACATAAAATTCACAGACGTACAAGGATATTTACAGGAATACAAAACAGTGATACATGTCTGTACATTAACTTTTTTTAAAGTCCTGTTTAAGGCCAATTCTGATTTTCGGAATGGCGAAAACCCGCCCCCAAAAACTTTTTGGGAAGAAAAAGAGAAGGGGAAATGCCCATTCGGCTCCACATTAGGCCTATAGCAACCAGGTTATAACTCCGTATAGATCAGCGCAATTGGCATAATATCAGCTCCGATTTAATTAAGTGTGCTTAAGGAGTCCAATGTTCGCAATTGTTCGGGCAGATTATTCCAAATATTAAATTAAGATAAGCAAAATGCTGTTGTGCTATTAGATTTGACAAAATAATCATCAAATTTAACAATTCAACAATTAACATTCAAATTTACAGGAGCTTTTTCGAGGCGCGTGTTACACCATTTGCAGATATCAAAAATATTTACTACCGAATTATTAAGAAATATCTTACTTATTTTAAAGTAAATAAGATTCATTTCTAGGCATCCAGCAAAATGATTGCGCTATAGTTATCCTGTAATTATTCCGAAAAATGAAATTGTATAAACAAAAATTCTAAAATAACTGCCGGGAATAATGAGGATAACTGCCGGACGCCGGTTGAAAACAAACGCTATTTTTCGTGCTTTTCTCGGCACCCATGATTGTAAAACGTAGTATCAACTATAAAGGACACACTAAGTTACACCCTCGGTAAAACTCCTAAGAGTTCGTAAAACGCTAATCCTCCCTACACCAAACGAAGACACCGTATGTACTTGCTATTCAAATAATTCCTTTCTCTTGTTCAAACCATGCGCCATCAAATAAGCCTCTCCGGGTAAGAAGTACCCGGTCAAGGTGAGGGCTGGTGGCATTAATTTGTAATCTGTTGATGAAAATAGCTTCCGTACTGATGTAATGTTGCCTAGAATTAAAGTAAATTGTTAGTTCTTTCCGTTGTTAACCAATTGAAGAATTATGGTTAGGAAATCTAATCTTCAATTGTCATGATTGTGACGGGAGAAGAAGTATGGTCTCCTCAGAAATCAGTTTTTTGGTTATCTGTACATTTTAATGCGGCTGTAGGATTTTCTTATCCATGTAGGATTTTTTGTACTGTGTATAATGGTGTAGGATTGTAGGATCTCCACTCTCCTCAGAAATCATCTTTTTGGTTTTCTGTACATTTCAATGGCTGTAGGATTGTCTTACCCATGTAGGATTTGTGTACTGTGTATAATGGTGTAGGATTGTAGGATCTCCACTCTCCAGACAGGTAAGTTAAACGATAGTTACTATAAAATACGACCCCTCCCCCCCAAAAAAAAAAAGAAATAAAATAATCCACCCATTCATGATAATTCAAAAATATACACTCTAAAAAAAAAGAAACGCACCACTGATTTGTTTTAAATAGTTTTGCCCGAATTTTGTGAAATCAAATGTATGTGTTTGAATCGCTACAAATATGGGTTGGGGTTAGGGTTAGGGGTTAGGGTTAGGGTTAGGGTTATGGGTTAGGGTTTTAGGGTTGGGGTTGGGTTGGCGGACACAATCGTCGGCGTACCGCTCGTGGCGTCTCCTGTACACCCGCTCCCTGCAATCGGCCCTGAAGCACTGGAACCTCTTCTCGTCACTGAAAACCACCTGCGACCATCTCTGCAATGTCTAGCGGGGGTGTGCTGTGCACCACTGGACTGTCCGCCAACCTAACCCTAACCCTAACCATAACCCTAACCATAACCCTAACCATAACCCTGAACACTATCCATAACCCTGAACACTATCCATAACCCTGAACACTAACCATAACCCTGAACACTAACCATAACCCTGAACACTAACCATAACCCTGAACACTAACCATAACCCTGAACACTAACACTAACACTAACACTAACACTAACACTAACACTAACACTAACACTAACACTAACACTAACACTAACACTAACACTAACACTAACACTAACACTAACACTAACACTAACACTAACACTAACACTAACACTAACACTAACACTAACACTAACACTAACACTAACACTAACACTAACACTAACCCCTAACCATATTTGTAGCGATTCAAACACATACATTTGATTTCACAAAATTCGGGCAAAACTATAACAAAAATCAGTGGTGCGTTTCTTTTTTCCTTATAGATTTTCCCGACCAAATGCATCAGCATTCAACAGTCAAAAGGAATAATTCAATTTCAGCAGTTAGCATTTACTGGGCCAAATAAGATCATTCAAATTCATGAGGTCGCAAAGATCATTCACTTTCGTAACAGCCAACAGCAAGAGGCATGGTCAAACATTCAATTTCATCAATTGGCCAACATTTTTCATTATGTTTACATTCATAATCGTTACTATATGTGCTTTCTGTGTATATATTATAAAAAAATATTATACTAAAAATAATGCCTTGTAATTTCTGAACGAGGAAGAGAATCTTAAATTGGCTTTTTTAACTTGTCTTTTTTTTCCCCCGTTTTTTTTTGTTTTTTTTACACGTTAATTAATTACTTGGGTGAAATATTTTTGGGGTTTTCATTTTGCCCTCCACCTCCTCCTCCCCCATTTTTTTTGTAAACATGTTGTTGTTGCGAGTCCTGTTTGCATTTTGTGGGCAAAAATGTGTATTTGTGGTATAATCTGTATCATTTTATGTTTTTCCTTTTGATTGTTTATTTTCTTAGATTTTTACCTGTATTGCTAATTGTATTTGTTAATTGTCACGTTAAACTCTCTGTAACTATCTTGAAATAAGGAATGAAAAAATGGAGTCCAGGGCCAATATTCATAAAAGCCTGCTAACTTAGCAGCCAACTAGGCCTTAGCAGCATGCTAAATCCGTAGTTTGCTGCTCCGTTGTTACCAACAAATTTTGTATTCATAAAACCTTGCTAAGAATGTTGCCAGCTATAGTTGGCAGCTAGATATTTTAAGCACGCAGCTAGCTGAGACATTTTGCAGGTCGTCAAACCCCAAAACCGGAAAAATGATTTGCATGACTGTCAATAGGATGGTGATGTTTTGGATGGGTCAAATGACTTTTAGGAACAACAGTAAATCTGATACATGAGGCATCAGTAAAGGCCCATGGTAAAGGAAAGAAACGTAAAACCAATTATAGTGATGAAAAACAACTTATTTATAGCGGAAAAGTTTGATGAATTGAAAGACGTTCTTGGGAGTAAGCACAAAGATGTCAACACCAATCGCAAGAAGAAAGATGCTTGGGGAGTTATCCTCACCCAGCATATAGGGCTATATTCAATAGAGCATTGGGAGACCTAAAAAATAGGCTCTCAAAACACAAATCTGAATCCAAGAACTATGTTATTCAATGTGAAATATCCCCTAACAAATTATTTGGTTGTAAACTAGTGACTTAGGGACACCCCAGATCAGCTCTATAACGTTAGCAGCTTACTTAGCAACCAACTAGCTTAGCAAAGTTTTAGAATATCATTTAGCTTCCAACTTGGCTTAGCTGTCAACTAGAGGCCATTTTAGCAGCAAACTATAGGCTTAGCAGGCTTTCATGAATATCGGCCCAAAACTCTTGAGAGAAACAAATATTAAAAAAATAAAGAAAAAATAAATAAAGAAATATTTATTTAATATACATAATAGGCAGAATAAAAAGATACAAGGAAAGAGGGCAAGATGTTCTGGTTTAAAACACGGCTAAGTTTATTTTTAAAACAACTTTTCGACCATTCGGCCTTTATCAGGTTACAAATCGAGAAAAACATCAAAAAGTTAACGTAGCACCGCTAAACGTAGAAATGCAAATGGTAATAGTAGGTAGAGAGCCTCGCAATTATTTTTTTAAACTTCATATAGATCACGGCATAGAAAACTATAGACTAAAAGCAATACTAAGTAAGAAATACTAAGGGTATTTAAAAGGACCATTTAAAGTAAACAAATAAAACTGGGTTAAGTATCAACTATAAATCATAAAGGACACACTAAGTTACACCCTCGGTAAAACTCCTAAGAGTTCGTAAAACGCTAATCCTCCCTACACCAAACGAAGACACCGTATGTACTTGCTATTCAAATAATTCCTTTCTCTTGTTCAAACCATGCGCCATCAAATAAGCCTCTCCGGGTAAGAAGTACCCGGTCAAGGTGAGGGCTGGTGGCATTAATTTGTAATCTGTTGATGAAAATAGCTTCCGTACTGATGTAATGTTGCCTAGAATTAAAGTAAATTGTTAGTTCTTTCCGTTGTTAACCAATTGAAGAATTATGGTTAGGAAATCGAATCTTCAATTGTCATGATTGTGACGGGAGAAGAAGTATGGTCTCCTCAGAAATCAGTTTTTTGGTTATCTGTACATTTTAATGCGGCTGTAGGATTTTCTTATCCATGTAGGATTTTTTGTACTGTGTATAATGGTGTAGGATTGTAGGATCTCCACTCTCCTCAGAAATCATCTTTTTGGTTTTCTGTACATTTCAATGGCTGTAGGATTGTCTTACCCATGTAGGATTTGTGTACTGTGTATAATGGTGTAGGATTGTAGGATCTCCACTCTCCTCAGAAATCATCTTTTTGGTTTTCTGTACATTTCAATGGCTGTAGGATTTTCTTATCCATGTAGGATTTTTTGTACTGTGTATAATGGTGTAGGATTGTAGGATCTCCACTCTCCTCAGAAATCATCTTTTTGGTTTTCTGTACATTTCAATGGCTGTAGGATTTTCTTACCCATGTAGGATTTTTGTACTGTGTATAATGGTGTAGGATTGTAGGATCTCCACTCTCCTCAGAAATCATCTTTTTGGTTTTCTGTACATTTCAATGGCTGTAGGATTTTCTTACCCATGTAGGATTTTTGTACTGTGTATAATGGTGTAGGATTGTAGGATCTCCACTCTCCTCAGAAATCATCTTTTTGGTTTTCTGTACATTTCAATGGCTGTAGGATTTTCTTACCCATGTAGGATTTTTGTACTGTGTATAATGGTGTAGGATTGTAGGATCTCCACTCTCCTCAGAAATCATCTTTTTGGTTTTCTGTACATTTCAATGGCTATAGGATTTTCTTACCCATGTAGGATTTTTGTACTGTGTATAATGGTGTAGGATTGTAGGATCTCCACTCTCCTCAGAAATCATCTTTTTGGTTTTCTGTACATTTCAATGGCTGTAGGATTTTCTTACCCATGTAGAATCTCTGTAGGATTTTTGTGTACTGTTTATAATGGTGTAGGATTGTAGGATGTGTAGGCTCCTACAAATTACAGGTGGTCAAAAGTGCTGCCACATATCGTGCTGGGTATAGTCTGACGGGGTCGAACTAGTGACTGATGGGTTGTGGTCTTTACTGACTATGGTGTGTACTGCAGATTGCGACGCAGCAGACCTAGTATTATGTTGGCCTTGGATGTTATGATGTCGATGTGTTGATTCCATTTCATATTCTTGGTCATTGTTACCCCGAGATAAGGTGTTGACTCGGTCTGGTTAAGATCAGAGGGCGGGCCTCTGCCTAAGAAAGAACAATGGTTGGGTCCTGTGTGTTCCTTTGCAATCTGACATGGTTAAGATAGTAGGGTGCCGTGTCCTAGTTGATAAGAACACCAAACCCAAGCTCTGGTGTTTCTGTTCAGCAGAGTGTGGGTTCGAGTCCCAGTCGTGACGCTTGTGTCCCATGAGCAAGACACTTAACTATAATTGCTTCTCTCGACCAAGGGGTACAATGGGTACCTGTGAGGGCACAGGCTGTATACTCCCCAGGGAGCTGAGAGGGTTTGAGCATGGAGGAATAAGAAGGGAATAAGAAGGAATTGAGTTCGAACGGACCCTGCTTCAAACAATTAACGTTGGCTGCCGTGGTCGTAAAACGGTCGTAAAAATAGCACCCACAGGAGCTTATCTGTCATCGAGCGCCCGCTGTCAAGGACGGGCTTTCCCGAATTCACCCTCACCGCGCGTGCGCAGAGCGTTCTTCCTTGTTTCAAGATGGCGTCGCACCAGAAGAATTATTTCGTTTCGCGAAAATATGAACCCTAGCATGAAAGTTCCGATAGTTTTTGTGGGTTTTCTGAACGGTATCGGCGCGGCCTGGCTCATCAAATAATACTGCCAATGTCATTACACTGGTGAGTTCATGCGGGGGAATGTTTATAAGCAACTATGAAGGAATAAGAAGGAATTGAACTAGTTTAAAAAGGGACAAAAATTTGTTTGTTTTAGTTTTACTTCTCTTTTGCACTTGCAGTCGGCATTGAAAAATTTGTAAATATCGAAGTTTTGCGGAATCATCTGTGAATAGGCAAAGCAACATAATTGCTAAAATCAAGATTAATGACTAAATAAAGTAAAACAAAATAAAATATGTTGGTCAAGTGTTTTTCTGCACATAGACCTATTCTATTTCTGCTCATTTAAATTAATTATTTTTTTCAATTTCCCTTTTAAAAATATAATGTATAGCAAATAGTTCCAGCACTGAGATGGACCGTCCTTGAGTAAAGTTTTGCCAAGCACAAACAAAGCAAGTCTAGCAATTGCAAGGAAGCAGAAGCCAGGGAGTCGTGGCCGGCCCATCAAATTAAGGAATTAGCAAGAAACTCCAAAGCCTGGTATTTTGTGGCTTAACTCGTTTTAATCAAATGATTTTATTTCCCTTTTATACAATTCTTTTAAAGTAAATCACATTTCCGAGTACATGTATGTACTCTTAAAACAGGCTCTTAATCGGTAAAGATATATTCACTATGATTTTTGAATAATTCCAATGCATGTACATGTAAACCCTAAACTTTGAAAATGTATAAGAATTTCAAGTAATAAAACAATATGTTCATTTGAAGTAGATGTTGCTTGTTGGCTGTAAAAAAGGCTTTACAACTACAAGACTTCTTGATCCTGTTTGATTATCCATTTCTCATTACAGCTGTTAAACGACAACAACCAAAGTTCAAAAGGAAGGTTGCTGTGACAAATGCAACAACAGATGTGAAAGACTCTGATTCAGTTTTTATATACAGAAGATGATTCAAGTGCCAGCTGGATTTTTAACTGCTTTGTATACAATTTCAAATTTATAATAACACAAACTTTCCATGATTGTAGAATATTAAAAAACTTTCTATAAATGAAATTTTAATTACACACGTATAATTATGCGTTGTACAGGAATTTTTTTTGTTTATTACATTGTACACGAATGCACTTTAAAATTTCACTTTGACTTTAAATAAATTAGTTTTACGTCTGTATATATAATGAGTTTGTATCTTAAACTAAATTAATATCACCACGACCAGTCACAAAAAAGTTGTAGCACAGTTCGGTAGAAATTACATTTTGTTGGTGCTAATGAACATTTTTTTTATTTTGATTAACCCATGAAAAACTATGACCCAACTCGATATATCCCTCGCCCCCTGTGCCCTTTGGAACTATCCTCAATCGATTCTGCAAATTCCTCCACCACGTACATTTTGATTCATCCTTAATCCTCCAAAATGGTCGGTTATTTCTTGAATTTGTCCATGGATTCTGTAAAGATTAAAACAAAAAAATCACAATAATTTTTGAGAATGGAATTTCAGAGTGTTGAAAACATTTTTTTCTTTTAAGTTTCATTTTTGAAACATTCTATGAAAAATATAACGGCAAAAGAATCCCAAAGACACCAAATCTACTTTAAAAAAACCCAGAGTATTTTAGTTGTAGGCTATTTCTGATCGTTCGCGGTCGTTTCCGAAAAAAAAATCGCTAAAAAACAACCAAACAAAATCCTCAAGAAAATTTGTGGAACAAACTGGTGAGTGAAGCCGAACACACGAACGGATAGAGAAAACCTTAACGAACGAAATCCTCGTGTTTTCAACCACTGCCGACATCTGGAAAGCCCCTAAAATCATAAAAATATGAGACATGAATTTCAAAATTTATCACTATATTCTAGAGGTAACAACGAATGTATCTTACCAAAGAAAAGTCCGATTTTGATGAACCAAGCACCAAAAAAAATCGCTTTTTGAGAGCAATTCGTTGAAGAAAATGGCGCATGAAGAATAACGACACAGGGTGACTGCGCATGCGAAAACGTGTTCTATTCGTGTGTTCGTGTTTATTGACTCCAGTGACAACCAACGATTCATTCGGCTTCTGTGCAGCGAGTACCGGCAGCCATCTGTATGCATCAAAGAACCTTATCGCGGTCGTAAAATCTGTCGCACAGCGGGAGTCCTCCATGCCTTTACCACTGGTCAGCCAGGGTCAGTAATTGGTCATTAAATACCCTGCAGGGGGTTTGGCGGGCCATTCGAACTTCCTTCTTATTCCTCCATGGTTTGAGGAATAAAAATGACCCTGTGACCAGGGGTAATAATGTTGGACGCGCTTTGAGTTGCCCTTCGGGTGTGAAAAGCGCTATATAAATCCAAGATATTAGTATTATTATACATGTAATAAGCTTTGCAGCGGACGGGCCCTGCGTTTTTGATTTTAATCTAGTGTAGTTAAGATCAGAGGATGATACAGTTATAAGTTACGCAGCAGATGACGCGCCTTGTGTGTTGAACTTAAATCTAACATTGTTAAGTTCAGACGATAAGAGAGAATATAAGTTAGGCAATGGACAGGCGCTGTGTGTTGAACTTAAATCTAACAGTGTTAAGATAATAGGATAAGGAGAATATAAATTCCACAGTGGACAGGCCCTGCGTGTTGAATTTAGATTGTTAAGATCTTAAACATTGTTAAGATCAAAGGATAAGGGAGAATATAAGTTATGCAGTGGATGGGCCCCGTGTGTTAAATTTAATCTAGCAATGATAAGATCAAAGGATAAGATAGAATATAAGTTCCGCAGTGCATGGGCACGGTGTGTTGAATTTAAATCTAACAATGTTAAGATCATAGGATAAGAGTGAATATAAATTCCGCAGTGGACAGGCCCTGCGGGTTGAATTTAAATATAGCTTTGTTAAGATCAGAGGTTAAGAGAGAATACAAGTTACGCAGGAGACGGGCCCTGCGTGAGGAATGTTTGTCTTACATGGATATCATCGGAGGATAAGAGAAAATAGGAGTTATTTTTAGATCAGAGGTGAGGCCTCCGCGTGAGAGACAATAACAATTCCGCGTGGAAGGGCCCTGCGTGTTAAATTTGAATGTAACTGAATAAGGTCAGAGGACGGGCCTCTGTGTTTGAGACAAATATAAGTTCCGCAGTGGATTAGGCCCTGCGTGTTAAAGGTAGTACGCACCATTGGTAAATGCTTGAATTATCACGAATGGGCGAATTTAGACGGTTGTATTTAATAGTAAATATATTTTAACTGACCTGTCCGAAGTTTTACAGTCATAAATGCCGAGAAAAGCACGGAAGACACCGTTTGTTTTCAACCGGCGTCGAGCGGTTATTCTCATGTTATTTGTGTTTTCTCGCGATTGCCATCCGGCGGTCGCATATTTTTCATTATAGAATTTAATTTTTCAGAATAATTACGGGATATCTAGCGCAATCATTTTGCCGGATGCCTAGAATCTTTATTTTCTTTCAAATAAAGTAAGTTATTTTTTAATAATTCGGAGTAAATGGTGTATCCTACCTTTAAGTTTCCATGTAGTTGGTTAAAATCCGAGGACGGGCCTCTGCATGAGAGACAAAAAGTAGTTCCGCAGTGGATAGGCCCTGCGTGTTAGATTCGAATGTATCTGATTAAGATCAGAGGACGGGCCTCTGCATGAGAGACAAAAGTAGTTCCGCAGTCGGTGGATAGGCCCTGCGTGTTAGATTCGAACGTATCTGATTAAGATCAGAGGACGGGCCTCTGCATGAGAGACAAAAGTAGTTCCGCAGTCGGTGGATAGGCCCTGTGTCACTGACCTCTATACATGGACAGATCATCCATTGTTTCATTTTGAAGTCGGCATGCAGAGAAGTGCAACATGGCGTCACTGCTGTGAGCCAATGAAATGTCCAGGTGTAGAGTTCAGTTGGTTGGTAAATCCACTGACCTCTACAACTGGACATTTCATTGGCTCACAGCAGTGACGCCATGTTGCACTTCCAGTTCGCGCCGACTTCAAGTGTTAGCACAGCAGAATATGGACAATGATCTGTCCAGGTGTTGAGGTCAGTGCCCTGTGTGTTAAATTCGAATGTATCTGATTAAGATCAGAGGACGGGCCTCTGCATGAGAGACAAAAAGTAGTTCCGCAGTGGATAGGCCCTGCGTGTTAAAGGTAGTACGCACCATTGGTAAATGCTTGAATTGTCACGAATGGGCGAATTTAGACGGTTGTATTTAATAGTAAATACATTTTAACTGACCTGTCCGAAGTTTTAAAGTCATAAATGCCGAAAAAAACGCACGGAAGACAGCGTTTGTTTTCAACCGGCGTCGAGCGGTTATTCTCATGTTATTTGTGTTTTCTCGCGATTGCCATCCGGCGGTCGCATATTTTTCATTATAGAATTTAATTTTTCAGAATAATTACGGGATATCTAGCGCAATCATTTTGCCGGATGCCTAGAATCTTTATTTTCTTTCAAATAAAGTAAGTTATTTTTTAATAATTCGGAGTAAATGGTGTATCCTACCTTTAAGTTTCCATGTAGTTGGTTAAAATCCGAGGACGGGCCTCTGCATGAGAGACAAAAAGTAGTTCCGCAGTGGATAGGCCCTGCGTGTTAGATTCGAATGTATCTGATTAAGATCAGAGGACGGGCCTCTGCATGAGAGACAAAAGTAGTTCCGCAGTCGGTGGATAGGCCCTGCGTGTTAGATTCGAACGTATCTGATTAAGATCAGAGGACGGGCCTCTGCATGAGAGACAAAAGTAGTTCCGCAGTCGGTGGATAGGCCCTGTGTCACTGACCTCTATACATGGACAGATCATCCATTGTTTCATTTTGAAGTCGGCATGCAGAGAAGTGCAACATGGCGTCACTGCTGTGAGCCAATGAAATGTCCAGGTGTAGAGTTCAGTTGGTTGGTAAATCCACTGACCTCTACAACTGGACATTTCATTGGCTCACAGCAGTGACGCCATGTTGCACTTCCAGTTCGCGCCGACTTCAAGTGTTAGCACAGCAGAATATGGACAATGATCTGTCCAGGTGTTGAGGTCAGTGCCCTGTGTGTTAAATTCGAATGTATCTGATTAAGATCAGAGGACGGGCCTCTGCATGAGAGACAAAAAGTAGTTCCGCAGTGGATAGGCCCTGCGTGTTAAAGGTAGTACGCACCATTGGTAAATGCTTGAATTGTCACGAATGGGCGAATTTAGACGGTTGTATTTAATAGTAAATACATTTTAACTGACCTGTCCGAAGTTTTAAAGTCATAAATGCCGAAAAAAACGCACGGAAGACAGCGTTTGTTTTCAACCGGCGTCGAGCGGTTATTCTCATGTTATTTGTGTTTTCTCGCGATTGCCATCCGGCGGTCGCATATTTTTCATTATAGAATGTAATTTTTCAGAATAATTACGCCGATATCTAGCGCAATCATTTTGCCGGATGCCTAGAATCTTTATTTACTTTCAAATAAAGTAAGTAATTTTTTAATAATTCGGAGTAAATGGTGTATCCTACCTTTAAGTTTCCGAGGACGGGCCTCTGCATGAGAGACAAAAAGTAGTTCCGCAGTGGATAGGCCCTGCGTGTTAGATTCGAATGTATCTGATTAAGATCAGAGGTTGGGCCTTTGCATGAGAGACAAAAGAAGTTCTGCAGTAGATAGGCCCTGCGTTTTAAATTTGAATGTAAATGATTAAGATCATAGGACGGGCCCTTGCATGAGAGACAACAGAAGTTTCGCAGTGGATAGGCCCTGTGTGTTAATTTTTTTAATTTAACTAATTAAGATAAGAGGTCGGGCCTCTGCATGAGAGACAAAAGAGGTTTCGCAGTGGATAGGCCCTGCGTGTTAAATTTTGAATTTAACTGATTAAGATCAGAGGACGGGCCTCTGCATTTGAGACAAATGGAAGTTCCGCAGTAGATAGGCCCTGCGTTTAATATTTGAATGTAACTGATTAAGATCAGAGGACGGGCCCTTGCATGAGAGACAAAAGAAGTTTCGCAGTGGATAGGCCCTGTGAGTTAAATTTTAAATTTAACTGATTAAGACCAGAGGACGGGCCTCTGCATTTGATACAAATGGAAGTTCCGCAGTGGATAGGCCCTGCGTGTTAAATTTGAATTTTACTGATTAACCCTAACCCCCTAGGCCTTACTTTGAGCTAAAGAACTGCGTACTACTACTAGTAGTATTTCGTAGCTCTGTTCCTTTCTCTATGGTCTCTCCGTGACCGATGATTGAGTGTGTACTGACAGAGTACAGATACTGCCAACTACAAAATACTAGTGGCAATACAGGTCAGTAATACTTACCTGGCAAAAAAATACAGTAGTCAAGCCTTGACCCATTGCGGTGTTCCAAGTGACAATTGTTGCTATATAGTTTAGAACACCCTACACAGCATGCATGGGCCATGCACACTCAGCAAGCTGAGAGACCCAATGCTAAAAGAGTACTACGAGTGCTTAGGGTGTAGTAACAAATACTAAAATTTACTACAGGTGTTGCACACAGGTTACTGCAGTAGTCAAAAGCAGTATTAGGTAGGGTTAGGGTTAAGTTCAGAGGACGGGCCTCTGCATTTGAGGCAATAAAAGTCCGCAGTGGACAGGCCCTGCGTGTTAAATTTCACTGGATCTGATTAAGATTAGAGAATGGGCCTCTGCATGGGAGACGTTAGAAGTTCCGCGGTGGACGGGCCCCGCGGGTTAAATTTTGAATTTAACCGATTAAGATCAGAGGATGTCCTCTGCATGAGAGACAAAAGAAATTCTGCAATGGTCGGGCCACGCGTGTTAGATATGTATCTAACCGATTAAGATTAGACGACGAGCCTCTGCCAAAAAGAAAAGGACAAAAAAACAAAACAAACAAACAAACAACAACTATGGTTTAAAGGATATTTCCTTAAAATGTTTAAATGGTATATGTTTGTTCCAGCATGAATCCCTAATAACATAAACAAGTTTCGGCCAATCCTTGTCTATTTTGTATGGTTGCGGTCATTTTTATTCCACTTCTTAGAAGTCTTATAATTGGGATTGGAACTTTTGCCTAAAAAACTCAAAAGAATTATACAAAAAAGAGATAGCGGCACGTAAAGTAGTTGTCATAACCAATTTGGCCTAAATTATACAACATTTTTAACGAAGTGTTCTTTATTTTGCTTTTTGTTTCCTAAATGACGTTTAATGATTGATTGAAGTTACATTTTTTCTTCACAGATCCTAAGAACCGTTTCCATGGTGAAAAGCTATGTTGTTGTTTCCACGGTCGCCGCTAAACTTGGCGAAAATTGCGTGTCGACGGGTCAGCAACTGTCCATCGGTGCAGCCGTTCTGCAAAACTGCCCGTTTTCAACGTATAGATAAATCCAATCAAACATACATGGGCATTGTGGGGGCCAGTAGCCCTGTATCCCTATAGTAAATTAACGTCACATGGTCTTCCTGAGAATGAAACAACCTTTTATTTGTATTGTTATATGTTGTGTGAAAAAAGTGCCTGAGTCAAGTGGTAATGACAATAATTACAATAAAATAGATATTAACTATACACAGTTGCGGTAAGCATTGACCCACAGGGGGAAATTTGGGGATACGGGCCGCTTTATGTATGCAATTCGGCGTCGAGAAAAGTCTCACACGCAGCATTTCTCTTTTTTGTTGTTCGGCGCATATTTGCGGACTTGTGAAGCTCATCTGCAATATTAATTTATCAACTAAATAAACAGCGTTAAAGGTATGGGGCGGTCTTGCAGGTTCATTCAGGACGCATTGCCCAGTTCCGCGCTATTTTTCTTCCCGTGCTCGTTTGGTGTCTGCAAGTCTATCGAGATGTTCCCGAAAGCGAGGGCGGAGTTCTAAGCGAGGAGTGACGACACGAGACCCTATAATAATATACCCGTCATTGACGCTCCTTGTCACCGTGGAGCAGGGAAAATGTACATGCATGTTTAAGATATCTTGAAGGTCGCAATTGCGCCCGATGGTTCGAACTGTCGCTCATTAGGTAGTATTCCGCGTCCTAATAACTCTTGACTTTTGATGCCTCGGTATGTAGGGCTATCCGCCCTCTGGCCACCTACAGTGTCAAACCGCAGCGCGCTACTCGCAAATGTCGGATATTCTAACTCGGTGGCTGGTCCTTCAGATCCTGCCTCCGCCGTTCTGGTTGGCATCGATAGTCTGAATGGCTTCGTACGCACCCGTCGACAAGGGGCGACTTTCAAATACAAGTTGGTTTTCGTTGCACGCATTTCTACCGCGTCTGCTGAATAATACGTCAGCATTTACGGCAAAACGCCATCAGATAGGCGTGGAGTTCCCCGCTTTACCGGAGGGATGGTGGCGATGTGCGTGGGGCGTTGTGCGGGTGGCGTTGTGCGTGTGGCGTCGTGCGTGTGGCGTCGTGCGAGTGGCGTCGTGCAGACGGCGTCATGTGGGCGGCGTCGTGCGTGTGATGCGTTGCGTCGCGGTACAAGGCGGTACGGGCGACGCGGTACGGGCGTCGCGGTACGGGCGACGCGGTACGGGCGACGCTGTACGGGCGACGCTGTACGGGCGACGCTGTATGGAAGACGCGGTACAGGCGACGCGGTACAGGCGACGCGGTACGGGTGAGGTACGGGTGAGGTACGGGTGAGGTACGGGTGAGGTACGGGTGAGGTACGGGTGAGGTACGGGTGAGGTACGGGTGAGGTACGGGTGAGGTACGGGTGAGGTACGGGTGAGGTACGGGTGAGGTACGGGTGAGGTACGGGTGAGGTACGGGTGAGGTACGGGTGAGGTACGGGTGAGGTACGGGTGAGGTACGGGTGAGGTACGGGTGAGGTACGGGTGAGGTACGGGTGAGGTACGGGTGAGGTACGGGTGAGGTACGGGTGAGGTACGGGTGAGGTACGGGTGAGGTACGGGTGAGGTACGGGTGAGGTACGGGTGAGGTACGGGTGAGGTACGGGTGAGGTACGGGTGAGGTACGGGTGAGGTACGGGTGAGGTACGGGTGAGGTACGGGTGAGGTACGGGTGAGGTACGGGTGAGGTACGGGTGAGGTACGGGTGAGGTACGGGTGAGGTACGGCTGAGGTACGGCTGAGGTACGGCTGAGGTACGGCTGAGGTACGGCTGAGGTACGGCTGAGGTACGGCTGAGGTACGGCTGAGGTACGGCTGAGGTACGGCTGAGGTACGGCTGAGGTACGGCTGAGGTACGGCTGAGGTACGGCTGAGGTACGGATGAGGTACGGGTGATGTATGGGTGAGGTATGGGTGGTATTTAGGGCGAGATATTGTGGGAATGGGTGAGGCTTCGTGGTCCTGGTTCGGAGCGAAGAATCTCCCCATATCTAAGACTCTAGTATAGATTCTGGGGCCCGAACAAAGCAGCAGTGCGAATAGGGTACTATAAGAACCATGATAAAACCCGGTCCGACATAGGCCTACTGATAAATAACCAAATTCCCATATCCACATACCTTTGGACAATACCCACGCCTTCATGAAAATTCCGCAGGAATGCGAGGCCATCTTCTTCTTGCAGTTAAGTGTCGTGCCGTGCATGCTTGAGCGCGTGCTGTTATCCAAAGTACAATAGCTTTGTGCAATAGCTTTGTACAATAGCAAAGACTGCGTACGCCTACCTAATGTACCACGCCCGTCGCGCTGAATCAGTCAGCCTCAACGTACGTATATACATGGAGGAATTCCTAGATGGTATATGTGAAAACACACAAAATGGTATTCAAAGGAACGAATTTTAAACAAGAACTTGCCCAAATTCTTATTATGACCTTCCGCAGCCGAATAACCATAATCAAATTTCACATTGACAAAATGACATGGCTGCTCCATAAAAATGTACCTCCTTACCAGTGGCAAGGATTTATATATCTCCTACCTTGTTTCCTAAAACGAACATCAATCCAGGCTCTACTTCCATCGGAATCGCAAACCTGCACAAATCCCTACCATTAGGATCGAAGTCCTCCCTTTAGGCACCCGTTATGGCCAGCCGACCTAGTAATTGGTTGGTCAACGGGCCTACCTAGAACATCAGCGGAGGCGATGTACGTACGTCTTGCTCATAGCTACCAAATTCACAAAGTGAATATGGATCTTCCGACCGCTACGTCGCAGCGATGCAAATAGTGTAACTTAGCTTCGGTAGTCATTATTCCGTGTCGAAAGTATACCAGCCTTTTGTTAAACCCTGAATGGTTTCATTATCACATGTCAAACCAGACTTGGAACAAAACAAATTTCTGTTGGTTTTTCTGCCGTTTTTTCTACACGGGTATGTAGCAAATGTAAAGTACATGTATGTGTTGTAGGTATACCAGCCCTTTTAAAGTTGTGCATTAGTAGTACTTTTTAGGACCTTCGAACGTATGACATAACTATGGCCTATCTCCGTCGAAAATTATTCCCATTTACAAGAAATCAATTCGTATTACATGTACATATTTTAAATCGGAAACCATCGCTTCGACCTTGCTAATAAAAAGTTTATCCTTCCCGTTTTGTTTTCTTAGTCGTAATAAGTTCTTGGGCCATTTTCATTTTCGAATGTTTTAGACAAACATCGATGCAATTTGTTACATGCGGGTTGGCGCATCCATAGGAGAGCAGTCAGCCGGGTTGAAACCGCATAAGCGCGTCGACACAGCAAAGACAACTGTTGAGAGCTCTAGAGAAACTGTCAACATAGCTCTTACTAAGTTGTAATAAATATAACAATAGCAATTTCTGTGTCCATTGAGTCATTCTTTTTCTGTTAATTCTTAAAAGAATGTACAGTTAAAGGTAGTATACACCATTTGCAGATATTTACTTCCGAATTATTAAGAAATATCTTACTTGTTTGAAAGTAAGTAATGATTGTAGGCATCCAGCAAAACGATTGCCCTAGATATCCTGTAATTGTTCAAAAAAATTGAATTGTATAAACCAAAATTCATTATCGCCGGCTGGCGATCGCGAAAAAACCAAAAACAACATAAGAAAAACTGCCCAGTTTCGGTTAAAAACGAAAGTCGTTTTTCTTGCTTTTCTCAACTTCAGACAGGTCAGTTAAACGATATTTACTATGAATTATAACCCCCAAATCCACCCATTCATGATAATTTAAGCAGTTACCAATGGTGTATACTACCTTTAACTGTACATTCTTAAAAATAATCGACACTTTTTTGAATAGAGTGACGTCACAAGAGTAGTTTAAGTATAGAGGCTCCGTGACATGCTGGCGATGGCTGCGGTGGGTATGGCGGTGGACATGGCCATGGTGGTGGACGGCATGACCTACTACCTAGTATAAGAAACATAATATTGGAAGACATCAGAAAAGGGAAAATCATTTTTTTGTAGGCATGACATATGAAGGCAGAAACCTAACTTTATCATATAAATAAGCCACACAAAACAAATTCTGTATCTGTTGGCTACTGTGCAATCTCCATCTACTTCTAGTGGATATCCAGCACATTATGTGCACATATCCTGTGCACATACACCCCCATGTGAATAATGAAATACACGCTCTGCGTATGTACAAACCGAAAGACATGGCCGAAAAAGTTGAAATCGCGCGCACGAAAATTGTCGCAGAATACATGAGAAACATGTCGCCACAGGCTAAATTGTATATCAAACGAAAGATCATTGCTTTTTTTATCGATGTGTAGTGATAAAATTAAGATAAGATAAGATAATGTATTTATTAGCAACCATAAAAAGTTGGATTTTACACGTGTAATTGTTTTTTTTTAATTAAAAAACATTTTTAAGAAAAACTTAAAATTATTAAAACTTCTATCAAGAATATATTAATTATAACAAAAAACTATTAAAATATTCTCAGCAGGGTATTCACTGCACAACCCACAACCAGATTATAAACAAAACCTACTGATTAAACAAACACCAAGAAATAAAAGAATTCTTAAACCTATTTGTTCGGGTGCGTGGGCAAGGGAATTCAGGGGCAGATCTTAATGAATATTTCATTTCATTGTGTGTACTTTGTTGACACCACCCCGGTAGCCTCTGCGAGTAGGTTTTACACAATTCAATCCAAGTAATTTAATTCTTTGCCATACGGTACCTGGTAGAGGGCGTTTGCTGCCAGCAGTTAAACCAATGTTTCTTAGCTGGGTCAAAGAGTAACCTTTCATGGTTGACGAAATCGCGAAGTTATAGGCCTAACGAAATTTAAGATTCGAAATGTGGCCAAAAAACATCGGCTGCAACTCACATGTGTTCCCTGAGGGATCTACAGTTAAGTATATCCTGCTTACACAGTCCAAAACGAACGATAAAAACGAACTCAAACGGTAAAACAAATGAAAGTACGCTGAGCTATTTCCGAGGTGCTGCCGCATGGCGTCACTCACGTGATAGGCTTGATCATTGATCAGGGCGCAGAAACTAAACACACGGCAAAAATTTCCCTCAAAATCATACCGTAACCTCGAGTGAACAAAATTCGGTCAAAAACATAATGAATCTCGTCATATTTTATAATGGATTTTACGACGCGTCGCAGCTGCGACGCGTCGTAAAATCCATTTCACGAAACACATCGTACGTGCGACGCGTCGTAGGTGTATTTATAGCACAAAACAGTGACTGTTGTATGTACCTATTCAACGCACAGTAAATAGCCGTCTGGTATTCAGTAAAGAGTCGTCGAATCTCTTCTCGGAAAGATTCAAAAATGTAAATCAAAATGGCTGACGTCTGATGCATTTTTTACGAAAAACAAGCTTGCTGTGGACCTTTAGCAAATTTGAAATTTCAAGTGCATTGAACGCATCGTAACTTTAGTGAAATGGATCGTACGACGCGTCGAGAGATGCGACGCGTTACTCTTCGTAACTCGAGTTGCGACGCGTCGCAAAGTTTAGTGAAATCGGGTGCTGCTCCCACAAAACCAGACATAAGTGTTTTTGTTGAAAAGTGAGATATTGTTATTTCCATTGTTTTTATTCCCATAGAATCGGTCTTAAAATCATCATAAAATTGGAAGTATGTATGGTATAAAGGTGGTTTTGGTACCAAATAAAAGCTGAAGAAGTGTACTAAATGGAAATAACAATATCTCACTTTAACGAAAAAACACTTATGTCTGGTTTCGTGGAAGTGGGTCACAAATAAAGTTTGGGATATGACCTCATTAACGCGTGCGCTGCGGACTGACTGGGGTGAACATTGTTTTGTTGGATATTCAATGTTTCTATACCTTTTCTACATCAGGAGAACATACTCTTAAAGTTAAATAATCTGCATGATGACCCTTTGAGCAATTTGAGATATCGAGTATTTATAATACCTGCCGTGTATTAAACATCATTTGTTCCCATATTGAAAAGAGGTGTCGGTAAATTGGGCTAAACAGTATTTGAAGGGTTGCCTAACGTGCAAGTTCAAGGAAATTCCTCAAAACTATTGGTAAAAAAATATTCTGACGTTGGCATAAATATTGTAAGCAACAATCATCTTGTATTCAAAAGCCGAATATTTATTGTTTCCATTAACAACGTACTTGTATTTGGTAGTGTTGCCCAAAATGGTTTAATGACAAAATTCACTTTAGGTGAAAACGATTTCAAAGCTGGATACTAGCAGTCAAAGTGTTTTTTGTCAATGTAACCATACAGTACACACATGAAAATATGACCTTTTGAATACGCTGGATCTAGAACAAGACATTTCAGTGTTTATACATGTACTAGTATTTCCACCTAAAACAGACACGCGTCTGATTATGTCATGTGAGTGATATTTTACTTAACCATTAGACCAGCATACATGTACATGTACATGAACATTTCGGCCGTAAAGGTGGTAGGATAGTCTTGCAACAGTTGTGCACAGTCGTGGAGTGTTAGTGTTGAATATACCACGAGAAATTGGCCAAACTTGACATTTTGTCCACGCCCTTAACTCACAGGCCTTCTTACAAACATAACTGCTGTAAATATAGCCATCTTACTACAAGTAAACAAAGAAAAGATTTGTGGCATTACTTTATCTTATCAAAATGTTACAAAGAAAAGAGAAGGCTAAATGCCTGTGGCTTTTTTATGCCAGTGCTTGGTGTCTGTGCCCTAGGGATTTCAGTGTACAACTGATGAATGGTTGCAATAGCTGTACGGCATTTAGTATGCCAGAATGTTCCAATATTTGGTGTGTGTGTGTGTGTCCAGGAAATATATATATATGTTTATACCATTAGACAAACCATTGTGACCCCCCCCCCCCCCCCCCCCCCAATTACAGTTCTATACATGATATTACACATATGCCTCTCGCGTGAACACCGAATAGCAACCGTGAAAATTGTTTTGGTCAGTGACTCCGCGTTAAATTATTGTTATGCAGCTATAGTCAGTTTCTCTTTGTGATATGCAGCTTATATTATCAAAATCATAAAAAGACTAATAAACATTGATATTCTTGCTTGATAATTTAATTGGTGGTTCATAAATGTTGACCTTTATATTTTTCTGGTTTAGTAATAATATTCTGCATTCCTTTAATAAACAGGTTGGTCAAAAAAAGGCGGGACGGCCTATTTCCAGTATCTGACCTGAAAAAACTCCCCCCCCCCCCCCACCCCTCTTAACTTGGTTCCTGAAAAAGGCCACTAGAATGAAAACTACTGAACCAAATCGGGCGATCTTAGTATAATTTTTTTTTCTAGAAAGATTTCAGGTTTGAAGGTACTAGCGCTTTACACTAGCGCTTCGATGTCTCCAAACAAACCTTATTTACGTCAACCCGCAAGAAGATAAATTCATCCTGGATTTAATTTAATTACCGTTTTAGAAAAAAAACACGTTAAAACCATTCAGACAACTTTTTGGCAGAAAAATTACACCATAATCAAGTTCAAGTGGTCTGAAAGAAGCTTGTACGTGCCTTGTACGTGCGAACACTTACTTTCACAATAAACAAATCAAATGTGACAGTTTTGGGAAGAGGTAGTCGTACTTTCACAATACTGAATTCCAGGGTGGTTGGACTGCTCACTGTCTATGGTATTATAATGCGCGTCGCCAAGTGGTAGGTTCACAGTCTAATTAGGCCGCAGGATGATCTCACAAATTCGTTGATTTTGTGACCCCCCTCAAGAAGCTATTACATTTTGGGCTTAAAATTCGTGTAAATTCCGTCTTTCATCACCCTAAAACTCGCCAAGCCTAAAACATTCGCATTATCAAGTAATAGTAAATTTGAGTTGGAAAAATACTCAAGAAATAAAGCCATGATTTTCACGAACCATGTAAGGATAAATCGATGACTTTTACTGCTAACCAATCACAACGAGTTTCTCATGCAACGTTGACCAATGTCACGACTTGTTACAGCGGAGTCGGTGTGATCACGTTGTGCAAGATGGCGTCTTCATCGGACGCGAATTTAGCTAAAGATGAAGGCGACGAAAGTCCTTTGTATTGCTGTATGCACACAACTTATGCCAAATCTAAAGTAATACAATTTAGCGTGAAGAGCTAGGCTAAATTCAGAGAGTGTTGTACGCGATGACAAAGCTTTAAATTGCCCCAAACTGCCAAAAAAGCTACGTTGTCGTTCATTGAATGCGGACCACGCACGAGGGTGTTCGGCATCGGCAAGCCGGGTAAGCATTTAGAGGCCAAGCCGTGCCTCTTGGAAGTGAAGACGCCAGCCACCCCATTGCTCTTTCAAGTGCTTTCCAGGACCGTGGACGTACCCAGAGAAGGTAGGATTTGGTATATTGTGGCTAGGACAGCCATGGAGGAATGGGACAATATGGCAAATATTCGGTTAATTTATTGTTAATGTTATGTTACGGGCCTTATCATTGTTGTAAGGTTCAGTTTCAAGTCAGTGGCCATTTTTTTAATTTGTATTTATTCTATGCAAAGCGGGGACTGATGCTGGTTACTTAACCCTGTGTACAACAAAGTGTCCCTTACTAAATAGTGTCTTTTAGTCCGGGAGCCCAGCCAGGTTTAATCATAATTTTGAGTGCAAAAGGTTTGAAGCGTGGGATATGTTGGGGTGACTGGGACAACTGCAAAATGGGTTTTCTTAAGTTTGGCGAGTGGTGCGTTGGGTGGGGGGAGCCCCTGAAAGACCCCCCACAATTCGATTTAATCATAATCTTGAGTGCAAACATAATTTCTTCATGAGTCGAAAGTTTATCGTGTACTGAATAGGATTTGTATACTTAAGAACAATATAATTGGTGCTAAGTACACTTAAGAAGGTCTTTAATTAGTGCTAATTACACGTTTAATCATAATTTTGAGTGCAAGGATAAAACAAGTTTCAATGTGTAGCTGACACCTTGCTGGAGCAAAATCTGCAACTTAAGAAAGTTTCAAGTGGTGCCATCCCTAATTAAGAAAGGGTCAAAGGTCATCATAAGTCATTAAACTGCACCAATAATTATAACGTTGAGTGCAACTTGCATTCATGTGTATACAAACAGGTTATTATAGACCGATCACTGATCACAAGCTTAAGAACAGGATATATAGTGCAAAGTCTAATTAAGAAGGTCTGTAATTAGTGCTAATTACACGTTTAATCATAATTAAAACGTCAAAGTGTACATGTACTTTACCAAACGCAGGAACAAAACCCACCGCATACGAAATATCACAAAACAGTCATGAAGTTCATTGCAATTGCCTGTACCCTCTCAAACACGAATGGGTGGAAATATGTAATACGTTAAAGTTAGGGAATACAAAGTTAAAGTTAGACAAGATGACAATACTGCCGCCTCTTAATAAAGAATGCGTAGTACCTAATGTTACCTAAGAGTTTGTTCAAAAGCAAATATAATCTATGTCGGTTGGGAAAGCAACAGCTCTGGATGGCATTAGTGTTAAAATGATCAGAATTGCTTCACCTTATCTTAGGCATATATCTTTAAATCTTTAACTGGGATTTTTAACCATAAGATGTGAGCGATACCCTACAAATTTGAAACATGCAGGAAATAAATGTAGTACAGGTAACTATCGGCCTATTTCTATACTGCCAATTATCTCTAAGATTTTTGAAAGATAGGTGCACACATCGGTATATAGCTACCTTGATGAAAACAATCTGATTCCTAGTTGCCAGTCAGGATTTAGACTCCTGCACTCAACTGAAAGCATCATTCACGACTTAACAAACATGTGTGTTGAGGCCATGAAGAATATAGAAGTTACAGGCAGTGTGTTTTTATATCTCAGTAAAGTATTTGATTGTGTTAATCATGAAATCTTACCAGAGAAACTAAAAAAGATGAACATGTCATCTTCTGTAATTAATTGGTTTATTAAAGTCGTAAATAAGTGACCGCAGTCAGTCTGTAAATATTGGCGGCACCATGTCCGTAAACATTGGTGTTCCGCACAAGGGTCGATACTAGTTCCTTGTTTATACTAGTGATCTTCCATTTTTTATATTCCCAAACTGCAACTTATTTATGTAAGCTGATGACTCCACGTCAATATGTGAAACTCCTCAAATACAGCTCTTACTAGTTTTCACAACTGGTGCGTAAGAAACAAGCTAGCATTAAACCCCCCTAAAACTAAATGTATGCTTATTGGTACAAGGCAGAAAATATCCAATGTTGACTTAAAGGTAGTATACTATTTGCGGATATCGAACAAAATGACTACCGAATTATTAAGAAATATTTTACTAATTTGAAAGTAAATAACAATTGTAGGCATCCAGCAAAATTATTGCGCTAGATATCCTGTAATTGTTCCAAAAATTAAATTGTATATAACAAAAATAACGATCGCCGGACGGTAAATCTAACAAAACAAGAACAACATAAAAAACATTGCCCGACGCCGGTTGAAAACGAACGCCGTTTTGCTTTTCTCAGGATCAATGACTGTAAAACTTCAGACAGGTCAGTTAAACGATATTGACTATAAAATACAACCCCCCAAATCCACCAATTCAAGATAAATAAAGCAATTACCAATGGTGTATCCAACCTGCATTGCTGAGTGATAGTCTTATTGAAAACGTGAGGTCTTGTAATTGTGTGGGCGCAGTTATTGATGAGCATGAAGTTGGTGCCCACATGTCGAATACGTAAGGAAAGCTGTTGTATCTAAATTTAAACATAATCCGTGATTATGTTCCTAAACACAGCCTACATACACTATTTTGTAAGTTTAGTTATGCCAACATTAGAGTATTGTTGTACTGTGTGAGGAGGAAGGTA
This sequence comes from Crossaster papposus, assembly GCA_037893245.1. Classification (NCBI taxonomy): domain Eukaryota; kingdom Metazoa; phylum Echinodermata; class Asteroidea; order Velatida; family Solasteridae; genus Crossaster; species Crossaster papposus. The sequence continues at coordinate 211,673 of JBAIAA010000784.1, read as the reverse complement.
CATTTTGTGCGGGTTTTCGTCTTTCCCATAAAATAATAATAATAATAATAATACAAGGCATTTATATGGCGCTCTACAAAGATCACAGCGCCTAACAATCAACATGCAGCACACATATACATTTGTACATACAAATATTATATATTTATAACAAAATGGGAAATAAGTGTGTTTTAAGTAGGCGCTTGAAGATCGCAATGGACGCCGCTTCCCTGATAATAACCGGCAGTTGATTCCAAAGATTCGGAGCAGCAACAGAGAATGAGCTATCCCCGGCTTTCTTGTTGGAGCGAGGAACAACCAGTCGGGTGACATCAGAAGAAGAGCGGAGTCTCATGCGATCTTCAGGTCTCTCTTTGTTATAAAAAGCAAGATTATCGGTAATGTAGCTTGGGGATTGACCATTGATAGATTTATATACATACAAAAGGATTTTGAACACGATTCTTTCTTTGACAGGGAGCCAGTGAAGCGAGCGCAGTAATTGACCAGATGAACTTTCTCTTCCGCATGAAAACACAAGACGCGCAGCTTTATTTTGAAGACGCTGTACACGTCTTATGTCGACTTCCCTGGCACCATGTAGCAAAGAGTTGGCATAGTCAATACGAGAAAGAACCAAAGATCTAACAGCATTTTGGCAAGCCTCCTGAGTGAGAAACCGGCGAATCCGCCATAAATTACGAATATGAAAATTTACACTTCTACAAATCGTATTGATGTGACTGGCCATGGATAATGCAGAATCAAGTATAACCCCTAGATTTTTAACAGTGTTAGAGGGCTTAATACATGTGTCTCCAAGTTTTAACTCAATATGTGGTAATTTGTTGATGACTGTCGGTGTAGCAAAAACAAAGAATTCAGTTTTGTCTTGATTTAGCTGTAACATGTTATGGACCATCCAAGTATTGATCTTAGAAATACAAGTGGAAAGATTAGTGAGCGTACGATCAGAATCACCAGCCACTTTTGGGTCAAATTCTGCATAGAGCTGGGTATCGTCAGCATAAACATGAAAATTTAGATTGTGTTCTCTGATGATATCACCAACTGGATGAGTGTACATGGTGAAACACTGTGGGCCTATTACTGAGCCCTGGGGTACCGAGAATCTCAAAACATGCTCAAAGGATTGAACAGTCTTGATGGATACTCTAGTACGGCGTCCATTGAGATAAGACATGAACCAGGACTTAGTGGCACCTGTAATACCAAAACAAGTCTCAAGTCTGTCAAGAAGTATTCCATGATCAATGGTATCAAATGCTGCTGACATGTCAAGTAAAACCAAGAGAACAACTTTGTTTTTATCTAGGGATTGCAAGATGTCATTTTTCACCTTAAGCAAGGCAGTCTCAGTACTGTGGTGGGTTTTATATGCTGACTGGAACTTTTCACCGAGATTGTTGTTTTTTACATGATTTGTAACTTGACATGACGCAGCCTTTTCAATTACTTTTCCAATGAATTTGATATTTGAAACAGGTCGATAACTCTTAAAGGCATTTGGATCGAGGTGGGTTTCTTAAGAACAGGGGTGATTATCGATTGTTTGAAGGTTTCAGGGAAAATACCAGATGAAAGGGAAGCGTTAACAATTCTTGTTATAACCGGTAACACAGTAGGCAAGCATCGTTTAACAAGCCAGGATGGTAACGTGTCTAGTGAACACGACTTGTTAGACAGTTGCCTAATGAGTTTTTCAACATCAGATTTGGTTAGAATCTTGAAATTAGGCAAATTTATGCTAGGATCTAATTGAAACTGACATGGTATAGTATCTGAGCGGAAAGAAGCTTCAGATGTAACCTTAGATCGGATTTGCTCAACTTTGTCAACGAAAAAGGACATAAAACTATCAGCAAGTTCAGATTCAGAGTCGCAAACTGGTAATGTTCTTGAACCGCTGTTTAGAAGGCCCCGTATAAATCAGAATTGGCCTTAAACAGTACGGGCTGTAACTACGAAAGCTGTTTAAGCCATTGGATGCGTAGAAATTAGTAGTCACTGTTTAAACCTGGTGTCTAACTTCAAACAAGTACTACAAAGCTTGTTTTAAGTTAGCCGCGTTTAAATGACCATTGGAGTTAAACATGTGTTTATAACAAACAATAACAATTCTTAAACAAGGTACGGGGGTTGTTTAGTGAGTATTCTGAGCCATTTAGAAGCCAGATATGTACACAGAAAGGTAGAAAGGTGGACAGGATGGATGCGCTTCAAATCTTCTTAATTGCACAAGAGGAGGCCAACTAACAAGAATATCGTCATGGTCGCCAACACCAACGTGCACCAGGAGTTTTTAGGGACAAGGTGAATCCCTTAGAAGAGTATGACGAGGAACATTTCATCAGACGTTTCAGAGTTAGCAAAGACACGTTGAACGATTTACTTGGACTTCTCGGATTGTATTTAGGACACCCAATTCTTTGTTGTCCTTATAGCAGATCGGCTTTTATGGTCACTGGAAACGAGATGGACATTTCTGAAGTATTAGCTTTCCAGGCATCAGCTTTTTTCTGGTTGGCTTTAGTGTCACATCGTTTGTCACCAATACATGTAATGGAATTAAAGTTCCTCATGGTCTCAACGAGAGCCATCCTTTCGTCAGCAGTGAAACTGTTACTGCGTTGCCTTTTGGTATCAGCCATATGGCTCAGGCTGTAGAGTATCTAAGTAAAGACCTGCTGAAGATTTATCTACTGAGGCCTATCGTATGTTCATACTGTTGCGCAATCCTCTATATTACAATGTAATTAACAATAGGTTCCACGGTCAATAAGTTTAGACTGTCCAAGTTACACGAGGATAACTAAACAATCATTTAAGATAATTAGTAAGAGCTGTTTAATTCAGGTGTTTAGGAAGACGCGTGTAACTTGGATTTATCCACGTCTATATGCTACATTGGTATAAAGATAAACAGCTTTCGTAGTTACAGCCCTTCTTTTCTTAAAGTTAATGTACAAACATACCTAAGTATCAATGCTTTGTATTCCTATAAATATCCTTGTACATCTGTAAATATTCTGTTTGTATTTTTGTGTAAAAAATAAATATATAAATCTGCTTGGGGAGGTTGTCAAAATAGTATTTCGCAATGAACCCAGCCCATATCGGGATATTTTCGGCCCGTTAGTACATGCTGCATCATCCATAAACCATAAGATAAAACGTGTGCCCGTACTTGTACTTGTAAACGTCTGGCAGATTTTAGATATCTTCCACTTAAAGCCTTCTCTTTCTCGATTTGCAAGACGCAGTGTTCAGTGGTTGTGCAGAAAAGGCCTGTTGGAGCTCGCTTTGATACAAGATCCCCATCGTGTCATAAAGTGTATCAGACCCTGACAAGGTGTTTGTTAATTCACAAAGTTATCGATCGAATGCATAAAATACTCGACTTTATTACGATAATTCAGAATCCTTGTGACCTTTGACAATTTCTTTAGTAGGTATGGCACAATTTGGAATGTTCTTAATTGACACACTTTGCTCTACCACAGTGTATGGTACACATTAAAACGTGTTTGTTTTTATGGCACTTGACATTATAATTAAACCGTGTAATTAGCACTAATTAAAGACCTTCTTAATTGAAATTTGCACTATATATCCTGTACCGAAGCTTGTGATCAGTGATCGGTCTATGATAAACTGTTGATATACAAAAGGCAAGTTGCACTCAACGTTATGATGAATAGTGTTTATTGATTTCTGATTACCTTTGACCCTTTCTTAATTGTGGATGGCACCACTTGAAACTTTCTTAAGTGACGGATTTTGCTTCAGCAAGGTGTCAGCTACACATTGACACTTGTTTTATCCTTGCACTCGTAATAATGATTAAACGTGTAATTAGCACTAATTACAGACCTTCTTAATTAGACTTTGCACTATATATCATATTCTTAAGCTTGTGGTCAGTGATCGGTCTATGATAACCTGTTGATATACACATAAATGCAAGTTGCACTCAACGTTATAATTATTGGTGTTTAATGACGTATGGTGACCTTTGACCCTTTCTTAATTAGGGATGGCACCACTTAAAACTTTCTTAAGTGGTGGATTTTGCTCCAGCAAGGTGTCAGCTACACAATGACACTTGTTTTATCCTTGCACTCAAAATTATGATTAAACGTGTAAATAGCACTAATTAAAGACCTTCTTAAGTGTACTTAGCACCAATTATATTGTTCTTAAGTATACAAATCCTATTCAGTACACGATAAACGTTCGACTCATGAAGAAATTATGTTTGCACTCAAGATTATGATTAAATCGAATTTTAGGGGGGTCTGTCAGGGGCTCCCCCCACCCAACGCACCACTCGCCAAACTTAAGAAAACCCATTTTGCAGTTGTCCCAGTCACCCCAACATATCCCACGCTCCAAACCTTTTGCACTCAAAATTATGATTAAACCTGGCTGGGATCCCGGACTATAGGGGTGGGCGTGGGTGAGGGCTGACTGTGGGACTGGTTGGTGGCGGCTTAGAAAGCTTGCCCGTTGACACCAGACGGGCCGCGAATATTTTTTCCCCAAACGTAACTGGCAGATTTCATGAATTATTCAGTAGTTTGGCTGAGAAGTTATGTTTATTCATCGGAATAAAATGAGACGTCACAGCATTGTTGTTAAATACATGTACATGTAGTTACATTAAAGAACAGCTGTTGTCGAGCTGCTATATACGTATAATGTAGTGGATAGTGGGATGGGCTATGGATTAAAGATCTGGTTCGACTCCTGCCGTAGGTAACCTCGTTTTTCCTAGTCAAAATGATATCTTTGGAGTATTTTTAATTTAAGGGAAAAAAGAGACCTAGAACCTAAGTGTTGTACAGTGATCAATTCAACTACTGAATAATTCATGAAATCTGCCAGTTAGGTTTGAAAAAACAATATTCGCAGACGGTCCATTGAAAGAGAACGACGAACTCGGGGGGGGGGGGGGGGGTGGTCCCCGGTCCCTGGTCTCCTGCATGTAGGCCACCCGTGAAACATAGTGCACATTTTGTATTTAAATTAATATGAGTCAATTATTAAAACTGCAATGTGCACACAAAGTTTAAGAAGAAATTCAAGAGAATAAAACATAAAATTAAATACTTGCTAGGAAAACTTTTTTGTTGACTATTACGAGTGATATACAAAGTACCAAACAAAGATCACAATTAAATACCCGCTGTGGTCTGGGCGAGGGTGCTACCCCCGCTTCTTCCAGGCTCTTGCCTCTGCTGCTTCTTCTTCCTGGGGAAAGCCCTCTTCCTCTTGGCTGGCCTCTTAAAAGACTAAAGAAATAAATGTCACCACTTTTTAAAGCCTTTTTAGGAATTTATTGTTTATAAAATGTGGTGGTGGCCAAGTATGAAACTAATTCCAGTTCTTGGTGTTTTACTGTTACGTTGAGCATTTTTGGGGCAAGTTTGTACTACAGTTTTAAATTATTATTCTGTAGGAGACACAGCGACAATCCAAGGGTTCATCTTCACCACTTCTGCAAGTCAAACGGGCTGAAGACAGACAAAAATGGCAGACCAGAGAGAAATAGAACAAGGTAGTAAAATCCCTTATATAAATAAAACAGCACAAAATAGCATTTGGCATCTGCTTAATGTAATTTGTATGTAAATATAAATAGATTCAAATATAAATATAGGACTTGATGAATATAGGACTTGATGAATCCTTTAATAAAGGAAGGATACACCATTTGCAGATATCAAAAATATTTACTACTTAATTATTAGGAAAATATCTTACTTATTGGAAAGTAAATAATGATACTATAGGCATCCAGCAAAATGATTGCGCTATATATCCCATAACAGGTCAACAATTTGCATTGTATTACCAAAAATTCAATATAGTCGTCGGGTGATCGCGAAAGAAAAGACAACAACAGCCCCCCATTTTTGCTACCAATTTCTGATAATTCTAACAATTGCCAATGATGTATCCTAACTTTAAATTAACTGAGGATTCATAAAAAAAATTGGGGGGAAATATTAAAATAGTATAAAATAATAGAAAAACATGCCTACTACTTTGTAGTTAAAGGCAACAAAATGTATTCTGAAACACTTTCATTAGAGGTTTTAGATAAAGTACATGTAAGTGGTTTTTTGTGGGAGTGGATAAATGGATAACAAGTTAAAATTAGAGCTTGTTGTAGTTTATTTATGTATTATGTTGTTATTTTTCAGCTGCTGAAGAAGAAAACGGCAGACGAACAAGATGGGGAGCCTTTGTTGATTTTCAAGCTGGTCTGCGTTCCTTAACTTCTGGTGACCAACACGTGTAACCTCTTCCAGGCAGAAACATGTCTTGCCTGTTCAGTGCATCGTTTGTAAAGATATACTAACAAAGAGTTAATTGCAAAACAATGCCGGATGGGAAATTGCTTAAAGCAGCAAATATTAGGCAGGATGAGCTACTGTTACTTGATATTCAGGATAGGAATCTACATGTAGTAGCAATAGAGGTAAAATACCACCGTACATGTTACCAAAGTACACGCAAAGTAGCCAGGGAGTACAAGTCAAAAGCAAATGACACTGTGCAGCAAGATTATCAACTGTCATTTCAAGAATGGAGAAGCTCATTCAAGGAAAATTGGTTTAATTTACCTGCCTTATCTTATTCCATAGCATGTTTTATGGGAGTATGTAAATTAAAAAACTTGAGAAGATTTACATAAGTAAAATGGCACTAATTTTCAGTGTCGTAAAAGTGAAAGTCTTGCCCTCAAGAATAATTACTTATCGCGACACATAATTTCGTATTTTAATTATCACTCCTTTAATTTCACCTCAGGTTAGGATAATCCTTTTGTTTTTACAGGTATATAAATGCAGTTATAATTTTGTTTACTGAAGCATCATAACAAAATTAAAAAATGAATTTCAGATGTTGAAACAAAGCACTTGCTCACATTTATAGAAGCTGATGTGCTGGTTTACATTTACCTGTAACTCATTTAAGCATAATTATTACACTGTACATCTACACAAATCTGTTCTAACTTTAAATTATCATTGAATTACAATTACAATTAGCTTACCGATGACGCCATGATATTCCAGCAGTGCATGTACATGTTGGCATGTTAAACTCGCTGTTGATAGTCACCACAGCAACCAATTAGTCTGCCCTGTCTGGTGTATCAAACGATCATCAATTTGGGCACTGGTAATCAGCGCCGTGTATACACCGGGGCTACAGAGGGGCGGGAAAAAACAGTCTACCCATCTATAGACATAGCTGTTCAAAATTGGATCAACTGCCAGTCGGCTTGCAATAAGGTCGACTTAATCAAGGATCATCTGAATGAGCAGGATATTGACATACTTGTTTAAACGGAGGCTTTGTTCAAATCGCAGCAGAATCAACCTTAGACTTTGTCTCATCATTGTCTCCGCGTTGGAGGTGGGGTCGCCCTCTTATTCAAATCTGGATTGTCGCTGCCTGCCTCCAAGCCTGCCTTAACAGTAGTCATCTTCTTTTAAATCTATACAGACTGACATCGTTCATTCTGTAAGCCATACCCGTATCATAGTGTTGTATCGACCACCCTCCTCACAGAAACGGAGGCCTCTGTTCAGTGAATTTATCAGGAAGTTCTCCGATTTGCTGGATCGCCTGGGGCTTTTCACAGGGATTCCCATCATCCTGGGTGACTTTAACATACACTGGAACGATACCAATTCGAATGAAACTTAAAGGGTCCTAGAGATGTGGTTTGTATTAGTTTAAATGAAAAATTCTAACTAATTGAGGGATTTTCAGTTTATAAAAGTTTTATTTTGGGGTAATAAATATGAAAAAAAATATATAAGGTGCTTTGGGGGACCGGCCCCTAGAATGGTAGCTTATTAACATGTAAAATGTGCATAATTGTGACGTATGTTCGGGAAGATCTCGATGTCGCGACCAGCGTGCCCGTGCATGCATGCATCATGTGCCAAGCGTATATCGATGCAAAATCATTCAGTCGATGCTCGACTCAAGTTATTGTCAAAGGAATTGTTGTGAGTTTTCTTATTTAAAAGAAGAATGCCAGCCAGATGTGTTGTTGCAGCAACACCAACAAAGATGGCGTGAGCATGCACATATTTCCAACTGATCCACAATATAGACGGATTTGGACTGCCAAAGTCCAGCTGACTAAGGCGAAGTGGACAGGCCCGACACCAAGCTCCACGCTATGCAGGTACCACAGGTCAGGTACCAGACTATAATTTTGTTTCTTTTGGGGGGTTGCCGAATGTTCGTCACGAACAGCGCCACCATTTGTTAGTGTTTGAACATGTTAATGTGGGGGCCAATTCACTGACCTCAACACCTGGACAGATCATTGTCCATATTCTGCTGTGCTAACACTTGAAGTCGGCGCGAACTGGAAGTGCAACATGGCGTCACTGCTGTGAGCCAATGAAATGTCCAGTTGTAGAGGTCAGTGGATTTACCAACCAACTGAACTCTACACCTGGACATTTCATTGGCTCACAGCAGTGACGCCATGTTGCACTTCTCTGCATGCCGACTTCAAAATGAAACAATGGATGATCTGTCCATGTATAGAGGTCAGTGGGCCAATTACATTTATCATGTGTGGTCTTGTTACTTACACACCAAGGCACATTTTAAATTATTAAACAGCAATTCTCCTTCAAAGGTCTGCGTAGAACTATTAACTCTTTGCTGATTTACTGATGCGCTACAGTCTCAAGCAGCTTGTAACTGAAAGGACTCATATTTCTGGCTATACAATTAATCTGGTAATTACTTCCAAATCGGACACCCTCATCGAGTCTGTCTCTATGTCGGGCTGGCTATATGGCCACTGTACACTCTATACTGTCAGCTAAACATGCAAAATCCTAAACTTGAAAGAATCAAGGTGTATCGTAAGATCAAGTCAATTGATCCGGTTCTGTTTTCGCCGGATATCATAGCCTCTTTACTTGTTACAAAGCCTGCTACCTCCCCTATCACAATGGTTGAGCAGTACAACAATGAACTTAATCAGCCTTTTGATATTCACGCTCCAATAAAAACCTGCCATATAGTCAACAGGCCGGCTATTTGCATCGCTGTGACGTAGCGGTCGGAGGATCCACATTCACTTGGTGAATCTGGTCACGGCCAGCAAGACGTACATCTCGCGTACGCTCGCTAATGTTTTGGGTACATGTAACTACCCACCCATACCCGGCTTGCCGTAACGGGTGCCTGGAGGGAGGAGCTCGATCCTAATGGTGGGGAATTCTGCATGTTTGCGATTCCGATGGGGATAGAGCCTTGATTGGTGTTCGTTTTAGGAAATGAGGTAGGAGATATCTGAATCCTTGCCGGTGGTCGAACATGACACTGGTAAGGAGGTACAATTTTATGGAGCAGCCATGTCTTTTGTCAATGTGAAATTTGATTATGGTTATTCGGCTGCGGGAGTGTCATAATAAGAAATTTGGGCAAGTTCTTGTTAAACATTCGTTCTTTTGAATACTGTGGCGGGAACTCCCCGGGCAACCTAAGGCTGTTAGGATAAGTCGGACACTTATTAAAGCGACGACAATCTTCCCAACCTAAGGCTCTTCCCTAGACGAGAGATCACTCAGAGCGACCTAAAAGGCTAAGGGTGCAGGTCCGTTTGGAGGAAATATACCGCCGATTATGATGATTGCGATTACTCTCTGTTAATTACTCTATAACATGTAACAAAGACTCCTTGACAACTGGGTTGACGGTACAATGAACAATAAAGATGATTTATTCACAACAATCAAGAAATGCACAGTAATTGGAAATTAAGTGGGCTGTTTAAATACTAGGGTCCTCGGCAGCAATGCACAATAACTGCAGTGTTCAGAACGCAAGAGCCATCCTAAACATTACACAAGCCTATAGTCAGCATCAAGTGCCTAGTCAGCATCAAGTGCCTAGTCAGCATCAAGTGCCTAGTCAGCATCAAGTGCCTAGTCAGCATCAAGTGCCTAGTCAGCATCACATGCCCAAGTAAGCTGTGTACAACCAGTACAGCGTTGCACCTGCTACGCATTAACCATGCCAGCTCGCGTCAGCTATGTACAGCTAGCTATCTCAGCTTTGTACCACCAACACATTAACCATGCAGGCTATACCGCCTTGTACCGATTCGCATAAGCATCTCACAAAACGCAGCACCAGTTACCTACGTCTTATCTGCCGTGCAGCTCTCGGACAACTAACCATGATTATTACGTGTTATGTCTACCACCCAGGTAAACACGCACACCATGTGAAACACATATGGGCTTTGTTACCCAATCGCGTGCAATCACGCAGCGAGTCACTGAGCGGTAAGCTCCGCCCAGCCAGCGCGCGCAACTACAGGTCATGTCCGCCCGTTGTTACAGTTCATTCATAAACTTTAGAATTACAATAACATAAACTGGCACTAAGTCCTTGCACTTCCGTCACAATACCATTAAGTGTGTCTTCACATAATACCATTACATGTGGAAATTCCTCTATGTATCAGTCAGTCCGCAGCGCACGCGTTAATGAGGTCATATCCCGAACTTTATGCGTCATCGTCAGCGCGATGGGCGTGATACATTAGGTAGGCGTACGCAGTCTTTGTATTGTACAAAGCCTTTGTACAAAGCTTTTGTACTTTGGATAATAGCACGCGCTCAGGCATGCACGGCACGAAATGTAACTGCCAGAAGAAGATGGCCTCGCATTCCTGGGGGATTTTCATGAAGGCGTGGGTTTTGTCCAAAGGTATGTAGATATGGATAATTGGTTTATTATCACTATGGTAGGCCTATGTCGGACCGGTTTTTATCATGGTTCTTCTAGCACTTGTTAGTAATGGAAAATGCCGGTCCCGTTATCATAGTATACCTAATCTATGCGTAATGCAAGGGTTGTCTAAAATGAAGAAGACCGTGTTCCCACTTGATCTCGGAATTGCCGGATCAAGATCCACCAAAAAGGTGTGAGGTGGATCAAGCCGCGTTTCCACTTGATCCTGATCCGCCTTTTTGGGCGGAAATGACGCACTCTGTGCAGGACCTCGAGGTCACCTACCAGTCTAGTGCGCGTGCGCATGTTACTATACTACCGTTCCCGTTGTCGGCCATGTTTTTACTCGCTGAATACGCGTACGTGTTTATTGGCCAACACGTCAACAGGCAACATGGACGATCGAATTCGTTTCTTTTGCACCGTAATTTTGCCTGTGTTATTAACACAACTCCGGGCTCAGTTTCTGCAAAGGATGACTACAGGATGACTGCAGAGGAAACTACACGAGGACGGAACCGAAGCTACAACATTGAAAAAGGACGTGATCGAAATCCTTGTCTGCGCATGTGCAATGCAAGCTATAACGTATACATATAGAACACACAGTTCAGGTTCCCTCACAATGCATGGCGCAACACTGTTCCTTTTGTAACACGAAGTACACGGCCTGTGTGCCAGTCACAAAAGGAACTAGCGCCCTGTACGTATGCTGTATGGAGTTCATGGTACATGTATAAACAACATTTGGCGCGGTTTATATTTTTTCGCGCTAAATGCCCAGCTGGTCGGAAGTTACCAGGTCAAATTGGTGGATCATGATCCACCTTTCCGTTCCCACTTGATCCTGATCCACCAATTCCTGCAATTGCCAGATCTGATCGCCCAATTGCGGGATCTCTATCCTGCTCGAAAGTAGGATCAAGATCCCCCTTTTGGATCTTGATCTCCTTTTTTGCGGTTAGCGTTCCCACTCACCAAATTGCCGGATCGGATCCCCAATTGGGGGATCTGATCCGGCAATTTGGCAATTGCCGGATCTGATCGCCCAATTGGAGGATCAAGTGGGAACGGGGTCGAAGACGTGAGGTGACTTTAGAAAATGCAAAGCATGTACATGTAAATTTTATTTGTAATCCCTTGGCGTCGCCGTGAGTAATTTAGTGGTAACTTTGGCACAGTATTGTACGGCTACTACGCATGTTCGGCGTTCCTGGAAATTATGAGATTTGAGGAAGTATAAGGCCTATGACAGTTGAACCCAGCAGTCTTAGTAAACCCTTCCTGGTTATGAGTATAGGATCACATGGTTTGTTCTCTATTTGTTTCACATTTATCGATTTGTTCTTTACAAAATATGATTCACGTTCATCTTCGTGACAATTGTGCATAAAAAAGAAACTTGATCCCCAATAGGCTGGTCGAGATAATGAATATGGCAAACGTTTGAGTAGATTTGCGTAGAATAGCTGTGAAAAAGCCCATAGAACATAATAGAACATTTTAGAGCTCTTAGGCCACCGTAGCGCCAGATTATGCAATTATGCTAGTGAAGCATCGTGGGCACTGTTTCATATCAGATGCGGCAAATGAGTCCGTATGTAGCTAAGTGACTACCAGGTGTGGGGTTGTTTTTTCCAGACTTTGTATAAATTCAGATCGAGTTGTTTATCTCAGAAAGAAACTTGTTAGTCCTATATAAGAACATAAGACCTTTTCTGAGTTAAAATATTATCACTGGTGACTGCAAGGTAGTACACAATGAACATACAGTTGGTAAATGCCCTTAAAGGGATAATGATAAATGTAACGCTTGGTTCACAACTAAATCTGTGAAAGTGATGCCTGTGAAAGGACTGTAACCAAGTATCTGTGAAATCTACGTGGGTGTAGCCACGGGTGTACCCATGTTTGTGGGAACGAGTTTCTATTTACACATTGTATGTGCATTTACACATTGTATGTGCATATCATTTAAGCTAATTTTTCGGAGTCTGGCGATTTATTTGACATTGTTGTCAATTTCTTGGAAGAGTTTGATTGAAAGTAGACAATTTATGCTGTCTAATAAACGGCAAGCATTACTGCAGTTGGCGTCAAAATCGGAAGGGCTTTTAGATCTTTTGTTTGACTACGTGATGTTTAGAGAAGACAAACTCAGGCCCCGCATACAAATGTTTTGGCTAAAATAAGGTCTCCTAAATGAGAGTTATTCCGATTGAATATTTTCTGGCTACCTTGCTAAACCTTAGTGCACAAACTGTAGCGCGAGTTACCTTAACGAAAGTTGCCACCATGGTATGAATTTTCAAATTACCCTGATAAAAGAATTATATTAGTGCCTAACACATTTATCAACTAAGCAATGTTTAAAATGAGTCGGTTTTAGCCAAACGAATTTGCCGCAGTAAAACTTTTTTTTAAAAAGGAAAAATCTTGCAGTTGATATTATGCAGTAGGTGTGCGTGTCAAGATGCAAAATGCTAAACGAAGGTTACCGGTGATAAGCATTTGCATAAATAATGTGGGTACGCCAGCAGTGTGAACAAAGTAGTTTATTTTAAGCCCAAATGTTGATTACAAACCCTTTTACAGTAGGGACCCATGAGTGCCAAGAATAAAGGTACATGTATATACACTGTCCATAGAAAGCTTGGCTCGGAATGTGACTGCGTGGATGGCGCAGGGCCGTTGCAGAGGAGTGCACCCTCTGAATTTAATATATTCTCTCTATAACCCAGGAATTCAGTACATTCAGCCTGGTCAGCTGGAATGTCAACGGTGGAATAGGCCTAAACTGAGCTCTAACCGTGAAGACGGCAAAACAAAGGTACTTTATAATGCCGAGTCTAAGCCGCTATGGAGCGGTATGGAAATCCCCGGCAACAACAGGGCGCTAAAATTAATGTGCGAGGAAATACAAGCTGAAAGAACATAAAAGTAGGGTCGAAAAAAGTTAAGGTTCTAAATCTGTACAAACAAAGTAGCTCTAATTAATAAAAGACGGGAGACGCACTACTTTGGAGTATATTATTTAGTTTTATACTGATGCTCCCATACAGTTATGCACTATACATGTCATACGGCGTGCCGTGAAATGATGTGTATTTTAGTTCAAGCCTAACAGCTTTTGGTGCAGCCGCAGCTGCGACATGTCTTGTATTTTGTTTTATCTTACGACAGGCATGTGGAACATGTTTGGTGCAACCGGGCCCAGAACTTCTAAATGTGAATCCGTCTTGTAAATTCCTATGTCATAAACTGACTCCTGAATGGTGGATACTGCTGCTAATCCAAGGTATGCGGTACATAAGTGTGTATTTTGTACATGTACGTGGACATGTGCAGGTACAGGTGGTGGTGGTGTACATAGGCAGGGCTGTGTTTTGGCATTAGCACAGACCCCACGGGAGGTGTGTTTGGACAAGGAATTAAAATAGATAAGAGGGCTGGTAGGTTTGTGGTTGGATTGATTGTTTTCTCTAACAAGTTTCATGTTAAGCAAGAGATGGGACGGATATACCCCTCCCCCCTTTTTTTTCTTTTGTGGCGTTTATTGTTTCCGGAATGTTGTGGTTTCTCCGGAATTCTGGTTAGGTTTTTAGGGGGTGCTTTAGGGAAAAAGTATCTGGACAGCCCCGTTCATACAGAATAAGATGAAAAACCATTCATAAAAAAATGAGGTGGAAAGCCCCATTCATAGGAAAAGGTGAAAAGCCCCATTCATAAAATGGGGTTAAAAGCCCCATTCATAGAAATGAGGTGAAACAACCCATTCATAGATAATATGAGGTGAAAAACCCCATTCATGAAAATGAGGTGAAAACTCCCATTCATAGACATGTGAAAAGCAAATTTTATTTTTACCTTTTGACAGAAGGTGAAAAACCTGATTTGTAGACATGAATAGTGAAAAGCACCATTGATAGGCAGGAAATAGAAATCCCCATATACATGTACATTGAGGAAAAGGCCCTAGAGATCTATGTGGGGGAAAGCCCCGGAGAACGATGTGGGGAAAATCCCCAGAAATAGATGCGGGGAGATAATTATATAGGCAGAGATATGGGGGAATGCCCCAGGCAGAGATAGGGAAAGGCCCCAGAGGTTAATGGGGGAAAAGCTTCAGAGTTTAATGTGGCAAAAAAAACCAGATTTTAATGTAGGGAAAAGCCCCGGATATTGACGTGGGGAAAGGCCCCAGGCATGCAGATATGTATGGAAAACCTCCAGGAAATAGATGTTGGAATAGGCCTGAAATAAAAAGGGGGAAAAAACCCAGAGTTTAATGCGGAAAAAAACATGATATTGATGTGGGGAAAGGCTCAAGGCAGATGTATGGAAAACCTCTAGAAATAGATGTGGGGAAAGGCCTGAGATTAATGGGGGACAAAATCCAAGAGATTAATGTAAACAAAAGAAAGAAAAAAAGAAACCCAAATATTGGTGTGGGAAAAGGCCCCTAAGCTTAATGTCGGAAAAGCCATTTAAGATTAATGTGGGGGAAAGCCCCGGATATTGATGTGGGGAAGGCCCCAGGCAGATATTTAGGGAAAACCTCCAGAAATAGATGGAGGCAAAGAGCCCCAGAAATAGATGCGGGGAATGGCCCGAGATTGCTGGGGAAAAATACCCAGAGATTGATGTGGGGAAAGGCCCCAGACATTAATGTGGGAAAAGCCCCAAAGATTAATGTGGGAAAACCCCCAAATTTGTATGTGGGGAAAAGCCCAGGATATTGATGTGGGTAAAGACCCCAGGCAGATATGTAGGGAAAACCTCCAGATGTTGATGTGGGGAAAGGCCCAAATTTGTGATATGCTTTTATAAAAAGGGGAATAGCCCCAGTGAATTGAGGAGGCAAGTAAAGGGATATATTTTGGTCTTTTATGTTTTGTTTTAGTTATTCGGCCACAAATGGCAACAGTCGAATAAATATGCTTGTACAGAGAGTAGGATGATGTAATAAAGTAAAATGTAGCAATACAAACAAGGGCAAAGCAAAGGGTTATGAATATTAGACGGCATTTGGAATTCAAGGTTGTTACAATAGAAGACAAAACAGAAACGAGGCAATACCAACATGAAAATAGTCAGGAAAGATGAAATGAATAATGAAACGGGAGTTTACGGTATTTATGGTAGATTTGATCTAAACGCTTGTAGAGATTGCTTGCGGAGAATGCTTAATAAAACAGATGCATGGAAATGGGGGGGGGGGGGGGGGGGGGGGGGGGGCAACAACCCTAGTTTAAATAGCACGGGATTTGTTTGTGTATTCTGTATTCCCTTTAAATTTGAGCTAAATAGGCTGATTCAGTAGGCCACACTCCTCGGAAGGTCGACAACTCGCTATGCCGTCCGGCGGGGTTCCTCGTCTTGGCGTGATTTGTTGCCCTTTAATTGAGTTAACGTATTTCACTTGAGGGCAAATTACAACACCCACTTGGTTTTGATAATGGTTGAGGTTTATCGTTTGTAAATGCGACTCCCAGTGCTGTTAATAAAGAGGAAAGAAAACATTTTGAGCACTTCAAGAATTTAGTTACCTGCTTGTATATGGAATCACGCTAATGTTAAATTGCACTGTGCATTTAGTGATTGGCCATGTCCACGTCACGCTACAAGACACTTGCTAGGGCGGGCGTGGCCCACTCGATGCATTTGATGTCCACGGTGTTGCCTTGCAAATAACAGTGGAGTTTGAGAAATAAAACAAACAAATATTGAGGGGATGAGATAATAAAACCTCTCGGGAAAATGGGACTAACAATAATAATTTGGGAATGAAATAAAGGAAGCAGGCCGCAAAATTAGTTAGGCAAAGCGGATTATTAGGAAATAAATATTATTAAACAAGAAATAGCATCTAGGGAAGGAACACATGCGTGTAACAAATAACTATAAATTATTAGAGAATGGAGTCCATATCGATCGACAATTGGTTTTTCGCCGTTGTTTTTAAGATTTTGCCTTGATGTTTGTGTCCGGGTTTGCTCCGCCTTTTGTTAATAAATGGCCACTGTAGGCCAATCAATCATAAGGAGGAGGTAGATCGTGAAATTGCATACTTTGGTGCAAGCATGCATCAGTAGATATACATATTCTTTGCAGGATGGACTCTGATGCATTTGAAGTGGGAGAGTGCTGTAGCAAGCACTTACCTCGTTCGGCACACAAGACGACGGACGTGTAGTTTTGTGATAGAACGCCTTCGTGGGACGAAGGAAGGATGCAAGTCAGGTTCATCAGGAATGGAAGCACAGAATCCGGTACTCTTCAAGAAAATGGCTTCGTCTGGCGCACCAATTGAAGGGGTAACGATGAAGAAGGGACACCTTGGAAGGTGTTGGAGATTGTGAGTATTGTTTGAAAGGAAATAACACAGAGATGCTGCCTATAGCGGTCCCGTCGGGCTGGTAAGTAACAGCTCATCTCATTTCATCCGCTCTGTTTTGCCGTCGAAGCTTGGTGCTCCCTAAGTTCATATTATGCTGCAATTTTGGTTTCTCTTGCAGGTTGTGCAACATGATAGGAAATGCGGAAATAAAATGCTTTATTCATGATTGAGAACGCGAATAAGGGAATAACTACATTTCTGAAAAGGATGCACATGTGGGTCTTCTGGCGTGATTCAGTCAGCGTATGGCACCTTTTGGCCGGTTCTTTCGGACATTTGTATCGGTGAAGAATATAAAGAGGTTTTACCGATTTGGGGCAGTTCATCTCCCCTCAAAAAACACAGGTGAAAAGAAAATGAATACCACGCCCCAACTTGTGATTCACAGATTATTTGAATGCAGGCAACCGTTTGCGGTCTTGTCAGCGTCGCGTCCACCACGAAGCAAGGTCACGAGAAAATCAGAAGTCCGAGTTTGGTGGAGTTCATGTCACTTCGACAGCTTGGAAAATAAAATGTCTACACGTTTATTATATAACTCCCTAGCTTGGTCTACGCATGGTTCAATCGCTTCAGTTTAGGCGGAGAGTTCCGGAGTGTGACTTTCGAAATGATAAAATATTCATAAAGGCTAGGAGAGAAACCTCGACGACTGGGCAGGAAAGGCAAATAGTTTCCTTAGGTTATACGACGGCGGATATACGTTCTCGTATGTTTTTGGACAGGTTCACACAAGGTCACACCAGCAAGTTTATTCAGCGGCGGGCAAATAAACGGGGTGTACAGTAAGACTTTTCTGGGTTAATCAGACGATCGAAGATAGAGAAGGTATAGTCAGCGCAGCTGAAATTAAAATTGATCCACTTGTATTTGGTTAGGGTTGAATTATTTAGGATGCTTTAGGTTAAATCTACACAAGTCAAAATGTATAGGTACAACATACCATTTAGCATTTGAGGATATTCGGTTAGCGCTGGTCGACTGGGATAAGGATGTCCTTTGATTTGAAGCAACCTGGAGGTATAGTGGACGGCGGCCAAGTGAATATTTGTTGATAAGGCTAAAGCTACGAAGGAGGAAACAATGAAGAAAGTTGATGAGGTAGCTAGATTTGGTTCTCAAACTAACGCCTTTCTACTTCTGTTATCTGAATATATCGTCTGCGCATGTGAGGAATATTCACAAATCCCGGCCGATATGTTAGCAGTAGCCTTCAAAGGTTTGGACAAAATACTCCGTCTTTCCCTAAATCAGTTTACTAGGATCTCTCTTTTGTCCGCTCGATCACGTAGGACTACCGTCATGGAAGCACTTTACATTCCACACGAAGGGGCTAAGAAGGAGTTAAGAGACTTTCCCCTTATGGGAAAGGACCTCTTCGGAGGCAGATTACAGGAAATTCTGGAAGCTGAAGCCAAGAGGATCGAGACAGCGAACAAGCTGAGCTTGAAGAAGCCATCGGCTACTAACAAGCCCAAGTTATCTGGGAACAAGTCTCCCTCCCTTCGCCCTGCCATTCAAGCCTTTTCGCCAGCAGACGGCAAAGGGATCGGCTGGAACAATGGTTTCAGCTCCACGTCCATATTCCGCCCCTATGCGCCAGAACGCACAAACTAGCGGACGGGGACAGGGTTTTAGACCACCGGGCCCCAGCTCAGGGTGGCGGCGGTGACGCCCCCACCAAGTCAACCCCCGCACTAAGGGCCCGTCGGGGGTCGTCTCAGAAATTTAGTAGGGTCCTGGAGAGGGATCACCTCCGACGCATGGGTGCTTTCTATAGTCGGCCAAGGCTATCAACTAGAATTTACAAGCACCCCTCCGTCGGAAACGTGTGTTCGCAAAGCATTGGTTCCGACAAACACGCAAAAAACGCAGAGCTCTCGAACAAGAGATATTATCCCTTATCGAGAAAAGAGCGGTCCGATTGGTCTCTTCATCGGATCCGTTCACAGGCTTCCTGTCCTCCTTCTTCCTAACATCAAAGAAGGCGACGGGCGATTGGCGGCCGATCATCAATCTGAAAACGCTCAACAAGTTGATCAGACCCAAACGTTTCAGAATGGAAACTCTCAATATAATTCTAGACTCGTTACCCACGCCAGCGTGGGGAACGTCATTAGACCTAAAGGATGCGTACCTACATATTCCCATCCTCCAAGCGCACTCCCGTTTCCTACGTTTCCGGTATCGGGGGCGCACTCACGAGTTCACTGCCCTTCCCTTCCGTCGATCTATCAACCTCGCCAAGGGTGTTCACCAGGGTTGTGCGGGTAATAGCATCACGTCTCCGGCGCGGGAACATGATTTTTATGTATCTCGACGACTGGCTGATAGTGGGAAAATCAAAGGACGAGACTATTCGAAACTTGACGGCTACTTATACGTTGACAACGAACCTAGGCTTCATCATCAACGAAAAGAACTCCCAACTAATCCCGTCCCAGGTAATAACCTTCCTGGGAACGGACATTGATCTTCGCAGAGGCATCGCCGTTCCCTCCTGCGGAAATGCGTCAAACTATTTCTATTCGCTCAAGCATCCCCCGCGCGAGCTTGGCTGAAACTTGGCTGAAACTTCATGGCCAGCCTAGTGGACCTGATCCCCTGGTGCAGACTGAGGATGCGTCCTTCGCAAATACACCTTTTGGCAAATTACAGACCCAAGACGGATCCAATCTCTCTATTGGTCCCGATCGACAAGGTCATTTGTCCACACCTTCGGTGGTGGCTACTGGAACATAACATGCGGTGCGGACGGAGTTTCCCCAGGGGGGTTCCTCATGTCATGATTTCCACCGACGCTTCCAACGAGGGCTGGGGAGCATCCCTTCCTCTCGACAAGCTGCCGGAACATGGGACGGCAACGTTCGATCCCTACCATCAGTGTTATAGAGCTTCAGGCTGTAGTCAACGCCTTACACCACTTCCAAGCAGACGTATTGGGTCGGTCTGTTCTAATCAAGACCGACAACACGACGGTGGTAGCATATATCAACAAGCAGGGCGGTACCAGATCACCCCAATTATGCTTCCTGACCTAGGAGTTGTTTTAGTGGATAATCCAAAACAAGGTCGATCTACGTGCCATTCATGTTCCGGGTGTGGAAAACGACATGGCAGATGCTCTCTCCGGGGGCAGAGTGATTCCCACGGAGTGGTCATTAAACCAGAAGATCGTAAGTCAAATCTTCTCGATCTTGGGTCATCCACACATAGATCTGTTTGCCTCAGCAATCAACACCCCACTACCGGTGTTCTGCTTGAGATACCATCATCCTCAGGCATGAACCTCGGACGCGCTATCAATAGACTTCCTTTCGATCTCGATTCTTACAAGGATCATCGGGAAACTGGAGAGAAACAGGTGCAAGATCCTTCTGATCGCCCCATTCTGGCCGCGTCAGCCCTGGTTTTACACGACTGGTGAGTCTCCTAGCGGGCTCCCCGCTAATCCTCCCAGATCGTCACGACCTACTCCTTCAGCCTCAGTCGCGGTTCCGACACCTGTCTCCAGGAGATCTCCACCTAGCGTGCTGGCCACTGTCAAGCGTGCCTTCAGATCAGCAGGTCTTTCAGAAGACCCCTGCAGCCATGGCCGTAAAAGGACGTCGTCTCTTAACACGACGAATCTATAACAGTCGGCTACGGCATTATAATAAGTGGTGCGAAGAGCAGACTGTGGACCCACTCTGTGCTTCTTTAACTCACTGTGCAGAATTCTTGCTGTCATTATTCAGAGCCAATCTTTCAGTAGGAACAGTGCGAAATTATCGATCAGCCATAGCAGCGATCCACAAAGGCTTCACTGATGGCTCATCTATTTCCTATAATGCGGCGATCACCCAATTACTCCGTGGGATGCTCGCAGCGGCTCCGCTCGACGTAGCAGCGAAATTTATGCGCTGACTCTTGAACCGAGACATATTCGCTGGGAACCAGACGGGGTCCGCCTGATCCCTAAAGTGTCCTTTCTGACAAAAAATCAGACGGGGGCATTTAGCCCCCCTGATATTTTCGTCCAAAAAATTGGTTCCACCTCCTCTGTCCTCTCGGACAAATTATGGTGTCCCGTGCGATCCCTCAAATGGTATTTGGCACGCACTAAACCGCTCCGGGGCGTTTGCATGTAGGTTTTCATTACAACTACTCAGCTGTATGGCCCTGCCTTAAGGGACACCATTGCGCGTTGGGTAGTTTCAGCAATCAAATTCGCTAACTCGGACTGGCCGTCCAAAAGGGACACTTCTGTCCAAGGCCCTGTCCGGGCCCATGACGTACGCACCGTAGCGACGTCCTGGGCCTTTTTATAAGGGGAATCCCTATCTCAGAAATTTCACATGCAACATGCTGGAAGTCAAACTCGACATTTGCATCTTGCTACCTACGTGACGTACTCCAGACTGAAGTTAACGCAGGGAGGACGATACTGACATTCCAACAGTCCTCGTCTCAGAACCCTACCCTGCACAGTAGTCCTCGCAGGAGACTAACTGAACAGGTAATACATCGTGCCGTTTTTCCATTTATATCCAATCTAAATGGTTTAAAGCACGATATATATTTTTCCTTTATATATACAGGCGTCTCGCCTACCCAGCCACCATTTTTTGGTTCCACTCTATGCATACGTAGTAGCTATTTAGGTAAGTGAATGAAGTAGACTCTTTCCCCACAGAAGTGTGGGTCGAGTCTACGAATGACACTTACACAAGTAGCTTCCCGCCCTCCTCCCCACTCTCGGCTCGCGCTACGATGGTTTGTCATTTTTTTTTTTTTTTATTTTTTTTTTGGGGGAGGGGCAAGAATACGAGAGCAAAAATATAAGCTTCCGCACGATGCCGTCGCTAGAAAAAAAGAGGAAGTATCATGGCGGAGTCATGACGTGGCATGATGGGTAGGCCCCCGAGAGGGCGCTCGTTGAATCTTTTAGCAATTAAGCCTGTCGGCTTGATAAATATGCATACGTAGTAGTATCATTCGTAGACTCGACCCACACTTCTGTGGGGGAATATTCTACAATGATACGGTTTAGAACTGTGGAGATGACCAAAGGCACTTTTCAAAGTTGTCTATCAAATCGTGCATAGGAAGACGTCACCAATTCTTCCACCACATTCGCCTGATCGTCTGATTTAAAAAAGGGCGTGGTCATTTTCAGGCTGTTCGCCCCGGATAGAGATTTTGGCACACATCCCGAGTTGTTCCTCGAGGTCATATTAGTCTATAACAGTTGAGTTAGCCTCTCATAAATTATGTGCATACATGTCTAAGCCATGCAGGTCCTTTACTATGCCAGACGAGGGCCGACCAGCGCATGTATTTGTCTTCGTTGATACTGGTCGAACTTGACATCGTACTAAGATGTACAAAACATCAATGAATGCTGCAGGTTATTTCACAGATCGTGGTCATTCTTGTCTTTGTTTGTATTTTTCGTCTAATTAATATATTAATTTCAAGGCACGTACATGTGCAGTGTATTGCACAATTTTCTACCGCGGCTCGACGTGACGCTTGCTCTATCCGTGCACGGCGTTTGCAAGAATTAGGCCTACATTCTCCGTTATTTTTAAGAATAATGAACCTAAGTTATCCCTTTACAATAATTTGGTCACCAGTGAGGGTCAGTTTCGCGGTAGCTTTCGTGAATAAAACTTCCTGCAAGATCAGCGATTACGACAAACAGTGGGCTATGTGCCGTGTTTATTGGGATAGGGTGTTATCATACATGCAGCTTATGGTTTTTTTTATTATTAGAACGATTCTCGGTCACATGGGAAGGACATTAGGTTGAAGGATGTGTAACGCTGGGTTATGTGGATTTTGTTTCTGTGAGACTATTAGGTTTTTTAGTTAAAGATGAAGTGCTTTTGCAAGAAAAAACAAGGAGAAACCGGTTTATGCAGACATACTACTAGGAATATTCATTTTTTTTTTTTTTTTATCAATCCTATAGGGTTAGCTGCAGTGAGTCAGAACTTATATGGGAAGGTGATGGTGTTTTCACAAGCCAGAACTATATCTTCTAATTTTCGTAATTTTTTTGAGATGCTGAAACAGTTCTGCTGCGTGAAGTATCATAGAGTTTTGTGTTTGTGGCTGGTCCGCAGATATAAATCTGTATGTTTATGATTCGCTGGTACGCCAGCAGTGTGGTTGCGTAACTATACTGCCCAGAGCTTCTGGGGGGTCAGTTCTGGCCACATTTTTTTCTGCGAGATTGCAGTCAGTAGGAATAGGGGGAGGGGGGGGGGGGGGATACGTATACAAGTTTTAACAGAACCCCTCCGTGTCTCTCCGTTATTTTTTTGAGACGCGGAAAAGGTTCTGCTGACAAGTATCATATGGATTGTATTTGTGACTGGTCTGCAGAGACAAACATGTAATTGTACGTTATCTAGTGGGTATGCCAGAGAGTGGTTGTTTGTTTGGCCCCTCCACAGCGTAATTCTTAACTCTTTTGTTTTTCCCTTTTTGTGAGTCACGCATATGGGGGTCAGTTCTAGCCACATTATCTCTGCTAGATGACAGTCAGTGGTTGGAGTTGGTGGACGGGCAAATACATCAAACGTTTGCGGGCCAATTGGGTTAGACGTTACTTGAAAGCGGAAGTTTCAAACCCCGTTTTTGGTTTTAGCGACGCGATGACTGGTTTAAGTATTGCAACACTGCTCCTTTGTTTTTAGTTCACTCAGTGATTGATTAAAACCGGTGATAATATGCCGTCTTTTTTCTTCTTTTCTTTTTTGAACGGGGAGCAGAGCATATTTTCTGTGCTATTCCATGCACTTCATCAGTCACCATCTTTTCAGTTTACTTTCCTCTTTCCTTGTTTTTATTTGTGTGTCGGTTTAATAGAATCGAAGGGATTTACGCTACCTTTGTGTGCTAGCGCTCCGACCAGCAATTTAATTGTATAGATTCTAAAGGCCTCTGTGTGCCAGCCCAGGCGCTGCGGACAGATAATTGTATAGACTCTAAACGTATAGTAGAATAGAAAGAAATTTAGAGCAAGGTTTTTTGTGCAAAATAAGTACACTCATTGTATTTACATTAGAATACCCCTTTAAAAATCCACCCTCCCCAGCAATCGGGAGGGCATTTCTATCTTGCTGTAGCTGGATATAGACCACAGGGCATGGCTGCAAAATGTGCTCAGAAATTGATTGTCTTGGCACACCTTTTGAATCTAAGTGGAATCACTGCAGTTTGTTAGCTGGGATCACGAAAAACCAAAATCCCCAATCGCAAGTTCACCAGTTAATTAAATATTTGCATTTTAATCACCTGTATATAAAGGGCGCCCTCTATTGACCAGGATTGGAAAGCTGTGTACATTTTCAATAGGAAAAGATTGCCCATTGCTGCTGCTTGCTAAAAAGGGACTATAGACAGAATTCGATTGAGGAATTAGGGTGTGTTTTAATGTCCCAATACAAATTGTTGTTTATTGCCATATTTTGAACTTGTTAAAAGAGAGTAATTTTTTTTAAATTATTATTTTGTATTATAATTTATTTTATTTTATATATATATATATATATTTGTTTGGGGGGGTTAAAAATCTAAATCTAAATTGTATGAATAAATATATACACGAGCAGAGGGTTTTCTAGCTTTAGTCTTTAGAATTTTTTCATTCATACCGCCGACCGAGGGGCTTTTGTTTCCTTTGTTCTCCTTTGTGTCTCTCTCCTCGGTCGTTATGTGGTGCAAGAGCACACCCCCATGTACGTACAAATGTACGTGTAGGCTAGGCGTAGAACACGTACAACGAAAATATTGATTTAACCTTTAGGCGGGGACTATCAGCAAGCTAGCGGGCGATGACAAGGAAGGGTACAGTACATAAAGGATGGTTAAGTTGCAGTTGGGGGAAATATGTAGCATGCATGCCATGAGTCGTTGAGCATGATGAGAGAAGAAAAACCAAGTCCATTTTATGGACGGTGTATCTGTATGTGTTGCTTGGTAAGTACCGGTACTGGAATAAATCATAGCCTAATTAATAGACTGCTATACATGTAGAGCATTAACTCTACATATAATAGGCCCCTATCCTACCTTAGACTGCACTGTCCTTGATCTTGTTTATCTTCTTGGCATTCCCGCCGTTCACGTCACACGAATTCAACGGTAATTCTCATTTTTTAGATTTGTTTTGGAAGTTAACAGAAAAAAAATGATGCCGTGATCCGAGTACCAGCGTGTTATTTACATATTTCATGACCATTTCATGCATACTTTTGACAATTTTTAAAACTCCATACATCCGTATTTTGATTGACAAATACGGTGCCTTTTCGTACCGAAGCCATTTTGTTTGTGTACACTTTTCCAAGCACATGTGATAGTTTGACCGAGCTAATGGCGGACCACGCCTGTAGCAACCGTTGCTAAGTTACCTGAACAAAACTCGTAATCTTATTGGTCAATGCGCGCGTAGTGATTGACAGGCCGGATCAGTCCATTGGAAGGAAGCCAGATGCTGAACGAAGTTTTCTCCTTGGGGGCTTAGTGCTGCATTCGCATGTGTCTCTTTCGGCCGTGTCTGCATCTGATAATATTTGGAGGGAGGGGTGGGGGGGGGGGGGGGGTATAGAGTGCCCGATGAATTGAAATCTGGAGATAAATTAATAAGTAAGATTATACATAAAACAAAATCGACAAAATGTTGGACAGATATGCTTCACTCCACTCTATAGAGTGGAAGGAAGCATATAGATCGGGGCAGACATACGTCAAAGGTTAGCGCGCCGATGAAAACAATGCGCGCCGACACTGCACTGAAGCATACAAGACTGCACGCGCGATCATCGTTTTCATCGGCGCGGTGTACGTATTATGACGCGTTATTATATATGAAGGTTAATAATAATAATGTTAATGTTTGTGCTTATATAGCGCTTTACATCAATTCATATCAGAAAACAGAGGTGGGGCCTTGATTATTGTGTTTGTTTTCCTGTTTGCATATCAGAAAACAGAGGTGGGCCTTGAATATTGAGATTGTATTCCTGTTTGCATATCCTAAAACAGAGGTGGGCCTTTGAATATTGAGATTGTATTCCTGTTTGCATGCCAGAAAACAGAGGTGGGGCCTTGAATATTGAGATTGTATTCCTGTTTGCATATCAGAAAACAGAGGTGGGCCCCTTGAATATTGAGATTGTATTCTGTTTGCATATCCTAAAACAGAGGTGGGCCTTTGAATATTGAAATTGTATTCCTGTTTGCATGCCAGAAAACAGAGGTGGGCCCTTGAATTTTGAGATTGTATTCCTGTTTGCATGCCAGAAAACAGAGGTGGGCCTTGAATATTGAGATTGTATTCCTGTTTGCATATCAGAAAACAGAGGTGGGCCCCTTGAATATTGAGATTGTATTCCTGTTTGCATATCCTAAAACAGAGGTGGGCCCTTGAATATTGAGATTGTATTCCTGTTTGCATGCCAGAAAACAGGGGTGGGCCCTTGAATATTGAGATTGTATTCCTGTTTGCATATCCTAAAACAGAGGTGGGCCCTTGAATATTGAGATTGTATTCCCGTTTGCTTGCCAGAAAACAGAGGTGGGCCCTTGAATATTGAGATTGTATTCCTGTTTGCATGCCAGAAAACAGAGGTGGGGCCTTGAATATTGAGATTGAATTCCTGTTTGCATACCTGAAGACAGAGGGCCGGGAGGTTCATAAATATTAAGTTTGCATTCCTGTTTGCATGCCAGTAAACAGAAGTAGATGATTATTGGGACTGAATTCCTATTTGCTTGCCTGATAACAGAGGCGAGGCCATGAATATTGAGATTAATTCCTGTTTGCATGCCTGAAACAACAGGCAGATATTGATATTGAATTCCTGTCTGTATGCCTGAAAACAGAGGCAGGGCCATGATTATTGAGAGTTAATTCTGTTTGCATGCCGCGCGCTAAACAGAGGAGGGGCCATGTACATTGAAAATGAAGTCCTTATTTGCATTCCTTGCACGCTTGAAATTCAAGGTATGGGGCCACGAATATTAATTAATAGGTCGAATT
This sequence comes from Crossaster papposus, assembly GCA_037893245.1. NCBI lineage: Eukaryota > Metazoa > Echinodermata > Asteroidea > Velatida > Solasteridae > Crossaster > Crossaster papposus. The sequence continues at coordinate 184,440 of JBAIAA010000784.1, read as the reverse complement.
TGTGTCTGCAAAATTCCTGTTTGCATGCCGGAAATGAAAGCAACGCCCATGATTATTACGATTGAATTCGTGTCTGCATAATACGCAAAAATTGATGAAGGCCACGAATATTTAGATTTATTTTCTGTTTTCATGCCTCAAGACATAAGGGTCGTAGATATTGAGATTTAATTTTATTTCGCATGCCTGAAAAAGCAATGAAAGGTCATGAATTTCAGGATCAAATTCGCATTGCATCGCGCAAGCTTGGCGGCACGGCTATGGACATGAAATTGCTTATTTTGTCAAATCCTTAGACTGAACAAAACATGAATATTGAGATTGAATTCCAGTTTGTGGGCGGAAGGCAGATAAAGGCATAAACGTTGAGATTGCAAATTGCCGTTTGTTGCACACATGAAAACAAATGTAGGGCCTTTGACATTAGCTTTGATTGTTGGCTAGCATATCCCAAAATAAGCGAAATGTCGTCGGTATTTCGAAGGAATTCCTGTTTGCATGTCCCAGGGCTAACTCGGCACCGTGAAAAAAACAGAAACTTCGCCTCGGCCGCATCCGGTTATTTTTGCGCCGACCCACCCTTAAAGACACGTGCAAATAACCACTCAGTTTGTTTTATCCCAGGCACTTGCAGGCTAAATCGGACGTCCACAAGCATAGGCGCCTGGCGCTCCTCAAGGCTTGCACTGAGACAGGCTGCGGCAGAAACGTTGCTCAGAAAATATGTAGAGGAATTTCAGCCTCTGACTTTGGACGACACCAAGAAAATAAAAAAATAAAAAAAAATATAATAATAATAATAATAGGCATATATAGGACCTATATACAAAAGTGTTCGTTGCCTTAATGGGAGTACCAGCGTTATCTGCAAGGTATAATGGCACATGAGTTGGAGGAGTCTCTTGATCAGTGTTTCGACCCTTTCAGCGCTCGCGCCATCAGACGAGCCCGAGGTGCCTTTCGCTAGGTGAACATCAGCGGCAAGCTAAGCTGTTCACCGGGGCCTCCAGTGCCTAGCCCGGTCGATGTTATTTCGGATCCTAAGAACCATTTTGATGGCCAAAAGATGTGTTGTTGTTTCTATGGTCGCCAATCCTGGCAAAAAAATGCGTGTCAACGGGTTAGCAACTGTCCACAAGTCCATCGGTACAGCCGTGCTGAAAAACTGCTTGTTCCCAACGTATAGAGAAATCCAAACAAACAGACGATGGAGCGCGCACGCACGGACATCGTGGGGGGCCAGTAGCCCCGTATTTCTATAGGATATTAGTGTCTCATGGCCTTCCTGAGAATGAAACAACATTTTTCTTTGTATTTGTATCTGTTTGTGTGTGTGAGGATGCCTGAGTGTAGTAATAACAATAATATCAATAAAATTAATATATAAAGTTGCTGCAATTTGTGCATTTGCACAGATCTGGACATGGTAGCTCTGCATTCAGACAAGAACACAATTGATCTTATCTTAGAATTTTACACATTCGTAGGTTTTAATGCTTGGCACTTCAGTTTCCCAAATACACCAAACCATTTAGTGGAAAAGTTCCAAAGAAAGAAATCTTCTTGCAACTCCAGAGTTACTTATATGACGTTGGTGGCCAAGGACAAGTCATGGCAGGAACATCTTTAATCGTATTCTGCACGGTCAAATCTATAAATAATAGAAACATAATAATGAATGTTAATTACATACACTTACATGTATTTCCAAGCACTCAGTTGAATTTTCCAAGGGCCATTACTTTGGGACCTTGGGTGACAATGCTCCCCCTTCCCCGTGGAAAAAAAGTGGGGTGGCCAGTGTACCAAACATTGTCCCTGCCATGACTTGGCAGGGACATCTTTAATCGTATTCCGTACGGTCAAACCTATAAATAATAGAAACATAATAATGAATAGTAATTAACATACACTTAAATGTATTTCCAAGCACTCAGTAGAATTTTTCAAGGGCCATTACTTTGTGACCTTGGGTGACAATGCTCCCCCTTCCCCGTGGAAAAAAAGTGGGGTGGCCAGTGTACCAAACATTAAATTTTCCTGCCCCCCTAACATTCTACCTCTGTTATTCATCTTTTTTAATCAGCATAGTTTTGTTCACTGTCTCGAAAAAGGTTTCAACCCATGACAGACAGGCAAAGTACCCAGACCCCACCTTCGTGTTCTGCAAAGTGCCAACTAAATGACTGCAGCACAACCTTATACTTACAAAATAAAATTGTGGGAATCAGGAAAGGAATACAAGCAAATACTGCAGATATCTGAGCAATTGCATGATAAATCATAAATATGAATTTCAGTCTAACCTGCATTGTATGATAAATGAAGCTCTTATAGAAAGCTGACCAGCAAAAGCATACGAACATGATGCATCATCTCTCTCGCTTTGCAGTTTGTGACTCTTGAGTTTCACTTGAAGTTAAAGTTTCGTCTGAAGATTCCAGATTTTTGACATTTAGCTGACAATTCGTCACCGACACCACGAACTGGCACCCTCTGCATCACACGTGTACAAAAAATTCAAAAAATTCGAAATTGTTTTTATTGCTGAATATATCATTTTGTGCCATGAAGTATAACATGGCGAAATTGTTTTTTCTTAAATCATGTTAATTTGCTAATTTTTATTGGGGAGTTTTGCAGAAATTAGTCCATTCTGTCGTTTTTCGGTTCCACGAAGTGACACTGCACTCAGTGTCAGTTCGTGAAAACGAAATTGCGGAGGCGCGCTGTGAAAAAGATTTCACGAACTGGCACTGTCTATACAACGTACCCAGGGCAATGTTGTATCACGCCGTGTATACGTATCACGTTTGTCTACGAAATAAATAGAACTCGATGTTGTCAACACGGCGGCACCCGAGCACTGTGTGCGCGCACTCCCCGAAAACGCGACAGTTTTCGTTTTCACGAACTGGCACCCGGCACTGTGTGCGCGCACTCCCCGCAAACGCGTCAATTTTCGTTTTCACGAACTGGCACTCACTCACTGCAATGTATGCGCGCACTCTCCGAAAACGCGACAGTTTTCGTTTTCACGAACTGGCACCCGTCTTAATCATTTAATTATTAATTAACTAACCATATTTTCACAATATAAAAATTGTGTTTCAGCAGTTAACGAATTGTTACGTTTAATGATACCAAAATCCCTCAAGTAGACGGATTTGTTGACTAAGTAAACTCGTGTCAAACCTTTAAAAGCGTTTTTCTCCGAATTTTATTTTTGTAACGGCGACCACTGGGTGTCAGTTCGTGGTGTCGGTGACGAATTAAAGTAGCAGTGTAGACAATCTTGTGCATTTGTTTCTTGGGAAATGTTTGTGGAAGCAGAGTGCTGAGGATAATCTCTTCAACTTCATTTCTGTATTAGAAGAAAAAGTAATATAAATATGATTAAAACTGCTGCAAACTGCTTACTGGCTGGAATGACCTGAAATATACAAATCAAATAAGTTAAGAGGGCCTAATATTTCGATCTTAAAAAGATCTTCTTCAGAGACATAATGGCTGTGTACAAGAAACAAACAACAAAATAATTATATAGGGCAACAAACAGCATGATGCACATCATAGCTGACGGGAGAAACACAACAGAAAAAGCATGTACAGAGTTCTGTGGAACTGAAGAAGATCTTGTTAAGATCGAAATATTAGGCCCTAGCTCTTAACTTATTTAAAAGATAATACATGTATAGACAGGTGAGTATCTGATGAAAACCGTTCGCTGGACAAGTGACGTATGTGCAACAGTCGACTATCATAAAAATAGCAAGTTGTTTATTAAGATATTAGCTATTGGTTTGCTAATATTTTTATATTTATACCAGAAGACCATTAAGATAGCACATGCAAGTCAAACAATATGCAGCCTACAGAAATTAACATGAATACAAAAAAAATACCTCTATCAGTAAATTTCTGCTTGTAATGTTGTAGCATTTAGCAGCTAATGTCCGAGATTCATTTTCCATGTTTGAAAAGCAATACCTCCGAACTTGATGCTCTTCCATCATGTCCAGAAGACCGTGTGTAGCGCGTTGGAAATAATGTGACGTCATCATCCGCAAACGTCTTTAATTAAAGTGGAGTCAGAATTCACGCGGTAATTATGTCCACGCGCGGTCGGCGCTAATAAGAAAATTATTATACGGGAAAGTATTGAGAGTTTTTAAATATAACAAATATTCAACAGTAAAAAAGAAACCTTTTGCGTCACTAGGCGCGTTTTTTTTAATGTAGGCGGCAAAAGGGAAGTTTGTTTAACATATTGGCCAAATTTCATGTCAATCTAGATATGCTCTTAGTTTTTATGGCGCCCATAAAATTAATAAAGTCGGCAGTTTCTGACGCCTGTCAACAGTCTAGTCTTGATTCAAAACGCTCTATATTCGACGATAAACTCCCCTTAATGCGCCCTCATGCGTTCACCGCCTTCTGCCATCCAGCGCGGCAATTTATTTTTGTCAGCGCCTTCGCGTCTAACCTGGACGGCGAGGTTTATGTGGTTTTGTTTTTCCTTACGTTTTTGTATTGGTAACTCAAACATCGGACACTTAAATATAGTGAGGTTGAAGAAAGGTTGTGTAGGACAATGGCTTCGATTGTTCTCTGTTCTTTTATTTAGTTTTAATTAATTCAACTCTGCCTAGGTGGGTTTCTGTATAGTACGACTAAATTACATATACTGATGGCAAGCTTAATGTAAAAAATAAGAAATACATACATATAAAATAGCCACCAATGACTTTGACAATCTTCTAAAATTATAAAACAAATGTTCAAAGAAAATGTCTTCACAAGGCTCTGTCAATCACGCAGGCCAATAATAATATGCAGTCTAAAAGTACGTAAATAATACACGCTTCTTTAGGTTGCAGGCAATAAATATCATGCCAATCGACTGCGTCACCCGTTTTAATCGCTGCCTGAAGCGTATATCAACTAAACGGGTATCATTCTTGCAGATAGCGCAATACGGATATAATTATGTACGTATATTGGAACAGCACGAAAATTAAGTGCGTCTTTACAGGGCGAGTCAAAACAATATTTAAACCATATTTATGTCATGTTATTTACCCAATAATAGGTATTTTTTACGTCAAAATACAAGCGTGCCAGTAATATCTTATGGTAGCACTTGTTATAATTGCCACGCTAATAAGCGAGGCCCCGGTAGACTTCTACACCCAGAAAAAACCTATTTTTCAATTGAAAAATAACAACATCGACGTTACACTTTTGTTGCAAAAGATATTGGGACGGATTTGAACAACGTACCTTCTGAACACCAATGCTTCTAACAGCATTCCAATTTGTATTCATTATTTTGTACATACATGTACCAGATTTAATAGTGTCGGACTTGTTGTGTAATACACTCCCTATGTTACCATTTTAAATTACCTGCACGTTTGTAACTTGTCGTTTGGACATCAAAAGCCTCGCTTATTAAAGATGGTGGATAGTCGGACCGGGTGTTAAATTCGAAGGCGCCGTGGATATTTCTTCGCTTCATAAAAATATAAAGTTGGGAGCTACACTACTGCCCCAAATCGTAATCATTATATTAGTAATATTTATAGACAGATTCTTTATTCATTAGTATAGGCCTAGGTTGGCCTCAGGCTGGTCCGTTTTTTTGTGGGTCACACTGTATACAATATTTTTTCTTCAAGAGAGTAAGCCATATAGGCCTAATGAAAGTACTTCTTTTTTTTTTAATTTGATCCATTTCCGTTTAAGCCCCAGTCCCACTGAAGCCGGATATGCTACGGATCGCCCCGGATCGCCCCGAATGGCCCCGGTTGAAACAGACGTTTGATATGGGGTCATCCGGGGTGGACCGGGAAGGCAATCGAAAAAAAGTGACATGTTCCCCAGCCCTAGTACGGTTCTACTACGGTTTGACTACGGTTCCGCCACGGATGGGCGCCCGGATCTTCCCGGTTCAAGCCTGTTTCCCCCCTATGACCCCGAATGGTCACGGAGTCACTACGGTTTCGCCACGGTTTCACTACGGATGCGCCACGGTTCATCCCGGATGCGCCACGGTTCATCCCGGATGTGCCACGGTTCACCCCGGATGTGCCACGGTTCACCCCGGATGACCCCGGATACACTATGGTTCATCCCGGTTCATCCGGAAAAAACGTAGTGAATCCGTGGTGACACCGTAGTGAATCCGTGGTGAACCGTAGTGTATCCGGGGTCATCCGTAGTGGAACCGTAGTCGAACCGTGTGTGAACCCACTCCCGTTTCATCACGGATAAACACGGTTACACTACGGTTACGCTACGGATCATCACGGTCGCACTACGGTTTCACTACGGTTCATCACTATGGTTTCACTACGGTTCTCCGCCGCCCCTCTTCCTTCCCGGATGGCCCCGGATCACCCCGGATGCTAGATGTTGATCCGGGGTGACGCTCGACTTCCCGGACGTACTACAGATGCCCCCGGTTGGTCCCGGATGGTCCCGGATTGGCTACGGTTCATCACGGTTTGACTACGGTTCCACTCCCGGATGACCCCGGATATGAACCGTAGTGCATCCGGGGTGATCCGTAGCGTATATCCGGCTTTCGGTGGGACTGGGGCTTTACTCTCCCTGTAGAGACTGAATTCAACCACATCACGCTCCGTCAAGAGGTTTGTGGAGTGGAGCACTTCTAAGAAAGAAACAAATTGACCACAAATTTGGCTCATGTTGTTGCTGGTCTTCACGATCATTTTACCATTCCACTGACATCGTCGGAAACAGCTACACGTGGTGAGCTGGTCATAAATAGGCCTAAAGTGAAAGTCCTTCTGTCTCGACTCGTTCTTAATCGGCATTAGACGGAACGGTGTCGACTGGTGGTGATAACAACCTTCGTCCATCAACCTTCGTGCTTCTGTTGCAAAGTTAACCACAACGGTTAAAGCGCAGAAAGAACTACATGTAACAAGTGAAACAAACAAATAAACTCAAAACAGCGTTAAACTTGTAGACTCTCTTCGTCAGTTTCACACAGAGTTCGTATGAGTGTTCTTGTCTTGCATTACGATCGAGGATCGAAACACAAAAGAGAACAAAGGGAACAAAGGATCCTCGATCGACGGTTTGCTTGTCCGAATTATGTCCTCGATCGACGGTGCAATGGCAAAGCAATGGGGATTGGGTTAAGTAAAGGAAGAAAGGAAAACACAATATCGATCCTCGGTTGTTATGTGGTTCACGACTGTGTGCGTGTATTGATGCCCACGCGCGCCTTCCGCTCTTCGCGAAACAGCGATATATGCTGCATGCTGCGCGCATTGATATTATTACTAAGCCTGCACGCAGCATCCCGCATACAACGCACGTCGTAGAAGAAGAAGAGAGCGCAACGTTACTTGCTCTATATACACCTTCACATAATTGTCTACGTACTATCACAGACATAAATATAAAATAAAGGCAATGTCCCCTCAAGATTGCTGCTATTCATAATCATCAAAGAAATACCCATAGGACTATTTTCAACGTTGCGGCGGATTAGAGACTGGTTACTGTCTCGAACCCACAGTATTTGTTGACAACGATTGGTGTGTACGAATAATAACTTGAAACTACTAAAAGTAATGTATTAATATATTTTTGTTAATTATATCTTCATGTAAATTTCGTTAAACAAACATGTCTTTAACGACGCGATATTCGTTAAATCACCACGTGGTGGGAAGTACATAAAATTGACATGGCGTGCATCGGAATTGCTTACATAAAAACATTATAAGCTGTGTTGTGACATGGTACAAACTAATAATATATTTTGTTAATGGAGACATTTTAACTTCATCGCGGATGAAATGCAAGGATGAAAATAGCTAAATTCTGAGCTGTAAATGAGAACGGAAAAAAGAACAAACTCCAAGAATAAATACTAAAATTATGACAAAGAAGTACAAATAAAATAATGAAGTGATTAACGATTATACGTGAATAAAAACAGTTTACAAATAAAATGAAAAGAAAATACTAGGTTTGTGATTAACAACATAAAACACATTAACCTACAAAAAGAAGAGATTCAACAAATTACACAGGAAAATGGCATTAACAACTGATGTTAAAACGGAAAGTTCAACAATAACATTTAAACAGCAATAAACCGTACACAGACTAAAAACTACAGGGGATAATAAGTTGCGAGTCAAGCGCCGAATGCGAACGTATGCTTTCGGGAGTTTGCTTTGTCACGCGAGGGCGTTCTTCTGCCAAGGGCAGAGCTAGCTTTACGTTCGATCATGGTTTTCAAACGTTTGAATTCTAGACTAAACAACACAACAGGTTTATCTTGACAATAGGAAAGAGGATTTGTGCGGCAAAACCCGCACTGCGCGTAGTAACACGTTTTTGTGTTCTTCTCTTATATTAAATTACACTAGCGGCGCGGCTAGAAAACGGTCGCGTTTAAACCAGCGTATCTTCCCAACCGCTTGATAAATTTGGGAAATCGAAGTAGTTTTGGAATCTGTGAAATATAATCGATACGCTTTACTTATTTTTTTACCAGTAATAATATTCTGATTATTTTTTGAAAGGAAATTCCAGGCTCAATAATATTTTACCTAGTCTAACAGAATATATGGTAACATACTGACTCCGCAGAGAATTTGTTTTGATTTGTTATCGAGAACGACAAACGCGCTTATTATAATCACGATTTCTTGCCAATCAGGAGTACAAGGGTGCGGCCATATTGTTCAAATGTTTCCGCCTCGCCCGGGAAATTATGACGTAGTGTCTGCACCTCAATGCATATTGCTTTAGGCCTATTGCCTTTTGTTCGCACTGGTATCCCACCTTGACGCGGCCAACTACATTATGCAGACGTATGTTGTACGGCGCCCGACTATTGCGAGTACATGTATTGCATTTCTGTGCAGAATATCGACTTGACGCGCCACAAACTATCGTTTATTTTTGTATTTTCTGAGAAGAACAGAAAATCTGTGAGCTAGTAATTATGGCATCAGGTCCTTCTCCGTATGATTTTGAGCCCACTTTCACATGTACAGTACACATTATGTATACATTATGCCGTACACAAAAGGGTTCACTTGCATTCCTTGCGCGTGCAGAGCCGCTATCGATCAAGCTTCGCGTACTGATGGTGCAGACACTACGTCACAATATCTCGGATGTACCGATAAACCAGAACAAAATGGCGGCTCGCATGACGGTAAGCGCAGTGTGAGAAAATCTCTGTTTTATATGATTACCGAAACCGATACAAATGAAATAAAAATCAATTCACAATGGTAATTGGCACTCTTTAACAATATGCAGTTATATATTATGGGTGGAGTTTCCCTTTAAAAGCTTCTAACCATGGCAGCATTCAGGCGTGTTATACTTTGTAAACAAAATGTAGTACACCAGGTCGGACTGTGTGCGAGTGCGGCAGGGCCCAGACATCAGGGCATATACTTTACCAGTGCAAATCGTATGCGTAAACGACAGGCCCACACGTTTTGGGTATGTCCGGTGATTTCTCGAGCTCTGCCGCTAAAATTAAGCCACTCTTTGGCACAGGAAGTAAACTGATCCTTGTGAGGGTCCTCACTTTTTCACATTTTACGGATTCAACATGCATCAAACACCTTAAACTACATGTAGTCACATTTCATGCATTTACATCGCTCGACTTTGACGCACCGTCTGTACTAGACGTCGCCATGTTTGATGACAAATGTAGGTCATGTCATGACCGTCGACCTTGCACGGACGAGTTGGTGTGGGATTAGACAATTCGTAAAACGTGATGCGATTGCGTGATTCGCGAACGGATTTTGTAACGTTGCGCATTACGTCTTTGAACTTCCCTGATGCCAAAATAGTTCGCTCTTTACAGCAGGATTATTAAATAACTGCAGGATGAAATATGGAGAACTATTTTACTAGTAATCTAGTCATTTATTTAGTCGGAACTGTTCAGAAAATTTAGACCCACTCTTGTTGGAATGAAATGAACGAATTTGAGCACTCAGCTGACCGCCTAAATGTATAGGTACACTATATAATTTAGCATTTGAGGGAATTCGGATAGTCGACTGGGATGAGGATGTCCTTTGAATTGAAGCAGCCTGAAGGTGTAGAGGACGGCGGCCAAATTTCGCCGATAGATGGGTTAGGTGAGAAAAACAGTTTTCACTCGAAATTTGCTGACGGGCAGGACGAGAGGTCGTTAGAGGCAGTTCAAAATTTAACAAGCAGGTCGTCGAGACGAAGACAAACTATGTGCATTGTAAGAATGGTCAAGATGCTACAATCCACCTTAGGGTAGTCCAGGCCTTCACTATTTTGCAACATACCAAGGGCTGAGGCGACATCGTGTGGCCAAAGCGAAATTAAGAATTGGTCGGCTACAGCAGACATGGGTACAATAAGAAAAGGTACAATGCAGAAAAGTAAGGCAGCTGGATACGGCCCTCTCTTAGGGATAGTGTAAGGTGCCGAACTTCTTGCGGTAGTGTGCAAACAAGGAAGAACCGTACAAAACGTGGGCTTGGCCTCATTTGAGAATTTGCGGCAAGAGGCTAGAGGAGCAGGTCGGCAGAAAACAACACATCCAGATCCTTAACTGGTACTGGTAGACAAATAGATGCAGAAACTATTGGTCCTATATAAAGGTCCACATTTTCCGGGGGAAATAAGGGTATTTTGATGTAGAAATAACGGTACTGGCCCACGAAAATTGATTTTTGGCATTTTTGGTCCCATGGGTACAAATTCGACGCCCCCCCCCCCCCCCCCCCCCCACACCCATAATAATCCCTGCGTACGAGCCTGGGATGAGATGGGGGTTGTGGGGTAGAAGAAGAGAGAATAGGGGGTTTGGATTGGGGGTCTAAGTTCGGAGCTAAGATCAAATGTGGACTCTAGAGCCCGAACAAAGCAGCGATGTAAATACATGTACTTTACTATTGGCACCGCCGTGACTGACCCATCGTCAGTCGCGATTCTGACGAGACGGAAGAGGATAGTTGCTGTCCCGTGCGTAAGAGTAGTCCATTGCAAGTCCATTGTAAGTATGGCTTGTCTGTTTAAACCACCCACCCAACCACCGTTTTGGCCGAGGAGGAATCCTAACCTCGGTCTCTACTCTCCAGTCTCAAAACTGTTCACCCATACCTGAACTTCGTTCAGACATGAGACCGAGATGTGAACAGCGGTGCAAATAGATTACTAAGTTGCGAGCTGCACTTTGGGGGGTTGATCTTTCAGTGCACGGATACATGCCAAGTTCAAGTTTAGTTGATTATATTTATACTTTTCATGAACCAATTGACATGTTCAAGCAAACGAATATTTTCAGAACGATGGTTATCTAGTTTATTTTTCAAAAAGAAAAACAAAAAACATCCAATGAAAGATATAGGTGGTCGTAATTATCAATTTTGTTACCTGTGAGTTATTACACAAATGCAACTATAAATAGTTCCTTTTATGACAGAACTTTACAGATCCTTAAATAAATAATGAAAATAATGGATTTGATATAATAAAAATTGTCATTTTCCATTGAAATAATGTGCCTGATGATACCATGTACACGAGGATACCATTTTAACTGATAAATCACAAATATTCTAGTTATATATTAAAAATAAGCCAAAACAAAACAAATAAAAAACCTTGAGACTTATTTGCTGGGATCAAATACAAACTTCGCAAAAGTGAAGAAAACTTACAGCATGCATAGTTCTTCCGCAATACATTTCTTACAGATATGAAATAATGTGCTTACCGGTACATGTATGATCATTTTTCTGAAATCTTGCATAATTAACTGTGCAATATTTCCAACTTTTGTGATGGGCGTTTGTTTACAATTTCATTTTGGTTACAAAACATTTGTTGAATCAGCTTGGCACACATTTGTAAATAATTTGTGTGAATTTGTTTTGGGAATCTGGCAACAATTCTCAACTTCTGTGATGATCATGATTAATCAGGTGTTTTTGTCCATTTTGAATTTATACATCATAACTTCCCCTAAAACGACGAATAAGTCATGGCATATAATACTTTAGTTGGGTAGGCTACTTATGAAACAATTCAGGAACAATTCACATTGCTTAACCTAAACGTTCCGCAATGTAATGTTATAATTACATTAACATATATGTAGTGCGAGTGGGGTTAAGCCACTGCAACACAAATCTTGAAATCGACTGCTGGTCACATTTTATCCTTGACAACAGGCAGTTTACAAACGCACGTCTTCATGTTTTAGTAAACGTTAACTGGGGCCAATTTTTATAGAGCTGCTTAAGCATAACATTTGCTTAAGCAAAAAACATTCTTGATTAGTAAAACCAGCTTACCAGCAACAACTTCATGTGATGTATATTATTTGTGATTGGTATTTAGCTGTTGTTAGCTTAGCATAACGATCACATGGAATTTTGCCTCCTAACCTGATTTACCAAGCAAGAGCTGTTTTGCTTAAGCAACATGTTGTGCTTAAGCAGCTCTATGAACTTGGCCCCTGGGTTTTACTAAGCAAGAATGTTTTATGCTTAAGCATCTTCATAAAGTAGATCCTATCAAGAGGTATCTGAAAGGGCAATTTGCCTGATAGTTTATAAAGAACTGCAGAGACAATTTAATGACTGCACAATAATTCTGGCTACGAATTTGGATTTGACTCCACCCCAGTTACAGTTCATGTCTTTCCATTATTAATTCTATGCTATTAAGTTCTCTGACATTTCCCAAAATGCACATTTTGTTTGCGAAACTTCTACCTTATATTCTCTACACAAAGGAAACCAAAGTGCTAATAACTTTTCCTAATAAATTGCTAATACAATTTCCTAATGCTTATAGCCCACGTTATTATGCATATGTAAGTTCTTCCTGAAATGAAAAACAAGAAAAGTAAATGTTTCTCTTCCTCCTTTGAACGATGGCTGTTACTTGCATCTGGAGGTAAGTGCCATTACTTCTTACCCCCCAGCGGTTTTCCAATATCCTTGCCTCTCAGCCTTAATCCTGTCAAAACAAACAAAACTTTGTGATTTTATTGCAATCTAAGGGGATTATTCTAAGTAATTGTTTGCTTTCGAAATCATCAAAAAGAGTAAATAAACATAATTATATCATGTACAAGAAAAAAGGAAGAGACAAGACCATCGGGTAAACGTATAGTGCAAAATGTGAAGTACACTTTGTCACATAGAATAATTAATAAGAAAATAAATGTGTGTTCGAGAGGTTTTAATCACTCTGTTTAAGACCGCTTGGAGTTTGGGTGCTGATAATTACCCGAGCCGAAGGCGAAGGTAATTATTAGCACCCAGCCTCCAAGCGGTCTTAAACAGAGTGATTAATACCCATGATTAATTCCCATTCATAAATATTTTTTTGTAAAATTAAGCCAAAAAAGCGCCGAAAATTCCGGAAAATTGTTGTAAGTAAATTTTGGTGTTTCGCCATTCTGTGTGTTTTTCCTATCTATGTTCACGGGCCACTGTCAAATGACATATTTCCGCCTCTGTCGCTCTACACAATACATGCAATAAAGCGTATTTACTATGAACCAGACTAAATGGCCTTTACTGCCATTGTCAACCTCGTTCCCAGGGTGTCGAGCTGTACGCGCCCAACAGTACCCGCTCTTACTATTGGAGACGAGGTACGGTTGGAAATAAAGTAAGCCCTGGGGACGGGGGTTGGTTGGAAATAAAGTAAGCCCTGGGGACGAGGTTGTGCCATTGGCGCTCCAGCGGTCATGTAGCAAGAAAAAGAAAACACATTTGGCACAATTTGGTAAAACACAATTTGTTAATTCAAGTTACTTAACCCTGAAAATTGTATTTCTCAATAACGATATTAAATAACACTTTCAAAATTAATTAACTTTAACAATAAAATTTACTTTGATAATTTCGGTAATTTACGTTAAACTGGACATTAAACAGCAGTATGAAATGCACGATCCCGTGACCGTACAGGCACACGCGCGCAAATTAATCTGAAAGCAGCAAGCTCGCCGCGCCAGACACTTACTCACGACTGATATGCAAATTACACTAATTTTTGGACCAAATCATCGATAAATATTGGCAAATTATTGCTAAGTGTCATGTGTCAGTGTTTCAAGTTGACGATGGTGATGCTCGTGGAGCCATATTCACGACGACGTTGCCAGTGAATGAGCAGTTTTAGGAGAGGGCATGTGCCGACATCGACGTCGGATTGACGGCCACGTTGTCATTGCAGTCGACGGACTCACGGGGCCCAACACTTGCACTTGCAGCGGGGACCTTGCTGTGCGGCACGGTCGCGATCTCCGTCGAAGCTGTGGTTGGCCGTGGACCTGAATTGTCATCGGTGAGCGGTGGCAGTGAAGTGTCGTCTGTGGAGCGTCGGCTGAAGCCGGGATCAACCACGTTGTGGAGGGCAGTCACTCCAAGTACGGAATGACGCGCAACGCCGAAGTACAGGAATAAAATTGTCCATGTGCAGGGGCCACCTTTGTTGCCAGCTGGTCTTAAACACTTCCAGTCATGTCTTTATCATCGTTTAATACCGGCCACGTGACTGGCTCTCGACCAATAGGAATGCCTAAACTGTCTCAGGTATTTATAAATATGAATTATAATTTGCTGCAAACTGCCTGCTCACTGGTTTAATTGACCTAGCGGGCAAGGCTGACAAGTGGGGAATAGACCGTGTAAGGGCGTTTACAAAACGGAGGCTAGAGGCTAGGCTTGGGCTAGATTTTTGCGGCGCCATTTTGAAGCCTCATACCAAACGACGGGCTAGGCTACGCGAAGTAAGCCCGGGGCTAGATTTCAGGCTGTATTCCGAAGCCCCACCAAGCCTCGCGAAAGCTGGCTAACGCCGGGCTTGATGACGTCACGGTGTAAAAACTTTCAGCGAATCGCCATCTTGAAAAACACTGTGTGCGGCATTTATTTCTTTTTTGTGTCGACATTGACGGATTCTGACGTCGATTGAACAACCCTTTAGCCACAGGAACTGAGCCAGGCAAAGCGAAATTCCAGTGTACAATGTAAGTGACTTGCCATGTTAATTTTGCCAATATTTGGGCCAAAACTCGGCGTTTTTGTCGGTGTGTTTGATTCCGCTGTCGTAGTAGTGGTGGAATTCGTAGTGGTCCCGCTATGGTATGCTGGGAACAGGGAAGTCCACTGCGTGATTTGGAATCATGCAAGTTTTTACATGTACCAGCAAGCAAAACTTCGTGGAAAGAGGGTTGGGCCTATGGTTTGGGGAAAAACCGACAACCGACATGACACAAAAACACAAGATGGCAATAAACATGACTGTGCAAAAAGGGTAAGACACTGAGTCACATTTTCTTCAAAACCACTTATCAAAAATTAAAAAATATCATGGGTTCAAATCTGAAGAACAATGACTGCTTGAAGCTGGAAAAGTCACTTTTTAATTGGCTTTCAAACGCAAAAGCAATTTTAGAATGGAACTAGTAAAAAAATGGGAGTGAAACTACAGACAGTACATGTACGCGATTGCCATCCAGACTAGGACCATGGTCTTTAAATAAACTGTGTCAATTTTTGATTAGTTTGTGTTAACTGAACTTAACTTAAGTTCACTTTCTCTCTTTAAGAAACGTGGAAATTGGACTTGAGTGAATACGGCCAGCACTTCAGAATGTTGGCGACAGACAGGGCTATGCACCATGACCACAGGTATGACCTGTAACAATTATCATTAGTTAATGTAATTTTGCATCAGAATAAAGCAAATTAGATAACGGGCTCTGCCCTTTAGCGATGTGCTCACTGTATGTCAGCTCTGTACACTGCTTTCCGTGAGAAGAAACAAATTCACAACTAATATAAACCCACCTGCACCTCTGAAAGCGATTAGCATCACCCCTAATGTCCTCTTGTTTAAGGAGTAAAACAAACGGTCTGCAAACAAGTAAACGACAGTCATTGCAAATACTACTTGAATGGTAAATTATTTAAACAGTTGACAACATGCTCCTCTCTTTTATTTCTATGTGGTAATTTTGGACTCATGTTTGCACAATTGGCATACATTTGTGTTCATGTTTTTATCTTATTATTCTTTACATGTATAGAGCTCCGCTCGAAAGTAAAACAATATATATATTTACTGGTTTGGACTGGTGTTCTTCACATTGATAAATTTCCTCTCCCTTGTCGTTTTAAAGATGAAAATACATGTATTGTTTATTGTGAATGTGAATGCACTACTTGCATTAAATAATGAATATCTTGCGTCACACTTTGGACCAATGAATAAACCATGATGACTTTGAAGATTCTAAAAATGAACAACGTATGTTCTTATTTGTAATGTACATGTATGTACAGTAAAAATGCACTTTATTGTAACGCCTTTCCTAAACTTCAGGATAAACAAAACTAATTGGGAAGATATGCTAATAAGTTACCTCATAATGAAGTAATCATTTAAAAAGAAACATTATTTCATTACCATGTCATGCTCAAATAACCTTTGTCTTCACTCATTAATATGTAATTGAAATTGTATTTATTGAATAAAACAGCATTGATACTGACTGCTGGAATTAATCATTGCGTTATTAATTAATGCACAAAATCTTGCACCAGTAAAATACAATACTGTGTTAACTGAGAATTCTTATCACAGGGGTTTGTTTATTAATTGGTGCTTCAGACGTGACCCTCGAAGTACTTCGTACTAAGTACTGATACTTAACCACCCCAACTCGAAGACACTACAAATATGAATAGGCCTACAAGACACTAAAAAATACATTTGACAAAATCTAGAAGCACTCAACTCAGCATCTACTTCAACCTCCCCCCCCCCCCCCCCACACCTCTACCGTATTTCCTAAAAATACCTACTAAAATTCATTGTATATTTTGAAAACCTTCGAAGAATAAACTTTGTCAGACCAAATTTCATATCACCAGCGAGAAAAATCAAGGTTTTTTTTTCAGTTCGTGACGCGCGCCGAGCCGAGTATCGATAACCGAAGCCATATGCCAGCCGAAGCCTCCCGAAGCCTGACCGTACGAATCGTTTTGGCCGCCATTTTGCTTTGTGATGAAGCCCAAGCCTAGCCAAGCCCAAGCCAAGCCCGAGCCTAGCCCCAAGCCTCAAGCCCCATTTGGTAAACGCCCTACGTCTAGCGCACAACGATCAAATTTAACTTCCGGCTATATGACTTTTACTTGTGGGTGATTTTGTTTTCTATATATTGAAACGGCCATAAATGTGGATGATAAATTCAAACTTAATGTTACAATATAATAAAACATTCACGACTGTCTAATTTATTGAAGAAAAGTTCAAAAACAAGTTTGACCTGAGCGTACGTGATTTGCGACGTGATTGGCTCATTCCGCAAGCACAACGATCACCACATAGGATGAAAGGATTTTTTTTTTTTTTTTTGGGGGGGGGGGTCCTTCGGCCCATATCTTGCTTCATATATGTCTCTTAAATCTACGTAAGGGACGGACGTAAACCTAATATGGACGTATGATTACGTTCTGTCTTGTAACCTGAGATTTGATTGGTCACCCGATTTCTTGCACCTGGAGCGCTTACTGTCAGCGCTGACTGTTGGACGTATGCAAAGCTTCATTGTCCGAGAGGCGGTAGGAATGACACACTACGACCGCCCCCGTGCACAACAATAGGAATAAATAATCTTTGACTGGGAGGCACTCATAGCCCTATTGTCCAAATGTCAGTACACAAAGGATTGGCATGCGTTATGACATAAAAGACGTTTGGTTGTGGACAGTGGGAAAGCCAGTTATTCAAATTGAATTGAGTGACAGTAATTGTTGTTATCTCATGAATGTTAGACTATGTCCTATACTGAAACACAAAAGAAACTTACCACCTTTTAAACCTTTAAATAGCACCAAGAACACTGCTTGTAGTAATGTCTGAACTTATTTGTGGACAATTAGTGTCCTCACTGTCATACCAAACGGTGTCTGAAGGTCACTTGAACCTTAAATGGTCACTTCATGACACAGCTGTTGAACAGCTGTTTTGACTGTCAGTGATTAGCCAAGGGGGTATGGGATGATTTTTAATGAGCTGCACGTGATGTCTTGATGTTGGCTTTAAAAAGGCCAGTGCAAAAGGAGCATTTCAAGCAACATGCCACGATTGTCGGGGGATCAACGGCAGCGTACCCTGGGCATGCTGCAAGGAGGACTGAGCTACCGTGAGGTGGCACGTCGTCTTGGCTGTTCACACCAGACAATATCGGCCCTGGTGGACAGAGAAACCCACCACAACTCTGCAGATGACATACTAAGCAAAGAGTCACCACTGCAAGGCAGGACAGGCAGACGGTCCCAAGTCACCTGCGAGATCGATTCCGTCTAGCATCCCGCACTGCAGCAGAAACTCCGGGGCGTGCAAACCCACGAATCCCCAACGAAGACGACTGCATGACTATGGTCCGATTGCCAGAAGACCATACAGAGGCGTCGTGTTGACGGCTGTCCATCGCCGCAACCGACATAGATGGTGCCAGCAGCATCAGCAGTGGACCTTGGCGCACTAGAACGAGGTCGCTTTCAGCGACGAGTCAAGGTTCTGTGTGGATCATCCTAATGGGCGTAAGCGTGTCTGGAAAAGAACTGGCGAGCGGTATGCCGATTGTTGCGTGCGGCAAACCAACAGGTGGGGTGGACCAAGTGTGATGGTGTGGGCCACCGTATCAGGCCGGTACAGGACGCCACTGATAGTTGTGGAACGTAATCTTAACGCCCAGCAGTATGTGGATAACATCCTGCGACATCATCTGCTGCCATTCTTGCTACACCACCCAGAACTGAGAACCTTTTAGCATAACAACGCTCGGCCCCATGCTGCTCACTGTACCACTGCATTTCTCCAAGGCGAGAACATCAACACCATGCAGTGGCCTTCGCTCTCCCCTGACCTGCATCCCATAGACCACCTATGGGATGAGCTTGGGAGACGCATAGTTGGCAGGGCCAGGACATGGGAAGAGCTGCTTTAGACTTTAAGAACTGAGTGGGGCAGAATCAAGCAGCAATCCATCGAAAGAATGGTAGGCAGTATGCGCCGACGATGCACTGCCTGTATCCAAATTAATGATGGCCACATGGAAAGGGGACTGACATTGCACCCTCTGTAGAAAAAACTGATGAGATGGTGTATCTTGGTCAAAAACTTGACATGTCATCAATAAAATGACAATGTTTCAATTAGCAATTGTTGTTGTTTTTTCTTTTGAACTGTTACAATTTCATTACATTGTTGTAAAATGGTAAGTTTCTTTTGCGTTTTAGTATAGTTTCATTGCATTATTTGGCAGTAGCTACGAAAACGCATCGCAGTTTAAATAACTATTTTACTTCATAAATATGGCTGAGGCAATTGGTAGGGGCCGAGTGGGTGTGGGCCAGGAGGAGATAACCTGTGAAAGTTATCAACACCGAAATAACTATGTTAGGATCCTGGCCCACATCCGCCAGAACTTCCGCCGTCTGCCTGAACGCGTCAGGGAGCTGTACGGGAGGCGAACCGCCGCACAGCTGAGGCGAAGAATTAGAGAAGTAATAGGCAGAGAAATTGCAGAGTAAGTACATGTACCTATTTGCCGGCTCTCAATTATATACATCTATAGTGCATTTTTACATTTCAGTGGTGTGTCAAAGAACGTCAAAGGGAGATGCATTACGCCCAGGGTCCGGCCGCAAGATGGCGGCAACCGCGACAACGAGCAGATGAAGCCCAGCCAGCGGCACAACAATTGACAACACCAGTCCAACAATTGGCAAATCCTGAGTCAGCAGAGCCGCCAGTTATGCCACTATTTGTCCACCAAGCGCAAGAACAACCCGAACAACACGAGCCACCAGCAAGAACGACCAAACCGAAGAAGGTATATCGCGCCTACCAATTTCATCGACATTTTCTTCGAGGCTCCTGCAGAGCCCGTTGATCCTGAGCCTGATCAAGCTCCATGGGCCGGCTCCTGAGGAAGAACCAAATATCCACAACCCACAGCAACCAAGGGAGGAGCACCAACCGAGAAGACAAACTCTCTGGCAATTGGCCAGACAAAACGCAACAGGAATACCGTGATTATTTGCGGGAGGCCCGCGAACTTGTACGACTGCATGCTGATGGGCGAGGACCTCGTTAAGTAGTGTTGCCTTTGACAGTAATCCTTCTTTCCTTCCTTCTTTCCTTCATCCATTCCTTCTCATGGTCTTGTCAAATTTATCCCTTCCTTCGAGAACAATAGACATCGCTGTTTTTCAGAAGAAGAAGACTGATCTACTGCTGATCTTGCTTCCGACAACCACAAAGCTGTTTTTAGCTTGGTTACTGCATACTGATAGTTCTGATGTAACTGGCCCCAGACTTTGTGCATCAACTTCCACTTTGGGCTTTCTCAGAGGCGACACCACGGAATTTGTGTACATGATTTAAAAACTTGGCAAGAGTTTTAAGACTGTGTTCATATTCTTATTTAATGAAATATTTTATTTTGAAGTTCAAACTAGTGTTGCTGATAGCCAATACCAATTGTTTTAATAAAAACAAATCAATAAAGTAGGTCATTTTCACTTCCAGTCTTTCTTGCTGTATTATAAAAGTATATATCCAACTCTCACATTCAATGTAGTCACTTATTATTCAGTTTCAAAGGTTGGTCACTCTATTTATTAAAATATTGGATTGAGAATATTCGTCATTACAGATCAAATTAGTCTAATTAACAGCTTAGAGTTATGACGAATGTAAATGTGTTTTTCGGTAGTTGTGCAAGATGCGTATACCTCCAATTAAATATGTTCTTTTGAAGTTCAAACTAGTGTTGCTGATAGCCAATACCTGTTGTTTTATTAACAAAAACATGTATTAAATATGTTATTTTCACGTCCAGTCTTCCTTGCTGTATAGTCCAAGTCTATCACAGTGTTGTCTATCTGATCTCATGAATCAATTGGATATGTCGATTCGCAAGACACCCACAAATGTCGACAATTTGTGTAAGCTTCTCCCTGGGATGACGCCATCGCTCCTGAAGAATTCTGTACTGTTTTAGAGTCCTCATTAAATGCTAAACATGTACCCGAAAATTAGCATGTTCTATGTTGAAAAAAAATTCCCCTGTTGATCTGGTCCAATCTCGTTGACTTTACAAGTCGTCAGCAGGGGCCGCTCACCAGGATATATTTTATCCGCCAGAATGAAACAGTCGTTTGGCAGTGACAACTGTCTGTGAGGACCAATGAGTGCCATCAACCGGTGTTGCCGAGCATCCGTGGAGTGCCCGAGGAAACCAGACTGAAATGGAAATAGAAAAATCTGACACTAAACACTGATGTACAGTACACAGGTAAAGTTAATTCCCCAAAGTCTCGCAGTCAAATATAGTTCATTATACACACATGAAGATACCGTATAATTCCTCGATTGTCGATAATGACATGGGTACTCAAACAATATCTGTGGACATGACCACTGTAAAATAGGTGGGGATTATCCGCGGCTGGCATCTCGATTGTATGGACCGTTTCATCCATCGCTCCTACAGCGTCTGGAATAGTATCCTAATTGCCGCGAAGTTGTTCCCACTCTTCATCCGTTGGCCAAGTTATGCCCTCTTAAAAATACGTCCACAAAATGTCAGTAATAAAATACAGTTCCCTGCTGACTGATTGTTTGCTATTATCGCAAAGTACACTATCTCGACAATGTCTGGGTATTTCTTGATCCAATAATAAAAAAGGAGTACATTGTACGCAGTTCTCCACCGATAGTAAATGGGGCCTGTGCAGTTTTGTTTTGTCGTCCAGAAGAGGTCTATAATGTCCTCCGCTATGTGCTTGAAAGAGGCAACAGTTTCACCTGTCATGTACCAAAAATCCATTTGGTGATTTCGTAGTGTAGAAAACGCATCGTTTCCACCGTTTGGTCGTGTAGTCAGAATTTCATCCAGTCTTGGAGGTAATGGAGGCGGACGCACTTCTATATCCTGAACTACCGGTGGAAGCAGCAGTGGTGGCAAACACAACATATAGCTGGCCCACCTCTGTGCCAACCCTTGGGCAAGACCTGGGCCAGGGCTGGGCAGCCAGGACTGGCCCAGAGGTGGCAGCTGGTTGGCCCAGAGCTGGCAGCCTGTTGGGCCAGAGCTGGCAGCCGGTTGGCCGAGCCCTGGGAGCCGGTTGGCCCAGCCCTGAGCCAGCCAGTGGAAGGCAGAACTGACAGCCGGTTGGCCCAAGGCTGGCATATGCCATGCATTTTTGTGTGATGTACCCCAGATTTTACTTCAAACAGGTTATATTTTCCATTAATTTTTTTACTGTGAAGAGCGTTATTAGCACAAGGTCAATGCAGCTTGGGTTCATATATTGCTGATAAGTTAATGGAGTTTAGGGGGAAATATACATGAAGTGATTCTTATCATAGCAACAGAAACATCAAACATGTCAATACAGTTTAATTATTCTATTCATGAAACCAATCAAAATGTTCCAGGAGTAACTTTGCTTCATTTTTATATTTCTTGTTTAATACTTTAACATCGTTGCCAGTTCGTTACAATTTTCAAAACATGTGAACAGATTACGACAGTTTAATTTAAATGATATGGAACCATTACTCTGCATTACAAGATGAAGTCGACAGTGTACATTAATTATTACACTTTCCCTCAGAATTAAAAATAGAGTTACGTGGATATGTGCTTTACAAAATTTGCCATTAATAGCAAAATATTGGCATCCCGGTCAGACTTGGAACCTATTTTATTAGCAGAATGTGAAACAGTTTACTCCTTTATAGTTAACTGTTATTATCACAACTTTTACAACAAATTACCTGAAACCTTTAATTTCCACTTTTTAAGCAGAAAGTTTTGCAATTGATTACTTTTTACAGCAATATACATGTATTTTACAGATTACTGTACATATTGTCATCTTACAGGAACCTTTGTTTTGTCAGGAATGCAAAACTAAACTTTTAACTTTTAAACAAGTCCTTGGGATTTCAAAAAGATAAATGTTTATCATTTTAAATATAAAAGAAATTCAGTTGCATTCATATACCGGTAGATGGCTGAAATAAATAATGCAAAGTGTGAAGTTGTAAAGAGGTTATTGCAGTGAGGTTATAAAGAGTTATCAATGAAATAATATATATAAAATCAATCACAAACTAGGATAGGTTTTAGTTCACCATATTTTATTCCGACAAATCTGTTTCGTGGATACCTCCACTCGTCAGGGAATATTATTGTAATGGCGTTCTCGAAACGTTCTACCTGTGCATCAAGTTAGGGGGGCGCGCGAACGCAATAACGCAATAACGCGCGCTGGGATTGCAGGCGTATGTGGGCAACATGACGCCGGCGTGGGGAAAATATGGCCGCGCCCGAACTACCTGGCCGCGGCTTGACATCGCACACGAGTCCATGGGAAGTGGCTGCAGTCACTACCATAGACCCGCGTGTAACTTGAAGCCGCAGCCAAGCAATTCGGACACGGCCTAACATTACACTCTGGGCGTGGTTTTGGCGTGCTTTATCAGTTTGAATTTAGCCGCATGCCGGCATGCGCTAGTTAGCTCAGATCTTTTGTTTAGAGTAGCCATTTCTGGGTGGCAGATAATATAGAATTTCTCCATAGTGCATAATTTGCATTGTTTACTGATGTTAGAGTACGGTTGAGCATTGCTCAAGATTTTCCACTTGGTTGTGAATTCCGTGTTTTTGTCTTTTAGCTTAACTATTGAAGCAAACAAAAAAATTGTCAACTATCTTGATGTCACGCTCAACCTCAATCGCGGAGTACATACCGTAGGCCATACCTAAAACCAGGAAACACCCCAATATACGTGAACGCAAAGAGCAATCACCCGCAGAACGTCATTCAAGCAATTCCACAAGGCATCAATCGCAGACTCTCAGAAATTTCATCAAACGAAGACAAATTCAAGAAGTCAACCAGCACACGCACTGCAACAAATCTTCAACAAGAACACACTGAAGCTGTCATACAGTTGTATGCCAAACATAAAGTCAACTTTGGATGCTCACAGCAAAAATATAATAAAGAAGCAGGCACCAGAACCAGAACCCAAACCCCTCAACTGCAGGGTAAAGAATGAATGCCCGCTGGATGGGAAATGCAAAACACCAAAATCGTCTACCAAGCCACTGTGAAAACCAACACGAGTGAAGAGACGTATGTTGGCCTAACAAGCACCGAGTTTAAGCAAAGATTTGGAAACCACCGACAATCATTCAAGAAAGAAGCGCACAGGAACCAGACAGAACTATCAAAACATGTATGGACGCTAAAAGACAAAAACACGGAATTCACAACCAATGAGGTATGCACACTCATGCACGTCAATTTAGGTTTACATGTACATGTACGTCCGTCTCTTACGTTGAGTTATGAGACAGACCCACTAGGGTGTTATCAAGCCACATTAGGGCGTTATAACGATGAGTGGCAAGCTCAGAAGGGTCAATGATGTTTAATTGTGTATACATTGTAGTATTGTACCGGTAGTATCGTAATACATGTATTAGTATTAACCAATATAATTAACTAATATTGGGTAAATGGGGTAATATCGGGTGGTAATAAAATGGCAGAAATATCGGTTACAATGCCCTCGGTTTTTTTGGTTTTTTTGTTAAATGGGGTAATATCGGGTAGTAATAACATGACAATGCCCAAAATATCGGTTACATTCTCCCGGGTAGGTTACATTCTCCCTGGTAATATTAGGTAAATGAGTAGTAACAGGGAATTATTGGTGTGCTATTTCCCGTTACCCCCCCATGGGTATGATATTACGCGGTAATAACTCGTTATAGTGGGTAAACGGGGTAATATCGGGTGGTAACTTGGCAATGCCGGAAATTCCGGTTACATTCTCCATGGTAACATTCGGTAAATGGGGTAATATCGGGTGTTAATAACAATGCAATGCCAGTAATATCGGTAACATTCTCCCTGGTAACATTAGCCAATTCCACCGTTACGGACGTTACATGTACATGTAAACAGAGCGAGTAGCATTTATTCGGAAAACAAAGTAACATAAATAGTCAAAGCTCGATTCGCGCTCAATTCTCCCCTCGATGTTCGCTCGATCTTTGCTCGCTCGATGTTCGCTCGATCTTTGCTCGCTCGATGTTCGCTCGATCTTTGCTCGCTCGATGTTCGCTCGATCTTTGCTCGCTCGATGTTCGCTCGATCTTTGCTCGCTCGATGTTCGCTCGATCTTTGCTCGCTCGATGTTCGCTCGATCTTTGCTCGCTCGATGTTCGCTCGATCTTTGCTCGCTCGATGTTCGCTCGATCTTTGCTCGCTCGATGTTCGCTCGCTCGATGTTCGCTCGATCTTTGCTCGCTCGATGTTCGCTCGATCTTTGCTCGCTCGATGTTCGCTCGATCTTTGCTCGCTCGATGTTCGCTCGATCTTTGCTCGCTCGATGTTCGCTCGATCTTTGCTCGCTCGATGTTCGCTCGATGTTCGCTCGATGTTCGCTCGATCTCCGCTCGCTCGATGTCCGCTCGCTCGATGTCCGCTCGCTCGATGTCCGCTCGCTCGATGTCCGCTCGCTCGATGTCCGCTCGCTCGATGTCCGCTCGCTCGATGTCCGCTCGCTCGATGTCCGCTCGCTCGATGTCCGCTCGCTCGATGTCCGCTCGCTCGATGTCCGCTCGCTCGATGTCCGCTCGCTCGATGTCCGCTCGCTCGATGTCCGCTCGCTCGATGTCCGCTCGCTCGATGTCCGCTCGCTCGATGTCCGCTCGCTCGATGTCCGCTCGATGTCCGCTCGATCACGGCTCGACACAATTTTGATCGAGCGGCTCGATAATCAAGCATTTCGAGCGGCTCGATACGTAACCTAACTTATAAAATGCACTGTATATAGTACATGTACAGGTCATAGTAGATGTCACTTCCCTCTGTACAAACATAATTGACAATTTTGTAAAATTTATTCTGAAAATGTAGAAACAGGATGTTTTTGCCATTACGAACGTTACATTTTAGTGTTACGGACGCTACATTTTAGTGTTACGGACGTTACATTTTAGTGTTACAGACGTTACATTTTAGTGTTACAGACGTTACATTTTAGTGTTACGTACGTTACATTTAGCGTTACGGATGTTACATATGTAAAATGACGTGGGCAGAAACTTGGCTTTAATTTAATTTGTTTTCTTCATCTTTTTAATATTCAAGATAAGCCTTTCAAACATGTCAGAAATGATATTTGACCCTAAAAATGCAAGGTAATCTTTAAAGAACCATTAACCTGGTTTATGCTTCAAAAGGCTTTTTGAGGCGATTTAATCTTAAGAAAACTTACCAATTTTGTTTAGGGCAAACAATTAAGAATCACATTAAAACATAATCATGCATGTCTGCATTATGGAATCAATAATAACTATAACATCAATCAGGGGTGTTCACCTAACAAATATTGTTCATTTAAACTATCGGTATACATGTAAACACTGAACAATCGTAACAACTGAACGAACTGTCCATTTTTAATGGGCCTCCATGTAGAATTGGACCTGAAATGTCTATGATTTTGAAGAGGCATTGCCAAAAACAAAAAGGGGATCTTTAGGTAATTGATTCAAAAATTATTAAAAAACATTCCAGCCTTGCTGACATCAAAGTCAAACAAAAATTCTGCTTCCTAGCATAACAATTTTGGGTTGCTCAAGTTTTGCAACAACATTCTCCTTTGGATGGCTGAAGATTTGTTCCTCCCCGGCTGGCCAGGTAAACAGATCTTTATGCTTCAACATGTATGACAAGCCATAGAGGTCTTCCTTCTGAGAGTCAATCTGTAAAACCAAGCCAAACAAAACAGAGAGTTTAACAACATGCTACCGGGATTGAAAAACCTTTTTCATGCAGCACATTTAGAACATCTCCCTTAACCAGTTCGCGCCGGATGACGTATATAAACGCACAAATTTTCCAAAATTCAGAACGGATGACGCATAAACACGCCAAGTTCAAGTTCGGAAATGTATGTCAGCAGCGCGCAAGGCCGGAAATGCGTGGGTGTGCTTCCCGGCACTATCAGCCTGAACCCGGATCGAGATCGATTTGGATCGAGTTTCGTTAAAAATAATCCCGCCCGTCGGCTCGGCGATGTTAAAATAATCCCGGCGCGAACTGCTTAAACATAATTTTTAGAAATTGTTATAGTTGATTTGTTGCAGCAAACTAAAAGTGGCAAAATGTTTAAAGAATATATTGATGAAAACAATAAAAATAATTTACCTTTTGGTGTGCTTGTACTGACATGTACCGGTACATGTACTGCAATCTCAGCTGTCTGCTACTATACTGCCTGTCTACAGGCATAACACACAAGTCCTTAACACATTGGCCTACATGTAATTCCCCCTACAACCCATAAAATTGATACAATTTACACATAATAATGACCTAATTCTGTGTGCATGAAGTTTTTTCCTTTTTAAACGAGGGATGTGTAATTATTACCATACATACAATGTACGGTACTTGTGCATTGTAAAATGTGTAACGTCCGTAACGTAACCCTCATAACAACATTTTGTAACGTTCGTAACACTCGTTAGCATACATTTAGTTCTAATTATTGGATTTTTAAGTTTCATACTGGATAAAGTTACCCATCAAAAACTAGCTTTAACTAGAAATGTGTTTGTGGACAAACACAGAGCTGTTTCGCATGTCTAAAATTACTTTGAATATGAGTGGTGGTCTGTGTGTACCAAATCTGAAGTCGATCGGATTTACCAAAGTGCCAAATATATCTTGTTGTCACCCTAATTTTCGTCTATAACACATCCCGGAATACCTGAATACCAAGTTTGACCCTAATTGGACTTGTACTTTCAGAGATAAAGGGTCCTATAAACTGCACCTCTAATGTGACGTCACATGACACCCGATGACGTCATCATAATGTCATCTTAATTTTCGTCTATAACTCATCCTGGAATACATGAATACCAAGTTTGACCCCAATCAGACCTTTACTTCCAGAGATAGAGGGTCTTATAAACTGCACCTTTAATGCGACGTCAAATGACCCACGATGACGTCATCATGACAATTTTTCTTCTGGCCCCTCTGGGGATGGTGGTCGAGGTGTGTCTTAAGTCTCAAGTCGATCGGATTCACCGAAGTGTCAAATTCAATAGTCTGAAGAAAAACGTGTACAAAACCTATGGGAAAAATTTCCACCTTTAACGTGACGTCACGTGACCATGAATGACGTAATCGTTACGGATTTCTTCTAGGACTATCTGTGGGTGGTGGTCTTAGAGTATGCAAAGTCTCAAGTCGATCGGATTTACCAAAGTGTCAAAGTGTACTGGCTGAAAAAAACCGTGTACAAATCCTATAAAGAATAGTCTGAAACAGAAGGAAAAAAAAACTAGACATGTGTTTGTGGACAAACACAGAGCTGTTTCGGGTGTCTAAAATTACTTCCAATATGTGTGTAGTGGTCTAAGTGTGTGCCAAGTCTGAAGTCGATAGGATCGATCAAAGTGCCAAATATATTGGTAGAAAAAAACGTGCACAAATCCTATGAAAAAAACTGAACCTTTAATGTGACGTCACATGACCCACGATGACGTCATCATCACGATTTTCCTCTTGGCCCCCCTGAGGATGGTGACTGAGGTGTGTACTAAGTCTCGAGTCAATCGGATTTAACAGTGTCAAAGTCAATAGTCTGAAGGAAAACGTGTACAAAACCTATGGGGAAAACTACACCTTTAATGTGACGTCACATGACACCTGATGACGTCATCATGACGTCAACTTAATTTGTGTCTATAACACATCCCGGAATACCTGAATACCAAGTTTGACTCTAATTGGACTTGTACTTCCAGAGATAGAGAGTCTTAAAAACTACACCTTTAATGTGACGTCACATGACCCACGATAATGTCATCATGACGTCACCCTAATTGTCGTCTATAACACATTGTCACGAACTTGGATTTTAAATAATAAATAAATAAGTAAATAAAACAAGTGTATGTATATTTATATATATATACTTCTTTTTTTTGTATGTGTTTATATGTGTGTATAGAACGGAAGATAAAAGATTGTATTTTAATCATGTGGGTGACATAGAACGTTGAGCATGTCCTTTCTGGAGCACCATAGATTTGTGGGACGACAACCACTCCCCTTTCTTAATGCTCACAGAGCCATAAACTCCGTGTTTGGTATGGTTTGGTATCAGTTGCAATGTCAACTCCTTATATTGCATAAACATGCAAATGTATTCATCGTATGATTGGATGGGTGTATACACGTACGTATGGTCTGAATCGAGGGTTTTTAATGAATTATTCATCATTTATAAAGTTTATAAAGTAAAGTATAGGATTCCTTCTCGCGTGATATACCAGTACATACCTTGTGGGTTTAAGATTAGTTAAATTTATAGTAGGTAGTATATAAGATAAAGTAAAAGAATTCGGGGGCACTTAGTAGCTTGACTGTCATCTTGAAGACTATGGGCATTGAGGCCCATGCCTGAGACCCCACCTTTGGGGTACGGATCTGAGCTCCGTTGATGCCGGCCTGATCAGCCGTCATGTGGGTATTCCGGCGTTGTTAGCCGATGACTTGGAGGACATCCGTTTTTGTGATTGCCAAGATGACGAAAGCAAAGCTACTAAGTCACCAAAGCATTTCATGCCACAATTCTGTAAGTTTAAATGCAATATTTTATTGTGTAAAAACATATGTTACCAAATTGTGATAAACAATCATCTAGATTTGTATTTTACATGTTTGTACAGTTTATCAATGATAATAATTATTGTAGCACTTGTACATAAACAGCGGTCAGTGGAAACTCGTTCGTAATAATTTAAACGATAAGGAACTTAAAATAAGAGTATTTTAAATTTGTAAACGAGGTGAAAATTAACTTAATTTTCAGGGCCTGTTTGTTTTGGGTATGAACCTGGGGGACACCGGACACTACCAATGCCGTCTTGGGGACCTGACGTCATCCACCGATGCGTGCCTGCGCCTCTGAGCTGGTGACCCCGTCCAACGTAACGGACTTCACTACGGGTTCGAATGTAGTATATTAGTTTGTGATTGTATTAATTGTATTAGTTATGTTTATTTAAGGTTAGTAGTTAGTAATAATTAAACTATTTTGCTGAATGTATTACTGTGTTTCCGTTTCGTTTGTAGGGGTGTTCATTTTCTCTTGGGGTTCCTTTAGCTGTATCAACATTTTATCATTCTGATCCCAATCATGGAGGATCGTGTGACACACATCCCGGAATACTCGTATACCAAGTTTGACCCCAATCGGACACGTACCGTAATTTCCTGCGGTAAAGCCGCACGGCGGTTAAGGCGCAGGTCCCTAAAATCACCCAAAAAAAATTCAAACGCCAACAGATAAGGCGCACTGCCGAATAAGGCGCATGCTTGAACGCACCCAAAAGAACACCAGGCGCCACCCGGTGTAGGTACATCGCCAGAAAGGGGTCATTTTGTTGCCTTAGAACGATCCCATTATTCCAAGCATGAATTAAACCGTAACCCCATGGGCTGGTCCCATGAAGAAAAAACCCAAAGTACCTTTATCCATCGTGCCAACGCTGTGCATGATTGGGGTCATTTTGTTGCCTTAGAACGATCCCACTATTCCAAGCATGAATTAAACCGTAACCCCATGGGCTGGTCCCATGAAGAAAAAATCCAAAGTACCTTTAATTATCCATCCAGCCAAAGCTAGCTGTGCGTGATTGCGGTTTCTGACCCTGCAATGGTGCGTCTTTTTCCAAAAGAAATAAGGTTCAATGAACTAAAACCATTGAGTGAGCCGACACGAAATGTATCAACAATCGCAAACACCAGATGTTCCTGACCGCAGAGTTTATACAATGAAAGCCGATACACGTGCCTCTCCCACAGATATCGGGTTTCAAAACCACGTTTAATGTTTTGGTCCGTGGGATTATAAATTAATTCAGTACCGGTAGTACCGGTAAGTTCAGTCAGTCAGTGATTATAGTTTCTTTCCAGACAACGTAATCAGACAACATAGAGTTGACTTAATATATGGAAGGGATTTTTAGAGGGGATTTGTTTTTAAATAAAGTTCTTTTCCTTTATTTCAAACCTATAATTTGTTAATCACGTTCATAAGATATTTGTTTAATACATCACTACTCTTAGTGTTAGTTTTATCCAATAACAAACTAGCCGTTTATTTGTTCCGCGGCCCGCCGTCCGTATATATCTGGGCTTATTGAGGGCGCCCTTAATTATCGCCAGATTCGTATAGGGGAACGATTATGGCGAAATAAATCAATTCGCTCGAGAAATACATTGACAAACGCCTTTTAAATAAATTAAATAACTGCCAGGCGAGGGTTAGTGTAAGTAAATACAATGTATCTTTGTTGGAGATAAGCGGGCCGGGACAACATTTATTGAGAAGCAGTTTGTGTTGAGAGAACGTCAACACCCAATGGTAATGAAGATTTTTTTAACTGGACTTCAGGGTTGGATAACGATTTTGTCACTGGGGAAGTAGTGAGCGGTGCTGAGGGCTTTGATGTTGGTCTTTTCAAGAAACTTGGTCGGCTCATCACTCAGTCACCCTGAATAATAAGATAATATTACGTTAAATTCTTATAATACTTTCTCAAACAAACATCTAAAATGAAGATATAATAAAACACCCTCAACGTTCACACAATAGAGGTTGGGTGAATGCGAATTCCAAACGTTTAAGTAATTCTGTTGCAGCATTTTCGGAATGAAAGAAAACGGCCAGAAAGAAAAAGGGCGTCGACACATTGCGGCATTGTTGGAATAAAAGCACGGTCGTGGGGGGGGGGGGGGGGGGGGGGGGGGGAATCAACACATCGTGGCATTGTTGGAGGGTAAGCACATTCATAGGGGATCAACACATCACGGCATTGTTAGAATGGAAACACGGTCACAATGTCTGAAGAGTTGAGCTAATTGGTTGACCGCATTATTGAGTAAGATTACGGCGTTCAAAGAATTCTTCACACAAAGACCGTCACTTTGAAATCAAGCGACATCATATAAGGCGCACCGAAAGATAAGGCGCGGCGATGTTTTTGTGGTCTAGAAAGTCAGATAAGCCGCGGCTTTACCGCAGGAAATTACGGTACTTTCAGAGATAGAGGGCCCTTCTGAGGATGGTGGTTGAGGTTTCTATCAAGTCTAAAGTCAATCGGATTGACCAAAGTGTCAAAGTTAATAGCCTAAAGGAAAACGTGTACAAAACCTATGGGGAAATATTGTACCTTTAACGTGACATCACGTGACCATGAATGACATAATCGTGACGAATTTCTTCTAGGACCATCTGTGGGTGGTTGTCTAAATGTATGCCAAGTCTTAAGTCGATCGGATTTACCAAAGTGCCAAAGTGTATTGGCTGAAGAAAAAACGTGTACAAACCCTATGGAGAGGAGTCTGAAACGGAAAAAAAAAAAAACTAGACATGTGTTTGTGGACAAACACAGAGCTGTTTCGAGTGTCTTTCAATATGTGTGTGATTTTCTTTTGTGTGTGCCAAGTCTCAAGTCGATCAGATTTACTAAAGTGTCAAAGTCAATCGTCTAAAGAAAAACGTGTACAAAACCTATGGGGGAAAACTGAACCTTTAATGTGACGTCACGTGACCTTGAATGACGCAATCGTGCCGAATTTCTTTCAGGAACATCTGGGGGTGGTGTTCTAAGGGTATGCCAAGTTTCAAGTCGGTCGGATTTACTGAAGTGCCAAAGTCAATAGTCTGAAGAAAAACGTGTACAAACCCTATGGGAAAAAAAACTCACGTTTAACGTGACGCCCCGTGACCTTGAATGACGCAATCGTGCCGAAGTTCTTCCAGGACCATCTGTGGGTGGTGTTCTAAGTGTATGCCAAGTTTCAAGTCGGTCGGATTTACCAAAGTGTCAAAATCAATAGTCTGAAGAAACCGTGTACAAAACCTATAGGAAAAAAAAATGAACCTTTAACATGACGTCACGTGACCTTGGATGACGCAATCGTGGCGAATTTCTTCTTGGAACATCTCAGGGTAATGACAGGGAAATATTGGTCTGCTATTTCCCTGTAATTACCCAGTGATGTTAACCAGTAATAACTCGCGTCATTACTCGTTACAACTTGGGTAATATCGGGTAAAATATCACGTCCAATGTTTACGATACAAACTAAGAAGTGACATTGTGGGGATCACTCAATGATGATACTACTTTTTATCTTTTAATACACAAATAAACCACAAGGGAAAGTGATTAGGTAAATTTGCATGAATGTCGAAGTGAACAAAGAAATTAGCAAGGCGGGAATCGAACCTGCGACCTCTGGAATACCGGGCTGTCAGAGGAGGTCGCAAGGACTTATATTAAAGTAAACTTGCTACCTCTGGAATACAGGACCATTGGAGGTCGCAGGTTCGAGTCTCGCCTGGCCAATCTATTTATTCACTGAAATGTATGCAAATTTACTTATTCAGACTCCCTTGTGGTTTATTTGTGTAAAGTATTACTAGGTTTGTTATGTACAGAAACAAATGTGTGATCTCACTATGGCGTCACACAAATCTAATTATGGGTTAGGGTTAGGGTAGGGTAGATCCAACTATTGTCATGAACTTCCAGTGTAGCAAGAAAGTGCCACTAATAGGCACAATTTAAATTATTATAACGTCATTCTCATGGACCATTTTTTCGTACATGAAATTGTGGTTTTTTTAAACTGCACGTGGGCAAAAAAAATACCTCATATAAAAAATCTGATGACTGAAAAGCATATGCCCCCATGGAACAGACATATCTCTAGTTCTTTTTTCTCTTTGGGACCAAAATCTCATATACTTTGTACACGTTTTTTTGCACAAGCACTTTTAATATAAAACAAAGTCGTATTCAAACAAAACCCCATAAGGTAAACTCGTTTCTCGTCACGGTGACATCATCATGAGTCACGTGACATCATCTTAAAAACTGTGTAAAACTAGCCTGTTATTTATGTCTGACATTAGGCCTACTTTAAATAACTAATAGGCGTAGGCCTATATTTTGTATTTAAGCGGTGACGTGCGTGCATGTGTAGACGTTATTGTAACCGAGCTGCAGTGTGCTCAAACTATTTGGGGAATGCTGCTACGGAAAGAGAGAAGATGAATCTAAATTGAAGCGAAGGGCAGAGCTGAGATTACTAATTATAAACTAAAAAATATTGTAATTCCAAATGGACAAAATCTAGTTTAAATTACCTTACTTGTTTCACTTCTGTATGACAGAAATAGGTTGATGATGTATAACTGTTATTGTTCCTGCTATAGGGCTAGACTAATATCTTGAGAAACTTATAACATGTAATTCAAATCATGGCAATTGAGGATAACTATCTATAAAATATAATGACGTGCAAGCAATTCAGAACGACATACAGGGCAAGTAAAAAAGAAGTTCCCTCTAGACAAATATTGTTTTTAATAAATTTAAGACAAAATATACACATAAATTGAAAACAAAATAGATAGACAATGTTTTGGGCTTTGTTTTGAATTTCTGAATTTACTCCTTTGGTTTCAAAGTTGCATCATTTGTGACCCTAGCTTGTTTTTGCAGCTGTCCACTGTTTTTATTCCATCGAAAGTAATTTGAAACTGAGATTTTCAAATTGTGCCATTTTCTGTTCATGTGGCTCCTGGTTAGATGCACTTTCATGTTTCTCACCAAAATACCTGTAGTTCTAGAAATAATTTCTTTTCGACTCATAAATCGAAAGTTTCTTATTCAAATTTCTTAGATTTTCTATTTGTTTTGTTTCCTTTTTGTAATAAATTTGTTTTGCATTTAAAATCTGAATATAGTTTCTCTTGTGCGGTTCAGTTTTCGGTTCAGGCCGATGGTACCGGAAAGCACACCCACGCATTTTTGGCCTTGCTTGCTGCTGACAGACATGTCCAGCCTTGCTCGTGACATGTTTTTTTCGCCATCCGTCTGAATCCGGAGAAAACCTTGTGTGTGTATACATATGTACGTCCTGCGGCGAGAACTGGTTAAAAGTACATATTACAAGGTCATGTATCTAGAGAGCTATTAAGGTGACGTCATGATTAATTACGTCATATTACGATTATATGTGACCCGCTCCCACAAAAATTGCGTAATGTCGCGCTATGCTACATGTACATGTATATTGAGTTATGATTGAAAATAACCGATTTGACAGTAGAAAATCGTTTTTTGGGGTCCAGCTGATGGGAAACCCCTGACGCACCTTACTCACACGCTTTGTTTACCTCGTTTGTGCTGGAGTTTGTGACACTTTTTGATCGCAAATTTTTGTTTTCTCAGTAACTATTATTAATTTAATGTGTGTAATGAATGCTAGTTTTGCTCAATGTAAATGTTTTTTTAAAGCTAAGAATTAAAGGAATCTGGAAATACCATGTACACTGTACATGTATCTCAAAATATCAACTCTGATTTTGTGGGAGCAGGTCAGGGAAAATTCAATCTAAAAAAACTGGAAAAGCGAAAAAGCCCAATATTCAGTTCTTGGAACAGACATAATTAGCTGTTTCGGCAATTCAGCCGAAACAGCTATTGTATTCGTTCTTTGTATTTTTTTTTTTTCTCCTTCAGACTCTTCTCCATAGGGTTAAAGGTGCAATTTTTCCCCATAGGATTTGTACACGTTTTTCTTCAGAATATTGAATTTGACACTTCGGTGAATCCGATCGACTTGAGACTTAAGACACACCTCGACCACCATCCCCAGAGGGGCCAGAAGAAAAATCGTCATGATGACGTCATCGTGGGTCATTTGACGTCACATTAAAGGTGCAGTTTATAAGACTCTCTATCTCTGGAAGTAAAGGTCTGATTGGGGTCAAACTTGGTATGCAAGTATTCCAGGATGTGTTATAGACGGAAATTAAGATGACGTCATGACGACGTCATCGTGGGCCATGTGACGTCACGTTAAAGGTGCAGTTTTTCCCATAGGATTTGTACACGTTTTTAGCAACCAAGATATATTTGGCACTTTGGTAAATCCGATCGACTTCAGATTTGCTACACACATAGACCACCACTCACATATTCAAAGTCATTTTAGACAAGCGAAACAGCTCTGTGTTTGTCCACAAACACATTTCTAGTTCTAGTTATTTCTGGCTTTTTTGCTTTGAGCGAAAAAGCCTGTTTGTGTTCTGATTGTTTTTTCTTTTTTTCTTTTATTACAGTGTAACTAAAACCCAATAGACCTTGTACACGTTTTTTTTGTCAAGCACTTTTAATATAAAGCAAAGTCGTATCCATGAAACTTAACCTACATGTAGGTGAAGGCCCTATAGTGAACTCGTGTCTCGCAGACAGAAGCCATTGAATAAGTAGAGAGATCACACTATTTTAAAAAGTTTAAGCTACCGGATTTTACAGCAATTCTTTTTTAAATATTTTTGATTTTCTTGTAAAAATTCCACTGTAAATTATTAATTTAAATCTATGTAAATGTTTTTTTCTTGACAGTCTCAGTCCTAAATGTCTATTAAAAAAAAGAAATAGCGCAAGTGACCTTTCGTTTTTCCGTTATCGGTCCACATAAATGGCATTTGTGACCCGCCACGGGAAAACAAGTCGCATGTTGCATGACCTAATTACACAGTACAATGGAAAAATGTGTTAGAAACCTCTATCTGGTCGATTTTTATATTTTATCAGTATGGCCGCCAAAATGGCCGCCAAAGGAACCCCATGTGACATTATTTAATATTGGGAACATAAAATTTAATTGACTAGACACATTGAGGATCACAAAAAAGTAGGTTAGAAAATATCCACATGGTACATGGGAACCCTACCTTTCTTCTAGACTAATTAGACCATGGTTGCTATGCAGTTTTAAGTGGAAAACCTCAAACTGAACAACAAACTTTAATCTCGATTTTCCCAAAACTGCGTATTTGCGATTTAGCATCAACAATTTGCTCTAACTTGATCAATTTTTATCCGAATTCAATGAAATATGCATCATATTGAAAGGATGTTTGTGCAGATTTGCCTC
The DNA here is from genome assembly GCA_037893245.1 of Crossaster papposus. NCBI lineage: Eukaryota > Metazoa > Echinodermata > Asteroidea > Velatida > Solasteridae > Crossaster > Crossaster papposus. The sequence goes on along the minus strand of JBAIAA010000784.1, from coordinate 147,256 downwards.
ACACTAAAAACTTTAATTGTCAAATTTTGGACATGTATGTGACTGGTTTTGCCATGGTGGGTCACAAGTATAAATGAGACACTTTGAGGCAACAATAAAAATTGAGATTTTGATTTCATCATTTAAAGCTAAACAAGCTTTAAATGATGAAATCAAAAACTCAAATTTTATTTTTGCCGCAAAGTGTCTCATTTATACTTGTGCTGGGTCACATTTGTTAACCCAACAATTTTCTAGAAATGTCCAAGTCCACCTAATTAAATATGTGTAAAGGCTCTCCTGGACGCGTAATTTTTTTTCCTATGAGGGTTAGGGGTAATTATCATAAATGGCCGTTTCTACACCACACTGAGTGGAAGACACTTGGGTTCTCAGATCCTTATTTACCCTTAAATTAAACTCAATCCAACAATAAACTTGGAGACCAAAATAGTCAATGAAAAATAGACAGAGAGCGAATTCGAACCCCAGTCGAACGATCTACAGTATAACCTAACCCATAATCCACTATAGCTATTGGAAGAGGTCGACAGAAGCCGTTTTTCAAAGTGCTTTAATGTACCTCTGGGCTTTGTGTAACTAGTTGATTGAGCAATAACAATGTATTAGCGTCATTGTTGAAACTACTGAATAATCATGACGTGAGGGGTCTAGAGCCGCCCATTTATGATAATTACCCCTAACCCTCCTAGGAAAAAAAATTACGCCTCCTGGACAAACTCAATCACTTAAAGCCATGAAACTTGGAACAAATAATATATGTGTATAGGCCTTTATTTTAAAATAAGAAACATGGGGTTCCAGACATTATTTCGCAAATGAGCCTAATTAATATGCAAATAATTACTTAAGGTTCTCATGGAGTAACATACAATTGTAAGCAAGTACAGCAATTAAACTTGACACAAGTCAGAAAGCACGTGAAGGTCGACTTTAATGCTAAATTTCGGATTGCTCTGGTGTCAGAATTTAACAATCTACTATACTAAATTAATCATGAAAGTGTATTTATTTATAATCGTATTATCGACATTTCCGTATTTATTGTATTTTACAGGCCTTCATTTTAATAAATCTGAGGAGAGCTGTGCATCGCTCTCCTTAAATCAAAAGGTAAATTAAGGAGAGTGATTTTAAAATCGCTCTCCTTAAATCAAAACAATGAATTAAGGTGAGTGATTTGCTCTCGCTAACAAAATGCAAGTTTAAAGGCCCTGGACACTATCTGTAGTTACTCAAAATGACAACCAAAGGTGTCTATGCCTTTAATAAACACATACTCAAGAAAAGGAACACAACATTCACCAGTAGTTCAACTTTTGGTTAAGAGAATGATGGCGCTTTCCCATCCAGTGACATTTCTCTCTCTGTGACTTGTATGGCTTAATTAAGCGCGAATTAGTCTAGGCCCGTTATGTCCGAAATAAATTGAATGGGTGAACACGAAAGACTAGATGACCATTGTTGGTATAAGATAAATCTGATGTGATTTTATTTGGGGGTGCGAGGAGAGAATTGTAATCGCAAATTCTCTTGTGTTAGCAATAGCAATGCTTTCGTGTCTTTACTGTTATGACACTCGTCAGTTGCAGGTAGGTGATTCTATGGTGAGGAATGGGTTTTAACTCGCAAGGTGTGTGGGTTTGGTGTGGTACAATCAATGAACTTTCTTTTATTTTATTTTTTATTTTTTTTTATTTTTTTTTATATATTTTTTTTTTTTTGCTCTTGTTAAAATTGTAAGGAGCGGTTTTTTTTGCTCTCCTTAACAATTAGGCCACTGAATACGTAACTACATACCCTTACAAAAAAACACCAATGGTATTCAATGGTATTGTATGGTACGGTACATCAGTGGTAATGAATGGTACACAATGGTAAATCAATGGTCTTTCTGTGATGTCCATTCGCAGTGGTGTAATGATCAATGGTAACGAGTTAAAATAAATACTTCAATTGTGCAATGGTAATAAATGTTTTTTCTATGGTAACCATTTACAGTACTGTAATGAGCAATGGTAAATTAATTAAACTGAATGGTATTTAAATGTATGCAATTGTAACAAATGTTCTTTCTATGGTAACCATTCACAGTACTGTAACGATCAATGGTATAGTTAAAATTAATGGTGCTGAAATGTGTGCAATGGTAATGGATGGTCTTTCTATGCCATGATAACCATTCACAGCACTGTAACGGTAAATCAGTTAACATGTAATAAGTTGTTTTTTTGCTTAAATCAATAAAGCATAATATTGACAACAACATTATGTGTGTGGTTGTGTTTATTTTCTGTGATGAATGGGGAAAAAATAATTTTACAAAATTTTTGTCAAACCACTCCGCCCCTTAAAGATGGACTACAACGAAAACTCACACACTAAATTTATTATCGGACCTTGTTTATGTTGTGTTCAGGTAACACTTTATTGTTACGGTCATGTTTTTCTCTAAATAATTTTGTTGCAATTTGACCGAAAAAATTTGACCTTGATTCTTCGATTTTGAAATTTCCCGCCCTGTACTGGTTCCCGGCAAAGATCCACTGAAAACCACAATGAAATCCACGATATAGTACCAGCGGACTTGTAAACCAGCGAAAAGTGATGACGTACTACCCATGAGCAACCGAGAGTAAACAAAAGACGCCATGTTATTCCGCATTGCATTGTACGGTAAAAATGCACGCACACGATCGACTCTAGTAAATCGTCATGGGTAGTACGTCACACACGAAGTATGAATTATTAATGAGTTAAGGGCTTTTGCTGAAACTGAGTTTTTCTGGGTCGTAGAACGCATGAAGGAACAAGTTTTATTGAATACTAATGATATATTAGTAATCATTATACATTTCTCGAACAAAAACAGCAACACAGCCTTTTTCATTATTCCGTTGTAGTCCATCTTTAATAGTCAGGTGGCTTAGCGACAATTTTCAGGATTAACGTTACCGGCCGGACAAAAGTACCAAATTTGGCATGGAGTTTCTTTTCGACCTATCTATTGATTTTATCCGTGGAACCCACTTGACCGGTTCCGATTTTTCAAGATGGCGGCCAAATTTTAAAATGGCAGCCCCCCCAAAAAGGAAATTACGTACCGGTTTATATCCGACTGTGAAAATCGGAAATAAACAAATGAGGTGTCAATTCAGGTGTTTCCGGGGTCACTGAAACAGATGCTGGTCATGGCATTTTGCTCAGGTCACCCATTTACAAGATGGCGGCCAATATAACAAAAAATACACATTGTTACTGTTAAGTACATACTGGTAGTATTCATGAATTCTATCTGCAATGTTTTAATACAATGTATTGTAACTGAACTGGGTAGGGCCTATATGCCTACTCGTATGCACGTCTAGTTAATCTAAAAATATATTGCTCGTGTAGGATCACGCGCTTATACTGCGTGATACATGGCGCAGCGGCCAATCATCAACGCGCGGCTGCATGATCAGGGTTAAGCAACCAATTACCGGTGCACGTAGCTTCTGCCCGGTAACTGCATAGATAATTAGCGCGTGGTGACCAATCGCCGTAGCGCATTTTCGCGACTTCTGGGGCCTTTTGCGCCGATTCTAGTCAGTTCGGTGGATGGCGTCAATGCTAGAATTGCGACAGTTGAGGTTGACTCGGTAGTGGTGCCGGGTGAGAGTCGTTGGTGTGAGGTTCAAAGAGGCTTGCCAAGTTACCTGCATGATATATATGACCGTAGTAAGATCAACCCCGCTGAGGAATATCATAAGGGGGTGAAGGCATGCATGATAGAATTTCAGGATGTATTTTCTTCTGAAGCACCACATCAGTACGGGCGATGCGAGGCCTAACAAGGAGAGGTCTCGGTGCCATCCCTTGTGTAATCAGGAGAAAATATAGAGGCAGGTTGGAGATTTGAAGAAGCGAGGGGTTATCGAACCATCCTATAGTCCCTAGGCTGCAAATGTTGTGTTATTCCAGAAGAAGGACGGAACTAAGCGATTTTGTTACCTTATTCAGGCCCTGATAGGGGTCTGAATAATGTAACAATCAAAGATGCTTACCCTGTCCCTCGTATCGACGAGACACAAGATGCGTTGGTGGGGGCAGAGGGGTTTTCCACTCTCGATTTAGCATCCGGGTATTGGCAAGTCGACCTCAACTATAAAGGGAAGCCTCGTTAACATAAAACTTCGCAAGGGGGATGACGAAAATCGAGGCAGAGACTCGCTGCGCTGCTACCTGGCCTATCGTATACTGACTGCGCGCATTGCAACAAGTGTCCATCTTTACATGGTTTTTCAATCTGAACAAGGATATAACATATCCAGACCACTTTATAAGATTCAGCTGTGCTGAATCTAAAAATGATTTTACACCTCTATATACAAATGTAGTATTGGCGGCCATTTTGAAATTTGGCAGCCATCTTGGAAATGGGCGACCTAAGCAAAATGCCATGGCCAGCATCTGTTTCAGTGACCCAAGAAACCCCTGAATTGACACCTCATTTGTTTATTTTTCGATTTTCAAAGTCAGATACGTAATTTCCTTTTTTTTGGCCATTTTTTAATTTGGCCGCTATCTTGGAAATGGGTGACCCGAGCAATATGCCATGACCAGCATCTGTTTCAGTGACCCCGAAACACCTGAATTGACATTTTCCGATTTTTACAGCCAGATATATGACATTTCCTTTGTTTCTGGTGGCCATCTTGGATTTTGGCCGCCATCTTGGAAAATCAGAATAGATCAAGTGGGTTCCACGGATAAAATCAATAGATAGGTCGAAAAGAAACTCTATGCCAAATTTGGTACTTTTGTCCGGCCGGTAACGTTAAATTTGCTAAGCCACCTGACTATAAAGGGAAGCTTCGTTAACATAAAACTTCGCAAGGGGGAAGACGAAAATCGAGGCAGAGACTCGCTGCGCTGCTACCCGGCCTATCGTATACTGACTGCGCGCATTGCAACAAGTGTCCATCTTTACATGGTTTTTCATTCTGAACAAGGAGAAAAATACAACAGTTTTCGGTCATGCCGACTATGTGTGTACTTGTAGCTGCCAGGTGTAGCAAAACTACTAAGGATGGAAAAAGCCTTCATTTGTTTCCGGCTGATCCTAAATATCGGAGGATTTGGACAGCCAAAGTAAAGCTTACTAGAGCGAAGTGGTCCGGGCCTAGTGATTTTCGGCCTTCTGCAGCAAACAGAGGGACCCCATCTTTATCCTCACTGGAGTCCGTGTCTGAATAAGAAATACTGTGATTCGAATCAGACGAATCAGTACTGTTTTCGTTGGATTCACCAAAAACCAAAGAGGAACTTTCACGATCGTCCATGTGAAATTTAATTATAGATTTAGGGAGAATGTTTAGACAGCCACACTAAACCACAATAAACGTATACTAGAACCAGGGTTGTAGCTAGAAATTTTTGAGTGCCGGCTATTTTCGGGCCGAGAGCCAGGATAGTATCGAGGAGCGCGCGCGCTTGCGGGCCAACCGATTAAAACGCGTGTACATGTACGTACGATGTACACTGGCGTGCAAAAGTATTTACGCACCAGCAGTGGGATTTTCGTTTTGAGATTTCACTCATAAATATCTTAATTGTTAAATAAATTTCCAAACCTGTGTATTGTGTCTTTCTTTTAATCAGTAATATTCATGTTTGCATCGCTAAACAGCCTCTCCTTCCTGGCAAAAAAACGCTGCTTTGCGACATCGTTTCGCGACAACGTTAAACCGCCATCTTGAATTGCCTCATTACGTATTCATGAGCTCATGAATATCATTACGTGGGCATTTAAACCAATGGCGTAAAAGTGCGCGCTGTCTTTCGGGCCTTTTAATGAATATTTATGAGGTCAAACATAGCCCCCCAATCACAGTTTGGAAACTAGAACCCCTAGACCTTACAAGGCGTGGCCTAATTTGCATGTGAGTGGTTTCCAGAAATTTCTGTGACGACACAATGCCGCTTCATAAATCAGCGAAACAACAAGCAAAAAGGAATGATCCATGCTTGGCATGGGGAAGGGAATTTCCACCTGTAAAATAGGATAATGCACCGCCGCATCCTGCAAGGATAACACAGGAATATCTGGGCGATCCAATCCCAGACTTTATTCGAGAAATGGGGGGCAGTTGGGACGTTGAGTTGATGGTATCGCCGGCCAAGAGCCCTGACCTGAAACCGCTATAGAATTTGTGGAACGATTTGGAAAGGCAACTGCACCGCGAAATTAGTCCTCGAAACCATAATGAATTGTTCCAAACTCTCCAGCGGATTCGGTATAGCCTGGATCGTCAGATCCTTGCCATCTGTTGGGGTCAATGGGCCGGCGGTGCCAAGCTGTAATCGATGCCCGCCAGGCTTTTACTCGGCATCAACTCCTTAACATTACAGTGTTGGGCCATGGGCGCCGCCATCTTGGATTGTACCGACATTCCCATAGACTTTGTGCACGAAAAAAAAAGTGACGTCAGATTAATCGCCACTGTGGACTTATGAACGCTAATTGAATTAATACAACTTCAATTATTTGGACCGAATAAACCACTCAATACACAGGTATAAATTTTATTCAAACAATTGATTGGTTTATATGACAAAAAACAAGAAATCGAATTTGTAAACAGGTGCGTAAATACTTTTGCACGCCAGTGTATGAACGAACGTATGTATTACAACAATTTTGTCAACAATTTTGTAAAATAAATCCGTAATTAGTTTGACTCTCAAATTCCACGTGTGATCATCACTTACGTTGGGATACCGAGAGGTCGGGGGAGAAAGCGGAAAGCTCAAGACGGCGCAGGGGTGAGGAGTTTGGAGCATGATCGTGGCAGAGTTTCTGGCCGACCGAGCCAAACCCGTGCTCAAGCGCGTGCAATACGTGCGTTACTTGACCCGCACGCGATGCCGAATTCGGCAAGCCTCACAAGCCCATCCGGCGGTCCTGCAGTAGGGCGCCCTCTCTCGACTGAAGACACGACCGGTAATGGCGGATGTCCAGAACGTTCATCGGCGGTACGGTTTGGGACTGATGCCCACCCTATGGCATCGTCTTGCATGTCGACAGCATCAACAAACATCATGACAACCTTGGCAGCCGGTGCAGCTACAGGCATTTCCCCAACGGCAACTGGCGCGGCCACCATGGGCATCTCTTCACTGGCAGTTCTGACGACTCCGGCTAGCGCGACTCATGGGCCCTTCTCATACCCCCAACACCATCACCAGGCTCCACCGGTTCTACCGGGAGGCGGCACGGCAGCAACCCAGTCTACCTCAGCCCACTCCCAGTCCCAGGCGGGGACCGGAGGTGTACCTATGGGTTCAATGATGGCGGGTCCAAGTCACCGCCCACTCATTGAGTTGAGTGCCGGTAACTGGCCAGTTTTTAGTAGTTCCCCTTAAGCAACTAGTGCTACTTCTGGGGTATTCCTAGGTAGGCCTAATGTTTTGCCTAGCATTGGGGTAGACGAGGGCCCATTGGTTTCAGTTTGTGACCTGCTAGGTGCTACTGTGCCAGCCATAAGGTAAAAAATTGTAAAAAGTGAGTACATAGAGTTGGATTTGCTTTTGGAGCGTCATATCCCATATCCCTCCTCTAGCTTCACACTGAGTCTCGATAACACTGGGCAATTACTGCTGAAGGATGTGAAGAAACGGCAACAAATCACTTCCATCATTGGGTGGACGGATGCCTTTCTCATATTCTCATAAGTTTTCATAGGGGCTCACCCGGGGCGAGCACAGGAAATGTTTAAGTACATGCATGTCGATCGGATGGCTGCTGCGCGCTTTGGCGGACGGGGTTGGTTGGAATACGATAAGCAATTTAGGATGCGCTTGCAACTCCACCCCCACAGGTCATGGGCTACTATTAATAGTAAGCTTTGGGCCTTCTTGTCGGCCCCGGGGGTGCTTCACATGGGGTTTGGAGGGTTTGGAGGTCATAAAGGGGGTGGGCCAATGGTGCCAGCAAGGCAGCGCTCCTTTCGCACATTTCCCCGCAGCAGCGGGGTATGTTTTGCCTTCAACCGGGCTGGGTGTAAAAACACTGCAAACATGCCCACAAGTGTTCCTTCTGTCAAGCCGCTGATCATGGGGGGCAACCTGCAAAGTCCAGAACAGGACAAATGGTCCCCGCCGTTAGCAAGGAGGCTTTTCCCCCGCTCGATATGGTCGCGTTGTGCACTAAGGGAAATCATTGTCTGTGCTGGTTAGCTCATACACCAGTAAAATTATCAGTGTTATTGCCCTTGTTAGATTTATACTCAAAGGTTGCTGCTGTGAAGTGCTTACGAGAGGGGTTTTCAAATGGATTCAAATTAGGGTTTTGCGGGCCTCGGTTAAGTGTGGATGCTTCCAATCCTCAGTCTGTTCAACAAAATTTTGTCGCAAGTTGAATGAGGAAGTCAGGTTGGGCCGCATGGCAGGGCCATTCTCAGAAAAAAAACGATTAAAAACCTCAGAGTTTCCCCCATTGGGCTCATACCAAAATCTGTCCCCGGTAGCTTCAGGTAATTCACAATCTGTCCTATCCAGAGGCTGGTTCCGTAAACGATGGGATTAATAAACAGCTCTGCACAGTCAAGTATACAAATTTTGATGATGCAGTTAATCTTGTAGTCGGGGCTGGGAGGGGGGCACTGTTAGCTAAGGCTGATATTAAATCAGCTTTTCGCCTCTTACCAATTCACCCTGAGGATTTTTGTCCTTTGGGCATTAAGTTGCATGACAGTTATTATGTAGACAACACCGTACCCATGGGAGCGTCTAGCGCCCCGGCGTTGTTTGACACTTTTTCTACTTTCTTGGATTGGGCCACAAAAAAGCACTCTGGGTATGAAAGCATATGCCATTACACAGACGATTTCCTATTTGTGGGGAGGAAACAACCGTTGGGGAGGTCTCCTTGCCATGAAATTCTTAACTGCTTCAGAAATGTTTGCAGTGACTTAGGGGTTCCCTTGGCAGAGGACAAAACAGTCGGGCCAACAACTCAGTTGACCTTTTTGGGGCTAGAAATAAATTCAGTGTCCCAAATGGTATCAGTTCCCGGGGACAAATTGGCCAAGATATCTGAGGAAAGTCTTGGCGGTAGCCCAATCTAAGAAAGTTTCACTGAAAACAATCGCTCATTGGTTCACTTTTATTTATTTGCCGAGCCGTGGGGCCAGGTCGGGCATTTCTCCGACGGCTAATTAATTTGATGAAAGGTGTCAAGAAACCTTGGCACCGGATTCACCTTTCAAAGGGAGCAAAGGCGGATTTGAACATGTGGCAGGTTTTCTTGCAGAGTTTCAATGGGAAGGCCATAATTCCAGACCAGTATTGGATACAAGACACCGATTTGCAGCTTTTTACAGATGCCAGCGGCGGTATAAGGTTTGGAGGTTTTTTCGGCGGTCTGTGGTTTCGGGACCTCTGGCCCCAATCTGTCCAGGCTGAGGCTCGCTCCATTGCATGGTTGGAATTCTTTCCAATAGTCGTTGCACTGACACTATGGGGAGAAAGTTTGTCCGGAAAGCGAATTTTGATTCGGTCCGATAACCAGGCAGTGGTTGCCATCATCAATAACCAGACTTCCAAATGCATGGATATAATGAAATTAGTCAGGTATTTTGTACTTTTGTGTCTTCGAGAAAATGTTTCTTTTAAGGCCAAGCATATTCCAGGCATCGAAAATAACATTGCTGACGCCCTGTCTCGTTCGCAGATGGCACAATTCAAACAGCTGGCACCATCTGCTGCCAGGGTGGGCCTGGAGGTTCCGGGGTTTCTATGGCGGATATAGGGGTTGAGACAGAGCGGCTGTTGGGGGCATCTACATGTATGGCCAGCAGCACTTGGGTGAGCTACCACAGAGGGGTGTCCCATTTTCAGCAATTTCGCCAACAAGCGGGATTACAGCTTTCTTGGCCCGCTTCTAGTGGACATGTTGCAGCGTTTCTTGCGCATCTGTCACTAATGGGCATGGCTTCGTCCTCAATTTGCACTTACTGCTCAGCAGTTGCCTTTGTGCACAAAGCAAATGATTGGCCCGACCCTACTGATAATTTCATAGTCAAAAAGCTTAGGGAAGAGAAGCCGTAGACAACACCGAAAGCCTGACAGTAGGCGTCCGGTTACGGCAGACTTACTGGAGAAACTTTGCCACATGTTAGGCTCCATTGCAGCGTCTGAGCTTGAGGCACACCTACATTGTATTTAGGTCGGCCTTTTTGCTAGCCTTTTTGCTAGCCTTTTTGTGATTTTTTCGGGTGGGAGAAATCACTGCTAGAACTCAATCTGCGGACTGCTCTCGAATTTTGGGGATCAATGATGTCTGGTTTGAGGGTAGTGACCAGTCGATCATGAATGCCAGGCTTCAATATTCAAAAAGTGACCAGCGGGGTGACTCTGTAACGTTGCGTTCATAGAATCTTTGATTCCCCTCTTTGTCCAGTCCGATCGGTGTTGTGTTATCTCCAGATCCGGCCGCCCTTGGGATCCCCTTGTTGGTGCATGCTGATGGGTCCCCATTAACTGCATATCAGTTCCGGCACATGCTAAAGAAGTGTCTAGAGGCTTTGGGGGTGCCCACACTAGGCCTTAGTGGTCACAGTTTTCGCATAGGTACAGCCACATCGGCAGCATTAAACGGTATTGCGGTCTCCGACATTCAGTCATTGGGTCGATGGCATTCGCCGGCCGTAAATTTATACATCCGGCCTAATAAAGTCTGGTCTGCCCAGTAATATATATATGTAGATGCTGTGCTGATTCCCATCCAACTTGGGAGAACCCCCCCCCCCCCCCCCCCCCCTAAAAAATGTTGCTTGTAAAGTCCTTGCTCTGTGCTTTTCTTTGTTTTCTATCACCTACAGGCACGATACGTACATGTACATGGGTGGTTGGGAACAGCATAGTGTTTCAAGCGGCTCTCTCTGATCCTCGCTGCTCTTCCTCCGGGTGCCTTAGGTGGTTCGGCGTTCGGGGTGCCAAGACCTCAACGTTGGGTCCTACCATCAGCCGCCACCTCCACAAGGAACCGGTTCCCAACACTATTGTCGTGCATTTAGGGACAAATTATTTATTTGTTACTCCAGTTAAAGAAATACACTCCCAGATAGAGGAGGGCCTTCGGAGCATTCGGAACTTGCTACCTAACACTCAGATTGTGTGGTCCGACATTTTGTTGCGGCTATTCTACTATGGAGAGGTAAAGCAAGGTGTGGGTCAAAAGAATGTGCGTTTTTTGAATAAGTTCGCTCACAGCGTATGCAAACATCTGGGCAACGCTCACGCCATTGCACATTCCTATAACATAAATCCGTTGCAACATTCGTTGTATTGGCGAGACGACCTACATTTGTCCACGTTGGGAAACGTGTTGTTTTGTGAAAACCTACACAATGGTCTTGCTTTTTTCGCTCTGGAACCAGAGGCCCTCCTCTTCCCTTCCGTAAATAAAGAGTAGGCTTACCCTCTCTTTTTCGTTCTGTTGGGTAATAGCTCATTCACTTACATGTAGGATGTTGCTCAGCAAAAGAAAATACATAATAAAACATTTAAACAAAAAAACAAAAAAAGGGGGGGGGGGGGGTAAGCAAGTTTTTTCTCAATAGCAAACTTGTTTGGTGAGAAATTATATGTATACAATTAAATGCCTCATTTACAGCCTTGGGACCTTTTTCCCTGGGCCTGCCTCTGCACATCTTGCACAGGTGGAAGTGGTGCGGGGCCCACATTGGAAGGTTGGCCCGCGCAGCCACAATTCGAGAGGGGGGGGGGGGGGGGTTGGCATTCTCTTGCCTACCACAAATCCGCGCTGCACACTTGGCGTGTAGACCCTTGGCGGGGTTGTAATGGTTAATGACACTTGTTTCACTGTGTTCATGTTCATATTTTCATGTTCTACCTTGGAGTTACTGTGAACTTAATCAGTTATACAAAATAGTTTTCAAGTTTGTGGAAAGATTCCTGTATAACATGTACATTGAAGGAGAAATAAAAATCCGAACTCGGTGGTGAAGTCCAAGAGAACTGGCAATAATTGTTTCCGTGTAATCTCTCTCCTCCAGAGCTAAATGTACAATGTACATAATATACATGTACATGTACATGAACATAAGCGTTTGTTTATGGTGTAAATTGAGGAGTTTCCTTTGTTCCTCTCGAAAATTTTCTTTGTTTGTAAGTCACTTTTTCCGACGGCTCTCATTGGTTTTGTACACGAATCTCAATCGAGGTCGTCCTCAATTCTAACCCTAACCCCAATTCACCTTCGTGTCGCCAGGTATGTGTCCTCCATGTACACCATAAATAAACGCATATACACGTATACACGTACACATGTACACATGTACACACCCGGCCACTGCCTGCCCAGTTGGATGATAGCACGCCCTCTATGACTAACAAAACGCCCTCTATGACTACAAAAAAACGACATGACGTCAGATAGTCAGGTTTTCTGACCTACTGAACCAGAAATATTAGTCAGAATATTTTGGTCTGAGAATCAAGAAAACCTGCGAGCGCTCTTACAGCGGGTGTTGATGCATGCATATGCGGCCAGTGCATCAGTGATTGCGGCATGAAAATAGACACGTACAAAATTGCAATGCGGTGCAGCAAAAAGTACAAAATCGCGATGTAATTCAGAAAAATTTGTGCCGGCCGGCAAGCTTCATTTTTACCCCGAGTGCCGGCTGGTAATGTTGAATGCCGGCTACCGCCGGCCGGCGCAGCTACAACCCTGACTAGAACAACCGGTAGTTTTGCTTTTTATTCACATTTAATACACAAAGTAAAGCTTACCAGAGCGAAGTGGTCTGGGCCTAGTTATTTTTGGCCCCCTGCAGCAACCATTTTGAACAGTCGTGCTTCGACCTAGAGTGCCTAGAGGGACCCCATCTTTATCCTTGCTGGAGTCCGTGTCTAAATAAGAAATACTGTGATTCGAATCAGACGAATGAGTACTGTTTTCGTCGGATTCCCTAAAAACCGAGGAGTAACTTTCACGATCGTCCATGTGAAATTCAATTACCGTGCACAAAGCAAACGCGATTTGTACACCGTGGGTACGTCTACACAACAATGTGTGCGACCTACATGTAAGTGTACCTCGCCGCGTATTCGACCTGATATTCGAGCCGCGTATTCCAGCTGCGTATTCAAGTATACAAAGGCTGGAATACGCGGCTGGAATACGCGGCCTGGGGTGCGTTCCACTCACGCGAACGTTGCCAACGTTGGCCAACGTTAGCGTTGTTCGCGTGAGTGGAACGCAATCTTCGCCAATTATGTTAGCAAACGTTAGCGAAAACGGCGAACGACTTTTCGAGCTGTTCGCTGTTGGCCATGTGACGTATTTTAAAGATGGTGGAGAAGTTTCTTTTCACGGTTTTGATTTACGTTTCATACTTTTCGTTATAAATAGTGGATTGTTTTGAGCATTCACAGGGATCTTTTTAAGAAAATAATGAGTTGCACAAAAAGCAGCCAACCAAACGATGTCACTGTCACTGGGCGCCGCCATTTTGAAAACGAATTTTTAAAAATATCGTTCTACTTCAACTAATGCAAACTCAAAATGTAGGCGAACGTTCGCGCAAACAGTTCGCGTAAGTGGAACGCAGCCCAGGTTCACTCTGGTTGTGAGGGTACCGGACGTGTACATGTACATCATTGATCTCCATTATATAGACTGGATAGGCCTTCGCGTCTAAATGGCGTACGCGTGCATGTTTTTTGAAAGGGTGAAGAACAAACTTGACGCGACCGCGTTTGTGCACGACCTATGGAGGTTTTTTTTAAAGTGGAAGACTTTTAGTTTCTTTAATTCGTTGCACCCGAATGACCTAAAATATTTAAGAACAATGGTTATGGTTTGCGCAGCAGTGAAGTGCCCGGAGAAGGATGTCCAATTGAGTCGGGAAAATGGAATATTATTTTAAGTCGTTCTTGAGTGCATGTACATGTACATGTACATGTGTAGGCGTACCGGTATGTATGATGTTACGTAAATGTTAAGTCTAGTGTACATGTATGTCACACTCGCGGACGCGTTATTATTTCCCGTAGCTTCAGAATACGGCGACAAATCGAGGTTTAAGTTGTTCCAATTGCAGAGAGTCCGTTGAAAAACATTGTTTTAATACATTCGATTTGCACCCTTGTAAAACTAGCCTGTTATTTAGGCCTAACGATAGACCTACTTAATAAGTAAATAACCAATAGGCGTAGGCCTATATTGTTTGATTAATTTTGAGTTATTTTCCCCCTAATTTCCTTAGGAAAAACAGCTTGAAAGCGGTGACTTGTGCGTGTAACTGTAAGACATCCAAATCGTATTGTTTGGTGAGCTTTGACCGAAGCAGTAACTGGTTGAGGGGGTGTGTTCCGTGCCAGAGTAGGTACTAGGCGCACCTGTGGTATGGCCTAGTGTGAACCTGGGATGCTATTAATTGCTCCCGTCAACAGTTCGCCTGGTAAATCTGGTTGAACTGCAGGACCAGGCAGAGACCCCCGGTGCTGGGCAGTAGGGGGTGGAGAGGTTGTAGCTGGTAGTATGGCTTCGACGATCGACCAAGAAAGAGTACCAGTGGAGGCTGGGTTGAACGGACGAACTGTTGTAATGAAGAGTTGTGTAGTGTTCCCACGCAGCTCCTTGGTACGTGTTATGTAAAATTTAAGGATCCTAACGGGGCACCAAAGTTTATCTTCTGGGACACTTGAAAATGAAGTCAAGCTCGGGACGAATATGTCTAAAGGGAAAAAACTTGGTGATTGGTTCTTGGTTAGAAAGTTGATATGTGGGACAAGACGAACACTTCCATGTTCCCAACGAAAGTGGCCATAATGGGTGCAGCATCTTGGACACGGGTTGTGTGAGACGGTCTGGTCGCTTTGGTAGAATAATGGGAGGTCGAATGAGGTGGTCCAGAAGTTGAGGGAACCATGGTCTTCTTGGCCAGAGGGGGGCTATTAAATTTATCTTGCACCTCTTTTGGTCGAGCTTTGATAAGACTCTGGGTAGGAGAGAGATGGGGGGGGGGGGGAAAGCATACCCCAGGTAGTCCGACAATTGATGCTAAGAGCATCTGTGGCCCAAGCCTGCTGGTGAGCATGCCGAGAGCAAAAGACCGAAAATTGATCGTTGAGGTGAGAAACAAAGAGATCTATGTCCGGGGTGTCTAGGACGTTGAAGATCTGTTTGACCACCGGGCGATGAAGGGACCATTTCGTGGGGATTGCTCTCCCTTGTGAAAGGGCATTCGCTATGATGTTCTCCTTCTCGTAGAGGTGGCTCGCTTGTAGAGAGATTTGACGGGGAATGCACCAAGTGAGTAGGCTCCAGGTTAGCATGCATAGGGAAAAGGAGCGAGTCCCTCCATGACGGTTTATGTAAGACACTACGATGGAGTTGTCTGTCTTCACAAGGACTAAGTGATTCCCCACCCTGCTTGTACAGTCAAACCTGCCATTGCGGCCACCTTGATACAGCGGCCACCTGGCTTAACTGGCCACCTTTGCTTGGTCCCAGTTTGATTCTTGCATAAACATACCATAACCATTTCTGCTAATGCGGTCACTGCGTAACGCGGCCAGTGGCCAACCCATAATAGCCCACAGCAAATAAAATGTGCACAATTACATTGCCGTGAAACCTGTGTACTCCGGCCGCAGAAATGAAGTGCGCCCTCTGTTGACTTTGAAATCTCCCCTGTTGTTTGGTTCCTGGACTTCATACATGTACATGTATGGGTGTGTGTACATGTGTACGTCTTGCTATAGTGGCCACTTGCGTATAGTGGCCACGAAAACCGGCACCGTCGATGGCCGCTATATCAAGGTTTGACTGTAGTTGACTGGAGGGCCTTTTGAACGGCCAGGATTTCCAGTAGATTGATTTGAAGATACTGTTCTGAGGGAGACCAACTCCCCGCTAGGAAAAGGTCGTCCAGGTGGGCTCCCCAGCCTGACTTCGAAGCATCTGTGGTCAAGGTTACTGAAGGAAAGGGGCGGGGTAAAACTGTTCTGCAGAGGATGTTCCGATGAGAGAGCCACTACTTAAGATGCGATCGTATATTGGAGTCCACTGGGACCAGAGTTGAAATGGGATCCCTTCGTGGGCAGTATTGGTAAAGCAGATGCAGTTAGAGAGGTCGCATGTGCATTCTGCACCATGGCACAAGATTCACGAGGCTTGCCATGAACCCCAAGAGACGAAGCCAGGCTTGAGCTGGTAGTGTTGCTGATGAGAGGAAGAGTTGAATACATTCCTCCAGTACTCTGCAACGCTTCAGTGAAGAAGAGGCTCTGCCTGTAGTCATGTTGAGGGAGGCACCGAGGAACATCGGATTCTGAGAAGAGACCAGGGAAGACTTGTCGTGGTTGATGATGAAGCCCAATTTTGGGGTAAGCTGGATAGTCTTTGACAAGGCTAGAAGAGTGGCTGTTCTTGAAGGGCCCACGATGAGCCAGTCGTCCAGATACATGTAAAGGCGTATATGTTGTTGGCGTATTGCTGCTGCCAACACCTTTGTAAACCTGGTGAAGACTCGTGGTGTGGTAGACGGGCCGAAAAGAAGACACTGGAACTGGTACATTTGTACAGTGATGTTCCGATACATGAATTGCAAGAACCTCTGGTGGTCTCTGTGGATGGGGATATGAAGATAAGCATCTCCTTCAGATCTAGGGTCGCAGCCCACCAGCACTGGGGAAGGGATTGCAGGACAGTGGCCAGGGTTTCCATCTGAAAGTGTTTCGGTCTGATGAAGGTATTGAGGGGTCGGAGATTGATAATAGGGCGCCACCCGCGGGATTTCTTTGGAGTGAGAAAGAAAATTGAAGTGAAGCCCGTCGTTGATCTGCGAGGAAGAGAGATTATGGCTTTCTTTTCCTTGAGAGACACAATTTCTTCTTCTAGGGAGCAACGGTGAGACAGATCGGAGGGAACCGTAGTGGATCGACGGAGACAGTTTAGTAGCTGTGGAGGGGAGTTCATAAATTCTAGGAGATAACCCAAGGACACGGTCTGTACATAGAACCCATGTGTCTGTGGTGATATGGAACCAGTTGTGGGAGAACTCCCGCAGTCGAGGCTGATGGGATGAGCATGAAGGGATCTATGTAGTCAGTGGCCTTTGGCTCCACGTAACCCTTGTGGCTTGAAGAAGCGAGAGGGTTTATATGAAGATGTGTTAAACGAGGGCTGTCAACAAAAACTTAGTTTGTTCGGAGTCTGGGCAAAACAGACATTGGCTTGTTGGTGTTGGTTAGGGTATGAGTGACGAAAAGAATTACGGGGACCCTGGTTTCCCTTATGTGTTTTCAAAGTAAAAGATGAGGAAGGCTTACTAGAGGAAGGGTGTCGTAAGTGGATTTTTTTCTCTGTCTTTAGTCGTTTATTCTCTTTGAGCATGACTTCCTTAAACTTGTTATCAAACAGGTCATTCCCGAGGAGAGGAAATTCTTCCAAGCGCTCTCTGGAGCCTTAAGAGGGCTAGAATATTTAATTAAGTATCAGTGATCTATGAAGAGAACAGGAGATAGCTGAACTAGTGGCAAAGGATCGTAAGCAGGAGGCTAGGCAATCATCCATAAACTTAAACATGACTGGGAGAAGTTCGGGTTCAACCAGTGACGGGTCATCAGATGCACGGGCTAGGCAATCTGAAAGTAATATGGGAAAATTTGAGACATGAGCCGCAACACGCAGTTGACGATCTGATTTTTCTAAGTTAGAATCAAGATCCTAGGTGCACTTGTCTGGGAAAAATCTTCTCTTGGAAGGGTTGGAAGAACGCAGTTTGTCTTTGACTGCTGAAGGAATTGTTGGGACAGTAAAAAAATGATTGAAGTCATCATCTTTTGTTTTAAAAAGTAAATGTTCTCTGAAGGAGGCTTTGGGATGTTTTTTCTTTTGAATGAGAGAAAAGGCTTTATCCATGATGTCCGCCGAAAAACTGTCAACGGGAAGCACAAAATTCGGGAGGAGTGGGTGTAGCTGTCTCTCTCCGGAAGAAAGAGCGGGAGGCCTCTATAGGAGGAGGAGGGGGAAACTGTAAAAACTTACCCACTTCTGGGATGATCACTTTGCCCCGATGAAACATCAAAGAGTCACTGGAGGTTGGTGAAAAAGACGAAGGACAGCCGTGTGTGTAGGGGTAAGGCGGAGAGCAGGAACGGCTGCGTGGAGACGTACTGATAGGCGATCGAGAACGGGAGTGGGAACGAAGACGGAAAGTTCCTTCCGGAAAATAATCTCTGACGTAGCGTTGAGAGCGGTAGGCACTATCACGAGACGAAGAATGTGTATCATGGCTTCTGGAATAGTTGCGACTATCGTACTGGCTGGAATCAGCGTGAGCATAGCGATCCCTTAGGCGAGGTAAATGGTCGGTACCAGGGCCGCGTGAGCACAGCGATTCCTTAGGCGAGGTAAATGGTCGGTACCAGGGCCTCGTTCGCCATAATATGGCATCCCCGGAGTGTAGTACGCAGGAAAATTGCTCGAAGGCGGTCTAGAGTGATGCATCGGCGGCCCGTACAGACGGGGATCGTTAGGGAAGTACGCCCAAGCCGGAGCGCCCAAGCCAGGTAGATGTACGATGTATTATCAGAAAATAAACACAACCACACACATAATTTTGTTGTCAACATTATACTTTATTGACAAAAATTATTACATGTTTCCTTTTAATAATCGATTTTAAAAATAAAAAAAAGGTGAATTAAATAATTTCGTTTTATTATTACATGTTTCAATTTTGCAACACGACAAACAAAATTCCATCCCCCTATTTTATGTTAAACACACTAAGTGCTGTGTGCGTTTAAAGTGTACATAACATATCTCGCCTGAGTCGGCTAAATATTTGTGTGCTTCGAATGCTATGTCTACTTGAAGCCATATCTCGGCAACAGAACTTGCTAAGATCAAAAATCATTTTGTATTAGGTTTTGTTAGGTGATACGGTAGATACAATGTAGTTGCACACAAAGTTCACAAACGGGTGTCGTCATCGTTTTATTCAGTTTGAATTCATTTTATTCTGTTTAAATAAACTTTATTTCGTTTTTATTGCTTTTGAATTGTTTTGATGGTATAATATTTTTTAATTACAATCTTGTTATATAATTGTATCTTGTATCCCATTCAGCTTGAGAAGCCCTCGACAGGAACAATGCTTCTTTGGGGTAATCCTTCAAGAGTTGAATTATGTTTTGTATCTAAAGCTTTCATTTTATTTATTCTTTGTAATTTTGGTCTGTGCATATGTTGATGTTTCTCGAGAAATAGAAAAGAGAAAATTACGGTCACACACATGTTTATGTCACCATGTGTTTTCATTTAAAGCACAACGGTAATTTCACAGCAACTTCTGCAGCAATTTGGTTTCCTTCATCCCTCAAGTTCTGATTCAAAAACATCCAAGATAAAAATACCTTCCGTATATTAAGTCAACTCTATGTTGTCTGATTACGTTGTCTGGAAAGAAACTATCACTGACTGAACTCACTACTGAATTAATTTACAATCCCATGGACCCAAACCGGGAACGTGGTTTTGAAACCCGATATTTGCAGGAGAGGTATTTGCTTCCATTGTATAAACTCTGGTCAGGAACATCTGCGGTCGACGATTTTTGTTACAATTTGTGTCAGCTCACTCAAAGGATTTAGTTTGTTGAACCTTATTTATTTTGGAAAAAGACACCATTGTAGGCGTGCAATTATAGGGAGCGGCAAGTCGATTCATTTTGTGTCGTTGCATCTTACGACCACAACTTAATCAGTAGTGTCAACAATCATCGCTCGCTAACAATCAATACTCACGAGTATTTTTTGCTACTCGGGCTGGCACGAGTACTCGAATAGTTTAACAAACGCGAGTAGTGCTACGAGTAGTAAAAACAAATCACGAGTAGTGACATAGGTAGAGTTAGTCGCTCGGCACTAGTTTGTGTTACATGTACATTTGATAGGTTAATTATATATTTTTGTTTTGCAAATGTGTGACGTCATAACGCCATCTAAAATGATGGGTGGGAAGAAGTGACGTAAGCCCTAATGCTTTAAAACTTGTCATGCATGTGTTATAGATGAAAATTTGAAATGACATCACGGTTACATCATCATACGTCACCAAATTACTTTTTTACCATTACATTTTGTAGGTCATATCTTATCAACGCAACATGCTAAATTCAAAATTCATTTGGTAATAGGGTTGTTACAAACATGACGTCATTAAAAATATAACTTGATTAAATGAATAGAAGGATACACATGTAGGTCCAATCGTCATGCAACTTAGGAAGTTAGTTAAACGATCATGGGCACGCTAAACCGAAGTTGCGTATTTCTGACGTCATCAATTCATTTTTGTAATCAATTTTCATTTCTTTTAAATGTTATTCTACTCAAAAATATTCACACTATTTTAGATCAGATTGATTCCAGACTTGGCACAGACCAATATCATAGTGTAATATGTGAATTGACAAGTATTGTCCTGGTGACGTCATCAACGTTTCATTTAGTTTATATGCGTTTGTATTAGTTTTATTTCCTTTTCAATTCTTTAATATTTTCAATCGTTTAAAATTATTTTGATCTGTTTTAAATAATTCAGTTGAATTCGTTTGGAATGTTTTTTATGGTATTAGTAATAGGTATGGTAATAGTTCAATTTCTGGAAAACTAAATATAAAAAAATGCAAATGCGAAGAAGCCCCATGTTCTGTTCCTCGAACAAACATAGTTCTAGTTTTGTATTGGTTTGTTTGTGCTTTATTTTTACATTGCTCACTGAAGCGCAGCAGGAGAACAACGAAAGCCTTGAACAAAGATAGGACAAAATAGGAGTTCATACATTTGCCACTTACCAATGGTACGCTCTATCTTCGATAGGATGGCCTGATTGGGGATGGCTCGACCTGCCTCATAGTCATTGATGACCTGTGGTTTCTCATTTATTTTCTAAACAGAAAACAAAACAAAAAGGTGCAAATAGGGCTTGTTAACCCTCCATCTAAAAGAGGGCAGATCACCACTGCATGGCAGTGGCGTGTGCCAATTCACCCAAGCTGTGTGCACTGAAGGATTATACACAGAATTTTGGGAGGAATTGGGGGTGCATTGGACGATAAACAAAATACAGACATTGTTTAAACAATGATATCATGATTTTCTCCAATTGCCAAATTCATTTCCAGGGGGGGGTGTTATTGGGGGCATCTGAAAATTTTTAATTGAGTTATCGGTAATTTTCTAAGAGAGGTCAAATTTATCATGAGACCCATTACATGTACATGTGTATTTGCCTCTGTCTGGATGATTGCCTGGCCTACACTGAAAAAACTGCCTAAAGTTTAACCAAATAAACAAAATTCATGTCTGTAAACATATTAAACGAAACATGTCATAATGATGGATAGCGTTTAGCCATTGAACATTGATGTTTAGGAATTTGACACGTGCATATGTACCGTAGCTGCTAATAACCAACAGCCATTGCAACACTTGCACAAAATCCAATCAAAATTTAAATTTAATTGGTCCCATGGTCAATTTGACTCTCTTGGGAATTACTCATAACTGTCAAACATTCAGGCACGCGGGAACGGGGGGTGCAGGAGGTGCTGCCGCCCACAAGGATTTTGGGGTAGGGGTGCTGCAATGTACTAAAGCACCCCCTACTTTTGATAAGTACTTGAATACTTACGTGATCAAAAATAAAGATCCTTAAAAATGGAAAACTATAATTATAAAATAGGCCTACAAACAAATCAAACATGGTACATGTATTGTACTATAAAACCTCAAAGTTTTCCACCCCTGTGACGGCGTTCTCGACAGCGCCGTGAAAATCCACCCCCATGCATCGCACACTGTGGCCAAAATGCATAAACAACGTCGTCCGTATAGCTACACTAGCTAGCCCTACATGCAGTACATGTACAATTCATACACCCTGGCTAACCCATATCCGGCTATGGCCATAATACATGTACTTTTTGTACATGATAATATAACATACTAGATTACCAGCGATTACTCTCGCTCGTGTGTTGGCCATGCATGTACTATACGAGCCAGGTACCCGGAAACAGCGTCTTGTACACATGTACGTCGTACATGTACGTCGTACATGTACGTCGTACATGTACGTCGTACATGTACGTCGTACGTGTACGTCGTACGTGTACGTCGTACGTGTACGTCGTACGTGTACGTCGTACGTGTACGTCGTACGTGTACGTCGTACGTGTACGTCGTACGTGTACGTCGTACGTGTACGTGTACATGTACGTCGTACATGTACGTCGTACATGTACGTCGTACATGTACGTCGTACATGTACGTCGTACATGTACGTCGTACATGTACGTCGTACATGTACGTCGTACATGTACCGGTGGAGTCAGACTATCGGAGTTTCAGAGATACCAGAACTTGAACGAGTCAAGTTTTTCCTTGCAGTCACGTTTATCAGACATACATGTACATGTAGTCGTAATATTTTTATGAATTGTTTTGGCATTTTCTTCTAGGCGGATCTAGGGAGAGGTTGCTGGGGGCGTTATTATTCCATGTTCTTCGAGTCAACTCGTACAGTCGTTTTCATAGTTCCGGATATTTCCTAGTTCCGAATAGCTTAAGATAAAAACCTACCTCTTTTGTATGAATTGGTCTCCAATAGCATTTTCCTAACGAGGTGCGTTTTGAAAAGTAAAATGTAAGCTTCTTGGTGTGCAAATATCGTTCAGAGAAAATTTATAGAAAAGTTATTTTAGCCGGATTTCCGACTCGCACTGTGACCTTTTAGAACGGCTTGTAAAAAAATTACTTTAAGAGTCTCCAGTATTTAAAGATTCGCCAAAGACCGAACGTATTATTATTGCCTATGTAGTTCCGGATAGCGCCTTTGTAGTATGCACCCAACTATACACGCGCGTATACACAAACAAAAAATTGGGAATCTCAGGTTCTCACCATAGCTTCATGGTCTCACCTAAATCCAGGGTACAGTTAAACTCAACAAAATTGTGAGATCACTACAGAGTACATTTCAGCTGAAGAGTCAAGAGTGCTTTATTGAGACCTTGCATAATTTATGACAAAATAGCTCTGGGATGAGTGGGATCAAAATGCCGCCCGCCCGTATGATGGGAATAACACTTGTACTGTACCACACTATAAAGGTCACCAACACTGAAATACTCAATTACTTAACAGTTGGGTTGAGTCGTGGATTATAGGTATTCAGAATTCATCTTTTAAGAAGTTTCAGCATTTTTTGCTAGAGGGCCAAATCCAAGATGGCCACCGGCGCCATGTTGAAAAAATTTACTTTTGAACCAGAGCACATATATAATCATGTCTAAAGACACTTTTTCGAGTAAGTCGACCACAAGAATTCCGATTCAGACATTGGTTTGATGCTGTGAAATTATTTTGACCCAGAAATTTAAGATAGTCGGCATCCGATAGAGCAAAAACATAACTTGTAAACGGTAAATGAAGATGTGGGGTTTGTCATTCATACAGTACATAAGAAAGGAACAATTATAGCTATTTTATTTATGAGTAATGGCAATTTGTGATTATGGGGCGGGGTGGTAATTTCATAATTAAGTTCGGTCAAAAACTGTTATTGACAAACCCGTTTATTTTGGTACTGCTTTACTCTTTAATATTAAAGCAAACTACAACTGTACCTCTATAAAATATGTTGCAGCCAAATGAATGACAAGGGAACTAGTTATCCTTTAAAATAATCTTCTTGTTATGTAGCTGTAACTTAAATTACATGTAGGTGGGTCTGTCCACAGTAAATGTTACAACTGTGTGACATTTAGAAGAAAATTTCAACTGTAAAATGTTTCCATTATTTTTTGCTTGCACATACATGTATCTTCCGTCTATATCCTTGTTAGTTTAGAAAGATCAAGATAACTTGAGTAATATTTAAAAAGTTATCGATGGTTATCTTTAAGATGTAACGTTTGTCACATGGACAGACACTTTTCTTTCAACCATAACTCAAAGCAAGATGAAAACCTTTTGTATTTTTTTTGTTTTAGTATCATTAAGTACCTTCAGTGTTATTATTTAGAACATTTTTTAAGAAACTGTATTCTTTCTTAAGAATTTATAGAAAGAAGTATGCCATGAAAATAACGTACATGTACATCACTGGGACAGACAAGACGGTATCAAATTAAATTTTTTGGGATTGATGAAGAGAATAGTAAGTGCCCTGAAAACCCCAAATATATTTTTCTAGACTGTTCAACCAAATAAATAACTTGAAATGAAGAAATACTGACATCTTATCTGAAATAACGTTTGTTACATGGACAGACGTAAATAATCACGTTTGTCACGAGGACAGACATTTTGTTTCTTAAATTAACAAGTAAAATTAAAAACCATGATTGCTAATTAGCCTAACTTATTAAATATTCTTTCATAGTTAACTTGTTATTTTTACTTGCAGAAAGAAGTTTTAATTTAGGTTGTAAACTTGTACTTTTATTTTACTGAATAACGTTTGTCACAGGACAGACATCACGTTTGTCACAGGACAGACACGTGCATTGTACAATGTAAGATCACGTACATGTATGTCACTTTCCCATGAGTTGAGG
Organism: Crossaster papposus; assembly: GCA_037893245.1. Lineage (NCBI taxonomy): Eukaryota > Metazoa > Echinodermata > Asteroidea > Velatida > Solasteridae > Crossaster > Crossaster papposus. The sequence goes on along the minus strand of JBAIAA010000784.1, from coordinate 122,606 downwards.
ACAAACATACTCTTCATTCTTCGTTCAGCAAAATGCACAAACTTTTCTAAGAAAATAATGGCAGTTGCATTGCACATTATAATAATAATCCTTAAGGATTTTTACAGTCTGCAAGAGATTAACTGACAAAAAAATGAACAGAAATTTGCATTTCGTTCAAATGGATCTGTGTTTTGTTACCCATCGAATCCAAATGCACAAAAATGGTATTCAGAATAAAAGCCAGAAGATTTCTCAGCAAGATAAATATATTTTTGTTTAAATTTATTGTTGATAAAATGTTAGTACCAGCCAGTATCACGTTTGTCACCAAATACACATGGTGTACTGGAAATTGAAAAACAAAACTTAGAATCTTATACCTAAACCACGTTGAATGTTGCTTACTGGCTGGGATTGGAGAGTACATTACGTACATTTGTATGTGTAAAGAAATTTTGGCATCCATTTTAGACCAAGAGCTAGCTGAGATTTATTTGACAAAATTGTTACAAAAGCTTTGATGGCTGAGTGGGGTACAGCTACCTACCCTGTCTCCAAAAAGTCTTTTCTTAAGTTTGGCAAGTTCTGGGTGGGGTAGGGGGGGTACCCCTCAAAGTATCCCAAAATTCAGTTTTATTTGACAAAATTGTTACAAATCTGAAAACACTTGGCCAATGTTGAGTAAGGTCCATATATCCAGAATCGCCAACTTAAGAACAAATTATGTTCTGGAAAGGTCACTTAAGACAACACGCTAATTAGGGTTAAGACAAAATTGTATTCTGGATACATTGTAGGTCACTTAAGACAAGGTCAAAAGTCAATTTGCACCAAATGACCTTTCATACAAGTTTGTTCGAGATAAAACCTAAAATACCCAAAACCACATGAAAAATGTAGAATTTGATCCACATGTACCGGTACAAAATAACCAACTTAAGACAAAATTAGGTTCTGGAAAGGTCACTTAAGACAAGACGCTAATTAGTGCTAATTAAGGTTTTATTTGACAAAATTGTTACAAATCTTAAACCACTTGGAAAATGTTAAGTGAGGTCCATACATCCAGAATCACCGACTTAAGACAAAATATTATTCTGGAAAGGTCACTTAAGACAAGGTCAAAGGTCACTCTTTCATACAAGTTATGTGTGAGATAGAACCTTCAATAACCAAAACGAAAATGTACCATGACATGTAGTTTGGTATTACCATTTGTTATACTATTATAAAGTATCAGGTGCACCACTCACTGTGTTCTTTGCCTGGAGCAGGCAGTTCGCCAGAACCAGAACAAAAATGTCTAAAAAGTGAGACTCGTCAGGTGCGGTTCGCTCAGACCATAGTTAGGTTTCGTCTCGAGACTGCACGACCTGCCCCATAAGAAATTTTACGTGGTGTTGGAGAGAGAGAAAAAACCTAGTGTAAACATAAAATTACCCCCTGTAGTCGGTCAATTTGCGTTATAGCGCTAGTATACAGAGAAAGGCGTATAACATCGATGGCAGCTGAGGGCGAAGTGTGAACGTAACACACTTATTTAAATCATCGATGATGAGTAAGCTACCATACGTTCACTAGTCTTCTTTAAATGGATTGTTGAAAAAGTCGCAGGATTATTACCCACCATACAAACCATCCCCATATTTGGACATCGATTGCGAAAAAAACACAAATAACATAACAATAACTGCTCGACGCCGTTTGAAAACAAACGCCAGTTTTCGTGCTTTTCTCGGCATTCATGATTGTAAAACTTTAGACAGGTTAGTTAAGCGATATTTACTATCAAATACAACCCTTAAATTCCACCCATTCATAATAATTAAAATAATTACCAATGGTGTGTACTACCTTTAATATCTGTGGTAGTCAAAGTGACTACAGATGCAATGCACATCTTAGATTCCTGATAATAGATTATATTCTGCATCTATGTTTTAGTGAGGCTGTGCGTAATAAATTATGTTTCGGATCTCGTGGTTCCATAAAATTGGTGCGCAAACTTGTTTTTTAACATAGTTCATTTCTATTGTTCATGTTTTGTAGAAATCGTAAATTAAATGTTAAAGGTTTGTGTTGAAAATGTTCAAAATCCCGAAAAATAGACGAGCAACATATGTGCATTTTCCATTTGAGTTGTTTGTAAGCTGAGAGGCCAAAATATGTGCGCACTCTGGACCTGAAACATAAAATTAATTACGCACGGCCTTTGCAATAATATTGGCAATGTGTGAATTGAAACCGACTCTTTAGAATCTATGTTTCTTAAATTCAATTCCCCTTGTTTTTAAACTCTCCTTTTACACAACGCACAATATAGAGTAGTCTCGCCGTGGCGATCGCCCAAACATTTTCAAATTTCATTCGATATGTTATTGATTTATTCCCATCAAACAATAGCCGCAGACAATTCTCGCCAATCGCTGCGGCGGACTATACGCGAGACTCTCCCAAATCCGCAGGGATTTTCTATTCTATTAAGAAAATACTCACCTCCGATACCTACAAATGCATTTTCAATGCGCATGCGCAAGCAATTCCGCTGTCAATAACAAAAGAAGATCGCGTCACCACGCACGCCCACACCGCATGTCCCAGAATCCCAATAGTAAATCACCCCTTTTTCGTCTTATTTTTAATTTATGTATTAGGGTAGGGATGGTATCGGAGGTGAGTATTTTCTTAATAGAATAGAAAATCCCTGCGGATTTGGGAGATTCTATTACAGAAAATACATCACCTCCGATACCTACAAATGCAGAGTAGCACCGGAATGCCCAGTTATTAGGGTGGGGACATGCAGCGTGGAGCCTAATAATTAAATGTCTTAACTAAGCCTAGCTGTAAAAAATACCAGATATCTAAAGCTGTCAAGACATACCCGTAAGCTGAAAACCTTGTGCTCCTAATAGGATGGTTCAGTAGCTTTACGAGATCTTTGGGCTGTGGTTCGAGCACTTGCTTGTAGCACCTGTCTGCCCATCCGGCCTTCTGTCTGAAGGACATCTCTCAGGTAGCATGATGTAAACGTAGATGAGTTTTTTCCTACATGCTGCCTGCATAATCTCTGATATGGCCACACCCTTGAAGAGAGCCCATGATGTTGTCATGCTTCGTGTTTGGTGGGCTTGAGGTTGAACCGGTCTACGTTCAGCCAGTGAAGATGCAATGAAGTGGGAAACGCAACGTTTGCGGCTCTCCTGGTACCTGTGGTGCTTGTAGGACCGGTTGTGTTTTAGCCTGCGAAGATGTGATACACACCTGTGGCGGCTGGAAATGAGCCTGAGTTGGGAAACGCAACGTAAGCGGCTCTCCTGGCACCAGCTGTGCTTGTAGAACCGGTTGTGCTTCAGCCTGGGTAGATGGGATAAGCATCTGTGGCGGCTGGTAATGAGCCTGGGAAGCTATGCGCAACGTAAGCGGCTCTCCTGGTACCTTCGGTGCTTGTAGAACCGGTTGTGCTTCAGCCTGGGTAGATGGGATAAGCATCTGTGGCGGCTGGTAATGAGCCTGGGAAGCTATGCGCAACGTAAGCGGCTCTCCTGGTACCTTCGGTGCTTGTAGAACCGGTTGTGCTTCAGCCTGGGTAGATGGGATAAGCATCTGTTGCGGCTGGTAATGAGCCTGGGAAGCTATGCGCAACGTAAGCGGCTCTCCTGGTACCTTCGGTGCTTGTAGAACCGGTTGTGCTTCAGCCTGGTTAGATGGGATAAGCATCTGTGGCGGCTGGTAATGAGCCTGAGAAGCTATGCGCAACGTAAGCGGCTATCCTGGTACCTTCGGTGCTTGTAGAACCGGTTGTGCTTCAGCCTGGGTAGATGGGATAAGCATCTGAGGCGGCTGGTAATGAGCCTGAGAAGCTATGCGCAACGTAAGCGGCTCTCCTGGTACCTACGGTGTTTGTAGAACAGACTGTGCTTCACCAGGACTATTTGATGTTAGAATGGCTTCCACAATCCATCTTGCAATAGTTGTAATGGTAGCTGGATGGTGTGGGCGAACTGTTGTGATAAACAACTGTGTAGCCTCACCCCGTAGCTCCTTGGTTCTAGTAATGTAGAATTTCAGTATTCTGACAGGGCACCATAATTTGTCCTCCTTGATACTTGAAAACGAAGTCAAACTAGGAACAAAGATATCCGGAGTAGAAAAACTTGGAGATTGGTTCTTGGTTAGAAAGCCTATCTCTGGAATAAGTCGTACACCTCCTGGTTCCCAGCGTAAGTGGCCTGCCGCTATGGATAGGGCATGGAGTTCACTTCTTCTACGAGCTGTAGAGGCTGCCAGCAGAAAGGCTGTTTTAACTGTCAGGCTATGAAGAGTAGAGAACCCAGCAGGTTCAAAAGGGGCTTTAGCCAGCTTGTGAAGAACATCACCAAGGTCCCAGGATGGAATCAGTTTCTTTATTGGGGGTCTCTCGACGAACATACCCTTAATGAGGTGGGAAATCGAGGTATTGTTAGACAGGTTAGAACCATCCTGAAAACCTCTGTGGATGACCCCAATAGCCGATCTGTAGCCTCGGATTGTTGCAATCTGAAGACCAGAATTATACAGATGGACAAAGAAATCCCCAATGGTCTTTAAAGATGCAGAATTGGGATTGATAGCTTCCTTGAAACACCATTTGATATAATGTTGTAAACGATTGTCGTAAGTTCTTCTAGTTGAAGCCCGTCTACTCTTTGCTGCCAGGGCTGCAGCGACTTCTGAAAAGCCTGCTGTTCGAAAGGACAGCTTGATAGCATCCAGGCAGAGAGATGAAGACTGTCTGGATCTGGATGAAGTGCCTTGGAGACTGGTTGTGACAGGAGATCTGGACGTTTCGGCAACACAATAGGTGGTTGGATTAGGAGGTCCAGGAGTCAAGGAAACCAAGCCTGTCTGGGCCAAAGAGGAGCGATCAGAATTATCTTGCATCTCTCCTGACTGATCTTCTCTAGGACACGAGGTAGCAGGGAGATTTGTTGAGATGAGATGCAAAGAGGTCTATGTGTGGGGTGTCCAGAGTATTGAAAACTTGTTGGACTGTTGGGCGATGGAGAGACCACTCTGTGGGAATCGCACGACCCTGAGATAGTGCATCTGCAACGATGTTGTCTTTGCCAGACAAGTGGCTTGCTTGTAGAGAAATCTGATGAAGGATGCACCAACTCAGAAGCTTCCACGTCAGCATGCACAGGGACGGAGAATGAGTGCCTCCTTGACGGTTTAAGTAGGATACTACTGTTGAGCTGTCTGTTCTGACCAGTATAAGATGGTTTGTAACTCTCGCCTGCAAAGACTGAAGGGCCTTGAGAACTGCTAGAAGCTCCATATGATTGATGGGTTGTTCTGATGGGGTCCAAGTTCCCGCTAGGGAGACATCGCCCAGGTGAGCGCCCCAGCCCGAGTTTGATGCATCTGTGGTCAGAGTTAGTGCTGGGAAGGGCCGTGGAAACGGTGAACCGCAAAGAAGATTCTGACGCGAGAGCCACCATTTGAGATGGGACTGAATCAACAGATTCATGGGAACGAGTTTGGTAATGGCATCCCTCCGTGGACGATAATGGTAAAGTAGATGAAGTTGAAGTGGGCGCATGTGCATTCTGCACCAAGGCACAAGGTCCACTAAGCTTGCCATAAAGCCCAGGAGACGAAGCCAGATTCGAGCTGGAAGAGTCACTGATGATAGGAACAGATGGACACACTCCTCCAGAGCTACACAACGTTCTGGTAGATGAACTGTAGAAACCTTTGATGGTTGACATGAATGGGTACGTGGAGATACGCATCTTTCAAATCTAGGGATGTTGCCCACCAACCCCGAGGGAGGGACTGTAAAAACAGTGGCCAAAGTTTCCATCCAAAAGTGCTTCGGTCGTATAAAGATGTTGAGGGGCCGAAGGTTGATGATTGGCCGCCAATCGTCAGCTTTCCTAGGAGCCAGGAAGAGTGTCGAGGTGAATCCCCTGGTTGAATTTCGAGGAAGAGGAACTATGGCTTTCTTTACTTGCAGCGATAAAATTTCCTTTTCCAGGGAAGTCCGGCGAGCGCTGTCGAGGGGGACCGGTGTGGGTCGGTGAGGAAATAAATGAGACTGAGGGAGCGAAGTGGTAAATTCTAGGCAATAGCCCAGAGAGACTGTCTGAAGAACCCAACGGTCCGTGGTAATGCAAGTCCATTTGTGAGAGAATTCCAAAAGACGACCCCCCACCGGACCCGGACCCGGTGGAATGAGAATGGGATGAACCCTGCAGTCACTGTCGTTTGAATCCTCTAGATCCTTGTGACTTGAAGGAGTATGTCGGTTTAGTGGGAGCTGTCTTGGTAGAGGCGAAGGCTTGACGACAAACTGGCTTTAGTCGAACCTCGGCTGAAAGAGACCTTGGGGCGACGAAAACGTGTTGTGTAGGAGCGACGAAAGGAACCTTGATTGTTCCTATAGTCTATCCCGCTGTCTGTGTAGGCCAGGATGATGGCTTATGCGAGGACTGGTGACGAAGATCTAATCTGTCATCAGCTTTCAGGCGTTAGGCTTCTTTCATTAAGACCTCGTTAAATTTATTATCGAATAGGTCGTTGCCAATGAGGGGTAGACCTTCAACACGCTCTCTGGATCCATGGGAAGGCCAGAACAAGTTGTCAAGTAACAGTGATCGGCGCAGTGAAGAAGTCATGGCCGCCCCAGCAGCAAACTCTCGTAGGCAACTGCCTAGACAGTCATCCATGAATTTGAAGAAGACTGGAAGAAGATCCTGGTCAATTAAAGATGGATCCTCAGAGGCACGTGCCAGAACGTCCGAAAGTAAGATGGAGCTAAACTCGACACCTTAGCTCCATGGCGCATGTGATGATCGATTCTTTCCAGAGATCTCTAGTGACTTTAGTGAAAACATCCTCCAAAAAATCCGAGCAGAAGCTGTCTACAAGGGACTGGATGTTTTCCGGTGGCAGGTCTGACGGGTTCCCTACGGAAGGATGCACGAGAGGATTCCTTAGGTGAGGGAGGAGGAAATTGTAAAATATTACTCACTACAGGCATTACAAGGTTCCCTCGGTGTGACATGGAAGTGTCCAGGTCTGTAAAATCTAGGTCCGAATCACTGGAGATCGGAGAGTAAGATCTAAAATGAACGTAGCCTAAGATGAACGGTGATAGCTCCTAACCGGAACGTTGTCCACGTTGTCCCTGTCATAACAAGAGCGATGATGTCGAGCAGAAGAGCTGTCAAATGCTGAGACGCGGAGAGTGAGAAAACTGCTCAGCATTCGCGGCCCCGTAATGGTCGTAGTGCGCCGAAGAACGGGAAATATGGCCGCCCATGGCCTCGCGGTAGACAGGGTAATTAGGTAGAAACGTTGTGGAATAAACTCCGGGGGATGGAAAATGAATCCCCAGGATGCGAGGATCCGCAGGCCGATCAAACGATTGGAATTGGCGAGGATCATTCTGGAAGTACGACCAGGCCGGTGGGTGAAAGTACGGGCGTGAATGGCTCTGCGACTCCCTGGCGACATGGCGGGGAAATTCCGATGGTTGCTCTGCGCTTGCGGGGATCGGGCGGTTATACGTTGAAAATACACTCTCAGATAACCCGCAAGAACTGGAACTCACATTCACCGGTGGTGGAAAAACTGGTGGAATGGATGAACGATAGGTACACGGAATTACCGCCGAAGTAGTAGTACTAGCGTCAGTAGAAGTGCAGAACTGTGCGGGTGACGAAGCGGTAGTGTTGTCCTGCCACGCTGTAAAAGCTTTCCACTGATTCACAGACCAGTTGGAACAGATAGCACACGGATTTTCTCGCGAACAGAGACGGCATCTGAAGCAAGACGTATGGATATCGAACTCCAAATGGAAAAACTCCACACGATCTACATTTGATCTTCCTTAATGTCTTTTTTCTGGTTTTAGTAGGCTCTGACATTGTGTTTGCGGAAATATAAGTCCGATAGACTCTAAAGTGCAACGCTGGGGAGAGCCAACGAATACGCGTGTACACTCTGTCAGTCGCGCTAAGAAAAAGGGGTGATTTACTATTGGGATTCTGGGACATGCGGTGTGGGCGTGCGTGGTGACGGGATCTTCTTTTGTTATTGACAGCGGAATTGCTTGCGCATGCGCATTGAAAATGCATTTGTAGGTATCGGAGGTGATGTATTTTCTGTAATAGAATACTGTATTTTCTTAAGGCGAACTGCCTGCTCCAGGCAAAGAACATTAGTTTAGTGGGAAGAAGGGGGTTTCATGCACCCTCGGAAATCAATTTCTAATTGGTGTCTCTAGGTCAAAAAAAATGCGTAGAAAACGATTTGCTATGTTAAAAAAATCAAAAAATGTCCCACGTATCATTTTTTATGCAAATTAGTGCCGCCATTAATATCACGGAAACGCCATAAATATCTGTTACATTCTCCCTGGTAATATTGGGTAAATGGGGTAATATTGGGTGACCTCAATTTACATGTTGACCCCAAGTGGGCGTGATAAACCTTAGTGAAACATTTTTGTCACTTTTTATACATGAACATTATTTATTTGCGTAATAGTGATACGTTTAGGGTGTTTTCGTAGAGATTATTGTGTAATATTTATTTACTCCAAGTCTCAAAAAAACAAATTTGCCAAAAGGCCAACACACAATAAATTAACAAAAAATTAATTGCAAACTGTGATTACAGACGGTGGTGATATTGGGCAAATATATAGCGTTCAAGTACACACCAAGATTGTAGGAGTGGCAAGCTCAGAAGAGTCATTGATGTTTATATGTACTTATATACTACAATGTATACACATTGTAATATTGTAGTATTGTTCCGGTAGTATCGTTATATTAGTAATAGCCAATATTGGGTAAATGGGATAATATCAGGTAGTAATAAAGATGCAATGCCGGAAATATCTGTAATTTTCCCCCTGGTAATATTGGTAATATATGTACATGTAATGCAATGCCAGAAATAACGGTAAATAACTGTTAAAGTCCTACGGTCCAGTCCTACCAACCTCACTGGTTGATATTCTAAACAATGGAGATCGTGCAGAAGAGGAAGGGGAGGAAGAAGAGAAAACGGACGAAGAAGACTTCAAAGGTTTCATTAAAAGCGATGACGAGTGATGGATATGAAAGTGGATAATTTTAAAAATTATTGCCCTATAAAAGTGCCTCTTAATTGATGTGTAATATTGGCCGAGATACAGCATAAACATGTTTAGGTAATGCTGGCACTTTAGAATTTGCGCATTTACATGCCACCGACACACAAAGTTACACAAGGAAGTCTTCTAATGATCCTTGACCTTCAAAACATGGGTGCAGACACCTTACTTGTGCAATTATGTCATTATTGGCCGATATAAAATTATGTACATATACATGATTTTTCGATAAATTCCTATCCCACGGACACATGTCACTTACGGAATAGTTTTATTGTGATCTCTGACCCTCAAAACATGGATCTGGACACAGTCTTTATTCAATTAACTTCAATATTGGCTGAGATATAGTGAAAAATATATTTTTTCGATAATGGCGGCACTAATTTGCATACAAATGATACATGGGACATTTTTTGAATTGTTTAACATAGCAAATCGTTTTCTACGCATATTTTCTGACCTAGAGACACCAATTAGAAATTGATTTCCGAGGGTGCACGATACCCCCTCCTTCCAACCCAACTACATAGTGAGTGCACCTGATACTTTATAATAGTATAACAAATAGTAATACCAAACTACGTGTCACGGTACTTCACAGCGCGGAGCATTCACAACGACTGGAAGAAAGACTAGGGGGTGTCGCAATTGAGCAATTAGGGATACCCCTCTCTGGGCACGCACGCGATCGCTGCATGTGCTATGTACATGCAGTTTATACTGCAGTGATACATGTATCGGCAAAGTAAACCTTGTGCGATATTGTGACTGTACTGGTTTGTATTTTTCATACATTGTTTGCGTGCCAGATAAACTCAAGTACTCAGCAAAGGGTATCCTTTTGTTAATTAATGAAAGAGTAGCCCCTAAATGGAAAATGGAGCCCCCAAAATAATTTTTTTTTTTTTTACCCTGGACCAGCTAATGGGGTTACGGTTTAATTCTTGCTTGGAATAGTGGGATAGTTCTAACGCAACAAAATGACCTTTTTGTGGCGATGTACCTACACCGGGTGGCGCCTGGTGTTCTGGGTGCATTCAAACATGCGCCTTATTCGGCGGTGCGCTTTATCTGTTGACGTTTGAATTTTTTGGGGTGATTTTTGGGACCTGCGCCTTAACCGCCGAGCGCCTTGTCCGCAGGAAATTACGGTAATGTTCATATGGATTTAGATCTGCAGCACTTTTAACTTGAAGAGAAATTTTCAAAACGTGTTTGACACTTTTTGGTTGCGTCGCTTTTTGTAATGTCAGTCACGACAGTAAACAACACCCCTAGTCGGAAAAGCTGAACATCAAATTAAAAAGTTTTAATACTATATTGTGTATTTCATGCCTAGTGTCCCCCATGCCAAACATGGTTCAGCTGGCTGTAATTGTTTAGGCATTAGAGCAGATTTAATATGCGAAAATAGTAAAAAACGTAATGTCAGCCAAGGTGGAATTGCCCCTATCCGGCTGATCAGGACCTTCATAAATTGCATCAGCATTTATAACGATTTAACCGAAAAAATTGTGTTATTTACGATTCTAGGTGTTCCCTTTCAAAAAATATGTTTTTCTTTTATCAGAAGGCGGCCATCTTGGATTTCTGGGTCAAATTGATGTCATATTGTCAAAGCTATGTCGAAATCGGAATCCTCGGGATCCACTTACCCGAAAAAAGTGTTTTCAGACATGATTCTAGGTGCTCTGGTTCAAAAGTTAATTTTCCAAGATGGCGCCGGCGGCCATCTTGGATTTGGCCCTCTAGCAAAAAATGCAGGAACTTTTGGGAGGGACCGGGGGGCTAATTTCCTTATAAATGCTCCATAGAAGTCAAATCCACCGTCAAACCATTCTAGCCAAAGAATGGTCACGGAACTTATGTTTTGGACCCAACTAATTATCAGATTTTGACCTTTGATGTCTCATTTACTGAAATCAATACCTACATGTATCTATTTAGACATTCTACGTGTGACTTTCTGTTATATTTTGTTTGCATTTTTTTGAGACACACTGTAAGTACTAAAATATCCTTACTAGATCAAAGAAAGCTAAACTATTGCATAATTTACCGTTGCAAGATCTTTCTGTGTCATTTCCTTTGCCTGTCTACCACGTTGAATCACCATGCCTACTTCAATCTTCACTTTATCATCTGATAAAAAAAGTTGAGAGTGAAAATTGCCTATTATTAGCATGTCAGATGCACATGAATGTACAGTGTCACCATTTATTTTATGTACAGAAAGAACACAGATACTTCCGACTTACGATGCAGTTCTTCTGTTTCCCGATCCAGTTTTGCAGTATTTAAGTCAGTTGCATGCTTTTTATTCTGGGCTGCACTGACTGTAGAAAAAATAAAACAAAACAAAGGCTTAAAGGACACATCCTAGAAAACATCTCGTGTACAAAAGAAATGTATATGTACGGTACTTACATACATGTACATTATGTACGTGTGATGCGAAATACGGTACCCTCTGGAGACATGAACACAATGTGTACAATGGAGACAAAACGTCTCCGGAGGGTAAATTTCTATAGATGAATAGGTCTCCACTGGAAATTTCACGAATTCGATTTTTGGATTTTACTTAAATTACTCAAAAACTAAGATTAGGATGTGGGTTAGGGTTAGTGTTTGGGTATGGGTATAATATAGGGTACATGTATATTGGGTCGAAATTTCAACCCATGAAAAAAATTATGGTTAAAATGGGAGCATTTTGAAAAACGTGCTCGACTTTCTAACCATTTTGTACACGAGAACAAAGCCATGTCTCCACAGTGATACAAAAATGCAAACTAGTGTACAGCAGTATGTACCTTTGAAATATTTGTGTGTAATCAATGGAAACCCCCAAATTGTTTTCCTGGTAGTTTATTATATTTGGAAACAAGGGGACCTTTCGCTTCTTTTTACACCTTGTTAAAATTGTGACAACTACATGTACTTGAGTACTCAATTGCTGTACAATATACTCACGGACTTTGGGAAAATCACTCTTCGCCCAACACTAATACACAGTTAACTACAATTTTCTCAATTCAGAGCAATCCTCCTTAAAAAAACACCAAGAATTAGCCCAAAAGTAGAGACATCATGATTAGACTAAATATCGTATACGACTGAGTATTTTGAACTGAATATCTTGTCAAACAGGAAAATGACGTTTGAGAGAGCAAAATTCTCCACTTGTCCACACGTCACGCCATCACACATGTACATGTACATGTATTACCGTTTAATTTCATGGATGCAATGCTAAAATTGCTAGATTCTGTTCAACCCGACTTCTTCATTGGCACAGAATCTCATCTTCAGAATCCAAATCACACCAATAGTCCAGGCTCCAGTCCCCCCAAAATGAGTTAACCCTACACAATTTGCTCCCCATAATATGTTTACGTTTTTTTTAAATGTACCCCCCTACTAGTAAGGCCTGCTGATTCAGAATCTGGATGGTGTATTAAAATTTTCCCGGCGAAAATGAATTGTTTTGTCAAAATCCAATTTGGCCGCCATTTCCCCCCAAAAAAATAACAAAACTATGAATTTTAAAATAAACTCAACATTAATCGGCTGAATGAACCCAAATTTGGCTCAGAAGGTGGCTTGCGATAGATAAGCATGTGTTCAAAAGTTCACATCCAGGCTAATTTTGCAATTTGGCAAAATCCAAAATGGCGGCCATTTTGTGTAATAATAAAGAGAAAACGTCGTTTTTAATAGCGTTCATTTTATAAATAGTATATTTTATCTAAATTTAAAGTGCCCCCCCAAAAAAAATAATAATAATTAATGGCCAGGGGTTCATTTTATGGGTGGCTAACCCATTGTGATAAAGAATCTTTATTTTCCAATGTTTACAGCCGATTTTCCTAAAATTTTGTCTTAATGTTTCATTTACTACAATCGGCAAAATAGACAAAATAAAAAAGCATCCTCCATTATAGTGCGTATTTCGTACTTTTTGCCCTTTTTTTATTTAAATAACTTTCTGTACATTTTGTATAAAGTGTAACAAAAATTGAAATACATATGTACCGGTACATACAGGTTTATTTTTCAACAATCAATAAATTGCATTTTTTCACTCAAGGTTTTCCACAACACATCATTAAAATAATATGACCAATAATAAATTTCAGTCAACATTAATAGCCCCTCGTCAAGTGAAACAGTTTCTGTTGACTTGTTTTAATATTAAGATTTGTTATGAATGTTTTCCAAATGACAGATAAACAATTCACTCTACATAGTAGTTTGTTATGCGCCTATGTTGGATTCTCAACACCTGTGTTGACTTAGAAATAAAATAACCCGGTTCACCTAATAAAGAATGTGGTTTTATTTTTACCGAGGTCACCCCCAACCCCCAATTGTGTGTGATAATGATTGCAAGTGTTAAAAACAGACTGCCCCAATCGAGTCCGCCTTCTGAGTTTATCGCTCATGTAGCCTAAGTCATATATTACATGTATGTATATCGCGACTTCACGTCCATTTCCATCCCAGGAGGAATCACCACAGGTTTGGTGTCAGAATTGGGATGCATTACAGGATTGAAATACTTAAAATCAAGTTTAAATTTAAATTTACCGGCATACGACGGGATTTCAACAGGCGTCATGGAAATTCAGCAAAACCAGTAGCAATTGAGACCACTGACGTCACAACTGAGTTAGAGTCATGGAAGGGGGTTGAACTGGTCATTGAGCATCTCCAGATGGAATATGTCCAAATGCAAAAGCTAGTTTCTTCTTTAGACAAGGGAAATTTCTTCTGCAATTTTTCTTACACTTGCAAAAATGCTTGCTTCTAAGGTGGTGTGGAAGATAACTATGTTGCACAAGTACATGTACAGGTTCAACTCCAGAGGATGTTGATCTCCATCCGTAATTAAAGGGGTCAGAAAGGGACGGTCTTGCCTGCATGGCATTAACCCAGACACTCGTTTGGAAAATGGCACGAAGGACATGTTGTTTCGAAAGCGTCATTTGTTGGAGGCAATGACTTTATGTCTTCGACCCTTGCGTAAAGGTGACGTCTTAACATGTCCGAACTGGAGAAATCACTAGGCCCATACACCTTTATAGCTATAAGATCGGTCGCAACTTTTGTAATGTGCACAACAAAGTCTTTAGAAATATTGCTTTGATGTTCCAGCTGGTCACAAATGTTAGCGAGGTGAGCAGAGACACTTGCTGAAGCCTTGACAAATTTTACTTTGCCTTTACCAAAGAAGAAGCTGTCTGTGTTACAGCCTCAGAGTGCATGAAGAAGGGGCAACATATCTTTGCTTCATTTACACTGAAAGATGTGACAACATTATGAAAGGAAATGAAGTATTCCTTTGTTTGCACATACAGTTCCCGGCAACCTTCATTCGTAAGCCGTTGATAGAAACAACGCCATCGCCACGATATCAGTATCAGATGCTCTTATAACAACCCGGGTACACCCCCTGTATACACAAGCTGCAAAGTGTAGAAATACACGAGTGTCGGCCTCCTTGTGGGTGCTCGCTACATGTAGCGGTAGGTTAATGTTGTCAGAGATGATAGGTTGTCCGTCAGACTTTAAGGATGTCACATGGTGCCTATTCTGGAAGCCACCAGCAAGGGTGAGAGTTATGTCAACTTCTAGAAGAGTTGAGTACTATGTCCAGCAATCAAAAACAAAGCTCGGCAGGTTAGACTTGCTTTTACTGTTAGTGATTATGTCATCCAAGTGCTTTATCGGAAGGCTCTTGCACACTTGGTCTTTATAAACCCTTGATTCTGATTGCCGATCTCTACAACCACTGGATGATTTTAAGCATAGACTGTTACCATTTTCATCTTGAACATCTTGAAGGCCATCATATCTATCGGCAACAAGATGGATCTCGGTGCAGAATAATTCTTGTTTAGCTGACTGCAAAAGTCTTGCTGCATACTTCTCACTAACCTCGTCATTAAAAGGTTTGTGCGTTCTTATTTGCCCCATTACATCACCTTGTGAGTGTCAGAAGACATGGTGACCGGCCATTCTTTAAGCCCTATTCTTTTTCTACAGATATGCTGTAGAGCTGCTTTGCTTCTGCTACGAAGTTTGATGTTCTTTGTGGTGGAATCAAACTTATGCTATAGAAGGAGGATACGCATGCAGCTCATGTGTCAGCAAGTCTTCAAGTTGGGTACTGAGGAAACCTCGTTCTGTCTCAATGACAAGTCGTTTTAGTATGGCCATCTCATTAGTCATCGCCTGCTTTTGTTTCTTTTTTCTTGGCTTTTTGCGTTTATTTAGGACATCAAATGTTTGCAGTTTAAGTTTTCTAGTTTTTCCTGATGAGATGTAGTCCTGCAGCGACCGGCGACCACGCTGTCGAGAACCAAGAATATCTCTTGAAATGTCCATGGCTGCAACTTGGCCATCTGCCACATGTATGTTAAGCACATCATTGGTGCTAGTGTAACTAAATGGATCGATCATGTCACCTCAAGTAAACACCTTCACCAGATTTTCTCTTGACGATACTTCTCTCCTCTTTACTGCAGCGTTAGCTTCATGGTGTGACACATCATCGTCACCCAGGTGAACCATAAACTTTACAGAAGAAGAAATGCCTGCAGTAAAAGGAAGAACCATAAACCTCTTCATTTGAGTGTATTCTTTTATTGTCACTCCCTTCAGCCCCGCTGTCCACTTCTGCCTTTTGCATCACAACTCTGTGAGCATTCTAGTACCATGTCTGTCCAAATGCTATTAAACTTTCCTGTCGACCGTTTTACTGTGAAGTGACCATTCTCAAACTGTGTGTGAACTTTGGGTGCAGTATGTGGTAACATTTGCATATCTTCCAAGTAAGCAACAACAGGTTTAATATACTTGCAATGATCTGCAGCTGCAATAACTTCTAGCATGCTTGCTGTACTCGACAAATGCTCCGTCCAAACACCATCTCTCTCAGCATGGATAAACAATAGTGCTGCATCCACCATATCTAAGTAATTCAACCACAACTGCTGCGTTGAAAACTTTTGCCTACTTTTGTCAAATCTGCCTTTCAGCTCCTGAACACCATCGGCTTCATGGTCCCACTGCTTTATGATATCATAGGCTTCATCTCTTCCTTCTCTGATGACATCTTTCACTTAATTCATCAAGTTTCTTACTTCACTAAGGCAATCTAAATCCACACAGTTGCAGACACACCACTCCTCAAATGCAGACCACCAAACAATGTTCAGTGCCTAGTATACCCTCTTGTGTGCATTTATGGCTTGGTACATGTACATGTACATGTAGTATCCTTTTCCAGAAAAAAACTTTATTTGCTGTGCCTTCCATCAACAACTTTCATTCGACGAATAACTCTTCTAATCCGGTTCCACCCATCAGCTTTCCAACAGCACCCAAGTAATTCATGAGGAGATGGAATCCACCAAGCCGAAATATTAGATTGGGAAATCTGTCTGGTTGATGAAGTCACAGAGTATAGCTGATTTCGTAAAAAGCCTCGTCCTGAGTGAACATTGTGTGTTTCATTCCTAAGTAATGGCTTGAATTCATACAGATCTGCAGAGCTTCTTCCACGACAGTAGGGTCAGTTGGTGACTTGTTTAGAAATGGACAATAGCCAATTGAAGTCACTGGAAGAGTATTTCTTGATATCGTTGCATTGAACACCTTCCACCCTGGGCAATCCACATCAACTTCAAGTAGCTTTGTTGGACATACATGTAGACGCATCATGGTCCAACATAAATTCAAGTTGGGCATTTCAGAAGAAACCTTCTGTAGCAACGAGTTGATGTTAGGCTCGTTGCCAGAGTGCATCCTGCGTTTTAAGGTATGGACTTTAGTTAATGTCTTCAGATCGGAGTTGCTCGCCTTGCTACCACGGAGACTTGTTTCTCTGCCAATGCACCAAATGACCCTATTTGTACGGTTCCTTGTGACGATGGCTGGTACATCACCATGCTTGTAACATGCATACTTGATCCATCCTATGTTGATTCTGAGAAGTCGAGGTTATCAATGGCGAACTGTACTTGTGTAAACTTCCCAGGTATTATGTTGGAAGGGATGAATATGTTGTCATCTGCTGCTTCGTCAGTGATCTGATTTGCAACTACATGTATGGTTAAAAGACGTTGCAGTTCAACATAACTAATGCACAAACCAAGCCTGTTGAGTACGGAGATTATATCTCTACTTCTGGTCTTATGGTACACGTAGACAGCCAAACCAACATGTTGTGGAGTTTGCATGCCTGTTGCTGCGAAAAGAATATCTTGGGCCAGATTGAAAACCTTCTCATGAGTGCTGGGGTCATCTTCATTCAGGATTACTCTGCCTTGTTCATCTCTTTGATTAAATGCTGTACCGTCACACAGTATGCCCGCAAGGATATTGTACAGGCTTGAGGGCACCATTAAAGAGGCTCTATTATATATGTGACGTTCCATGATTGTGGCACATCTTCCTTCATGCGTGTCTGTACATCTTTCAAATCAGACCTGATCTTTTCTGCAACCTGAAAAGATTGTTTGGCTTCAACGACATGTTGTTGCTCACCAAGGGTGTTTCTACTGTAATCTTTCTCATCTTCTGACTCAGCATCGATGCGAAGGTAGTTTTCCTCAACATCGTTTCTCAGATCTTTCAAAGCTTGAACAAGTTTACCAACAGACATTTGAGCAGAGCAGACCAAGTCGGATTGCTGTCCTCCTTGAGGAACAAAGAGAACACTTGAGCCAAAGTCTTTTTTTGAGAATAGATGTACGGTACTGAGCCACTGATTCTGTATTGAGGCCAACATTTGACAAATGGGTTTGATACATCTGTTTCAAAGTTGATGCAAAGAACACCTTGCCAGTATGAAGGAGCTTCATAACATCACACAGCAAGACATTGAAAGCTGTCTCATAAGGACCCTGATGTTCCATCTTATTTTGGCGCAGTCTCAGAGTAATAGAGTATCATAGCAATGCTTGTGGTACATTTACCAGTACCTCACTTTTGCTGACATCATATCAATGGGCTTTCCTCTTTCTGCACCCTGTATACGTAGCAATAGTAGGTGGTCATCAGAATCAACAGCTCGTGTTTAATTCAGTTGCTGTACTGAGCTACTTTCTACTAGTCTCAGTTTTTCATGCTTTCTTTTACCTGCCATGTGTTCTTTTCCACATTCACACACATTTGCTTCATGTCAAAATATGGCACTGATTGTCTAGTTGATACAGATGAACCCGATGTTGAACTACTGTAGTATTTTTCACCATATTTAGAATATTGGTTCTGGTTGTCCATTTACCACGGCAGGAACGATGCCATTTTGTTTTTTTCTTAAGGAAATCTTCTTTGGACTCGATCTTTGTCCGTAAACGATAAGCAGCCAATTCTTGTCGAACATCTGTAATAGCTGATAGTGTTGGCAAATGATGCATTTATCAAAGTCTGTTTCTGTTCGTGTTTTTTTCAAAGGACTTCGCAAAAGCTTAATACTTTCAGCCATTGTTGATATTTCAGATCAGCTAAGGATAGGACAGCCTGGCGAACTTATTCGGTGCAGTCTGGATGAACTTCAGTGCAGGCTGGATCTGGTGAAAACAAATTGTTCAATCAAATGATAAAAGTAATTGTCAAAAATGGCTAAAATTGCATGTTATTCTACCTACATGTACTGTACCTGTGTATAGTTTTTCAAAGGTCAAATCTGTGATGGCCCTGTAGCCAAATAACATTCTCATGACACACCCCGACTGTGTGCCAAACTTCATGTGTTAAAAAGTCGCATCCCACATCACTCACAGGAGTCACAATTGTAACAATTACACTACTGAAAATGCGTTTAACTGACATACCGATCCTTGTCATTTGATTGGTAGAACTCACATCACGTGAATTTTAATATTGCTTACATACATGTACTGGTACTGTACGCTGGGGCTCAAAAAGTTACATTCGCCCATGGTTTATAATGGGATTTACTATTTAATAGTTACGATCATCCTCGTTTTGAACAGTCAGCCTTTACTCTTAAACATGAGAAGGTTATGACCTGATTTGTGCTGTTAACTGAACCACACACAATCATGGTGACAACGTCAACGTGGATATGCATGTCAGTTAATAAAACAAATAATGAGTGGCTACAATTTGTGTAAATGAGAGGAATATTGTCACTTGGTAAAATCTTGACTTTTCCATTTCACGAGGCTTCGCCTCTAGAAAAATATAGATTTTGCCTTACGATCTTATTTGTAATCCTTCCATTCCACTCTGAGCCACTCATTATTTGTATATGCACTATATACCGTATAGTCTAGGCAAAAAATCCAGAAATGTGCCTATTTAAGTTGCATGAGGCATTTTTAAGGAAAAGCAAACAAATAGGTGATTCTGAAAGGTAATTTTGTGCTGAATATGAATATCCTGTTTGTGTTTCTCAAAATTGCCTAATTCGGTAAATAATTTAGGTCAAAGGTCATTAAGTGCAAATTTCAGTTTTTCACAAGAAATGGTTTATTTTACCTCCTAAATACTATAATGTTAATAATTTAGCAATTTCTTTTTTAATAAATCATACACAGCATGTCAAAATATTGAAATGAATGGAAATTTGTAAAGAATTATTCACTTCTTTTGACAATATCTCCTTAACCATTGGACTTTTTTTTTTTCACCACGGGATGAGTTTCTACAGGCAGTTTTTCAAACATATGCACGTTTGATCGGTGTTCTCTGGCTGATTTACATTATTTTGGGTACCAAGGGACAGGAATTTGGTTTCATAAATTGTTATAATTAGGACGGTAATTAGAGCCAAGGGTCAATTAATGCAGAATACCAATTATTAGGAAATTTCATTTTTGTGCATCCCTACAAAATGCTGGTGCTGTAGTAGGCCCCTATATACTATACCTCACATGCTTTTGTTAAATCTACAGGGTGGGAATCCCTACCCACTGTCTGAATCAGTGATGTAGTATACTCGAGACCGGTCTCAGTCTCGAGACCGGTCTCGGGGCCTGGTCTCGGTCTCGGCTAGCCGGTCTTGGTCTCGAATCTTAATGACTCTATCTACATTAATGACTTAATGACTTTATCTACATTTAACCTCCTGGTTTTCCTAAATTAATTAATTATGTCCTGTTTTGATATTTTCTCTTTTTTGTGTGTGTTTACTTTTTTTGGTTCTTTTTCTAAATTGTAATGTTAATTTTAATATTATTTTGTACAAATCATGCAATTCAGCCTGGCGGCTGCGAGATTTTTTCTTTCTTAATAAACCATTTTCAATTCAATTTAATTCGACTCGGTCTTGGTCTCGGATGTCTGGTCTCGGGTCTCGGTGCCGAGACCGACCGAGACCGGCAATGGAAATGTACTAATAAATGCACTAGAATACAAAACAAAGCCCACTAGTATAGTAGGCCTATGTGGATATGGATAGGCATACACAATGAACATGTAACGGGTATATTTATGACACCCCCTCCCCCTACAAATTTGGTTGTATCGGCAATTTCTGTGAAGTTCCTATCAAATAGAGGGCGCAGCAACAGATTAGTGTTGCACAGTTGCATCAAGTTTAGCAAGTCCAAATCACGCAAGACTGAGAGCAAGTCCAGCCAGCCTCCTCCATCTCCACTCCAGCTCCATTCTTTTTTACCCAGCATCCCGTGTGGACAACGGTCCCCAAACAGCATTCCAAGCGACGATGAGTCACTTCTTCTATCATGTAAACTAGACTCTGGCCCATCCACATCAAGAACCACACCAACCACGGTCTCACACAAATTATCCGAGGAAAACTTCAAACTGGTGAAACTCCTGGCAGTCAACGTCAACATTTTGACATCTGTCAAGGAACACATCACCCGCCAAATACGACCCCTTTCCCGGTCAATCGAGACTAGCAAACCACTACCTTATATCGAGGTAAAAATACGGCCGCCACGTCCACACCGAGCCCTAAAATTCCAGGTGTCATTCCAGGATCGCTGGAGCAATCTCCAGAGAAGAACATCGCTGCTCTTCACAGGAATTACCGAGGCCCAGCTGAACAACGCCAGATGCTCAGCCCAAGAAAAGCTTGCTCAAGATTTTCAGGGTCCAGATTACCCCACCGCTCAATAACTCCTGAGCTTCTTCACAAGACCCTACCAACCGACAAGAGGCATCAAAAGAAACCGACAACACTAGTCGATCTCTAACCACAAAACCAAACGGTCCTTTTCAGGACCTTCTCAAAAGAGATTAATCCGGCGTCATCTTGCCTCTATAATATAATAATTATAATAAATAAACTTGAATATAATCCACCTCATACCTTATCCGTTATATTCAAACTACAATTTACAAATCTTTCAACTACCATGGCAAGAAGAAAACTCAACAAAGAAACCAAGAGATCCATAAGTCAATCGAAATCTAACCATTTCTCTAACAAATGCAAATCGAAAACCAAACGAGCCAACTCCAACTATTTGCGCTCAGTAGCAGAACAATGTCAATCTTTCATAACAAACCTATCCAAAGCAACACTATTGCAAACTGAAATAATTGCTTTAGGAAAAGGTTTAAACTTCGTACCCAGGCACTCCTGCGAAACCAAACCGCATTTCACTTGTAAGTGAGTACCTTCAATCGAAGACGAAGAATTGCATTCTTAATGCGTAACAAACGTTCCAAAAACCATCCTTTCAAACCACCACCAAAATGGCAACCAAAATCATCCCCTAGTGCAACACTAGAAGAATCTTTGAAAGCCACAAAATTCGAACTGGCCCACATCAGGCTAAGGAATCGGCAGAAAAACATGACCACACAAGAACTTTTCGCCATAAACAAACTTAAAAACAATCCTGACATCGTAGTCAAACCATATGACAAAGGCAGAGGCATCTGCATTATAAACCACTCAGACTATCTACAAGTGGGTTACCACCACCCTGAGTCCCATCATTATACCAAACTGGACCAAGACATTACCCCACAAACTATTTTGATGGTTCACAACACACTAATTGAAATGAGAAACAACAAACACATCAACAACGATACTCTGAAATACCTCGACCCACTTCCACAAAACCGTCCAACGTGTCCAACCATTTTTTTTCTCCCCAAAATACCCAACACTCCGCCACCGGGAGAACCTTTTGTTGGACGACCAATTATAAGTGGATGTACCAGCCCTACGGCCAAAATTTCAGATTAGATAGACTATTTTCTTCTTTCCACCGTAACCGCACAAACCATATATGTCCGCGACAAAGCAGACATAATTTGCGCAAACTGGAAGAAAGACAATTTCCACAAGATGTCTTAATTACAAGCATCGATGTTGTTTCTATGTACACAAATGTCCGACAGACGGAAGCAATCCAATGCGTTTGCAATGCCCTCGAAAACACAAACCATAACCATCCGATCACAAAACCACCCTCGACTTACATCCCAAAACTTCTGGAACTCATTCTTGGCCGCAACTGTTTCCAATTCGGAAATAAGTTCTTTCTCCAGAAAATTGGCTGTGTACTGGGCTCTACATCCAGCTCTGAAATTTGTAACATCACATTGCACGACTTAGAAAAAGCGGATAACATCCTCACAAGTCATGGTGGCGCTATATAGAGACGATATATACTGGTCATCTACAACGGAACTCTGAACGAATTCCCAAATCTCGTCACGGAGATAAACAAGATGCACCCAACTCTAAAATTCACATACGAAGCCTCTGACTCATCAATCAACTACCTTGACTTAACTATATTCAAAGGAGACCGTTTCCATAAAACAGGAATCCTAGACACCAAAGTCTACACCAAACCAACGTAAACCTTCCAATATCTCCATAAAACATCATCCCACCCACCCCATATTTTCAAAGCGTTCATATACGGAGAAACACTCTGCTTTACGCTAGAAACACCAACAACGCGGATGACTTCCACAACAAAGTCAAAACATTCTCAGATAAACTAACCACAAGAGGTTACAATCCCAATGAGACCAACAGCGACAACCAAAGTCCCACATGCCGACCGAACGAGACTGATACACAACACGAAAGATGGAGAAAAAACAAAACAAATTCCACTTGTCTTCACAACCACCTACAGCCCAGCCATAAACCACGGTGGCACACATCCAGCAATAAACAAACACTGGAACTTAATCCAAGGCAATCAAATACTTTCGGAACTATTTCCGAAACCTCCATTCATTGCCTTCAAAAAAGCCCAATACATTCGGGAGAAACTAATAAGAGCTAAACTACCACAGCAAAATCAAAAGCTCAAACCACTCCCAACCGACTCTGGCTTTTTCGAACAACAAATTGAACCAGACGAAACCCTCAACATATTGCTCTCCCTACTGGACGAACAATTTGAAACCGACTGAAAAAACTATATGGCTCAAACCAAACTTACATGATTGGAATATACCCAATCCCAGCCACAACTTTTCCGCGAGTCAGCAGGAACTGAAGAGTGCCCAAACAGCAAGGCACGAAAGCATGCTATTGCTAACAAGATGATTTGCGAACATAATCCTCTGCTCGCACCACTAATCACATTTGATTATTCAACCTATCATAGTCACTCAATCTCTTATGTCCGCCCACCTACATTTCAATCGGACATAACCGGCAAAGACTAAGTCATGCTTAAAATTCATTTGTTTAAGCCACACAGGTCACAGAGTAATGAATGTGATAGTGCCATCCCTCTCTCCAAACCAAAAATTAACATAAAAGGAAGTCCCTTAAAATTGGGTATTCTGCACTAATTGACCCTTGGCTCTAATTACAGTCCTACGGTAATTGTAATAATTTATGAAACCAAATACCATATTCCTGTCCCTCAATACCCAAAACAATGTAAATCAGCCAGAGAACATTGATCAAAAGTGCATTTAGGTGTGAAAAGCAGGTACAAACTCATCCCGTGAAGAAAAGGAGAAAGTCCAATGGTTACGGAGATATTCGCAAAAGAAGTAAATAATTCTTTAACAATTTCCATTATTTTAGATATTTTGATATGCTGTGCGTGATTTATTATAAGAGAAATTGCACAATTATTTACACCATTGTATACAAAAGGTAAAGTAAACAATTTCTTGTGAAAAAAATGAAATTTGCACTTACTGACCTTTGACCTTAATTACTGACCTAATTAGACAATTTTGAGAAACACAAACAAGATATTCAGATTCAGCACAAAATTACCGTTCAGAATCACCTATTTGTTTGCTTTTCCTCAAAAATGCCCCATGCAGTCATATTTTCTCAAAATCAAACCAGTCTAGTATATTATAAAGATTATGAAACAATCCGATTGAACTGCGTAAAAGTTGTAATAATTCACTATACCGGTACATGTACATGTACAGTGATGATTAAATTGAAGTACCCCTCGCACTCGTACTCGCACTCGCTCGCAATTCACCCGATAACGCACGTATCTACTCGGCCATTGTCTGAGGATTTACGAGGTCTCGCAGTTACGCGCGAGGATATACGGGGTCTCGCAGTTACGCGCGAGCGCTTCCGAGGTGCATGAAGAACGAGCACTTACGAGGGCAGTCATCCATGCATAACAATGACTTCGTGTGATTCCCAAGTACGTGTAGAGGCCCATTTACCAATCGATCCGGCTTTTCAGTTGGGACAACCATGGAGGAATAAGAGCAGAAGGAGTTGGAACGACTTGAGATCAAAACGAAAAGGTCCGGTACCGACCGCAATAAAACAGCAGGCACTAAACCACTGTCGACAGATCCGAGGCCTTGACAAACCGCAAGAGATAAGCCATTTCGCTATTTGCGCTTGCGCAGTAGTGCACGTCGCCCGCGCACATGCTAAACAAGATGGCGTCGTATTCTAAAGAAGACTTCGTTAATGGCTCAGATTTAGGCGATTTAAGCGATCTTTCGGAGGATGATATGAACATAAATTGTTTATCAATATCAATGCAAGCAGTGAATCCAAAGACGACGACAATATTTATTGTGTTTGTGAAATGATCGCTTGTGACGATGTCCAATAATTTGGTGGCATTACGGTTGTGCAGGGCTTTCCAGTAAAATTCCACCGAAATAATTCCCGATGGCAGTTTGATTTGTCCTCATTGTCGCCCGTCGAGTATTCCCGATAATAAGGGTATGTGCTATTTTAATAGTTTACATATTTATCTATTCATAAATGTAATGTCGGTCTTTCCCGAGCGAAACTATGCCAATTTTGGTAGCCCGAAGATCACGTTAACAACGATGTCTGGCTCGCGGTTTGCCACGCATGTTAGCGTAGATTGAAAGTAATTTTGCCCGTGTCTTACGGGCTGCATGTGCGGTGCGGCGTACGTTGTCCGGTCACATCACACGGCGTGGATAACAAATTTGTTTGGACCCTAGGCTATAGTTTGTTTACTGGGGTTTCATATCAAACTTTTTTACAGGTTTGAAAAATGTAGTTTAGATTTGAAAATAATGTTTGGCCTCATTATAAAGCTCCAGATTGGGCCATGCATTTCTACAAGTCCGATTTTATTGCATGATTATTATCAAGCAAACAACACCTTCCTAACCCCATTTGTCCCAGTACAAATGTGTTATTAAAAACGTGTTCAAAATTGTTAAATTTGTGAGTTTGATATGTTGCTCTTTTCATTCATACCATGAAGCCTTCATGTATTAATTGGTTTTTTTGTCACAGATTTTCTGCAAGTTCCTCATAGTCTCTGCAATTCTGCACACGGCAACAACTTTTCTAGAATACAGCCAATGGATTGATGTACAGAGCAGGGGTGGACTTTTTCATGTGTCCCTTGGACTCGGCTTTTTAGAACCGTGGAACTTAAAACCAGATGTGTTTTGAACCTAGAAAGCTTAAACAAATAGGCCAAAGTTGCCCAAAGAATCAATGAACATCTCAGAGTGCAAGCTAATTACTGGTGTAGTTTGACCCAAGGTAAAACAAATGGGGGGAAAACTCTTGGATATGGTAATAAAAAAGTGGATAATGTTATTCAAAAAATCTGAAAAGGCTCTTCGCAAGAATCTTTAATATGTCATTGAACTATACAATATCTGTATTTACATATACATGTACATGTATGCGTACAACATTGAATACTTGGTATTAAATGTTTTAATACATTTCGCTTATCACCAGTATTGCAGTAATAGACCCGAACTTATGTAACGTAACTTATCGTCCTGACTTATGTAACGTAAATACTCCTTTTAACCAGTTGTTTTTGTTTTGTTTTAAATCTATGATGTTTATAATTTAGTGTTTTAATGGGAAACATACATGTAGTAGGCCCTATGAGGTGAAAGTTGGGGAACCACAGTAAAAAAAAAATCCGACAAGTTTTACAAATGTTTTTACATTGTATGGTTAATCGAACTTCAATAACTCGAGAATTCATGACCGGCTATGATCAATGCCAATATATCAATATTAGTTAATTGTTGTATTACATCTCAAAGCAATCTACATCTTAGGAGCTAATGATATTGTTGATGCTTTCCTTTGAAAAATTCAGTGTGACATGGCCTAAGTACATGTACATATAGTTCAATAATAAAAACTCACAAACTTCATTCAGTAAATTCACACCAGGGGCCAATTTCATAGAGCTGCTAAGCACAAACATTTGCTTAGCACAAAAAAGTCTTGCTCATTAAAAACGGGTTACCAGTCAAAATCTTACATGTTTTTCATGCCAAGCAAAAAAACAGCTGATTATCAATCAAAACAATAAAGATCACCTGAAAATTTGGTCTGTAACCTTGTTTTGGCCAAGGACAAATATTCATGGTAAGCAAATTGTTGTGCTTAGCAGCTCTATAAAATTGGCCCCAGGCCTTTTGTTCATTAGTTTAAATAGTTAATAAGCAAAATATTGTTCAACTGGCATCTGCAACATCTGCTTAACACGCCTAACTGTACAATAATAAACGTTGATTCTAATCACAGTAATAGATAAAAGAAACAAAATATCCCTTCGCTATTGTCTATTTTCAAAAGCACTGGTGATACCACAAAATATGCATACATTGTAAAAGTACATGTACATCTACATCATGTACATAATTTTCGATGGGGGAGAGGTGTACTGTCCAGCAGTCGCAAATCATCCTCTCGGTCCTTGAGTCTGCAGTATCGTGATGCAACACAAACTGTGAACAGGAAAACAAAAATAAACACATGCATTATTCAGCATTTTTGTCACAAATTTTTAAAACAAACTGAAAAATATTTATCCCAACAAAAAATAATGGACAATGGTTTCATAGCATAAAAAATGAATCCACGCATAGAAAAATGTCGACAGCTTTCAGTTTAGGAAAAATATTTTCTCAATTTAAACTATTAGACCTAGGCCCTAAACAATGTTGAGGTGCTGGAAGATTAGGTTATTTTTATTGCACTTTTTTCCTAGCGGCAACATTTCAAAGTTCTGCATTTATTCGAGATTTTTTCATATTTCCGAAAACGAGCTCCCCCTCAGAAAATATTGAATCTAAAACAAAATCATTCCCTTTTTACAACGGATTTTAAACCTAAAATCATTGTAAATTTGACACAAAAATACCTTTAAAATGACAATAGGCCCAAAATCCTTCAACAAACGACGCATAAATATGTTGAAATTGAAGGATGGCTTCGAAAATGACCGATTTTAATTCGGATTGAAATCGCCATTACGGAAAGTGCTCCACACCGCTCCCCTTTGATTTTTACACGAATGATTACGAGAGAGATCACGCGAGCGAACAGTTCGATTTTTAACCGGCCAAAATCGGCCCAAATTCATCAAAATCATACAAATATGAAAGCATATTTTCTTGCAAACATCGGTGTTATCATTAAAGGAATATCAGCATAACTTACCACCTAAAAATCCGATTTTGATGACAGAAATACCGGCGAAATCAGAAAATCTGGGAGAATCGAATGGTCCAACGTGCACATAGGAACAAACGATAGGGGACTACTGCGCATGCGAAAACGTGTTCATTTGCTTGTTCGTGTTTTTTGGCTAGCCATTGCCAACACGAACAATTCATTTCTCCACTGATGAGTTCACGGTACCAGACCATTTGCGCAAAGGGCCTTATCGCGGTCGTAAATCTGTCGGACAGCGGGCGCACAGCGGGAGTCCTCCATGCCTTTACCACTGGTCAGTCAGGGTCGCTAATTGGGTCATAAATTTTCGGTGGGGCTTGGCAGGCCGTTCAAACTCCTTCTGCTCTTATTCCTCCATGGGACAACTGTTCTGAGTGAATGTTGCGCTACACAAAAGCCCAATTGGGAGCGCTTTTACTGTGAACGTGGAGTTATAAAAAGGACAATTGGTTGAGTGCCAAGGAACGACCTACATTTATTTTCATTATAATTAGTGCACCGTGCTTTTTTTGTGGGATCTTGTTGGGCGCTCTACATGTACATGTATGTCCATTGTGTCGGCGAGTTTTAAAGCTGAATGACAAAGTATTGTTGATCTCTATTCGTATTATCGAGCGGTGTATTCGGAAGGACAAAAACCGTTGGTGAGAATGAGATCATGCAAAAAAAGAACTTCCAATCATGTCCTTCTAACAAATTACCTTTTTCATTGGTTGTAATTGTATGCCACAAAGAGACATTCCCCAGCCAATTAAAATTCCAATGTGGTGGTCGGCCACATGTTGGCCAGCTTGCTTTTTGTAGGTCAGCTGTCAATCATTATCTGGATTTCTTGTGCCTACTTGGATTATATTCAAAATATTAGTTTGGGGGGTCTTGGGGTCCTGGATCGGGATTTTGTATCACCTTGATTATATTCCTACATGTATTTATTCTTGGCTGTAGGCCTATTGGTT
Source organism: Crossaster papposus (assembly GCA_037893245.1). Classification (NCBI taxonomy): domain Eukaryota; kingdom Metazoa; phylum Echinodermata; class Asteroidea; order Velatida; family Solasteridae; genus Crossaster; species Crossaster papposus. Next base: position 93,601 of record JBAIAA010000784.1, on the reverse strand, counting down.
TGGTGGAAGTTTTTGAAAGCTATCCTTGTAATTTACGGGCCATAAAATAGATCGTTTTTGTTAAATACATGTACAAGAAAAACGGAAAATAAATCGTATTAAATTTTTCCCTTAAATCCGTTTAAAATTGTTTAGGTGTTAAGGTCCCGTTTTTTGTGGGTTTTTTTTCAAACAATGAAAGCAGAAATAAATGTTATTAAATAAACCTCTGACATTTATTTCGCTAGCCTCGTAATATAATGGTCCGGTGTATGTTGATTTTATTAGATACCAGAAAAACGAAGAATAAATCGTATTTTATTTACCCCTGAAATCGGTTGGGGAAATGTTTAGGAGTTCAGACAAATAAGTCTTTAGGTACCCTTTCCCCCTTTTTTCTATAAAAAGACAATATAAGGACAATTTCAAAATTAACCGTAGGAATATATTTTGGATGACTAGGGTTTCGTAAATAAACAGGCTCGGAATTGTTTACACCTTTTTATTTGTACATCTAAATATATTTTGTAAACGAGTACGGCAAACTTTTGTAAAAGTACTTGCATCCAATTTAATGACCATCGGTTAGGCCAAGAGATAAATACAACTTATATTAGATGTTTCAGTAAATGTACATTTATTTTGTGAGAATAGACACCAGAACTGCACATTTCCTCTGGCTTTATTATTTTCCCCTACTTTATTATTTTACCACTTCTAGTACTTGCCCTTTCCCCAAGTTGCGTAAAATAATCTCTCTACTAGGAGAACTCCCCGATCCTTTTGTGGAGCCTGTCAATCAAAACCTATTCTTCACAGTCATCAAAGCTTAACGCCGCCTCCATAGCGCCTGGGCCGGTTTCCTTTGATTTATTTAGCCAATCAAGAACGAGTCATCGGGGCTATGATTGGTTCTTCAATAACAGAGGGTGTCTTTAAAAGGGCTCGAATTACTATCCGCGGGCAAAAGCAAAGGGTGGGCGCGTGGGAAAAAAGGAGATTGTGTTTGCTGGTGGCGTCTGACAATTGCTGTAGCTGACAAAAGCAAAGTCAGACATTGAATGGTTTAGTGTGGGAAACGCTCGTTGATCCACGGTTGTTGATTGGTCGAGGCAATGTGGATATTAACTGTGAAGCTCTGCCATGACAATCTTGCGGTCATCGGACATCCCCAAGCAATGCCTGGGGATTTAAACAGAGTGAGGAAAGGAAGTGAAATTTCAAATGTTATTAAATAAACCTGGAATTTATTTCGCTAGTCTCGTAATTTAATGGTCGGGTGTATGTCGATTTTATTAGATATTAGAAAAACCAAGAATAAATCGCATTATTATTTACCCCTGAAATCGGTTGGAGAAATTTTTGGAGTTCATTCCAATAAGTCTTTAAGTACCCTTTTTCTTCTTCTTTTTTATATAAAAACATGGACAATTACATAATTAATCTAAGGAATATTTTTGTTTAGGACTGTGGTTTCCTAAAGGAACAGGCTCGGGGTCTTAACATGTTTTTATTTGTACAACTTAATACCTTCTGTAAATCAGTACGGCAAGGTAGGAAGGTACTTACAGCCAATTAAATGATCTTCGGTTGGGTTAAGAGATAAATAAATTCGCTCGATAAATACACCGACCAACGCATTTTAAATAAATTTTATATCTGCCAGGCATGGGTTAGTGTAAGTAAATACAATGTATCTTTGTTGGAGATAGCGGGCCGGTACAACATTCTATGAGTACCACTTTGTGTTGAGAGAATGTCCGCTCTGAAAGAAGAAAGTCAACACCCAATGACAATAAAGATTTGTTTAACTGGACTTCATGATTGGATAACGATCTTGTCACTGGGAAGTAGTGAGCGGTGCTAAGGCTTTGATGTTGGTCTTTTCAAGAAATTTTTGTCGGGTCATCACTCAGTTACTTGGGGAATCCTGCAGTTTACAGTCTAGTCTGCGACATTCAGTGTACATACACACAGGCGGTCGTTCGTACATGGAAACCCAAACTGGAATTTCACGGGTCAGTGATCACCGCTCGTACGGTCGCTCGACACAGTTCGAGCGAGTTAATTTAATGCTGAGGGTTTTCGAGACGGTAAGAGTGATTTTGAGATCTCGTAAACACACTTAAACGCACGTACCTCCTCGTACTCGCTCGCAAATTAATGGGTACTTCAATTTAATCACCACTGTACCTGTGTCTGCATTTGTGCTTTCTTCTGGGGTTTTTAATAACAAACAATGCTAAATGCTTGAAACCATCTGCCTGCATCTCATCATTACTCTTGTTAATACCGCATCTGGACACAAATTTAGTAGAAATTAAGTTTACTATAACCTAAAAAAACCAATAAGAATGATGTTTAAAACAACACAACTAAATGCAGTGGGGAAAAAATAGAATATATATTACTACATGTATACATATTTGCACATCAACATGAGAAAAAGCCAGAGATTCTCTATGGGTGGCTTATCCATTCTGATCATGGGGGATCACTTTCTTGTTATGATGTACATGTAAGTTTATGGTGAAAAAAACCAAATGGGCAGTACAACAAAACACACCTAAATATAGAAATAAAATTGCTTCACTTTTGAAAAAAAATGGCCAGCTACCGGTACATGCACAGAAGTTTAAATCACCAAGAAAAAAGACCAGGGTTCCCCAAGGGTGGTTAACCCATTGCAATATGGTATACACAACCATGTTAAAAACAAAACCACTAGATGTACAGACAAGATGAACAAAATGAATAACTTAAACAAATTATAGCAAAAGAATCCCCTGTGGGTGGTGAAGTCATGTTCTGAAATGTTATGATAAAAACAATAACATTATAGGTGAGGTAGGGGAAATAATGCTACCGGTAGTTGCTGTACAAATCTATCTAAGCAAAGACTAGAATTTTTGCTACACATTCTAACAAAATGAGGACCCGAAGAACAAACGACAAATTAACCCTAACCCTACCTACAAGTAATGCTACTTTTTACTACTACTAGTAGTAAAAAGTAGTATGCAGTACTCTCACCTACTTGTGTGCAATGCCTGTAGTAATTTTTAGTATTTGGTACCGGTACTTCACCCCTACATGTAATTGCACTCGTAGTACTTTTTAGCATTGGGTCCCTCTGCTTGCTGAGTGTGCATGGCCCATGGATGTATATGGTGTTTCCATAAATACAGCACTCACTGTGTAACTGACGGTCACCAATTTTCTATGATGTTTTTTGTGCCTTTTTTGATGTAGTTTTACCTTTTTTTCATTAACCATTAGTTTAGCTATGGATCAAAGATTGTTATCATTACCGATTGATGAAGAAAAAATTCTGTATATTTATTAGAGGAATAAAATAATTGGTTGTGTCCCCGTGTTTTTATCATGTTTTGTGTGACATTTTCCAAGCGATTTTTCATCAAATGCTTTAGTATATTTATATTTTATTTCTTACAGTAATTTTTCTTTTGATTAATTCAGTCAAACACAAACTCTGATTGTGCACGTTTGTTAAACCAAATATCACCCGAAATTTTTTTCCCCCGACTTTTATTTATGATGGCACGACGTAAGCTTTCGTTTCCCCTTTATAACGTATGAAAAGGGAGCTTTCATCGATGTGTATAGTTAAAAATAGAGCAAAGAAGTGCCACCTTTCGTCATATTTTGCAAGAGCATCACATTTAAATACTTTAGAACATAAAGAATGTTGAAATCATGAACAGAATACCAAAATTACGCTGGTTAGTTATCAATGTCGCATCTTTGCGTCCCACTCGATATCTTACGTCGTGTGTTGAAATCAGTGCTTGACTGGCACCGTCTGCGCAGATGCGAACAAAACAGGCCTGGGTTATAGACGTCACGGATGTATACAACGTGCTCTGCAGCGTTGTCAGGCCACCATTTTTTTATTTCGCGCGGGAGAGGTTGTGAAAAGATCGCGTCCCTTTGCTAACGTCGAGACGGATTTCGGTCTTTTTTACGTCGTGCCACTTATTTTGCGACGCAATCAAAGGTAAGCCGATACTTTGGTGGATGTAAAATATCTTTCCAACAAAACAATAGCAAGTAAAGAAAACAATTAACGTTTAAACAATTACATGCATTTAAATGTAATGTAATTATCAATATTTTGCAAATCAAAATGGAGTTTGTTCCATTCTACAACTCCCTGATATTTGATTGAGCGCTGTAAAAATGATGAGTTAAATTTTGATAAATAACAATACATGTTTTATTGTATGTCATTCTATAAGCAAGTACGTTGTATAATATGTGAACATGGAATGAAACTAGTTAGTTAGTACATGCAGCAATAACAAGGTAAACATGATGATAAACAACTCCCTGATATTTGATTGAGCGCTGTAAAAATGATGAGTTAAAGTTTGATAAATAACAATTTTAACTGGTTTTATTGTATGTCATTCTATAAGCAAGTACGTTGTATAATATGTGAACATGAAATGAGAACTAGAGGAAACTTGTAAAATAGTTAGTTAGTACATACGTGTACATGCAGCAATAACAAGGTAAACATGATGATAAACTTGCAGGGGTAGCACTATAATAGGAACACATTTAAATGCTTGTGCTAAAAATCATATCACCAGACAGTGGAAGATGTTATTCCACTGTATTGTAACCCCAAATTTTAAATTATAATGCTACCCCTTAACCTCAACAATATACTAAGTAATTAAAAATGACAACTGAACAATTTGTCCAAAAGTTTGATATAGTGTAACTTTGTTAACACAGGGTTGCATGTATACTGTTATCAAGTCATATTTTAATGGTAAAATATAACGAGAAAAGAGTTTGCGTTAACAAAGTTCCACTGTACCTATTTGATTGTCTTCCATTATCCACTGCAACCTTCTAGAAGTGTGAACATATCTGGGGAAATAAAGCTAAAACAAGTTCTCAATACATGTAGCTTTGTGTATTTTTACTTAATTATTTGTATTTAAACGATATACAGTTCCCTATGTATGGGGACACCAACATTTTGGTGTCCTTATTACATAAGAAACCATTTTGGCATAGAGCACCATTGTGTACATATTAGCAAGTGAATAGTTTTTGGTTGACTTTAGAAGTGCTCTCAAAACCCTTACTGCAATAAAAGCACAGTCAACAAATCAATTTCATACCATTTCAAGATTTTAATGGCAACAATTCACAGTAGTTGCAGATTCTTTAAGTTTAATATGCGTATGGGAAAAGACTAGTAAACAAAATTTCATATAGAAAATGGATAAATTGTGATTTTGAGTACTGTACATAACCAGTTCAGGGGGTAACAGATACTAGTTAAAGAGTTTCAGGATGTTAAATGTGACCATTTGAACCATAGACCCGACTACCACTGTTGGTTTCATATGTAAGAGGGACACCAACTTGTTGGTGTCCCTCTTACATATGAAACCGTAAAGCACACGAGGCAAGATTGTCCATTTCCCTGAAAGAGATGTATATGAAATTCATTTATATGGAAAATGGCACCTTCTAATGCATTTAAATGAAATTTTACAATACTACACATGAGTTGATGCTTCTGTATGTAAAAAAGTGTGCAGGGTGAGGGAAATTTGCACCAATTGAGCACAAAATGAAATGAATGACCTCAATTTTCCGTAATACCCCAAGACCATGTATTTTCTAACATGGATTGTTTTTATTGGCATCCTAAACCATTGTTAAAATAGTCCTTAAAGTTTATGAATCCTCTTTGATAGAAAATCTATAAGCTCACTGGGATTTGGTTTGGTGTCCCCTCTTACATATGAAACCGTTGTTGTTCATGTTACCCTCCCTGAAGTGGAAAATGCAATTTCAAATAATGTTTTCTTCTACAATTTAATCAAATATACATATTTGGCTTTCAAATTAACCTTAGTTTAATATGATTCCATGACTTTGAAAATTTACCACCTGTGTCACAAGCTGGTACCCTAATTTATGGAAACACCCATGTATGCTAACTTAAAATAACTATTGTTAGGCCTACAGTGCATTTCATAAGTTAGGTTACATATCGAGTCGCTCGAAAGGCTCGATTATCAAGCCGCTCGATCAAAATAGCGTCGAGCCGTGACCGAGCGGAGATAGAGCGGAGATAGAGCGGAGATCGAGCGGACATCGAGCGGACATCGAGCGGACATCGAGCGGACATCGAGCGGACATCGAGCGGACATCGAGCGGACATCGAGCGGACATCGAGCGGACATCGAGCGGACATCGAGCGGACATCGAGCGGACATCGAGCGGACATCGAGCGGACATCGAGCGGACATCGAGCGGACATCAAGCGACAATCGAGCAAGAATCGAGCGCTAATCGAGCGAAAATCGAGCGCTAATCGAGCGGAAATCGAGCGCGAATCGAAACTTCGGACAGGTCAGTTAAACGATATTTACTTTATAAAAATACAACCCCCAAAATCCTCCCACCAATAGTTTAATATAATAGTTGGGTTTTAACGATTGCCGGTCGAGCAGAGTTCGAGCGCGCATCGAGCGACATTCGAGCGGAGATCGAGTGGAGATCGAGTATCCACTCAGTCGGCATCGAGCGGCTGGATAATCGAGCCTTTCGAGCGGCTCGATATGTAACCTAACTTATGAAATGTACTGTACATGTACATGTACTGTACACTATTTCATTTACCACTCAACCAGATGGTCATTTTAAAACAAAATCAGCATTATTTTCAAATGAATTTGTGCTGAAATATTTAAATGATTTGTAACCATATCCACCAACATATGAAAATATTATTTATTGGATTGTTCGAGCAAGAAATTAAATTCGCATTCGAACATCTAACTTTTGTTCTTGATTAATTAAAACATTCTTGACAAATGCTTTTGCAGTCGGTCGTCTTGCAGCGATCCACGAATGTCATCTCTCACACCGCAGTACGAATGCCCGCGTCGTCCCTCTTAATCATTACCTCGAGTTCTGAAAACCCACGCAATAGAACCGAGGTCCTATTCCGTTATTCCATGCTCTGCTGTCCAGACGGTCGGCCTGCTTTGAACACTCCAATGTTTTCAAAGTAAACGTTTCGGCCGCGCTCGGCAATCAGTCAACAGAACCGGGCGGAGACCGAGATGAAGGCCAGGTGGGCAGTGGCACGCCTTGCGGCGGACCGTCAGCATGCTCCCAAGATCCAACTACGAGCTTTTTAACTGCAGCAATTTTGATACGCTATTGGCAGCTAGCACCAGACTTGCCCTCCAATAGATTCTCGTTAAAGGATTTAAAGTGTACTCATTCCAATTACAGGGCCTCGAAAGAGTCCTGTATTGCTATTTTTCATCACCACCTCCCCGTGTCGGGAGTGGGTAATTTGCGCGCCTGCTGCCTTCCATTGATGTGGTAGCCGTTTCTCAAGCTTCCTCCCTCTCCTGAATCGAACCCTGATTCTCCCTTACCCGTTACTACCATGGTAGGTGCATAACGTACTGGTATCGACAGTTGATAGGGCAGACATTCATCACCGGTGCGAGGACCGTGCAATCGGCCAGGTTATACCCCTGTCACACCGGAGTGCGATCTCACGGCAACCTTACTGCGATGTTTTCATAAAAAACGCAGTGGGGTCGCCGAAAACTGAAGAAAAAAACCCTGAAATCTATGAGGTAGGTAGCTCACAGTACGCTCTTGACTCGCTCACTGCGCTCTCACTACACTCTCACTGCGACCTATGCGTTCCCAGTTTGATCATCGCCGCGCTCTCACTGCGCTCCCACTACGCTCTACGCGATCTCGCTGCGACCAAGACAACCTCGCTACGACCTCGCTACGACCTTACTACGCACTCCTTACTACGTCCCCACTACGTTCTGTGTGTTTGTACCGCGTTCGCACGGCGACTATAAATACAGCGAGCTCGATGTTGCTAGATATTTGCTATCTGTTGTACAAATATTATGTTCTGCCTCTCTACAGCCGTGGTAATACCCCTGTCACACCAGAGCTACGCTGCCGTTGTGCTCCCACGGCAACTAAAAAAGTTGCAAAACGCAGTAGAAGCGCAGTAGGATTGCCAAGAGCGTAGTGGGAACGCAGTGGAGTCTACCTAGGTCGTGGAAGGGTCTCCAAACCTCGGCGATTGTTTTGAGCCTGCTCAAAACAATCGCAGAGGGTCGGCGACCTGGTTTAAAACGCAGTGGGAGCGCAGTGAGAGCATAGTGGGATCTCAAAGAACGTACTTGGGACGTCGTGAAGTCTACCTGAGCGTGTCATGATCGTAGCAAGAGCGAGTTGGTATCGCCGTCTGCCCAATATACGACTGAAGTACGTCTGAAGTACGACCACTGTACGCTTGTCATGCTCTCACTACGCTCTTACCGCGCTCCTACTGCGCTTCTACTACGTCGTATAGGGCTTCTTCACGCTCATACTGCGTCCACACGGGGCTGCCGGTACGACTATGGCGCCCCTAATGCGTCCATTGCGATGTTACGAGCTTCCTGTTCGTTCACAGTGCGATTATACTGCAATTATACTGCGTGTATAGTACGTTCTGACTTTGACATGCGTAATGGCCACAAATGGTATAAATGCAGCCTATATCCTCCACACAACATACATACATGTACTAATGTGCATCTCCTCTTCACCATGGCTGTAGAGAGGCAGAACATAAAAATTGACGTACAGCAAATATCCAGCAACATCGAGCTCGCTGTATTTATGGTCGCCGCGCGAACGCGGTACAAAGGCACAGAACGTAGTGGGGACGTAGTGAGAGCGTAGTAAGGTCGTAGCAAGGTCGTAGCGAGGTCGCCTTGGTCGCAGCGAGATCGCGTAGAGCGTAGTGGGGGGCTGGCCTTCCATAGTATCGAAAACTACTCCAGATGCATCCCACACCGATCCCGCGACGGGCGGGCGAAGGGGGACCGTCCGAGTAGTGGTCCGCTCCATAGGTGGTGTACAACGTTCGTCTGACTACCTGCCCCCTTATATAGCCACAAGCCAATGTCCGACTGCCATCTTGGTATTGATAACATGATTACTTGATATCTTTAAAAATGTATAGGCCAATGCTTCTTGTACTCAATGTTAAATCCGTAAGTGTAAGAAAAAACTAAACTTGGGTTAGAAGACAAACTCTGACAGCCTTTTTGGACGCCACTTTGGGCGCCATCTTTTTTTTTAGGTTACCTGATTACTCACTGAATTTGTATTGGTCTTAGTGGGTTTCCTGATCCATACAAGATAGATGTAGACACGAACAATTAAACTCCAAGGGTGAATATGAAATGACTTATAGCCATTTTAGTGTATTGGTGGCCATTTTGGATGCCATCTTGGATTTTTAGGTTACCTGATTACTCACTGAATTGTTATTGGTCTTAGTGGGTTTCCTGATTCATACAAGATAGTCTATGTAGACATCAAAATGTAACTTCAAGGGTGAATATGAAATGACTTATAGCCATTTTAGTGTATTGGTGGCCATTTTGGGCGCCATTTTGGACGCCATCTTGGATTTTTAGGTTACCTGATTAATCACTGAATTGTTATTGGTCTTAGTGGGTTTCCTGATACACAAGATAGATGTAGACACCAAAATTTAACTTCAAGGGTGAATATGAAATGACTTTTTAGTGCATTTTAATGCCATTTTAGTGCATTAGTGGCCATTTTGGACGCCATCTTTGATTTTTAGGTTATCTGATTACTCAATGACCCTTTTGTTGGTCTCAATTAATTATCTGACCCCTAAAACCTGGGGATAGGCACCAACATTACGACTGTAGGGTGAATATTGATTGACTTATAGTCATTTAAGGATATTGGCGGCCATCTTGGACGCCATTTTGAAAAAAACAGCTTTCTGGTACTCTGATTTTCTTAGATTTTCAATATGTTATTTTTTATGTCCAATAGTACCTGAAACCGTTGGAAAACCTTTTGTTACAATTTGTTTGGCTGGCTATAGAACAAAAAGAACACGACACGAGTGAGTACAAATATGTACATGTAGGCCTAAAAGCTGGTTTTCAATTATTATTTAACATTTTGGAAAAAGAACTTTGAAAGAATTCCATACATGTGGTGATGATGTGGACATCATCCAAGTTCCTGTGTACAAAACTTATACAGAAAAAAAGTAGTCAAGGAGATGATACATACATGTATGGTACAATGTACATGTGTACATAGTTTTTCATTCCTAAACAGTGTTCTCAAAAATGTAAGCATCCTTTGTGGTAAAAGCTGGGAACTTCTCAGCAAAACAAGATGTAATATGGGATTCTTTCCTAGTACTAATTTGTGTTATTACTGTTAGCAGGTCACCGTTTGGTTTGACGTGTTTGACTGAGTTTATTTAATTGAAAATAATTTCTTGCCCCGTTTGTTGTCAAGTATGATCTTCACTCTTTAGAAAAAGGTGTTCTAGTCCCTTGCATTTGACAATCACAAGATTATGATTAAAAAAAACTCTGTGCGCACCGCGTTAACGAACCATGATAACCATACCGATTGTAGCTACGGAAACCCCGACCAGAAATCGACAAATTCACGGTCAGACCGTACGTACCTGGATAAATTCATTTATACCATTCTTTCAACACAGTTTTAATACAAAAGACATTTTCTTGAAGATTTATTTTAATTTATGCCCGCACGGTTCATGTGACATAAATACTTGTTCAACTTTCTCTCAAAAACACCTCAAAAGTCCAAATACATACTGATCGTCTGCTTGCAATTCGTCTGCTTTAGCAGCATGCAGCACCGCCATTTCAAAGTATCCTCCCTTGTTTTCAATGTTTTCCCCCTTACTATGCTTCTCGGTTAATTTGGGGAAGCGACAGGTACATGTACTGACCATCGGCGTACTTGCTGCGCTGACCATGGCAAAGGCTGACCAAGGTTGTCCGCATGCATTCGGAGAAAGACTGGTACCCGATTTAACGTGTTGTTAAACAAGCCTTATGAAAAGGGCACCAGGCCATTTCGTTTCATTATCTTTGACGTTGGATTTTCACTACAAATTTGTCCCCAAAAAGCACTTTCGCCAGGGAATTTTTTATTTACACCGTCCAGATTCTTAACCAGTTCGCGCCGGATGACATATAAACGCAAAGTTTTCCCCAAATTCAAAACGGATGACGCATAAACACGCCAAGTTCAAGTTCGGAAATGTCTGTCAGCAGCGAGCAAGGCCGGAAATGCGTGAGTGTGCTTTCCGGCACTATTCGCCTGAACACGCTTCGGATCGAGTTTCGTTAAAAATACTCCTGCCTCTGGGCTCAGTGGTGTTAAAATAATCCCGGCGCGAACTGGTTAATAAATTAAGGGGAGCAAATAGTGTAGGGTAATTTGTTTATAAAGCAATTTTTGCATTTTGGAGCCTGGACTACAATGGCGAGGTTTCCCAAAATCTTTCCAGGATATACATGTACATGTAGTATACCTTCCGCAGAGATCGAGATCGTCTTGATGGTCATGGGGGGGGGGGGGGTGTCATGCTGTACCTTAGACTCGTGCGTAATTTTAAGACGCAGCCTAATATTATTCAGGGAACGTCGTGGGCCAATTTCCAAACCCATCTTTATCTTGCGGAGGCTTCATTGAGTTTAGCAATGCACCAGAGCCACAACAGAACCAAAGCCAGGGTTTCGAAAAACAGCCCTCTCATCATTGACAGAAGCAATGTGATTGGTCCGCACTGACACGGCCGGGGTTACGGTACGAACAGTTCATTGAACTTCGTTATCCACAATCTTGTTTTGATAACTGTTGAGTTCGCGGAATGGGGATACCAGTACATGTAGTTTTGACTTTTTACTGAAATTTGGAGTGATTAGACCGTTTTGGGGCGCATATTCTGGGTCGAGTTGATAAAATAGTAACAGACGAATGTTGAAGGTATTGTACAGTGTACTGTAAACCGTGGAGCAGTTTTGGGAGTAATTGCACATACATGTACCGGTACATGTAGTTTGTGTATCACAACTATTGTTTAACATCGTTAACCTGTAAAAACCCTCTTTATTATTAACCAGTTTACGCCAGAGGACGTACATGTACTGTACATGTACATGTATACACGCAATAAATACATGCAAGTTTTCCCCAGATTAAAAACGGATGACGCATAAACACGCCACGAGAAAGGCCGGAATTTTCTGTCAGCAGGTAACTGTGTACATACCGGTATGTACAGTAGCAACCTGGACGGAAATGCGTGGGTGTGCTTTTCGGTACCATGGGCCTGAACCCGACTCGGATCGATTTTCATTAAAAATAATCTCGCGCCTCGGCTCGATGATGTTAAAATAATCCTGGCGCGACTGGTTAACTATAGGGCTCCGCCATGCGGGCGTCTGGAGTCCTATGTACATGTACTGGTAGTTCTAGGGGTAACTTAACAGCGACTGCACATGATAAAAAAACTCACCTAATACGGTACATTGGTTTGTTTTTTTATGAAAGATGTGCTGTTGAAAGACTCTGGCCTTTATTTTGCTTTGCTTTTGATTTTCATTTTGAAGTCGAAACAACGCAATGTTCAGCTCTGAAGCACAAAACGATCCCAATCTCATTGTCTGGGTTTAACAGGGCTGAACATGTTCAAGTGTGAAACGCTGCATGTTTTTAACCTTGCGTCATCCTAAAGATTTATCTAGTGTGAAAAGGATTAACAAAATTCTTCTTGAGCGTACATGTAATTGAAGGTTAAAGCAAACTGGTAAATTTGAATTAAAACAAATTTAAAATTATTTTCTTTTTTTCCACTTTTTGGGTGGGTGGGGATTTGGGGGCTTGGTTCTACCGGTATATCTGAACATGTACTGGTACTTCAAATAATTTATGATAAACATATACCCAGCACGATATGTGGCAGAGGGGTACCCCCCTCTTATCCCTATACTTTATACGCATTCAACACTATTGTAACCTAACCCATCCCCCCTTGAAACCTAAAAGGAATTCCTGAGATTCCGGGAACACAATAGTCAACACAAAAGAGGGGGGGGTTTTCTCTGCCACATATCGTGCTTCATATGGATAAACAAGTAAAAGATTGCTTACATTTCGTTCTTGTTTCCACTGCTTCACCTCTTCTCAATGCACTGTTTACAGCCTGTATGAACATGTAACAAAAGAATCATGGCATAGACTGTTATTATTCACTCACATGTAAACAAATACGGTATTTAAAAAAGAAACAACTAAATCAGGGTCTGCTTAAATTTTCTTCCACTTTTCTGACACCAATACAATGTACATGTACGTGTATACATGCATGTATAACATGTACGTGTACATTGTACATTGTGTGTGTACACGGTAATTAACCAGTTCGCGATGGGATCATTTTAACATCAACGAGCCGAGGAGCGGGATTATTTTTTACGAAACTCGATCCGAGGCGGGTTCAGGCCGATGGTACTGGGAAGCACACCCACGCATTTCCGGCATTGCTTGCTGCCAACAGACATTACCGGCCTTGCTTATGACATGTTTGTGCATCATCTGTTTTGAATCTTGAAACAAAATTGCGTGTTTATGTCTTCCGGTGCGAACTGGTTAACCCTACTACTGTACAACATACACATGTACTGGCACTAACTATCAGAACCTATAAAAAAAAAAACCACCTCCTCTCCAATACATTTTGTACAGACTTTTCCCCAACTACCGGTAACAGAACACCTACATGTTGTACATGTACACTGTACTTGTATACAGTGTACGTATTAGGCAGTATACAAGGTACATGTACAGTATACCTATACGTAACTGCCATCGTATAATCTTGCGTTATGCACAACATGCCAATATGTGGGCCCTACATGTACGTACCGGTAGTACAGTACAGTATGTCACTTCAGTTGTTGGTCCCAAAGGTTGCCAATGGATGCTACACCTGTGTCACCAGCCGTCTGGTTTATGCCACCAGCCAATGCTGCAACCAAATACTAAGGACTAAGTGCTGATTGGCGGAGCGGTTTATGAAGCACCTACCGGTATGTACAGTATGTGTACGCAGTGTGAATTGGAATAACATAATCTGCAGTGGGTTGTTACTTCAGCACCTTATTTCATCTCTAGTAAAATACAAGTATTGCAGAGGATACACGACACATTTCAGTAACAATGAAAAATGACCCTCAGTAACTTCCAGGCAATAAAATCGCAATAAAAACAGGTTAATGTTAAAGTTAGTAACCTACCGGTACATGTAAGGAACCTAGTAAATGTACATGTACCGGTACCTCACATTCATGAAGCAGTATTGCAAGTAATTTTTTTAGATTAAGCAGACAGAAAAAAACACCCAGGAATGGACCACGCCTGTAAACGGTAAATTGTCTTCTCATTTTATTTTTTTTAATTATTGATTTTAGAAAAAAGGGAGACATATATCTATTACATGCTTATCTAAAAGCACTATTTTATGTTTTCGTTCAGAACGACATAAAATTGCAGTTTAACACTAGCGAGTAAATTGCGGCATGTACTTGTACGGTACATTTCCAAAGTCCTGCACATCCAGCAAAATGGGCCAATAAGCTGTCCGCCTTCGCGGTCCGCATCGCCAGCCCGGCTTTCCACATCGTTGGCACGACAAGTGCTGGACGCACCGCAATTTCTGGCTAGCGTTAAACTGCAATTTTATGTCATTCTGTTCTAAAAACATCAAATTTGTTCATTTATAATGCTTTTAGATGGTACATGTATCTCAAATGCAAGTTTAACAGGCTGTATCAACGTCTTATCTCCACCAATTTCACCAAATAAGATATCAATGAATATTGGGTTTTATAATCTGCCTGATAAGGTCTGTTTTCAGGTCATACCAGTACATGTAGGTCCCCCCAAAAAAGGTCATTATAAACCCAGCACAATATGATACCAAGGGACTTCCCCCCTAGTCCCCCCATACAGTACATGTACCTATAATGTTGTCAGGTCAAAATGTAATAGAAGGACTAATTAGGCACTTCGGGGGAAAAAACAGAATTTTATTACAAAAAACACAAAGAGTATAGATTATATCACAGATTCCAAAACTACTTTGGGCCAATTCCACACGAAAGCTGACATGACCTGAACAATTTTAAATAGAACTTTTCAAACTTTTAAAGCAGTTTGCAGCAGTATTAATCTTATTCATGTTTCCACCTCTCTGTTGCAGTATCCCTTCGTGGTGATCCTCCTTTTTTGGCTTGTAAGTATTGTTTTGTTTTGTTTTGTTGTTTTGTCTGTACGGTACATTAACTTTAATTTCTCTCCCTCGCTACAGATATGAGTAACACCATTTGTATTTTCCAACAGCTCGGAAAGAATAAGGAAAAGGCCCTTCGCTACTCCTACCATCAGGATAACTACAATTTCTTCTCCCTCTCTCGATTTATTCCTAAAGGTTTGCAAATATCTCACTCTCCGTGCTTAGGAACCCACTCGCCACACCTACAAAGGAGGTGGAATCAAGTTCTGCACGGTGCATCTGTTAAACTAATTAATATCCTCTCTCAACAGTGTAAAGTTTCAGGACCTCATAATATAGCCCACCTTGACTCAGAACTCAGATCCAGCTGTACGGACACCAGGTACAGGGACTTCCATGATCAGATTGATAGGGGCCTATCTAACCTTGACTCTGTTCTTATCAACAGGAAAAACAAGAAGACTGGTGGCTTGCTTGCCAAGCAGCATCAACAACACAGACAGACGTTTTAGACGTCCCAAGCCCCAATCGACAACCTGCTCCCTGCCAATACTGTTAATAACCTTTCCTCCTCATCCGTATCACATGCTGAACACAAACTTCTCTTCAAGGGTCTGAACTTCTGTCCCACTCCCCGTACTGTGAACCAGGTACAGCTTAGCCAAGATCTCACGGAATACTATTGTAGGATCCGTCTCCGTGAGTTTTTTCTTGATTCTTGTGACCCAGAACCCTTCCGTGTCAAGAGCGCATGGGTACCCCCCAAGAATCCTGTACCAGTCCTTGAGACATACGTTCAAGTTGTCAATACCCAAGTCACTAACCCTGGTAATTTTCCCCACAGGACCCATGATAACCTCCCCAGAGAAGAGCGCCTTGCACTTGCTGCTTTGCGTTCTTGTACTGACATCATCATCAAGCCAGCTGATAAAGGCTCAGCCGTGGTCATCATGGATCGTCAGCAGTACATCGACGAGGCCCACCGTCAGTTGGACAACCGTACCAACTATATCTGCCTTGACTCTGATCCCACAGGTACATTCTCTCGAGAGATACAGCAGTTGCTTGATGACATGCGATCACGTGACCAACTGTCAAATAAAGCTCGCAAATTTCTTTCACCAACTGACTGTAGAACTGCTAGGTTTTATCTTCTCCCCGAGATTCACAAGACTGGTAACTCTGGTAGGCCTATCGTCTCGGGTAATGGCTCACCCACGGAACACATCTCCCTGTTTATTGACAGTTTTCTTAAACCCCTTGTCCATAGGATTCCATCATACATCCATGACACCCCGGACTTCCTGCGTAAGCTTGAAGGAATCAAGGACCAGATTCCCAGAACGGCCATCATTGGGACTTTTGACGTCTCATCCTTGTACACTAACATACCACACGTGCACATAGAAACGTGCACAGTTTTGCCGAGACCAAGGATAATTTTCGTAATAACCTAATTTTGTTATATCCGTTTTTGTACTAACGGGAGTCGACTGTATGCAACACTATTACTTCACATTGCCTTTGAGTGCAGTTCAGGGCCGTGGTTGCTTACAAGACAAAAAAAATGCCTAAAAGGTTGAAAAAACATGCAGACCAGTGAAAAATGCTGGCGGGCTGGTCAAACATTACTGGTCTGGCCGGCTAGTAGGACAAACAAGTTAAGGGGAAACTCTGTTAACAGTGACGGCTGGGCAGATGAACACACTGAAAAATAGACAGCGGGGAGCTCTTGGAAGTTCGCCGACTTCGTCATCCATGTTTTTATTATTCGCCAATACGTTTCTTTTATTTCATAAACTCAGGTATATTACAGAAATTGTTTCACCGACAAATGTAATCAAATCGACCTTTTGCAAATCGGCAAATCACAAAAAAACGCTAGGACGTTTAACGAAAACACTGACTTCCGGGTTAGCGTTATGAAAAAAACACTTTCAGGGCGGCTTTAACGGGTACCCGGGTACCGGACTTTGACCGGGAAACGGGTACCTGGTTCCATTCAAAACCATAAACAAACAGCCTTACTAACAAGTGTTACGGACAATACAAAATTTTGTTACGGACATTACATTACGGACGTTACACATTTCACAATGCACAAGTACATGTACTTGTATGATGAACGCCCTCCGCAGATGAACGCCCTCCGCAGATGAACGCCCTCCGCAGAAGAACGCCCTCCGCAGAAGAACGCCCTCGTGTGACAAGGCAAACTCCTCTATTCGCACTTGAATCGCAACTGAATTCACTCTTGGATACGCAACCGACAAGCGGACAGTACAATACGCACCCCACAAACAGACATTGATCTTCCACTGCTGGGTAAGAGTATATTTTCTTTGCCAAATCTTTGCCTAAATACCGGTAGTAAATAAAAAGTAAATATTACTTTATCTGTAAACTATGTAAAAACCTCGCCGGGCAAGGGCCAATTTCATAAAACATGTAAGCACACAAATTTGCTTAGCACCAACATTTCATGCTACAAATGTTTTAGCAAAAACCAGCTCAATATCAGTTAAAGATGGACTACAACGAAAACTCACACATTAAATTTATTATCGGACCTTGTTTATGTTGTGTTCAGGTAACACTTTATTGTTAGGGTCATGTTTTTCTCTAAATAATTTTGTTGCAATTTGACCGAAAAAATTTGACCTCGATTCTTCGATTTTGAAATTTCCCGCCCTGTACTGGTTCCCGGCAAAGATCCACTGAAAACCACAATGAAATCCACGATATAGTACCAGCGGACTTGTAAACCAGCGAAAAGTGATGACGTACTACCCATGAAAACGCATACATGGTGGCCCTGAAGGGACTCAGAAGATCGCGAATATATACGTCAAATTTGACGTCGATATTCACGACTTTCCCCCAAAAGTCGCGAATATTGACGTCAAATTTGACGTCAATATTAGCGATCTGCGGAGTCCCTTCAGGGCCACCATATGTATGCGTTTTCATGGGTAGTACGTCACACACAAAGTATGAATTATTCATGAGTTAAGGGCTTTTGCTGAAACTGAGTTTATCTGGGTCGCAGAACGCCGATCAATTTTGTTTGTTTTTTGCATGAAGGAACAAGATTTATTGAATACTAATGATATATTAGTAATCATTATACATTTCTCGAACAAAAAACAGCAACACAGCCTTTATCATTTTTCCGTTGTAGTCCATCTTTAAAAACGATAAACATCACATAAATATTTGACTCAGTAACCTTGTTTTTTTTCCCAGGGAAGAATTTATGCTAAAGCAAAATGTGCTAATGTTTTATAAAATTAGCCCCATGTCGGACGCGACGGCACTGGTCGAGGGAGAACGCATGAGGGCGCATTAAGGTAAGTTTCTCATCGAATATAAATCATTTTGAATCAAGACTAAACAGATGGCAGGCGTTGGAACACTGCCGACTTTATTAATCTTATGGGGCCCATAAAAAAAAAGAGCATGTCCAGATTGACACGAATTCGGCCAATACATGTACAGTATGTTAAACAAACTTCCCTTTTGCCGCTTAAAACTTGCCTCGTAACGCAAAAGGTATTTTTTTTCACTGTTCAATATTTGCACTAAAGCTAAAAACTCTCAATACTTTACTGTTATGGTAAAATCATCCCCCTGCAATGGGAAATACTTTTTTTGTAGACTAAAGAAATCACACAAACACCTGGCAAAATAAATTTTCTACTCTAAACCATCAAGGATATCAATATAAAGGGGCATTTCTTTGACTTTGTGTGCCGCGCCAACCGCGCGTGGAAATGATTTACGCACGAAATCTGCCTACACATTTATTAGGCGTTTCCGGCTGTACAAAGTTCATTCTACACCTACACACAATAGAGACTTAAATATTTGAGGATTTAATGTAGAAAAATGTTTTTGTTTTTATTTTTCGCGTAAATTTTGTATTACATGTAAATCAATTATCGAGAATGTGTAAACACATGTACCTGTACATGAAAAGACGCCTTTCGGCAATAAATTGAAACCCGTTAATCTGCCAATCACAGTTCTGACCGGGCGCGGAAGAGCGGTCAAAGTTGAGCCTCACTTTTTTTCAGCTGATAAACTTAGGCTGCCGGCATGACAACAAATGTTTTGCAGGACAACGGGTGGCTCATTCGTATGTAAATCTCGTTCAACATCATGCAGCTGTTTTATAGATGGGTCATTCCATCAGGTTGGGACACAGAGTGTGACATATGAGTGAAAATTCAAATTGCTTGTAAGATTACTATTTTATCATTATGGTATCATTCAACATACAATATTTTGATTACCATATAATTAATCATTTTTTTCATAATGGCACCTTAAGGTAGTAATGTCAATTATTTGTGCTGACGTAACATGGACACCAATTTGAGATTAGATGTTTAATAATCAGCTTGGATCACATTGTATATTGCATATCTTAGTCAAAATGATAGAAACCATTAAGTTTTTTGCAATTAAGTAAACTTTCTTATACATGAATTCTACAAAGGGTTAAAAATCACAACAACAAAATCGTAGCAAATTACTTTTCTCATCGTGTAATTAAAACAAGAAAACTTATGTAAAACTTGAATTAACAACAAATACTGTGCTATAAGTAGCATTATATTAGTTTAGTTTATAGACTTGGATAGTATAAATTTAATGTTAGTAGGTATGTTGTACAATTGTCTTAAATCTTGGGAATTGCATCTTAAAATGGTGTGTTGCAGACGGTAACATGGACACCGTGCCCATGTTACATCATGTGTCAAATATTGAGAACAATCACCTATGATATCATGAAAGCAATGAATTACAACATGTACATGGCTCTAAACTTAGGTGGTCAGTTGTTTGATATGATATTATGCATAAAACAGGTAACTAAAACCTAATACAAGAAAATGCCAAACAAAAGTAGCATATTTTACAGTGCAGATGTAACATGGACACGGTGTATAATTATTAAATCACTCATAAATGTTATGCATTAAAACAACAATCTTTTTATCTTTAAATATCTAAGCATGTCACCATATTCTATTTTTATTGTTTATAAGTTGGTAAATGTTTCATATTGTGTTCAATTGCAACATTTGTTACCAAACCACAGAGCAGACGTAACATGGACACCACAAATCTAAAATGGAATAATTCACACATGAATGAAATGTAAGTCTAGTTTGTGTATTCTGTTGTGTCCAGTTATTTGGTACAACGTTTAGTTCCACACATCCTATTGAGCTTATTAACCAGTTATAGAAACAAATAGTTTTAAATTGTTCACACGTAACGTAGACACCGTACCCCAAAATGACCTGATTTCTCATCATATTTGAAAAAGTGAAACTATTTTCCAACTTTATGAATAATTTTCTCATAAATCAAGTCAGATGTGATGAATTTAAGTCATTTTAGACTTGCTTTGAAGCAAAGGGAAAATACTACACCCCCAAACAAAAGTGGACACCTTGTGTTACGTCTAACTACTCATTTTTGGTGAGCTCTAACAAAATAAATGACGTAAACAAGAAAGATATGACTTACAATTGGGTGTTTCTTTTTATGTGGGTGCCAATTAGGAATTAACATGATGAATTTGAAATTACCATGTTTCAACATGTGTGATAATATTTACCAACACAAATTGTATATATGTTATCATTAATCAATAAACAGTGAAAATATTCATATTTGTTGCAAAATAAAATTTTGATTAAAAATGTGCATTTTTACCAAAAAATGTTGTGATATCTCCCTATTTTTTAGGTACACCGTGTGACATTAAAACTGACCTTTACGAGACCTTCCCGGTTGAATGGAAATACACACATCGATTATTTTACAATTAAGTTATCAACAGTAAGCCAAATCATGAAATTAAGTGTAATTTCAAACTTGGAGCGATCTGGTTTAGGATTGGGGTTAAGTTGATTTCCGATAGCACATCGTAACTTTTCGTTTCTCCAATTGTTACGTTGTTAACGTTCATTTTCATGACGAAAAAAAAAAAAAAACCGTTCCAAGAAAATATTAAGTACATACAATTTAACTCCAAACTACCACTAGCAAATACCTGAGACCCCTATTTGTCTTAAATCCAAAACATCTCTAAAGATATCGCAGTTTATATTCACCGTAGAGAACATTGGTTTCTCACGACAATCAATACGTTGTGCTAAATGAAGTCCATATCATTGTTAATGCGAAGAGCGAGTGCAGTGATTCAATGTCCCGGATGAAAGATCATGTGATCTATCAGGTGATTACACCAAGAAAGAGTTGCCGCCAAGTTGCCATGTTCTGGAACTTTCGACAATTGTTTTCGCGTCTCCGACGATACGAGGTGGCCGCGTGTTACCAATACAGGTCACTTTGTAAGCGAGCCAACTCATACGCGACAAACTCGTACCCGGGACAGCTCGTATACAAGTTGGACCGCGTACGAGTTGGCTGGCGTACGAGTTGCAGGCCCGTACGCAGGATTTTTTATGGGGGGGTGCGAATTTGTACTGATGGGACCAAAAATGGGACCAACATTTTTCGTGTGCCTGCAGTACAGTTATTTCCACATCAAAATACCATTATTTATCCGGAAAATGTGGACCTTTTAGTAATTTGGGGGGGTGCGTACGCACCCGTCGCACCCCCCCTGCGTACGGGCCTGAGTTGGTCGGGGTACGAGTTGTCCCCCACACGAGTTGGCCAATCAGCGTAAGGAGTTGTCCCGCGTACGAGTTGGTTCGCGTTCGAGTTCGTTCGTGTTCGGGATTACGGAATGTGTGCTAATTTTCGCAAGTTGTGCATGGTAAGACTGCGAAATCTTCCCAAAATATACTGAAGAATTACAGCCAAATAATCCAGTATAATTGTAGACAAAATTGGAATTCGAGAGGAACTTTCTGTGTCAGTCTCAAACTTGGCATGCAGGTTCATTTAGCGCATCGATATTTCGCTAAAATCTGTGTTATAAATTCGAGTTAAAAACGGCATGTGAAACAGAGTTGTAGGTACGTTGTAATGAGGAGTGCAACATATTATGCATAACCAGTACGTTCTTTGTGAGTTTTTAGGCAGAAAGAAACAAAAAGCCGTGCAAACACGATACATCGTATCTCCCAAAAAAAAACTTTCAAAAAAAATCGCGATAAACGCAAAACAATACGGCGGAACAAGTCTGCGCAAGCGGGGCGTGCAAAGCTCGTCGCACCGAGCAGCAGAGGCGCCCTCTGTTGTTAGGTGCGACTAGTTGTGCACGCCTGCGCAGACTTGATCCGCCATATTGGTTTGCGTTTATCGCAATTCTTTTTTGAAACTTTTTTTTTTGAGAAACGATGTATCGTGTTTCCACGGCTTTTTGTTTCTTTCTGCCTAAAAACTCACAAAGAACGTACTGGTTATGCATTTTTATGTTGCACTCCTCATTACAACGTACCTACAACTCTGTTTCACATGTCGTTTTTAACTCAAATTGAATTCAACTTTGTAAAAAATAACAATGTAACAGAGACGACCAGTCTCTCGTGACGTGGTGAATATAGCGTTGTACACATTGTAATGCGACATTGAATACATTTCTGTACTTCCAATGTCCCAGTGAAAGATACACAACTTTTATTACTTACATATCTATAAAATATTTCATATATTTATTATTTCAGACGCTTGGTTGTTGAACAGTCTAAAGTTTGTGTATTGTACCAAAACTGCCTGATTTGATCAACAATGTTGGAAAATGATGGTTCAGTTTTGTGTATTACCTGAAACTAAATATATGATGAACATGTAATGTTAAGAAAATGTGGTAACTGACCCACCAAAATATAACAAAAGTTGAAGAAAAAAACTTATAAAGCAATAAGTAAAATGCACTATAGTTTTTAAATTGGTTTCTCCGTTACACGTGAAATAGTTTGCCACATCGCTGTAGTCAACTGTGAGAGTAGTCACTGAAATGAAAAAAAGTTTTTATTTATTTAATGTGTTCATTTTCCATTACATATTAACACATTATGGTTTACTTTAGACCCTTTTGAAATTCTGACCCTAATGTCACACATTAGGCACCCACATTAAAAGAAACACCCAATTACTATTTCTCATGTTCTTTTATGCTACTTTATTAGGAAAGGGGTGTTAAATTATGTAATGTGCAAGTTGCATACTTAAAACTACTCAATTTTTGTCACACATGTTACGTCCTAACTAGCCTTGCACGCCATCATGTTTTATGAAATATCTAACAAATAAAATAACTAATGTCACCAAATTTGGTATCATTCAAAAAGTCTTTTTGTAACTCTCTAAGTTTCAACCATCATTGACAAAAAAAATAGTTCATTCTTCCCAAGAAAACTAAATCTTATAGGTGAAATGGCAAAATATGCATGTGTCCCAACCTGCTGGAATGACCCAGATACGTGTAATGAAGAAGAACTGCGTAGCACTGAAGATGAATGATGTTTGATCAAACTGATGATGTTTTATGGACTAGTTTTGAAGATGAAACTCTAAGCTTTCATTTGGTGTAAAATTCATACGTGTTTGATAGCAAATAGTTGTATGTTTTGAAGAATAAATTTGTAACGTTATATTTCAATGCGCAGCATACAACATGTACGTACAATGTAGTGTGTGGGTGTCTTCATTGCACTACAGTTAACTGAAAATCCTACCTACAATCTCTACACTATCGTTACATAACGCAACCCCCCGCAAAAAAAAAATTTAAAAAAAATTGCGACTTCATATGGGCATTACGGCATTATGGGCAATTATGGGCCATTACAGCACCATTACGGATGGCCGCTTCCTGTGGCCGGCAGTTCATAAAAACAACGCGAGGTACCTGTATGTGGAATTGGAAGGTACTGTACCGGTACAATTCAAATCGTTCAACTTAGCATTTGGCACCAATATTTTGAACCATCATTATCCAAAACCATCCCGTCCATATGTTCAGAAAAAAGGCCTAGATCTCACAAATTCGTTGATTTTGTGAACCCCCTCAAGAAGCTATTACATTTTTGGCTTAAAATTTGTGTAATTTCCGTCTTTCATCATCACCCTACAATTCGCCAAGCCTAAAACATTCGCATTATCAAGTAATAGTGAATTTTAGTTGGAAAAATACTCAAGAAATAAAGCCATGGTTTTCCCGAACCGTGTAAAGATAAATCGATGACCTTTACTGCTAACCAATCACAACGAGTTTCTCATACAACGTTGACCAATGTCACGGCTCGTTTCAGCGGAGTCGGTGTGATCACGTAGTGCAAGATGGCGTCCTCATCGGACGCGAATTTTGGTGAAGATGAAGGCGAAGAAAGTCCTTTGTATTGCTGTATGCACACAACTTATGCCAAATCTAAAGTAATACAATTCAGCCTGAAGAGCTAGGCTAAATTCAGAGAGTGTTATACGCGATGGCAAAGCTTTAAATTGCCCCGAACTGCCATTACGTTGTTGTTCATTGATATAGACCACGCACGAGGGTATTCGGCATCGGCAAGCCGGGTAAGCATAAAGGCCAAGCCGTGCCTCTTGGAAGTGAAGACGCCAGCCATCCCATTGCTCTTTTAAGTGCTTTCCAGGACTGTGGACGTACCCAAAGAAAGTAAGATTTTGTCTATCGTGGCTAGGACAGCCATGGAGGAATGGGACAACATGGCAAATAGTCGGTCAATTTATTGTTATGTTACAGGCCTTTATAATGGGTTACCCATCATATGGCTATGCGATCGTGAACATTTGTGTAGTGTCTTAACGAATTGTCCAGCATTTCAACTTATTTGAATGAGTAAACACATGCATGGCGTGACTAAAAACACCGACAGTGCCCATGCTTGTTTGTGAACCGTCCCTGATTGGTTGATGAAAATTGTTTACATTTTTTTTACAATTATTATCTTGATGATCATCTCTTTTTAACCTAGTAATTTAGTAATAATATAGAGGCCTAGGAATTAAATTGCCTCTATAGTCTAGTAAATACTGGGCGTTTAGATAGCAGTGTTTTTCTATAGGTTCAATTTCCAGTCAGTGGCCATTTTGTTTTATTTTTTTTAATTCTATGCAAAGCGGGGACTGATGCTGGGTTCTTAAGCCCTGTGTACAACAAAGTGTCCCTTACTAAATAGTGTCTTTTGTCTATGGGGAAAGAATTCCGTATTTGGCCACCGCATTTTATTTCATAAATTAAAACTCCCTAAAAGTTTTTAAAAGACTAAAGAAATGATCATCGCCCCTGAAATAAATGTCACCACTTTTTTAGGCCCTTTTAGGAATTTATTATTTATTGTTTATAAAATGTGGTGGTGGCCGAGTATGATACTAATTCCAGTATTTGGTGTTTTACTGTTACGTTGAGCATTGGGCCAAGTTTGTACTAACAGTTTTAAATTATTATTCTGCAGGAGATACAGCGACAATCCGAGGTATTATCTCTGTCACAGTTGAGGGCGATATTTAACGCCAAGTGTATGTTTGCTATAGTTTTTTTCAACTACATGTGTATAAGTCTGACCTAATTACCTATGTACATATTATGCAAAGCAGGGTGGGGTCTTATATTGTTCACGCCCGTGTGCACTGTGGGTAGGTAACTTTGTGAGGTGTTAATTAGCATTTGAATACTGGCTCACTGAGGTGTACACAGTACATGTACATCGGGTGTTGTAAATTGAGGGGCGTTTTTGGTGGAGAGGCAGACAAGCCTGAAGTGCGTTAGCACGTATACATGACCGAGCGATAGCTCCTGTACTTAGCGTGATTTTGCTAAGTTTTGTTGGTGGATCTAAATAATCCTGAGTTGGCGATAGCCCGATTTTCAGCGGTAGCTGAGGAGATTTTAGTTAGCTGCATTGTCAGTGTATTTGCACCCCTTGACGGTGTTTTCAAGTCGTAGGAGCCAGTATATACTGTAAGTTTTGTTTAATTGGTTTTCTCATTAATTTAATTATATTACTTCATTTTAGAGATCAATGAATATCATTTTGATGTATTGAAAATCTGATTCGAAGACACGCCCCTTTGGGTGGATCGACATGGATTTCGTAATCTTTTGATTGGAAATCCTAGGATTGGTTTTTATTATTGTATTCAACATTTTCAGGGCTCCTTATTGTGGAGTTTTACAAACCACGTTCAGTCCTGATGATGTTCAGTCCTAACTGATTTACATTTGCACATTTTGGTGGAGACCACTCCATTGCCTCGCCGCATAACTACGCATACGGCCATGGACATCTTCCCCTCATAGCTGGTACCACACAGCCATCACGCCGCGCCAGGGTATAACAGTGCCAGGATATGAACCGCTAGTCGGAGGCTCACCGGAAAGTGAACTGTTCAATAAGTTGTGAGCGATAACCCATTATTATAATATCCTGAAAGTATTAATCAATGTAAAGTTTGTGTACACTACGTTTATAATGATTTTAAAGCTTGTGGAACACATGTATTTCTTTTTGTATTTTGTTCGACTTTGGTTGAACTGGATTAGATAGCCTGATAATACAATTGGCTATACATCTCACTCGTACCTCTTTATTTTTGTCATAGTGTACATGTAGATATTGTAAATAAATATTAATATATCGTATATTTGCTTACTTTGATTTATGTCTGAGAGTCAAAAATGATGAGACCGGGGGCACATTGCGTGTGAGAGGGTAGGGGGGACCCGGGTTTGTGACAATCTCCACCACTTCTGCAAGTCAAACGAGCTGAAGACAAACACAAAATGGCAGACCAGAGAGAAATAGAACAAGGTAGTAAAATCCCTTATATAAATAAAACAGCACAATATAGGATTTGGCATATAGCACCAGTTCGCGCCGGGATTATTTTAACATCGCCGAGCCGACGGGCGGGATTATTTTTAACGAAACTTGATCCGAAGCGGGTTCAGGCCAATAGCGCCGGGAAGCACACCCACGCATTTCCGGCCTTGCGTGCTGCTGACATACATTTCCCAACTTGAACTTGGCGTGTTTATGCCTCATCCATTTTGAATTTGGGGAAATTTTTGCGTTTATATACGTCATCCGGCGCGAACTGGTTAATGTAATTATAAATAGATTTAAATATAAATATAGGACTTGATACATTCTGTGTTAAAGGTACATTGTATACAATGTAGGATACACCATTTGAAGATATCGAAAATGTTTACTACTGAATTATTAGAAAAATATCTTACTTATTGGAAAGTAAATAATGATACTAGGCATCCAGCAAAATGATTGCGCTAGATATCCCATAATTGTAAAAAAAATCAATATTTCTGATAATTCAAACAATTGCCAATGATGTACAAATGTATCCTAACTTGAAATTAACTGATGATTCATACCAAAAAATGGGGGGAAATATTAAAATAGTATACAAAAATAGAAAAACATGCATACTACTTTGTAGTTAAAGGCTAAACAAATGTATTCTTAACCACTTTCAATAGAGGTTTTAGATGAAGTACCGGTACATGTACATGTACCGGTAGGTTTTTTTTGTGGGAGTGGATAAAATTAGAGCTTGTTGTAGTTAATTTATGTAGTATGTTGTTATTTTTTAGCTGCTGAAGAAGAAAACTGCAGACAAACAAGATGGGGAGCTTTTGTTCAAGCTGGTCTGCATTCCTCAACTTCTGGTGACCAACCTCTTCCAGGGAGAAAACATGTCTTGCCTGTTCAGTACATCATTTGGATATACTAACACAGCAAATGGCACGCATAAGCATAAGGTGCAACGGCTAGTTAATTGGGAACAATGCAGGGTGAGAAATTGCTTTAAGCAGCAAATAATAGGCAGGATGAGCTACTGTATACACAACTTTTATACCTTTTTCTATAAGACCCTATCTAGATGAGATTATTAATATTATTAATAATTGTGGTTAATAGAAAAAGGTATACAAGTCGATATACAAAAAACTAGGGACTGTATACAATTAACTAGTGATTGTATCCATTTATTTTGGTGAATTATGGCTGTCAACCGTCGTTGGTCTTCATACGTTCCGCGCGTAACGAGTTTCCCTTGTCTGTGTCGGGAACCAGTGATATCACGTAAAAATAGTTAGTAGGGTTACGGTCTCGTAAAAATAGCTACTTTGATTTTGTTAAGTATTGTCGTGGTTTTGGCAACTTTTTTTTGCTGCATGTTAGACATGCTTTATGTTTGACATACATGTACACGTACTCTTGTAGGGCTCTAGGAATGTCTAGTACTTACCGGTAGTAGCACAAATAGTACAAAAGAGGATATAGAGCCCCAGTTAGTGGGTCTACATGTACATGGTATGTAGGTTAAACCATAGAGGTTAATCCTAACCACCCTGAGTCCATCAAAATCCAATTTCCTGTTTTGAAGGATTTTAGCGGATTCAGGATACCTCCATATTGAACAACTGGAGGAGTGTGATGGATTGATGATTTTAAGCCTAGCGTTACTGCAGGAGTTTGATGGATTCAGGATACAGAAATTCAGGTGATGGACTGTGATGGACTCTATAGAGAATCGTTTATTTTATTGTGAGAATTTGCAATAATGTATAATAAATATTTGTCATTGTTCTTATAACTGTTTCTCCTTTTTTTTCTGTTCTTGTGGTTTTTTTGGTTTAATTTTGTTTGGGGGAGTCCCAAAATCAAAAAAAAACACAGGCAAGATACAAACATTCGGTTGATAAAATGAAAAGAAACTATGAAAACAAAAACTTAACTGTTGATAACATGAACAAAAACTAACAATCTTGGTTTAGGAATATTTCTTTAAATAAAGAATATACAGAAAATCGGGAAGACAAAAACAGAGCAGTCATTTCTGTTTTCAATTTTTAATTTTTTCAAAAGGGGAGGGAACACCCCCTTCCCTTATACCCAGGCCTCGGATCGATGGCACAAATTACCCGGCTCTATAAATGGTCTGGTGACAACCCTGGTCACAGTCCATCAAACTTTTGCTGGTGGATTTTGATGGACTCAGGATCTCTCCAGAATGCATACTGGTGGAGTCTGATGGACTCAGGACACCAGCAGTTTTTGCAAACCAAAATTGGTGGACTGTGACGGATTCAGGATACTTTCTTGTAAAAGCCGTGAGGGAGTTAGGGTTAAACTACATACATGTATACCCTCAACCCTCCGTAATCTGCGCTCATCATGCACGCGCGCGTGTAGTTGCGATAATCGTAACCCACCTTCCTCCCGACGGTCAAAGACCAGAGGGTTACGAGACAACTAGTGAACAAAATTGACGTATTTGCAATTTCGACCATTTTTGCCAGACTAGTCACCAGATTTGTCAAATTTTTACCACTTTCAAAGATCATGACACACATTTTAAGAACACAGATTTGATCTGCAATGTGTAATGACTCCGTTTATAACACTAAAAACATCATTGAGAAAATATTTTGGGGAAAAAATGACAACAATTTACAAGAGACTGAGCGAAATTCTCACCAAACGATGGTTTACATTTTAAACCCCGCACTTTAGGACATACATGTACATAGCAACAATCTCGACCAATCAGCATAAACCAAGGAAAGACAGGCTGACTGGAGCTTCGGCTGTACACCGCTATCCGGCTATTCCCGCTTGCGGAGTCACTGCACGGATGTGCTGCTTGTCTCGGCGCTCATGCTGCGTTAACTTGTGTTCACCAGTGGTGAACTCGAGGTGGAATATTTTTCTCCTAGTTCACGACTTCATAAACGAATGAAATACTCGCACATGTGTGGTGGTTCACGTACAAGTTCTTGCGCGATAAAGAATGTTCTTACTGCACGACTAACTCGACTGTGCGCGTGCGTCGTGGTGTGTAGCGTTTGGAATGCAGCGTACTGTAGCGGGACATTCCATGTGACGACATGTCCTTTTGGGTTCACCATAGATTATCCAGTGCATTATGGGGAGTTCTAGAGCAAGCTATGGCGGCCATGCCTGGGCCTTATCTAAAGTTAGCTCGACTGTAATACAAAGTAGTAAATAAAGCACTCGCAATGTAGTCGATCGTCAGATATAATCATTATCGCCTTCCATCCAAACTTGAAGTGATGGTTTCGACCGTTACAGTATACTCGTGAACATGAAGAAATTCACGGTAAACACGGTGAACACGATAAACACGACGCGATTGGAATGCAGCATGAGCACCGAGCTACCGGTAGAAAAGCACATCCGTGCAGCGAGTCCGCAAGCGGGAATAGCCGGTTAGCGGTGTACAGCCAAAGCTGTCTTTCCTTGGTTTACACTGATTGGTCGAGATTGTTGCTACATGTATCCTAAAGTGCGGGGTTTTAAAATGTAAACCATTGTTTGGTGAGGACTTCGCTCAGTCTCTTGTAAGTTTTTGTCGGTGTCATTTTTTCCCAAAAATATTTTTCAATGATGTTTTGAGTGTTATAAACGGAGTCATTACACATTGCAGATCAAATCTGTGTTCTTAAAATGTGTGTCATGATCTTTGAAACTGAAACTTGAAAGTAGTAAAATTCAATGACGACGGATTATTGCAACTACATGTACTAGCGCTCGTGTTGCCAAACGTAAATTAACTGTGAAGGGTCCTACTATTCACCGACAACACACCGACAACACATCAAAAATGTACTCTATATTGACAAAAAAGGTTTAGCACTGTAATGTATACACGATACAAAAGAGTGTCATTGTGCTTGAGGTTACATTTCCTTTGTAAAAATCAGTCCTTCTGATTTGAGGCGTGCGATCGCCTAAAAGCTTCCCCAGGAGTGCGAATAATCGCACGCCTTAATCCCTCTGCACCACACGCCTCAATGTACATTTCCAGCGTAATCAACTTCATAATTTGTGAAATAAAATATACGTCAGTGATTTATAGAAAAAAGTAAACAATTACGCCCACCGTATTTATTTTTGTATTGATCAACTTTGTGCCGGTAGCGCGAAACGGATTTCTCTGGCCGACAGTCTGCCGTCCGTGCGAAGCATGCGCGCGTACCTGGTACCACACTACACTGAAATATTACACGCACAGTAGGTTTTCTAAACCCCAGATTAGGGCTCAATCTCCAGCTCCAAGCGGTTCCATCACCATTGCCAAACTGCACGAAGAAGTCAAAACGAACGGAGGTGAAGGCAAAGCTGGAGTTTGGAAAAGGCCACACACTCGCACGGCTGTATTTTGTGTGAGGCAAACTGATTGGTCGGTGGCAATGCCTTGACGTGGTTTCAACCAATCGTGTTTAAGTTCACAAGTACTCTTGGCGTGCTGGCACGCGCGACAGCGCTAGTCTGGTACCGTTTAATTTGCGGTGACTATAGTGAGTGGTATTTAGTAGTGCATGTAACGCTATTGCGTTGGCTAACTTTTGTTGCAAAAAACTTCGCAAGTTGCGTATTTCTTTTTAAAATGTAGGCAGTAGTAATACCCGATTGTTTGGTGGATGTCATCATGGGGGACGCGAGCGTACAACTGAGTACGTTTAAGCGGTGGGATGATATGGGAGATATTGGCTACAAAGTGAAGCGAGATAACAGCGGGAGAAGCATGGTTGTTGAAGTAAGTGCCCGTGTCATTGCGATATTCGATGCATGTGCATGTATTACGTATTAGTTTTGCACTTCTGGTATTGTGGAGTTCTGTTGGAAATTTCAAACTTTCTCGCTGTAAGTATTGACTTCATTGATTGATTGATTGATTTATGAACAAAGCTGTGTTAGGTGTTTCTTTCAGAATTTGTTTTTATTATTGATGTTTATTTAGGCCCCTGTTGATTGAACTTGTTTTGCCTACTACTTGTACTGCAATGTGTTAATGTTTTCTTCATTTATTTAGTGTAAGTAATTGTTGAACTAATTTGGTTCTTATCTTTTAATTTTTTTTTTTTAAAGCTAGGCCTACATAATGTTTTCTTTTGTTTATTTCAGTCGTATTTCCAATTTAAATTCGCTTTTGCTAATGGCGTTAGCTTGATTAATAGGCCTAATTGATTTTTGTCTGTTAATAATCCTTTATTGTTATGTTCCACTACTTTTTTATATTAAACTTTAACTGTTTTCACCTGTTTTCACCTGTTCAACCTTCGTTTGTTATATTTTAATCCAGTTACTTATTTATAGTCAATTCACTTTCTTTACTTTTATTATGTTAGCTTATAATTTTCTAATCTTGATTTTATATTGGGGTTTTCTTCTTTGCATTATTTGTACTGTACAAACATAAACAATTTCCGTTTTTGTTCCACCGGCGAGACAATCCTGTTTTAAATAAAACTATGAACTTTGGGGATTGGGTTTCTTTTATACATATTATTTATGAATGAATTTTCACTTTGGTTGATTTCATTATTCAGGTTTGCTGCAAGCTTTGTGCAAAGCACATCAACTATCTGCGTGCTGAGTCTCGCATTAAAGGCCAGGCACTAAGAGAGATTAAGAAGTATGTGGTGGGCACATCCTGTGTGACAAAATTTACTGTAAAGCGACACCTGAATTCAGTAGCACACGGTGTTGCTCAGTCAATGGAAAAGCTCCTCAACAGCCAGTCTTCTAGAAAAGGAGAGGGCTCAACTTCTACGGACCCACCAGGCCCAACTGCAGAAACTCCTTCCCAGCCACCAACAAGTCAACCACGGATAGATGATGCCATGAGAACGAGCGCAACTGAGGCCTACCGAAAACTGCTTGAAACTGCTTACTTCCTGGCTGTAGACGGTCTGCCTTTATCTAGTTTTCGTACTCTAGTGAATGTGCAGAAAGCCCATGGTGTACGACTGATCAAAGGGACTGATAGTGGTGACAAGGCTCGTGAATTCCTTCACGAGATTGCTGGTGCCATACGAGAGAAGCTTTCGTTGATCCTGCGTTCAGCCCATGCCATGGCCGTTCTAACAGATGGCTCGCAGACAAGGAAGACTGGCCATGAAAAGGAGCTGGTACTTGCTAGGCTATTGAGGGATGGAAATCCAGTGTACTACTGCTTGGCACTGCAAGATGTGGATGAATATGGAGACGCTACTGCTGAGACACTAAAAACCTGCATCGACGACATCTTTGCATCAAAGTTAAATCAGGATAAATTCACGCAGGAGGCTTAAACCAACAAGCTGGTCTCTGTAACTTCCGATGGTGCCTCTGTCAATACCGGAAAGAACAATGGCCTTCTGGTTAGGTTCAAAAATGACGAAAGGCCCTGGCTTATCAGCATCCATTGTGCCAGTCATCAACTGGAATTGGCCCTGAAAGACTCCATCCTGAAACAGAAAGACTTTGTTGGTGCAAAGGACTTCATGGTTACTCTGTACTACTTATGCAAGCAGTCAGGGAAGTTTAAGAGGTATGTGGAAAAGACAGGCAAAGTCTTGAATGTACAGACATATACCTTCTCAAAAGTTCATGGGACAAGATTCGTTGGCCGTGTCTGTAGGGGGCTGGACCACTTAATCAACAACTGGCCAGTTTTGATCCAGTGCATCACTGTATCGAGGAGTCCAACATGAAGACAATTGAACCTAAGCTTAGGGTAATCCTGAAGAAACTGAAGGACTACACCTTCCTGTCCACCTGTGTAACCTTGAGGGAAGTGCTGCAAAATGTTGCTAAGTTCTCTTTGATGCTGGAGAAGGGGAACATCCAAGTGTTCGAGATCGTGCCTGAAGTTGAGAAGACGAAAGAAAGAAATTTGGATCTGCTCGAAGCCGCTATTAACTACATGGAGGACAGCTGTGGCATAACCCTCTCTGAAGCAGAAGACACTGTCAACTTCAAAGTTCCCAGACCGGGTCAGATGCGAAAGAAAAAAGATCATCGTGAATATGAAACTCTCCAATGCAGTGGAATAAAAAACGCCAGTACTGCAGCAACCAAGGTGACAAAACTGAAAGCAGAGGCCGTCCAAGGAATCAATCACTGTCTGGATGTACGGTTTGAGTCGTTCTATTCTGAGATGTTCAAGCACATGTCTTGGCTGAACCCTGCCAATTGGACTGACACAAAAACAGAAGTTGAGTTACTGGCTTTCCTAACTGGCTGTTTCAGACAACGCTGGAATTTTCAGAAGGTCCAGTTGACATCACACGCCTGAAGACTGAGTGGAAGGACTTCAAAAGGACAGTGAACTTCTACTATGCAAAAGTAGACCCCAAGACCCTATGGAAGAGAATCCTGACCTACCGGTCCAAGGAATTCCCAACAGTTTCCCGATTAGCAGAAGTCCTGCTGTGCATCAGAGTCAGTAACTCAACTGTGGAGATGGTTTTTAGCCAGCTGACAGCCATGCTTTCAGATTGGTGCCTGAGCCTACGGGCAGACACCATGGAGGACTTGATGCTCATAAAAGCCAACCACTTGTCTTGGACCCCCCCAGGAGCGGGACGAAATAATTGATCTGGCACTGTCACGGTACACATCCAAACGAAGAAAGCAGAAGTTTGATGAGACTTCATTCAATATGCTAGGTACTGACAGAAAAAGAAAACATCCAAGCAGTGAATCAAGTGAATCGACCTCTGAATCCTCTGATGATGATCAGTCGGATTCCTCAAGTGATGATGATGCAAGTGATGATGATGCAAGTGAGGCTGAAGGACTGTTGGCCAGAATTGGAGGGTGTTAATGACAGTGAATAGTTTAACCCCAGAGTCTGAAATGAAGTATTATTATCAGAATATGACACAAGGAGACAGGTGGCAACTTAAGCATTTTTGTCTCAAGTTTATTCATTATTATTTTAAAAGATCTCTTGCCTACATGTTGTACATTGCTACCCACAGTGCAATTTTCAGAAAACCAGCTTTAAAATGAAAATTATGTCTTTGCCATTGTTTATACAGGTTTTAATACAAATGTAATTCAAAGTAATAAGCTTGCAAAAAATTTCCTAAATGCACCTGTCTGTCAAATCCTTTGTAATGACAAATGCTCTTTATTTCATCCAAATTCAACCTGAACCACCCATTTTTTGAGTTACTGCTGTACCGTAATTTCCTGCGGTAAAGACGTGGCTTATCTGACTTTCTAGACCACAAAAACATCGCCGCGCCTTATCTTTCAGTGCGCCGTATATGATGTCGCTTGAGTTCAAAGTGACGGTCTTTGTGTGAAGAATTCTTTGAACGCCGCAATCTTACTCAATAATGCGGTCAACCAATTAGCCCAACTCTCCGGACATTGTGACCGTGTTTCCATTAACAATGCCGCGATGTGTTGATCCCCCTACGACCGTACATGTATGTGATTTAGCGCACTCGGCAGCGTGCGTAGTCTTGTTTGCAAGACGTTTTTTCGCGATGCGGGGCGCCCTCTATATACGCCGTAGACCACGCGTGAATTACCGCATCGGCGGCCTACGCGCGCTGCATATACCGCGATTAAGATCGTCTCACAACGACTGGAAAAAAGACTAGGGGGTGTCGCAATTAGGGATACCATGCACGCGATCGCTGCATGTGATGTACATGTGCATGCAGTTTATACTGCAGTGATACATGATTATGTATCGGCAAACCTCGTGCGATATTGTGACTACTGGTTTGAAGTTTTCATACATTGTTTGCGTGCCAGATAAACTCAAGTACTCAGCAAATTCTTGCTTGGAATAGTGGGATCCTTCTAAGGCAACAAAATGACCCCTTTGTGGCGATGTACCTACCGGTACACCGGGTGGCGCCTGGTGTTCTTCTGGGTGCGTTCAAGCATGCGCCTTATTCGGCAGTGCGCTTTATCTGTTGACGTTTGAAAATTTTTGGGGTGATTTTAGGGACCTGCGCCTTAACCGCCGTGCGGCTTTACCGCAGGAAATTACGGTACATGTGTCTTTACAGTAAAGCAAACGTAAAGTTGATGGCAATGTCTAGTCATGTACATGTACCCGGTATGTATGTAAATACCAGACTTTGCTTCACTAGCATGGGGTAACTTTTGAGTGGGTGGTTAGATTTTAATAACATAAAGACCGTTTGTCCTTTAAGAAAAATTAAAATACTTGTCATTTTGGGCTGTGACTGTGAGATCTTGAAATGCCTTTACTTATTATAAACCAAGGTGAAAAGGTACCAGGGAGTCCCTGACAGCATTCAGTAAGGTACGTGTACTGTATCTGGCTGCCCAATCTATTGTAGCACTGCGAGCGCCAGTATTGGTGGATGCAAGCGTCAGTATGTACATGTATGTATTGGTAGATACGTGTGCTTTAAACCTTGATTTAAGCCCCAGCTTGAACCACTGATACATGTAGCTTTGCAAAATCACACCCCTAGAAAATCCAGGTGTGCCTTTTTCCACACGCCTGTGATTTTCAAATCAGAAGGACTGATAAGTGATGTTTTTTTTCACGCGAAAAAAAGTCTTTAACTAGCACGGTCGTTGGCCGCCATCTTGCCTTTGCGCGAAGTTGGCCTATACCATTTTATGTACGGGTGTGCAAGAAATTAAATTATGTCATGAACAACAGAGGGCGCCCTGTACGGTTTTATGCTGACTTAAAGGTAGTATACACCATTGATAATTGCTTGAATTATCATGAATGGGTAGATTTGGGGGGTTGTATTTCATAGTAAATATTGTTTAACTGACTTTTCCGAAGTTTTACAATCATGGATGCCGAGAAAAGCACGAAAAACAGCATTTGTTTTCAACCGGGGTCGAGCCGTTATTCTTATGTTATCTTTGTTTTCTCGCGATCGCCGTCCGGCGATCGCGAATTTTTATTTATAAAATTCCATTTTTGGGAATAATTACAGGATATCTAGCACACTCCATTTGGGCAATTCCACCGTGACTGACATTACGTTTTTTACTATTTTTGCATATTAAATCAGCTCCAATGCCTAAACAATTACAGCCAGCTGATCCATGTTTGGCATGGGGAATACTAGGAACTAAATACACAATATAGTATTGAAACTTTGAAATTTGATGTTCAGCTTTTCCGACTAGGGGGGTTGTTTACTGCCGTGACTGACATTACAAAAAGCAACGCAACAAAAAAGTGTCAAACACGTTTTGAAAATTTCTCTTCAAGTTAAAAGTGCTGCAGATCTAAATCATGAACATTATAGCTGATAGGGTAACTTACGCATTTTGTAAGATGGAAAAAACTCTAATTGAATTTGTTAAAAAATATGCAAATTAACCTCCGTGACTGACATTACGCATTAGATTCATAATGCCTGTTAACCAGTTCGCGCCGGATGACGTATATAAACGCAAAAATTCCCCCAAATTCAAAACGGATGACGCATAAACACGCCAAGTTCAAGTTCGGAAATGTATGTCAGCAGCGCGCAAGGCCGGAAATGCGTGGGTGTGCTTCCCGACACTATCAGCCTGAACACGCTTCGGATCGAGTTTCGTTAAAAATAATCCCGCCCGTCGGCTCGGCGATGTTAAAATAATCTCGGCGCGAACTGGTTAACAGCAACACTGATTTGACATGACAACGATGAATGTTCTGTCAACAATAGAAGTATCAATTAACTGTTTATGCTATATTTATAGGAATAATTATAAGTTTGGGATGTTTAAAGGTTGGATCATTCATTAAAAGTCACAAAATATGTAAAATATATACAAACGCTCAATATATATAATTTATGTACCGGTACATCACATTTTTTTGTCATTTTGAATTCAGAAGGCAGTTTTCATTGACGAAAATGTAAAGAAGGAGATGGTTACTCCCATTTTAGTAAAATACCGTTGTCTTGTCAGTAAATAACATTAGCTTTTCACGTGCATCAAAGAATTGAGAGAAGAAAAGATATGTGACCCAGCACATCAAAATCAGCAATATGTTGGAAAATGACTTTTTGAGATGTACATTGCAAGATTGGAAATTCCACAAGCTTTCTAATGATACCCATCTTAAGCCTGTACCTCATAGTCAATAACTTCTCAGCTACAGGCTTGTGGTGAACATCATTAGGAAGCTTATGGAATTTCCAATTTTACTTTGTACATATCGCAAAAAGTCATTTTCCGACTTATTTCTGATTTTGATGTGCGGGGTCGCGTATGTAAAACTGATATTTCAAAATTGTCAATGTGCTAAAAATACATTCCAATATTTCTTTACACACACACCATCCCAGCCAGTGAGCAACATTCAACGTGGTTTATGTATAATTAGGAAGCTTATGGAATTTCCAATTTTACTTTGTACATATCGCAAAAAGTCATTTTCCGACTTATTCCTGATTTTGATGTGCGGGGTCGCGTATGTAAAACTGATATTTCAAAATTGTCAATGTGCTAAAAATACATTCCAACACACACACCATCCCAGCCAGTGAGCAACATTCAACGTGGTTTATGTATAAGATTCTAAGTTTTGTTTTTCAATTTGAAGTACAGGTACACCATGTGGATATATTGTCTGTAAATTTGTTTTAAAGTTTAGGAATTGATCTATAAAAGTTCCTTAGCAACAGTCGAAGTACATGTACATGTAGATACCACATCCACATGATGTACAGAAAACTAGGCTTACCCCACACCCAACCCAACTCGGCCCTCCACCTAACACACCACAAATTTACAGCTTGGTGTATACCGGTACATATGTACAGTCAAACCTGCCATTGCGGCCACCTTGATACAGCAGCCATCAGGCTTAACTGGCCACCTTGGCTTGGTCCCAGTTTGATTCTTGCATAAACATACTATAACCATTTCTGCTAATGCGGCCACTGCGTAACACGGCCAGTGGCCAACCCATAATAGCCCACAGCAAATAAAATGTGTACAATTACATTGCCGTGAAACCTGTGTACTACGGCCGCAGAAATGAAGTGCGCCCTCTGTTGACTTTGAAATCTCCCCTGTTGTTTGGTTCCTGGACTTCATACATGTATGTATGTGTATGTGTACATGTGTACGTCTTGCTATAGTGGCCACTTGCGTATAGTGGCCACGAAAACCGGCATCGTCGATGGCCGCTATATCAAGGTTTGACTGTAGTAGCAATTCAGTAAGTTTAAATTTTTTGTGACTGACATTACATAGTCATCAAATTTATAATGCTCTCGTCATCTATAGTTTCTTCTAATCAGTCTAGATACCAGTAGCTACTCCTCATTTTCTCTTTTTGTTGACCTACTTTTTTTTGTTTCTCTACATTTCTTTGCTTGTACATGTATGCCTCATACAATCCCCTTTTTTTCATTTGTTTCCCCTGTACTCAGCCTGTCTCTTTGCTGCTGTTTTTGGCATTCTGCTTACACTCTTGTAAAATGTGTGCAGTGTTTGACCTTTGTAATAATTATGCCAATATTTAAAAAAAAAAAATATTGTCTATCATTTCTTTTACATGTACTTCAATCAAATGAAAAATATTCATGTTAAACGTAGTGTGCCTGAAATACATATGGTACATTCCACACACACAAAATCCATGCCATTCACTTTATACATGTATCTGTACTGGATGATACAATGTACTGTAGTTGATTAGAAATACAAATTATGAGGGATCCTAGAGCATTATTTCAAGATTACACAAGCTTTACTGAGTTTCATTGTGGGTAATATACAAGTTATTAGTCCATCCACTGTTCAAAATTTCTTCCATTGACTTATGTAATAACGTGACTGACATTACAATATTGTGACTGACATTACATTGTGACTGACATTACACTTTTGTTCAACTCACCAAATCTATAAATAACAAGTATTTGCCCACTTG
The DNA here is from genome assembly GCA_037893245.1 of Crossaster papposus. Classification (NCBI taxonomy): domain Eukaryota; kingdom Metazoa; phylum Echinodermata; class Asteroidea; order Velatida; family Solasteridae; genus Crossaster; species Crossaster papposus. The sequence goes on along the minus strand of JBAIAA010000784.1, from coordinate 53,748 downwards.
ATAGTATTATTGCACTGCCCAGACCCCATACTAAGAAAATAATGAAGGGCGCATGTTAATTGTTATCCTGTATGTTTTTATGGGAAAAATCATAGTTTTTTGTGACTGACATTACATTAACCCTAACCACCCTGAGTCCATAAAAATCCATTTCCTGTTTTGGAGGATTTTAGCCGATTCAGGATACCTCCATATTGAACAAACTGGAGGAGTGTGATGGATTGAGGATTTTAAGCCTAGCGTTACTGCAGGAGTTTGATGGGTTCAAGATATAGACATTTAGGTGATGGACTGTGATGGACTCTATGTAGAAACACACTGCAATTTTTTGTACGCCACCTTGGTATCCTGAATCCGCCAGAGTCCATCAACTTTTGCTGATGGATTATTGATGGACTCAGGATCTCTCCAGTATGCATACTGTTGGAGTCTGATGGACTCAGGACACTAGCAGGTTTTACAAACCAAAATTGGTGGACTGTGGCGGATTCAGGATACTTTCTAGAAAAAGCAGTGAGGGGGTTAGGGTTAAGCCTAAAGCGTTATTTTGACGGCACATCCTGGGTATCTAACATTAATTTCATATTTAAATAAAAGTTATTTTACTAAAAAGGGATACTTAGAGTTGTTATTTTAACACAAAAATAAATTAAATATCATTAGACTAATGAAAAATACTTTCGATATCTGCAAATGGTGTATCCTACCTTTAAAGTTAGTTGAAATGGAAGGTGGGTTTTGATATGACATGGCCTACTATGCTTTGTTTCGAGTACTCTGATACGGTAGGATAATTAGCAATTTGTTTAATTAAACTTATTTTTTTAATTTTAATCAAAATCAAATTTATTAATTACCTAAATAAATTGTTACAATACAAGATGGCGGATAACTCGTGCGTAATTTCAAGCCGTTTTTGAAACACAAGCTTCATCTTCCGCGGCCTTATTCATACAGTTTAGCAATGCCCCAGAGGTATAGCCACAATAGACCGAAGCCAGGGTCTGGAAAACAGCACCCATTGAACGATGTTTTTTTTCGCCATCTTGTAACAGTCGCGTTTGCGGAACGGGCATAGTTTTCACCTTTTTTACAGAAATTGGCCGAGATTCGACCGTTTTTTGGTGGGCAGCAGCTGGGTGAGTTGATAAAGTACTCATACAAATTTTTGGTTAGGGTAGACTGTGCGGCAGTATGGAGTTATTGCCCGAAATTTGTGCACGGTTTCTATTGTTTAACGTCGGTTAACCTGTAAAAACCCTCTCTATCTATGGGTCTCCGCCCTACGGGCGTCGGGAGACCCAGAGTTCTAGGGGTAGGGTCGGTCTTCATTGAATGGGGTGAATTTAATCAAATAAAACAGGATTTCTCAAAAACTAATTCTCCGATTTTCGCGATTTGAAAAGCATTGGATTTCTTTCATCAAGACCTTTTAATTGGTGTATAGTTTGAGCATTTTGGAGGAAGAATAATGTTTTACCTGAACACTCTAATAAGTACTCGTACAAATGTTTGGTTGGGGTAGACCGTGCGGCAGTATGGAGTTATTGCCCAAAATTGTTGCACGGTTTCTATTGTTTAACGGCGGTTAACCTGTAAAAACCCTCTCTATCTATGGGTCTCCGACCTACGGGCGTCGGGAGACCCAGAGTTCTAGGGGTAGGGTCGGTCTTCATTGAATGGGGTGAATTTAATCAAATAAAACAGGATTTCTCAAAAACTAATTCTCTGATTTTCGCGATTTGAAAAGCATTGGATTTCTTTCATCAAGACCTTTTAATTGGTGTATAGTTTGAGCATTTTGGAGGAAGAATAATGTTTTACCTGAACACTCTAATAAGTACTCGTACAAATGTTTGGTTGGGGTAGACCGTGCGGCAGTATGGAGTTATTGCCCAAAATTGTTGCACGGTTTCTATTGTTTAACGGCGGTTAACCTGTAAAAACCCTCTCTATCTATGGGTTCCGCCCTACGGGTGTCGGGAGACCCAGAGCTCTAGGCGTAGAGTAGGACCGCGTGGATTTAGAGGGTCTGACGATAAACTAGTCCAAGTTACTGGACTCTAGTAGTTATCGCTTTTTAAACATTTGAGTCCGAGGAAGTACAACATGCATCAGGCCAAATCTCTTAAATGTGGTTCAAAATGTCGCCCAAATCCACAAAAATATTTAACAAAATACCTCAAAATCCCATAAATCGCCTTCCATGTGTCCAAGATCAACTTTCTAGGCTTCGGTGATATTCGCAAACAATTTCTGACCTGCAAATCCAGGAAATTCGACCACGATATTCAAAGTACTAAGTAGTGTGCACTGTGGCTGCCATCTTTAAATTTTGACGGATACGGTGGCCCAGACGGGACATAATCAGTGGTGATTATTTATTTTGCGACGTTGTGGATTTATTCACGAATGGTTGTAAATATTTTTTTTGCGTCATCATTTGTTCACGACGTGGCAAAAAAAAACTAGATGAACAATGACAAAGGAATGCCTTTGTCAAAGCTGATTTGAATAGCTTGTGATTTGAATTGGAACTGAAGGACTTGTGATGGACTTACAGGGACTTGTGATGGACTCGTGATGGACTCGACTACATCCCTGGCACTAAGTAGCAGTCTGTAGTTTGGAAACATGATTATTTGATGTTTTAATAGACCAATGACATAATGACGTTATGCTTTGTTGATATGTGCGCTTTCATGGGAAATTTATATTTCAAGCATATACGATGTACAGTGTACATTTGTTGTATTTAAATGCTTTAGCAAAATTCACAGTAAACCTTTTAGTATTTAAGTATTTAGAACACTGACACATAATATTTCATTTTTTTAGTTCATTTTATTTCCACAATTTTAAATATCATCAAGAACACAGAAGAGAGTCTTAATTTACAAAATGTAATTAAATCGAACATGTACATACATGTACATGTAGTATACCGTAGTATTACATGTATGATTAAGGAAAACAATCTTTAAGAGTTTTGTGAATAAAACATTTAGATTGCTAACATGGTAAAAAACAAAAATTGTGTACTGGTACCTAAAATTGCTTTTGTTGGTGTTTTCAAATCAAAGCGAGATATTTTTACGGAGTACGTACGTTGCACTTGACACCAGAATATATCTTAATCAGCCCATGGAGGAATAAGAACACGCTCAATTCTTCCTCCATGATTAGCCCCAAATCGCTGTTTTCGACCCTTGTGGCATCGTAAATTATTTACGACTAGTGAATATTTTTGCCACGTCGTGAACAAATGATGACGCAAAAAAAATATTTACAACCATTCGTGAATAAATCCACAACGTCGCAAAATAAATAATCACCACTATTATGTCCCGTCTGGGCCACCGTATCCGTCAAAATTTAAAGATGGCAGCCACAGTGCACACTACTTAGTACTTTGAATATCGTGGTCGAATTTCCTGGATTTGCAGGTCAGAAATTGTTTGCGAATATCACCGAAGCCTAGAAAGTTGATCTTGGACACATATGGAAGGCGATTTATGGGATTTTGAGGTATTTTGTTAAATATTTTTGTGGATTTGGGCGACATTTTGAACCACATTTAAGAGATTTGGCCTGATGCATGTTGTACTTCCTCGGACTCTAGCGCCAGATGATGTCCAAATGTTAAAAAAGCGATAACTAGAGTCCAGTAACTCGGACTACATTAGTTGCGATAATCGTAACCCACCATCCTCCCGACGGTCGAAGACCGGAGGGTTACGAGACAACTACATGTAGTGTACAAAATTGGCATATTTGTAATTTCGACCATTTTTGCCAGATTAGTCACCAGATTTGCCGGATTTTAACCACTTTTAAAGATCATGAAACACATTTTAAGAACACAGATTTGATCTGCAATGTGTAATGACTCCGCTCATAACACTCTAAACATCATTGAGAAAATATTTTTGGGGAAAAATGACAAAAACTTACCAGAGACTGAGCGAAATTCTCACCAAACGAGGTTTACATTTATAACCCCGCACTTCAAAACCTATCAACAATCTCGACCAATCAGCGTAAACCAAGGAAAGACAGACTGGGTGGAGCTTCGGCTGTACACCGCTAACCGGCTATTCCCGCTTGCGGACTCACTGCACGGGCTTCTCTCTAGCTCAGTCTCACTGCTACATCCTATGGGCCTTTTCGGAGGCAAAGCCAAAGACGAAGCAACGGTTTCGAAAAGGCCCATATAATGTAGCAGTGAGACTAATGCTGCGTTCCAATCGCATCGTTTTTATCGTGTTCACCGTGAATTTCTCCACGTTCACGAGTAGGTTGCATTCCAAACGCTACACACCACACGACGCACGCGCACAGTCGAGTTAGTCGTGCGGTAAGGACATTCTTTATAGCGCAAGAACTTATACGTGAACCAACACGCATGCGCGAGTATTTCATTCGCGAAGTCGTGACGTGTACATGGAGAAATAAATCCACCTCGAGTTCACCACTGGTGAACACGAGTTGCCAGGCGATTAGAACGCCATTATGGCCGAGTTCGGGCGGTCTGTTCTTGACACGCGTAACTTGTTCTTGCATTACATTACATTACATTACATTAATATTTATAATGCGCTTTTCCCAAAAGGCTCAAAGCGCGTACAATTATAAAATGTTACTTAGATATACTTACGATAAAATAGTTACATTAAAACTAACAATTGAAACAATGATTGCAGAATAATACAAAGGTAGGAAAATTATACAAAAAGATGCGTTTTCAAAGATTTGTTGAAGTTATTTACAGAGGTAGAAGATCTAACTGAGATCGGGAGATTGTTCCATGCACGGGAGGCACATACAGTGAAAGTTCTATCATCGGCCTGTACTCTTGTTCTAGGATATTCAAGTCGTAGGATATCATCTCCAGATCTCAGGTTATTTCTTCTTGGAACATATTTTAACAAGCAGTCTGATAAATAGACTGGAGCAAGGTTATGAAAGGATTTGTAGACAAATAATAAATGCTTGAACATTATTCTTTGTTGTATTGGTAACCAGTGTAGCGAATGCATCAAGGGTATGGGATCATGCTTGCGGTTGACAGCAAAAACTAAACGTGCGGCCCAGTTTTGTAACCGCTCCAGTCGTTGTATGTGTACATTGGGTACAGAAGATAACAAACCATTACAACAATCAAGCCGTGAAAGTACCAATGAACGAACAGCGTGGTGACATGTAGATTCATCCATGAACTTGCGGGCACGTGATATATTGCGAAGATAGTAATTGACAGTTCGTGATATATGGGAAGACATGGACATAGCCGAGTCAAAGAATACACCTACATGTAGGTTCCTAACAGATTCAGATGGGTGAATAGAAGAGTTTCCAATAACAATGGAAATATCAGGGAAAAGTTTAAGATTAGGCCACATAAAAAAAATTACTTGTTTAGCGTCCGGACACTTCAAATTTTTAGGGTCGGGAGGGAGGTTTTTTTTTTGTTTTTTTATACAGGGTGTACACACCAGAGGAAGACGTGCACCAATGTTGCCCACTTTACATCTCAGATGGCATACTGGGGATGTATTAAGGTTTAATTCCAAACTTTGCTTAAAAGAACAGTTTTATTCAATGTTAAACAGTACAATATCCAATAAAACTGTCAAAAGATTAAAAAGAAAAGATGTTTTTTTCACATTTTAAGCTACTTTGTTTGTAAGCAAGCAGCCGCGGCAAACTGCACTCAAAGGCAATGTATTGCAATAGTTTTACATATATGAGGCAGTCTCGTTATTGACGATGTGTTCTCCAAACTTTTGCAAAATTACTTACAGCCAACTTAATGACCATCCGTTGGGTCTAGAGATAAATAAATTCACTCCAGGAATACACCGACCAGGGCCTATTAAATAAATTCTGTATCTGCCTGGCAAGGGTTGGCGTAAGTAAATACAATGTATCTTTGTTGGAGATAAGCGGGCCTGAACAACATTCTTTGAGTAGCACTTTGTGTTGAGAGAATTTCTGTGCTGAAAGAAGAAAGTCAACACCCAATGACAATGAAGATTTTTTTAACTGGACCTCAGGATTGGATAACAATCTTGTCACTCGGGAAGTGGTGAGCCGCGGTTCTGAGGCTTTGATGTTGGTCTTTTCAAGAAACTCGGTTGGGTCATTGTAATCTTTTAGGAACTGGTATTGCGATTTTCGATAAGCTTCTACAGACGTGTGCGCTTATGCTTAATATCTTTGCATTTTTTCACTAGACCGCCGGACTACTTAGGAAAGGGTTTTGACTAGACCGCCGCTGTTTTGACTAGAATTTGCTAGCGGACCAGCGTTAAGGTCGAACCCTGGCAAGTTGTTTAAGTTTCTGCCGATAGGTGCGCTGGCACCGGAAATTTCGTCTGCTAGCGTTTGTAACAGTAGAAAATGCACTGTGGCGGTCTTTTAGCGCATTTCTTTTCAAAAAAAATAAATAAATAAATTGTGGTCGGGTCAAGGGGCATCAGTAAAAAAAAAATTCGATATCAGGTGTGGGGTGGGGTGGTCTAACAGGCCTCGCGGCAGACTTTTCTGGCGCCAGAAAATTTTGCAAAAAGGGGTGGGTCTAACTGGATTTTGGAATGAAAAAAAAAAATTTCAACAAAAAAGGTGGGTCAAAACACCTGACTTGAACTACAAAAAAATATTTCACTCCATTTTTCGCCATTTTCAAGCATTTTGTTAAAATTTTCGTGATCAGTGACAGCGTCAGTGATCGAATTTTCAATCGAGAAAAAATAAAAAACTTACGGGCATTCTCAATTTCAAGTCCGTTTTGACTGCTCTCATTTATGTTTGTGTTGTACCTCGCCGTGAACAATGAAGAATAGATATTTCACTACAGTATGATATACGGAAGAAGTCGACCGTAAAGTTTAAAAGTGGCTGTTTTGAGTCAAACGCTTGGTGGCGCACTGCATTGTGAATCGCCCGAATTACAGATAATTTGATCACTATAAAACAGTTGTTTGACTGCGAGACTGTATGAGCAGTCAAAATCGAGCTGTATACCTCGTATGCTGTGTATGTCGTGATTATTTTAATTAAAATATATTTTTCTTTCAACTTCAACTTTCGATTCATTCTCCTGACTCATGCATGCTCACAAGTGCTTAGGAGATGAAGTCTGCAAATTCGAGTCTGAAAGAGATTGCATTATTTTCTCCAGTTGGGGCGAGTTGGGGTGTGTCCGAACTGCAGTTGGTGAAATAAAAAAAAATATCCCGTGAAAAGGGTGGGTCCGAACTTCAGTTGGTGAAATGAAAAAAATATTTCCCGTTAAAGGGGTGGGTCCGAACTCCAGTTAATGAAATGAAAAAAAAATATTCCGTAAAAGGGGTGGGTATGGCATCCGGATATCATTTTCAAAAAAAAATATCCGTAAGGGTGGGTGGGTCAACGCCGAAAATTTCGTTGGAATTTTCTGACCCGATATCGAGAAATTTTCTTCCTGATGCCCCCTGGTCGGGTGGGTTTTTAGGGTCGGGCGGGGACGCTAAACAAGTATTTTTTGTTATGTGGCCTTATGGGAGGAAGCAGCGACAAAGAATTCTGTTTTATCATCGTTTAATTTAAGCTTATTAACTGTCATCCAGGTTTTAATGTCTGAGATGCATTTTTCAAGTTTAGAGATTGCACGATTCATCTCACCAGGTACATTAGGGTTGAATGATATATATAATTGTGTATCATCAGCATATGACAAGAAATTTGGTGGTGCCGTGCTATATCACCAACAGGAAGAGTGTAAACAGTGTAGCCTAGTGGACCAAAGACAGAGCCCTGTGGTAAGCCATAATCAGCAATAGATGGAGCTGACAATTCACCAGCAATGTCAACCTGACTGGTCCAACCCTTAAGATATGAATGGAACCAGTCAAGTGCAACCCCTCTTATGCCAATTCTGGATGACAAACGCGAAAGTAATATACTATGATCAATTGTATCAAATGCAGCTGAAAGATCTAATAATACTAGGAGGGATAGGTGGTGTGTGTTCTTGTTCCGAGTGCAATGGGTCGCGTTCCCGCCGTTCGAGCGCGAGAACAGAGTTCACATGTCAAGAACAGACCGCCCGAACGACTCGTGAACCCGTGAACACGATAAACACGACGCGATTGGAACGCAGCATGAGCGCCGAGAGGGAAGCCCGTGCAGTGAGTCCGGAAGCGGGAATAGCCGGTTAGCGGTGTACAGCCGAAGCTCCACCCAGTCTGTCTTTCCTTGGTTTACGCTGATTGGTCGAGATTGTTGATAGGTTTTGAAGTGCGGGGTTATAAATGTAAACCTCGTTTGGTGAGAATTTCGCTCAGTCTCTGGTAAGTTTTTGTCATTTTTCCCCAAAAATATTTTCTCAATGATGTTTAGACTGTTATGAGCGGAGTCATTACACATTGCAGATCAAATCTGTGTTCTTAAAATGTGTGTCATGATCTTTAAAAGTGGTTAAAATCCGGCAAATCTGGTGACTAGTCTGGCAAAAATGGTCGAAATTACAAATATGCCAATTTTGTACACTAGTTCAGTTGTCTCGTAACCCTCCGGTCTATCGGGAGGATGGTGGGTTACGATTATCGCAACTAGGAGTAGGACTACATGGACTAACGATAAACGTATTTGGTTACACAGTCACAGGTTAGGCCTACCTGTTGGGATTTGGCTTGTTTGGCAGAAGGCGCCTTCTTCCTTAGGTAGGTAACTTGATCCCAATCTCCTTCAGCCATTGTCCTAATTACAGCACTTTTTCTACGAAAAGACGGGGCCGGTGGTAATTTGGTATTGTGAATGGTGGTAATGCGCGTGCGACTTTGATTTGGTGTAAGGTCAAGTCGCCCCGGCCTAGCCTATACGTACTAGCGCCTGCGCGCATCCACCGTACCACTGGATGGCCAACTCGCCTCTTACCAACTCGCCCCCGGGCTGGCCCCCGCGCGCCCTCTAGCGTAGACTTGAAGACAAGTCGTTAGATAGTCGGGTTTTTTCCGTGAATTTCAGTCGAAATTCATCGGCACGGCTGGTTTAAGACTAGTAACGTGCCGAGTTAGTTGCGACAGATCTAACGACTTGATCAATACGTTCTCGCACCGTTATTCATATATGCGTGCAGCGCAATACATATGCAATGTATTTCTGCGGTGAGATCCAATGGCGCACTGGTATGCAAATGAAGACTCATCCATTCCGTTACATGGGGAGTTCTATTCAATACTTTGGGGACATGTTTCTATATCTGGTGACGTTTAACGACCAACACACTCAGCTAGGTCAATTGCGTGTTACAATAAAATGTATCATTGTGATACACTTGATTTATTTGACTTGTGTAGGCTCTATTATTACTTTTGTAATGTTACACAATACAAAGTACGAACCCTTGAAGTAATGAGAATGATCTACGTAGAAAAAGAATAGTAGCTAAACACCTCTTTTAACCGCATGTGTTGTACGAGATCTATAAAGGTGGTTTAAAAACACTGCAGGCCTAACACATGTTCGTATAGCGCACAACCGAGAAAACGAATTTAATATCACAGGAAACGAAGTTAATATCACAAAAACAATCAGGAAAATTAAGTTAAACATAAAAACACCCAAGAATGACATGTATACGCCAAGTTTGAATGTTAGGTAGACCTATTTTCGGGAAAAGATAGGAGACATTCGTGTGAGACGATGCAATGCAGTGCACGTATTTGGAAGATGTTCTAAAAAAAAAATTGAAAAGTTTTTTTGGGGGGAAAGAATTCCACATCATAATCTTATGCACAAACCATAGAAAAACGAGATTTATTTGATTAAGAACATTTTTGAAAATGTTGATTTAATTTTATATCCAGACAATAAAAAGTGCAAGTTTTATGATAAAATTAAAAAGGAAAATTGTCTGTGTTTTAGGAAAATGTATTTGGCACATTAATTGGTTTGTTCGTGGGGACAGTGTCCAGATTTGGAATCAACCTAATGTTTAACCAGGGTCCCAACAATTCTTGCTGGACAAGTGGACAGAAAAAATTAATTATGTGGTTTGAGCTTAAACCATAGAGCTGTATAATAAAGATATAGCTCTATGGCTTAAACTATGAACTTGAGAAACTTGAAATAAATCACAATAAAAAATACCAATCACACATGTAACTAATGACATACAAGTCACACAATGGATTAAATTTTGCTTGCTTTTATTTGGCATTGATACACTGCAGATAACATGTAATAACTACTGCCATAGTATTAATATTCTTATTATGTATTGTTTACTGATGTTATAAAACCAAAATACTAAAACGAAAACAAAATTAGCCCCCGACTTTCTATGAATTTAAAACCAAAATAAAAACTTGCGATGTCATTTTATAATAATAATTGTTCATACCATGCAAAGATACATTTGGCAGCGTTCTTCACAGGCCAAATTTTGATAGGACACCCTGTACGGCTTTAACTTCGAATTGTGAGTGTTTCTAGATATTTGTGCAATATGAACACAATATTAAAGATTTGTACAACACAATTTCTGTTTTGTATAAAACCGTGATTGAAAAGCAAAATTTGACAGGCCGGCATAACATTTGACAGGCCGGCATAACATTTCAACAGGGCGGCATAAAAATATGGCAGAACAGCGTAACATTTACACAGGGCAGGCTACCCTGCTAAAATTGATTGTGGAGGACACTGACTGGGCAAGTCTATGTCATTTTAACATCTGTATAATTTGCTTTGAATATTAACAATACAATTTTAACCAGACTTGTCGGTTTTCATGAAACACATATTCACTATACGAAAGCTGAAAAGAATATTATGTATACTTCCATGTTTCCAAGATAATTTTGTGACTGTTGCGACTGTTTTATTATCTGTACTTATATTGTTGAAACATGAAATGCCAAGATGCAGAGTTCTGCGATATTTTTACAGCACATCTAAAAAATGTGGAACACCGAGATAGCTTATCTTGGAAAATTTAGTTGGTCAATTAAGCTTCCGTAGTTTACTGATGGGTTAAACAAAATAAGTTTTGACATTCGCTGTCATCTGTTATCCCTCTGTCATATTAATGGGAGCAGTTCGTCCTGTGACTTGTGCAGCCGTATTAATAAGCTGTACAGCCTGACATCTCAGTAGCAAGAAGTGGACTTGGGTAAACCAATTAGCTGTAGTGTACAAAGAAAGAAAATATACAGGTATAAATTAAATGCCAAGGGAATAATGTTGCAACATTAGGTGGCTCTACACTTCCAGAATTGTGAGAGAAAAAACTGACCATTGCGATTTTAGGAAAATTCTACAGTACATTACATTTTATATGCACGTCAAATAGTTCATGACACAATATGTTGTGTACACAAATTACCACCATGAACCAAAGTCAACGGGACAGTCTTCGTGGAATGTGTACAACATTGATCTGAAAATACCTGTATTGTGGAATTCAATCCTTTGTAAAGGGTACCCTAGACCATGGAGGTAGGAAACACCTACCTCCATGCCTAGACCAACTGATTCTACTGTTCTTTCGAAATATTCAAGTTTTTCTCTCACAAAGGACCACAATAATAATGAACAAATCCCGCTGAAAACAAAAATAACATTTTCGCCTAGAGCAATGTTCTCCTAAATCTCACTTAAAACCGTAGTAAACAGTTCTGACATTTTCTACACTGATAGTTCACTGATCGTACAGTCTGCGAGTTTATATAATAAATTTAATTATTTACAAAAGATTTTAATGCAATTTCACCCACCATCGCTGCTGCCACTGTGTCACTCTCGACGGTCTAAGTACTACGATACGGTACGCATGCACGAACGTGCGAAGTCAACACTTCACGCGGCTCGCTAGCTAGCTATCCTACATGTACATGATGATGTATGTACGCTCGAATTATCCAGTTTGTAGAGATCAGTGGTACCGGGTACCAGTACAATACGCGAAGCAAAGCGTAGAATACATGCTGTATAAAACTGCTCATAAATTTGTATCCCCTCTGGAATCTGAACCAATCAGAGTGCTCGCATAGAATTCGCTAGCGATTGTCATAGGTTGTGTACAAAACTGAAAACGAATTGTCCAAGTCCAGGGGGGGGCGGAGGGGGGGCCCAACAAAGTGCGCCACCAACGTTGAAATGTATCTCATTCATTCTTCCACGCTCATGAGCCACACATCTCACACAGTAAATACGTAGAGATCGCTACCGCGAAGCTCACCATTGAAACACGCATGCACGTACAAATTTGCTCCGTGTATCGCTCTCCGAATTCAGTGATTCATGCAACGTCCGCAAAGCCAGGTACACAGGCACGATCTACACGAATATTTTTGGGGGCGATGTCATTTTCTGCCATTTTCGTTCGAAAACAACACGATAAAACGCAGGGGGTTCACAGGCAGATCTTTTTAAAAATTCAGTATATCACTGCTACATCCTTTTTTAACGTATCCATAGAAAAAAATGAGTGGGTTCGAAGCACGATTTTTCACAATTTATGGATTATTATTGCCCTTTTTAGGGGAGGTATTTGTTAACGTCGTTTGAGTATTTGTGCACAATCTCCACGCGCATCAACGGTACGTCAACGCTTAATTTTTTTCGACTGCTTTTTTCATTTTCATTACAATTTTTGTCATTGGATGATAAAAATTAAGGTAAATAACAACCTTTTACAACTACAAAAGACAAGATGTTAAGATTGGATGCTAAAAACTCTTTATTTTTCGCTTAAGAAAATTGTTCCCCCCTATTTTGAGAATGGACGGTACATCAGCGTTTCGCAATCACAGTCTCGAAGGGCCCCCCCTCCGCCCCCCCCCTGGTCCAAGTCGGTAAATTAACTTCGAACTCTGCACATTGGGTACGAGGCAACCGCAACCTCCCCCCTGTATACCGAGTGGACCGCTAAATTAACTTCGAACTCTGCATATTGGGTACGAGGCAACCGCAACCTCCCCCCTGTATACCGAGTGGACCGCTAAATTAACTTCGAACTCTGCACATTGGGTACGAGGCAACCGCAACCTCCCCCCTGTATACCGAGTGGACCGCTAAATTAACTTCGAACTCTGCATATTGGGTACGAGGCAACCGCAACCTCCCCCCTGTATACCGAGTGGACCGCTAAATTAACTTCGAACTCTGCACATTGGGTACGAGGCAACCGCAACCTCCCCCCTGTATACCGAGTGGACCGCTAAATTAACTTCGAACTCTGCATATTGGGTACGAGGCAACCGCAACCTCCCCCCTGTATACCGAGTGGACCGCTAAATTAACTTCGAACTCTGCACATTGGGTACGAGGCAACCGCAACCTCCCCCCTGTATACCGAGTGGACCGCTATTACCGACTTGGCACCAAGTCTACCTCTAGCGCTGCACTGGCTACGTTATTATTAGCCTCTGTCATGAAATGACGAAAATCAACCGAAGAGGGCGTTTTTCGGAAATTTGTCAATATGGCTTCCGAGCTCTCGCGTAAGACGTAATTAGCTATACCATGGAGGAAGGACAACAGATAGTTAGTGAATTGCGGGGAAATACTTAATAACAAAATGGCCAATCATAAAACTAGATTTGCTTTCCTGCACTTGAAAAGACCCGCCGTGTATTTATGCTCCTTAGAAAACCTGTTAGGCCCAACATTTTAACAATTTTTTTTTTTTCAGTGGCAAAGCTTTATTCATTATTTCTCCATGCTTTATTTGAATGCCATTATTTCAATGCCATACAGTAAAAATAATTCTGGGGCCAATTCATACAAGCAATATTCTTTTTGCATTTTTTTTTTTTTTTTTGACATCAAATATAAATTTGGGGCTTTACACACAAGCATTTTGTAAACATAATTACTACATGGACGTTAAGGTAGTATACACCATTTGCAGATATCGGAAATATTTACTACCGAATTATTAAGAAATATCTTACTTATTTGAAAGTAAATAATGATTCTAGGCATCTAGCTAAATGATTGCGCTAGATATCCTGTAATTATTCAGAAAAATATAATTTTATAAAGAAAAATTCGCGATCGCCGGACGGCGATCGCGAAAAAAACAGTAACATAAGAATAACTGCTCGACGCCGGTTAAAAACAAACGCTGTTTTTCGTGCTTTTCTTGGCATCTATGCGGATTGTAAAACTTCGGAGAGGTCAGTTACACGATATTTACTATAAAATACAACCCCCCAAATATATGATAATTCCAGCAATTACCAATGGTGTGTATTATATTCAACACAGGGCCCACTTGGGCCAGCCCTCTCAAAGCCTACTTACAACACAGCCCAACCGGGTCCACCTATATCCCACACCTTACAGAAATATCCAATGGAAATCCCATGGGAAATTTTCCCATTGGATTTCCATGGTGAATTGGACATGGGAAACCCATAGGGAATCGTACGTATGGGTATCCCATGGGCCTGCATGGGTATCCCATGGGATCCATGCATGGGATCCCATGGAGGATCCCATGAAGGATCCCATGAAGATCCCATGGGATCCCATGGGGTCCCATGGAGGATAAAATGGGTTAATGAATGTTTTAAGATTCTCGCACTCCCCCCCCCCCCCCCCCTTGATTAATTTTTCCCTGATGCGTTAACGTTTTACCACGTGTTATGACGTTATGTGCATTGTGGGTGTTGTCTCACGAGGTATATCAGATGGGGTTTAATTGCCCCATGTACCATTAGGGAGTGTAATAAGCACTCAATAACCAATACATGGTTGGTTGGTGGTGGTTAATGGCACTTCTGGCAATCGGTGTGCCCTTTGTGCCAGTTGCTGTAGTCTTGCGATCCAGTATAGAGCTTGTCAAACTACTTCCTTTTTTACTTTTCTTTTCCTTCTTCTTCTTCTTCTTTTTTCTTTTCTTTTACTTTTTTTTTACTTTTTTTTTTTTTTTTTTTTTCGTTTCTTTTACTTTCTTCTTTCTTCTACTTTTTTATTTTATTTCTTTTACTACTTCTATTTTTTTTATTTTTTTTATTTTTTTTTTTATTTTATTTTATTTATTTTTATTTTTTTACATACGTGTAGACTTTGCTTGAGCTTCAGAGTTAGAGTGGGAAGATTAAGGAAAAAAGATCAAAAACAACCTGCTACAAGAAGTTAGCTATCCAATGATGTCTTGAGGGTAATGACTATTTGGAAATAAAAAGAAAAGAAAATACATGTGAATCAAACAAATTTGTATGTGAACTGTAGAGGCAAAACATGCAAAGAAAGTAGCGATGAGACCAGTGTGAGCAAGACATGTATGTAGGATGAGACAAGGGCTCATGCATTGTAAGAAGAAAATATGATATGATTTGTATACTGTGGGTGTAGATGTGAACATACATGTATATTATAAGGAAATGTACATGGTTGGTTGGTATTGTTTGTGAAAAAGGATTAAGTTAAATATCACTGTTAGTTTCTTTAATGAAATTTAATGTATGAAGGATGCTGTGTTTTGAGTTTAACAAATTTTTAAGTGTCATTTGGTCAGAAGTAAATTTAAGTGATTTTTTAAGTATTTGTCTATTATGTTCAAATTTGTTACATGTCGTGAGAAAGTGTTCGACATTATCATAAGTATTGCATGTTTCGCAAAGTCCATCAGGATGTTTGCCTATTTTTTTAAAGAAACTGTTAAGGTTTTTACATGTGTCCAGCCGAAGTCTGTGAATCTTTATTTCCTGCTAGCGTGGGAGATTCCATGTGTTTATGTGGGTGGAAATAGTGGGTTGTATATTTTTTAAGGTAGAATCTTTTGAATTATTCCATTCCATTTGCCATGTTTGTTTGAGGTGGTCCTTAAGATGATGTTTAGCTTCTGTAATTGTGAGGGGTAATTTATAGTCAATATTAGTTTTCTTGGTGGCTTTTTTGGCAAACTGGTCTACTTTTTCATTTCCATAAATACCGCAATGTCCTGGTATCCACTAAAAAGTGACTCTATTAGCTTGGTTTTTAATGCTTATCAGGGTGTGTCTAATGTCACAAACAATTTTATTGCTGGGAATAGGGTGTGAGATGGCTTGAATTGCACTTAAACAGTCACTGAAGATGCAGGTGTGCATGGGCTGAACGTCTTCAATCCATTCTACAGCTAACAGAATAGCAAAGAGTTCCGCTGTAAAAATAGAAGCCTCATTGTTTAGTTTAATACTCTTGGAGTAACTGAATTGAGGAATATAGATTCCACATCCAACTGTGTTGGTAGTAGGATTAAGTGATCCGTCAGTGTAGATGTGAAGTGAATTTCCCCACTGGGTATGTATTGTTTCTGCAGCAATGATGCCCTTTTCATTGATGTTCGAGATGTGTTTAATGCGGTTGAAGATTTCGGTTGAGATGTCTGGTTTTGTGTAATGCCAGTAAGGAAAAGGGTTATGTAATGGAAAAATGTTGAAGTAAGGTTGACTGGATCTAGCTTCAAAAGGTGTGTGATGCAGACTATTTTTCCATTTTTCAGCAAAATAATGTTTCTGCCAGCAATCTGTTTGGACATACTTGTTGGGGTGAGAATTGTGCATGTTGAGTTTAATATTGTAGAGATTGCAGAGAAAACTGCGACAAAAACATAATGGGGGTTCACCACACTCTGTAGTTTCTGACACGAAGTTCCGTAGAGTGCTCCGGAGCATATTCTCAGAGCCTGATATTGTATGCTGTCTAATTTCTGTTTATGTTCCATGGCCGCTGAATTAAAGGCTTCACATCCATAGTCCAGAATTGGTTTGATAAGTGTTTTGTATAGTTGAAAGAGAATACAGCAATCAGCTCCCCAGTCTTTTCCGCTAACACATCTCAAGATATTGAGTTTGGATTTGCATCTGTTGACAATATAATTAATATGGTCTTTCCAGTTAAGTTTGTTGTCAAAAATAATACCCAAAAATTTAATAGACGTCTGAAATTTAATATCAGTATTATTAATCTGTAATTTACAGGAAGCATTGCGTTTTTGTGTAAAAAGAGTCGCAAAGGTTTTAAGAATGGATATTTTAAAACCCCATCTATCACACCAGGCAGAGATATCGTTTAAATTTTGTTTGGTTTTTATGTTGATAAAGTTTATGTTTCTATATCATCGGCATATTGGGAGATGTTGATTCTGTTTATGACTTCAGATAGACCGTTGTTAAAAAGAATGGGGCTGATGATACTTCCTTGGGGAATGCCAATATTGACATTGTGCGAGTCAGAGTAGGTACCATTGATATTTACTTGAATTTTTTTATTGGTAAGGAAATCATCAATCCATTTAGTAATACATCCATATATTCCAGAAGAGTGAAGTTTAATGATTATGCCTTTTGGCCATACCATGTCATATGCCTTTTCAAGGTCTAAAAAGACAGCGAGGGTGCTTTCCTTGTTGACAAAAGCTTTATTTATGTTAGACTCTAGGTTAATGATGTGATCTTTAGTACTCCTTCCTTTACGAAAACCACTCTGATGAGCACTAAGTAGATTATGTTTTTCCAGATACCAGATGAGTCTGTTATTAACCATACGTTCCATGATCTTACAGAAAGTGGAGGTGAGGGCTATAGGTCTATATGACTTAGGATCGGAGGGACCTTTGCCAGGTTTTAAAATAGGGACGAGAATAGCTTCCTTCCATGTGCTTTGGCATTGAGAAGTTTTCCATATTATGTTAAAAATGATGAGGAGAAAGCCACGAGCTTTCAGAGGGATATGTTTAATGATATTATTACATATATTATCTTTACCAGGAGAGGTACACTTAGCTGAATTGATGGCTTCGTCAAGTTCTGATATGTTAAAAGGATCATTAATGATGTTATCATTTTCCTCAGAGTGGGAAAAGTTATCTTCTGCATTTTGTTTTACTTCAAGGAAAGAATCACTGTAGTTTTTGTCACTACTGATGGAAGCAAAACTACTATCAAGCAAGTTAGCCTTTTCTTTATCTGTAATGAAATCTTGATTGTTGTCTGTTAAAGTGGAAATATTAGTCTTGGTATGGGTATTGTTAATACAATGAATTTTGTCCCAGATCTTTTTAGAGGGAGTTTGGTAGTTTAAAGTATTGCAGAAATGTTTCCAATCCTCTCTTTTAGCCACTTTTATTGTTTTACGAGCTATGGCACAAGTATATTCATAGTGATTAAGGTCTTGGGGATGGCGGTTTTTTTAAAGAGTTTTAAGGGCTTCTTTATGGTTTTTAATAGCTCTTTTGCAATCATCGTTCCACCATGTGGTGGGCTTTCTTTTATAAATCTTAGTAGTAGTGGTTTGTGGGATGGAACAGTTAATAGCCTCAGTGAGTTGATTGATGTATATGTTATATTCTCTTCAGCACTGCAACATGTGGTTATGTTGGGTTTAGTAATGAAACTATCACAGGCAGTTTGAAAAGTATCCCAGTTTGCTTTTTTTATAGACCAGTGAGGGATATGTTTACGTGGCGTATGAAGACATTTTTTATTTGATTCAAAAATTATAGGATGATGATCGCTACCCCATGTGTCATCTAAAATATTCCAATTGTAATTAGCTGCTATGTCAGAAGTGGTAAGAGTAATATCAATGCAGGTGATGGTACCATTAGAGGTATTAATTCTGGTCCCGTCTCCATTATTTATGCAGACAAGATGATGTTTGTCTATAAGATTTTCGATGACATGGCCATTTGTATCCATCTTCTTGCTTCCCCAAAGGGGATTATGGCTGTTGAAGTCTCCACAAATAATAGTATTTTTACCAATATGATTTTCAATGTCTATAAAGTTCTCCTCTTTCAGGGTGATACAAGGATTATAGGCATTGATAATTTTTAATTTACTTTTATCAGAAATATAAATGTCAATTATTTGATATTGAATAGGAAATTGTTTGTCTATAATGTTGTTGACGGTGAGATTTTTCCTAGTGAAGATGGCACATCCCCCGCCAGTATTTTTATGTACTGGTTTTCTGTCATTACGGAAAATATTGTATCTAGGGAGATTGAAGTTTTTCCCTTCCTTGAGCCAAGTTTCTTGGACGCATATGATGTCAGGTTTACTATCCCAATTGTTTATAGCATGTTTTAATTCCGTGTGCAATAAGAGACTGGGCATTCCATTGTAAAATGAAGACCATGATGATAATGTTCATGATTACGTTTGTTTATTTTCTCCTTTTGAGCGATTTGAAGTTTTCTGGTTTGTTTTTGGTGTTTCAGTTTGAGAGTTCTCTGTGGTGGATTTGTTGGGTTTTGTTTTGGATTGAGAAGATCTAGTTTGTCGAACAGGCTTATCAGGGGATTGCGAGGAATCATTATGTTTGCTCTGTTTTTCTTTGATATTGTGAATTTTAGTTAACTGATGGTTAGTGTTCAACTAGGGTCTTTATTTCTGATTCTCTATTTTCCTTTTTTTTTAGTTGTCTTCCAGATTTGAAGAGTTCCGATAAGCAATTCTATCAGGGTATTGTCAGGTTGTAGGTAAGTTGAGGTTGGTTCAGTTTGGCAAGCAACTGGAACTTTATCAGTTTGGGTGGATGCATCTACCGATATTTTGTTATAGGCCATGTTACGTCTCCGTTTTTCGTGTTGCCTGGTGGTACCTGACGGGGAACAGAATGAAAATTCCCTTACATATAAATTAAACCACTGCGAATTCAAAAGTCCACCTTGTTCCGGCAAGGGAATGGAACAAAGGGGTTAAATTAGGCCTCGAAAGACCCGTTTTTGGTCCTTAAATCGATGACGTCGCAACGGTCACAGTATGGACAGCCATTTCGACAAAAAAGAAAAGAAAAGTGACAATGAATTTATTTAGGCTAATAATAGTAGCCCCCACCCCCACTTACATTTCACAAATTGATATACATTTCGAAATCATTTTGGTGAAAAGGGTACATCTTAGAAAGAAATAAAAAAAAAAAAAGTATGTCCCCCATCCATTATACGATCGATTTATAAAAGATGCGGCTTTCCATACAAAAGTGTGTCAATCCTGTCGATAGGTGGCGCACTATATGTAAACAAATGGCGGTCCCCCGTTTCGCATGCAGAGCATCACCATTCACAAGCTTTTGCCGATAGCGCAGCTTCAGAAAGCCTGCATTTTTGTGTGTAAAGAAGTAACTTAGTACCTGGAGAGTTAAGAAAAAAGAGTGACAAGTGTAAATAACATGAAATTGGTGTATGAAAATCAATGCCACGACGCGACCAGCGCGGCGAATGCGAATACAACCGATTTTGTACTAGTCGAAGTTGTGTCGGTGTGTCGCATTTTTTTTCCACACGGGAGTTGCCATGGTTTGCAACGAAAAGGACTTATTTGGAAAGTGAGGAAACAAGGAATAGAGGTAGGCCTATAGTATTATATTAACAATACCAGATTTGTCGTATTTAGTTTTGTTTTTCTTTGATTTTGAAATCGGTTCCCGATTTTGCAAGACGCCAGCTAGAGAACAGTACATGGCATCATCAACAACACAAATATATCAGCACGTACAGTTATTAGTAATACTTCCCATAATCCACCCAAAATTACCAAAGATGGAAATGCCATTTTATTGCAAAGTATGGGGGAAGGCCGCTAGGCAGGGATGTTACTCCTTCTAGTCTACTTGCCTTATGTTATAGTAGTAGCACTTATATCGTAATATTTTTTGCCATTGGTAATTTTTATTTATATTTTTAGGCAGCCACGTAGTGGCTATCGTTACGGCAGTTGACGATCTGATTCCCTGACAATGACAATACCCTGGACCTTTCACTCTTGGAACCTGGCTAGTATCAACCAGTCTGGTTCCAAGAACGACGTCCAAATATTATTGTCAATGTGTCGGCCTAGGTATGTTTGGGAATCAGCTCGTCAACTATATACCGTAACGACAGACACTGCGTTTTACCGGCAAAGGTAAATTACACTCAGAAATTATCTTCTGATTAAAATATCTTTCTAGAATGGACAAACAGTTTTTTGTTTTTATTTATTTATTACAGCATATCTTCTGGATCATCAGATGGACATTTCAATCTGGAATTGGAGTAGCTCTTCGGTGCAGTGCTTGTACTGACTGCACCAATTTCATGTACCGGATGACACAGGAATCGACCCTATCTGAACAAATATATGCAGCTGTAAATAAACTGAATGTTAGTACTGCGGGTCATTCATGTGATGTTTTGTATAAGCTGTGGTACTGGTCAGTTTACTCCAACTGCTTTACGCAACATTATGATAGAATTGTTCACTTGAGGATAAATGCATTAATTTTGGCACACATTCAGAGTGTAAAGAAAGATATTTGGCTCGCCGCTCTCGAGCTATAGGAAGAATAAAGGAAGAATAACATGCAATGGTATTGAAATTCTTAAAAATGCCTGTTATATTTTTTCAAGGGACAAATCTAAGATGGCCGTATACATTTATATTCTAAAGACATATTTTGATTGTGTAACAAATTCCATGCTTTTATCATTTTTACCATGTTTGTTTCACCAATCTGCCTGACTAAACAGCAAGACTCCAATTTATGTATGCCAGTAGGCAGTATATAGTCCTGAATTGTTTTGGCATGCTGTATATTATTGCTACGCCCACCTGTAAGAAGTACAATTGCCAATAAAGTATCCCATGTACAGCATAAATGTCGACCGAAAAAAGTGATTGATTTTTGGTAAACTGAAATAACCTATAGCCTCTTTTACAGGCTTTTAGGGTTCAAAGAAGTGTTACACCAGACTATATTAAGTGCAAAAAATAAGTTACATGAAGATTTTTGGAAAAGCCAACTGTCATTTTTACATTTAGGCCAGATTACATCCATTTAGAACTCGTGTTTGGGGAAATTCAGTCTTTCTGCGCGGCGCGAACTGCTAATCTGCACGAACTGCTAATCTGCGCGAACTGCTAATGGCCCTGTCACACCAGAACGTTTTAGGCCAACGCGTGAGTAGCGCGTTAAAAATAGTTGATACGCTGGCAAACGCTGAACTTCCACAGAAAAAGTCAAGTGGAACCGTGATTTCAGCGTGTCCATAACGCGTTGATAACGGGTTCATAGCGTTCGCCAGCGCGTGAATAACGCGTTAGTAACGCGCTCGACGACTGATGAACGACTGCCCAGCGCGTAAGTAGCGCGGTCCAACGCGCGCCAGCGTACGGCAACGACCACATGATTAGTTGTACAAAAAGACGACGCGCTACTACAGTAATTGCCCTGTCACACCAGAACGTTTTAGGCCAACGTGTTGGAATTTCGGCAACACGCGGGTAAACGTTGACCAACGCTAGGCCAGCGTTCGCAACGCGCTGAGCGCGTTACCCACACGCTGGAACACGCTGTCACACGCTGAGGCAAAAATACATTTTTCAACATACCCTAAAACATTTCAGCGTTTGCCAGCGTGTGACTGCACACGCTGGCGGCGCGCAGGGAGGCCGTTACTGACGCGTCGAACGCGCTAGACGATCGTTACCAACCCACTACTCTCACGCTGGCGACCCGCTGTCGTATTTTTACTATAAATCAGTGATGCGTTCCTTACACGCTGGGCGCGTTCCTCACACGCTACTCACGCGCTGGCATACGCTATGAACCCGTTATCAACCTGTATGGACACGCTGAAATCACGGTTCCACTTGACTTTTTTTCTGTGAAAGTTCAGCAATTGCCAGCGTATCAACTATTTTTAACGCGCTACTCATGCATTGGCCTAAAACGTTCTGGTGTGGCAGGGCCATAACCAGCGTGTCGCAAGCGTACGCCAGCGTGCGCCAGCGTGTGAGTAGCGGTTTGATAACGATCGTCTAGCGTGTTCGACGCGTGAGTAACAAACCTCCAACGCTCTGCCAGCGTGTACAGTGACACGCTGGCAAACGCTGGAAATTGTATGTATGTTGAAAAAAATATGTTTTCCTCAGCGTGTGACAGCATGTCTCAGCGCGTGAGTAACGCTCTCAGCGTGTTGCTAACGCTGGCCTAGCGTTGGTCAGCGTTTGCCAGCGTGTTGCCAAAATTACAACACGTTACTCACGCGTTGGCCTAAAATGGTCTGGTGTGACAGGGCCATAATCTGCGCGAACTGCTAATCTTCGCGAACCGTCCATTGCGCGCGTGCGCTGCTGTGATCATGGGGGGAGCCTAGGTAGGCCCGAATCGGATCGCGCTGCATTCGCTGTCGGTTGATCGTGCCTCAATTGGCCGATCGCAGGGATGTAGTCGAGTCCATCACAAGTCCCTGCAAGTCCCTGTAAGTCCCTGCAAGTCCATCACAAGTCCTTCAGTCCCAATTCAAATCACAAGCTATTCAAATCAGCTTTGACAAAAGCATTCCTTTGTCATTGTTCATCCAGTTACTTGTGATTGCCTTTATGAAGGGACTTGTGACTGGCTTCACGAAAGGACTTGTGAACGGACTTGCAGGGACTCGACTACAACCCTGGCCGATCGTGCCACCACCAGTCGATTGCCTTCTTTTTAGCTATTCCATTAGTTCCAATGCACGAGTAATTGGGGGTAATTGTTCTGCAAAAGAGAATTAAAAACTGAGAAATAGGCTGACGGTACTTGTGCAAATGCATTTTTGATAGCGCAGATTTAGAGACTGCGCCCAAAATTATGATTTTGGACCCCAAAAAGTAGGTTATGTTCCATTCCCTGCAACCGACAACAATGATTTTCGGATTTAGGACATCAAACTGAGTAGAATCACACAATTTGTTTTTTGTTCCCAAACTGGTACCACGGATTTTTTTTATGAGCATATTTTTGGGTCACGTAACACGGCCTAGCAGTGGACATGTTTTGTTTTCTTTGTACTGGTACATCATTTACAGCTTGAGGAGTTTGTGGGATTGTTCAATTTCTTCGTTCAGGCCAGATTTGAGTTTGTTTAGGTGTTATTGTAGGTGTACATGTATCCCTAGGTTTTTCAGCGTGGACAGTAATATTTGTGCTTCAGCATAGGAAATGTTGTAAGTGACTCTTACTTCTTGTATCTTCTTTTCATGCTTCATGGTGTTACATCCGCCGTAGGCAGAGGAGTGATTTCCACCACATCTGCTACATTTCACCTGATCTTTTTGGTCACATTCTTCGTAAGTATGGTTTCCACTGCATCTTACACATCTGGTATTGCTTCGACAATTTGTCGACAAGTGAGGTGTGTTAAATGTGAGGCAGACAGAAAGGCTTTTCCCTGTTTGACCATTTCTTCTGAATGTGAGTCTGCGGACTTCTATTACGCCAGCTTTTTTGCATTCTTTGATTATGTTTTGTTCTGTAAGTTCTAGAGGAACGCCAGATATAACTCCCTTACTTTGAATTTCTGATTTTGCATAGTCGGTGGTGACTGCCCATTTTCCAAGTTTGGTGATTTTCCTCAATTTGTTGGCCTGTCCTGGGGTGTAGCATTTGACACTAATGCCACCTTGATTAGTTTTAGTCACATTTTGTATGATGTCACTTCCTATTGCATTTAGTGCCTTAGCAATTTTTAGCGGATTTATTTGGGCAAGTTTGACTTCTGGTGAGTTTATAATTACTATGGTGGGGTTTCCTTGGGTGGAGAGTAGTATATACCGAGTCATACACACCTAAGAAATGTGCAGTTGTATGGACTGCGCATGCGCGCCTGGGTTTGACCTTTTTTTGACCTTGGTTTTTTTTTTTTTTTTTTTTTTTTTTGACCTTTTTTTGACCTTTGTTTTTTTTTGACTTTTTTTTTTTTTTTTTTTTTTTTAATTTTTATGTAATGGTACGTGGGATGGGGAGGCCCGAGGGGCCGATGGCGATCCACGCAGTGGTGAGCCGATTGGCTCACGCCAGTGTTAGGGAGGCCCGAAGGGCCGATAGCCCGAAGGGCCGATAAGGGGATCGAAACATGATGAGTGCATCATGTTGCGCGAATGAGGGCTTGTCCACGACAGTGGTAAAGAACATTGAAGTTGCGGGAGTGATTTTTTAAAATAACGGAGCGACCACCACGCCGCACAAACGAACGTATACGTCTCGTTTGTATTTTCATGAAGTGAAAATTAAGTGTTTAATTCAACGAGGGCTGTAAAGCCCTCGTGGAAGACCGAATTAAATTGGAAAATGTGCGAAATATATTTATTTCGCCCTTTGTACCTGTCGGGTACGGGTGATATGATTTTAGCCTGACAGTATTTTGACCTCTGTATACCTTATAGGTGTCGAGTCACGGTAGGCCAATGCTGTCATGGGTTAGTTCTAAACTCGCGCGATACAAGACAAAAACGAATTGCCCCTTTGACCCGAGGTGTTAGGCCACCCGTGTTTGTTTAATCCGTTATCTCCGCGCTCGTGCAATACAAGACAATAGAGATTGATATGACCGTGTTTGTTTAATCCGTTATCTCCGCGCTCGCGCGATACAAGACAAATATAGAGATTGGTATAAGATGGCCCTGCGACACACGATTTTAAAATTATACAATTGATTTATAAAGTGGATTTTCTTTCTTTTTAGACCGACCGTGTTTGTTTAATCGGGTATCTCCGCCTTTTGACCAGAGTGCCCGTTGTAGGTCATGTCATGTCCCCTTTGCCCTGTTTGTGAAACAAAGCTAACAAAACACTCGTATAAAACGGCCAGCATATCTTTTACTCGCCCCTTTCGTAATATAAAATAAAATCGAAATGGATATGCATCGTGTAACTATGTTTGTGGAATTGGTCAAGTTGAAATCGACCGTAAATATAGTGGCCCTGGAAGAAATAAGGGCAGCCATCAATAGTGATGAGGAACTACGGAGTTGGCACGAGGGCGAGGACGTAATTAAACCCCTGGACGCTCTGTTTATGGCCGTGAGGTGGGCTAACATTGAATATGCGCAGTGGATTGTAACAAACTGGTATAACATGTAGCATAATAGTATTACTTTAATATAGTCTTTTAGGTTAGTCTTTTTTTTTTTTTTTTTTTTTTTTTTTTCCTTTCTTTCTATCTTCGCGGCAAATGAATCATCACTAACGGTGCACCTATTAGAGGCGCGTCTCGACTTGTTTCGAAACACGAGCAGCCCGTTTCCTTGTATATAGCGGCGGTGTCGACCGGTAGACCGTTCACACATTGGTCGCGGTGTACATTGACAGCCTCGGCGAGGAACGTAGATTAGGTATCATGTCTCAGAAGAAAGTCGAATGGAGCCCGGATTTCACGGCCTCTCAAATGGAGAGCATAGATCGAGTGGAGACCGAAGCATCCCCGCTTAACGTGGAATGGAGCCCGGATTTTACGGCCTCCCAGATGGAGAGCATAGCCCTAATGGAGACGGAAGCAACCCTGCGTAATGTTGAATGGAGCCCGGATTTCACGGCCAGTCAAATTCTGAAGATAGACGAAATGGAAACCTTGGCGATCCAAGAGGTAAGTCCAGACCAACCAAAAATAAATAAATAATAATAATAATTTGCTCAGGTAGAAAAATGGCACACGTTGTATTTTAGAATTCTTACCGATATTATTCGTTGCGTTTGTCACAGTGTCACCGGCAAAACGCCCCCGTCGGCGGACCCGACCTGTCGTCTTGGTCAGATAGTTCTTCGGACACGCTGTCGGAGCCGCGCGAAACGGATGCGTCCCCACAACCCGGCTGTTCGTTTTGGCAGAATGGTATCCCGAAAACCCCACCTCCCGTGGAAGGCAAATCGACTAAAATTACCACAGACAACGACTCCATCGCCGATACGAGCTCGTTTGAGCGGGTAAGAAAATAACCAAGCCGTTGTTAGAATAAATCGGCGGTTACATTTAAATTTAATTTATCTTATTGTTCTATGTTATTGTTATTACAGCCCCAGGTAGGAAGGGGCGCAGTTCCAACCAATCGGAAGAGACCAGCCTCCGTACGGCCCGAGAGAAGCAGAACACCGGACGAGGAGCTGTCGACCCCGGGTGAGAAGAGAAAGTCGGATAGTAGTAGGACTTCTTTAAGTAAAACTAACAAAAAGAAAAAGAGCAGTCTCGACAATACTAGGGTTTCTTGTGATATCTGTGGAAAAACTTATGCCCGAAACTATAGTCTAAAACTGCATAAAGAAGTTCATTCGGGGTACAAGGGCGACTGTCCCACGTGTGGAAAATCGTTTACTAGTTCAGCCGGTTTAAAACGACATATCAAAAGACACGACTCTCGCCCATCCAAGACAAATGACGATACCCCGCGTTCTAGACGTCCCGCGCCCCCTCGAGTCGCCAGTCTATCCCCCGAAGACCCAATCGCGTTTCCCGCTGCCCCGAACGAAGACAATAGGGATAATGAGATAATATCCGTTTATCGGGAAAACTGGGGTAGTATTAGGACCCATTACCTATACGGCCGACAGACGCAAGATGTGTACAATTTACGATTGGGTCCGACCTCTCCGCCGGTAGGGTTAACCGGTGGCGTGTCGCTGGACGAAGGGTTGAGGGGTATTTTCCCAACTTTTACCTGTAGAGTAAAACTGAACCTGTCGTTCGGGTTTGTTTTACGAAATATAGAGACGGGCGAATTGCGGTACTACACTCTAAAAACAGATTGGTTGAAAATAACCAATATATTGGTCGATTTCAACCAATCCAGTTGGTAGATATGTGGATAACCAAAATATTGGTTAAAATAACCAATATGACATTGGTTACCTATTTAACCAATCCATATTGGTTATAAAACCAACCAATGCAATGTTGGTTAATTTAACCAATCCACAATGGTAGGACTCCAACCAATTTGTATTGGTTACCACGTAACCAATCCATATTGGTTATAGCACTAACCATACATAATGGTAGGGCTGCAACCAATTCATATTGGTTAACACGCAACCAATTGCATGGTTATAACAAATGCAAAAATACATTATTGGTTAATTCAACCAATTTATAATGGTTAGGCTACAACCAATACTATTGGTTGTTTTTATGTATTGGTTCCTACGTGGACAAATTACGTAATTAAATAATACCAATGGAATTAACTTATTACACACTGCAAATACACATAAATACAATAATAACCTATTACCTACTGAACACTTACTACAAACTTAGCTACTGCTGTTGTTAGTTTTATAGTTCGCTTTTTTTGTCCACGACGAAGTCACAGCTAGTTTTTTATGAATAATGTCAAAATTTGAATACAAAGGAAATGTAATGTAAATTTTTCACTATGTTTGTACAAAAATCTAAATTCAATCATGGAATCGTTTGAATAATTACATATTAAGGCCAAAAAAGTGCATTTTGGACTAAATACTACAATTTAACATCGACTATTGTCAAAACAAATGTTCTCACTTCTGATTGGTCAGTTGCTGTATACAAGCTCAACCAATATGACTGGTTGAAGGCCAACCAATCTATTGGTTATGAATAACCAATAGATTGGTTAATACCTTGGTTTCAAGCTCAACCAATATGACTGGTTGAAGGACAACCAACATATTGGTTATTAATGACCAATAGATTGGTTGATACCTTAGTTGCAAGCTCAACCAATATAACTGGTTGAAGGACAACCAACATATTGGTTATGAATAACCAATATATTGGTTAATACCTTGGTTACAAGCTCAACCAATATGACTGGTTGAAGGACAACCAATATATTGGTTATAAATGACCAATAGATTGGTTGATACCGTCAACCAATATGACTGGTTGACGGACAACCAACGCATTGGTTACGCTTTAACCAACACATTGGTTAAAAACAACCAATATGGGGTCAACCAATTAGATTGGTTGGTCTTTTAACCAATCTGTTTTTAGAGTGTACCATTCTAGTTTTAACAACGCGCAATTTTTAACCCACCCCATCACTATAGCTTCGGAAGACGATTTTGAAATGTTCCTCCAAAAGATACGCGACATGGACGTGCTGCAACACGCCGTGCACGCACGTCCAAATACCAAGTGGGTCCTTGCCGATATCAGTAACGTCACCGTTTATGCAAATAAAATGCCCTCGATCTACATAGGCGCACCCCCGAAGCAATTACCCGACTACATCGCGAACAATATGGGTTTAAACAACCTAATCAGAAGTCGTAATTCCGGCGCGGGATACAAGGACAACTTTTGTCTGTTTAGATGCCTCGCCCTAAAACAAGGGAACTCTGCGATCGCCCTAGAAACGCGCACCAAGCACCTCGTCGATAAATATAAGGAAGTAATGAAAAAACACCCGACGGAAGGTGTCTGTTTAGACGACCTGCATCACTTTGAGCGCATATTCGAAGTAAATGTCAGAGTGTTCAGTCTCGCTCGCGAAGAGTACGAGCCCGGAGCGGGGGAGTACAGAGTAGTAGCCAGTCTGGTGCGGAGACCCCTGTGTAACCACAAAGAAACCGTGAACGTTAACATGTACGAAGCCCATTTTTCGTACATAAAGGATATGAACAAGTACAGTCAAGTATATCCCTGCCCCAAATGCAAACAGGTGTTTAACAGATCGGGAAACCTAAGAAGGCACGTGGCGCACTGCGACCAGGGGGTCAGACATAAGTTCCCGGGTGGGTGCTACCGACTACCAGAATCCGTGTTCGACGAGCTGGTCGAAGCGGGTATAGAGATAGATGAGGACATGAAGTATTATCCTTATCGCGCCACCTATGATTTTGAAGCGTATTTCAAACCAATAGAGCAGAAGTACGAAAACATAAAGGGGCTCCAAGCTCAACACGAGTTACTGAGTGTCAGTTTCAACAGTAACGTTCCCGGTTACGACACACCAGTCTGTCTCGTAACCGACGGAGATCCGGCCAAACTAGTGTCCGATATGGTAGAATGGTTACTCTTGATTGGGGAAAAAGCGTACTTGATTATGATGCAGAAGTTCGAATCTGTCTTCGAACAACTCGATACACTGATACATCAACAAGAGGCCGAACTAGCGCACGAGCGAACCGAGCTTCCAAACCGAGACTCCGACGAGGAGGATCGACCGACCCCCCGAACCAAGGCCGAAAAAATAAAAGACAAACTAGAAGACTATCTCCACAAGGTTCCCGTCCTGGGTTTCAATTCCGGAAAGTATGACGTGAACATCATCAAACGGTACCTCTACCAAAGATTTGACGGGAACGAACAACTGCACATCATACGAAAATCGGGCTCGTACATGGCCATCAGTACCGACAGACTAATATTCCTCGACATTTCAAATTATTTGGCTCCCGGGTGCTCGTACGCCAAATTTCTGAAGGCGTACGAATGCTCTCAGACGAAGGGTTTTTTCCCATACGAGTGGGTTGACAATCTCGACAAATTGGACAATCCCGAACTGCCCCCCCACGAAGCTTTTTATAGCAATCTCAAGGGCGAAAATATTACCGACGACGAGTACGCGTATTGTCAACGGGTCTGGCGAGAGGAGGGTCACACGACTTTCAGAGATTTCTTAATGTGGTATAATAACCTAGACGTCGCACCCTTCCTCGAAGCCGTCGAGAAAATGTTTGTATTTTACAAACAGAAACACATAGACATGTTCAAGTCGGTCATTTCCGTACCCGGGCTGTCCCTTCAACATCTTTTTCTGACCAAACCGCGAGATGTATATTTCTCGCTGATAGACCACGCGAATAAAGACCTGTACCATAAAATAAAGGATAACATCGTGGGCGGGCCCTCCATTATTTTCCACAGGTATCACGAGGCAGATAAAACGCGTATTAGGGGTGGTAAAATGTGTAAGAAGGTGGTGGGGTTCGATGCCAACGCGCTGTACTTGTGGTCGCTCATGCAACAAATGCCGGTGGGTACCTTTGTGAGGCGAAAAGAAGCAAATCAGTTCAGGCCCGTACGAAGTCACAGGTACGGTATCATGGCAACCGAGTGGTTAGATTGGGAAGCCAAAGCAAACAATGTCTACATCCAACACCAATTCAATCACAAAGAAAAATCTGTGGGGGGTAGCAACGTTAGAGTGGACGGGTATTGTAAACAGACCCATACGGTCTATCAGTTTCAGGGTTGTTTTTGGCACGGGCACGAGTGTCGACTCAACCCAAACGAGGTCAACACCGTAAATAAGAAACGGAGGGAGGTATTGAGGACAGAGACCCAAAAAACCTCTTCCTACATCCGGGCACTCGGGTATAATCTTGTCGAAATGTGGGAATGCGAGTGGGAAGACATCCAGAAAAATGATCCAGACTTGAGACGATTTTTGAACTCCGTACGACTTCCACATTGTAATGCGTGGAAAATGTCTACGGAGAAGATCTTAAAGGGGGTCAGGGACGGTTCCATATTTGGGTTGGTAGAATGCGACCTTCGGGTACCGCCCGAAAACAGAGATTATTTTGCCGAGATGCCACCCGTATTCAAAAATGTGGACATCTCAATGGCCGATATTGGGGATCATATGCGGCAGTATGCCGAAGAGATGAATATTATGAACAAACCAAGAAGAAGTCTGATCGGTAGCATGTTCGGGACAAAAGTACTACTCGCAACCCCACTGTTGGCTTGGTATTTAGAGCACGGTTTGGAGGTCACAAGGGTTCACGAAGTGATTCAATACAAACCTAATTCTTGCTTCGAACAGTTTGGTAACCGGGTCAGTCAAGCCAGGAGGGATGGGGATAGCGACCCCAATAAAGCTATCATAGCGGACACTATGAAATTACTGGGTAATTCGGCCTATGGTAAAACCGTGACGGACCAGTTGAAGCATGTAAACGTTCACGTGTGTTCTGACGCAGGTGCCCCCACCAAGATCAACGACAAACGATTTAAGGCACTCCATTCGGTAGGCGAGGGGATGTACGAAGTAGACATGTACAAAAAAGCGATCAATTTGAATTTACCCATTCAGATTGGTTTCTTCGTCTACCAATACGCCAAATTGCGCATGCTCGAGTTTTACTTTGACTTTTTGATGAAGTTTGTAGATCCACGCGATTTTCAGATGTGTGAAATGGACACCGATTCGGCTTACATGGCCATATCGGGCGACAGTCTCGATGACGTAATCAAGCCCGGTATGAAAGACCAATATCACCGGGTCAAGCACCTCTGGTTTCCGCGTCAGAACACGCCCGAACAGTACAGTTATGATAAGAGGACTCCGGGGCTGTTTAAGGTAGAGTGGGAGGGTTCTGGTATCGTTGCACTGTGTAGCAAGACGTACTTTTGTTTCGGGGCAACCGAGAAGTTCAGTTGTAAGGGGCTAAACAGACGAAACAACGAACTCACCAAGGATAAATACTTGACCGTGTTAAACACAAGATCGTCGGGCGGGGGTGTGAACAAGGGTTTTATCATGAAACACGGCGTAATGTTCACCTACGAACAGAGAAGGACGGCCCTGACCTATTTCTATCCCAAGCGAAAGGTCCAAGACGACGGGGTTTCTACAACCTATTTAGATATATAAAGAGACGACCTTTCCCAATTTCCCGCGTCTTTATAAAGTCGGTTTTTAATATAGAGTCGCGGACCCAGATAATAAGAGGTGATGAAATAACTTAATTTGTTTTAAATTTGTCGTAGTTCGCTTAACCGTGTAAAATATTTTGTTCCGTTTATCTTCGTGTATAACTCTGTTTATGTTTCGGACCTGTAATCATATTATAAAAAGCGTGTATAACTCTGTTTATGTTTCGGACCTGTAATCGTATTATGAAAAGCGTGTATAACTCTGTTTAAGTTTTGGAAATGTAATCGTATTATAAATCGGGTACTGTTTACTTTTGCTATCATAAATACACCCTCAATTGTAAATATACAGCGTAAATAACAGCGGTGAGTTGTTATAATACTTGATACCCTAAGTACACCGTAAATTGTAAATATTTGTTTAAATAAGATCGGTAAGTTGTAATAGTGGTTGGACTTTACCCGTTATCGTAGTTTTCATTCATAAAATAATAAATAATAATAAAATACTAATATACAGTTGAATACCTAACCCGGCTCGGAGTACTTACTTTATCGGTCTTTCACGAGTTACGTTTTATATAAGTTTAAGAATATATAAGTTTAGGTAATTATGGGGCCTTTCATAATGACGGGGTCACCATCGTGGGTGGGTCATTGGTCAAAAATTCGGGTTTTTCGGGTTGAATCGTTTAATGCGGACGTTGGGACAGAACGGGGCACCGGGTAGGGTCGCTCTTCCTTCCGTTTGAAGCCGAACAAAAGGCGGTGGTTCGGGTTTTATGTCGTTGGGGGCGCTCTTCAATCGTTTTGGTCCCGATCAAAATGCGGTTGTTTGGTTGTTTAATTTCGGTGGGGGCGCTCTTCATTATGAACGGTGTCGGATATATAAGAGGGTTGTGCCGACTTCGGTTCTTCATTATATGCCATGAGTTCGATACTTAAACATCCGTTTACCTGCGTCATTGCGGGGCCTACCGGGTCGGGAAAAACACAATTTGTGACGCAGTTATTGAACCCTTCGGATGGCGATGTCATTCAACCGTCTCCGCAAAATATTGTGTGGTGTTTTGGGGCTTATCAGGATGCTTATGACCGGTTGTCCGACACCGTCCCCGACATTCGTTTTGTGGAGGGGTTTCCCGACGATCTTCTCGCCTCCCTGGATCGAACGAAGAGAAACTTGGTTGTGATCGACGACCTCATGTCGGAATCTGGTAATAATAAAAAGATTGCCGAACTTTTCACCAAGGGAAGTCATCACCACAATCTGTCGGTTATACTCGTACTGCAGAATCTGTTTTATCGAGGGAAAGAAATGCGCACAATCAGTCTGAACGCGCATTACATGGTGCTCTTTAAAAACCCCAGAGATGCTTCACAGATCACGCACTTGGCACGACAGATGTATCCGAACAAACCCAAATTCATGGTCGAGGCCTATCGCGACGCGACGAGTTCCCCCTACTCTCATCTCTTCGTGGACTTGAAACCCGACACCGAGGAGCACATGCGTCTCAGATCTGACATCTTCAAGGGTGAATACCCCACGGTTTACGTTCCGAAAGTATAAAATAACGTCGCTCCCGCGTCGGTGTTTCATTCGTAAAGATGTCTCGTCGCGTGCACAAGCACGCTCCATACCTGCACGTATTAGCAAAGGGTTCCAACAAACAGCGCCAGGGAGTGATTGACGGAGCCGACAACGACCTCGTCACCTGTCTCTGTGAGTGCGCCCTCAACGTTTTAAACGGTAACGTTTCCCTGACACCCGCCGAGAGAAACAGACTGAGAAGACACAAGGGGCAATTGAGAGCGCTGACCCACGGGAGGACGAGCCTGCAGAAAAAGAAGAAAGCTTTGAAACAGAAGGGAGGTTTTTTGGGTGCATTGCTGACGCCGGTGTTGAGCGCTCTGGGTGGTCTGCTATTCAAGTAAACGTCATGGAGCACGCGAAGAAAATGGTGCTGATACCGCAAGACACTATGGCGAGAATGCAGGCATCTAGACGATTGGAGCAAACGCCGATCACTCGCGTCGTGCACGGTTTGGACGCCGACATGAGAAAGTTGCTCGAAAGACAGGATCTGTCGGAGGGGGATAAAATCAAGCTGTACCAACAGGCCCTTCAGAGGTATATCGCGTTAAACAGACAGAGGACGGCTCCCCTGTCTATGACCCTCAAGGACGAACATGCCACCGCGTTGGACGGACCTCCCCTGTTGACGAAAGAGCCACCGATTAAAGCGACCGAGAAAAAACCCTCACTCAAAGTGGCCCTGAAGGAAGCGCTAGACGACGACGAAGACGTAAATTACGAAGGATTACAACAATTGTTCGCGACCGCATCCCATCTTCCGGTCAAGAAAAAGAAACTCCCTTTGTTTGCGGCCAAGAAGAAGAAAATTAAACGACTCTATTCCACCCGGAAACCAAAGTGGACGGCGTTATAAGTAAACCACCGCCCCCTCCCGTCCTTCATTAGAAGCCCCGCTTTCGCCATGGAGTGTTGTCCGCCAAAACCGGAGTGCACACCGCCAAATATACTTAAAAAACTCCGTTGTCTGTGGGTGTGTTGCAACAGCACGCTCGTCATCGAAGATTCAAATTTCATCGATGGAGGAGTATCTGAAGAAGGTGTATTACGACACAAACCATCCTTCTGGTTTCGGTGGTGTGGATGCTGTCTACCGCGCAATTCAAAAAGACGGAGTGGACATCAGCAGGAAGCGGGTCGTTAGATGGTTGCGTCAACAACCTACTTATACGCTACATAAACCCATCCGGAGACGGTTCAAACGAAATCGGGTCATCGTGGGTGGCATCGATCAT
Organism: Crossaster papposus; assembly: GCA_037893245.1. Lineage (NCBI taxonomy): Eukaryota > Metazoa > Echinodermata > Asteroidea > Velatida > Solasteridae > Crossaster > Crossaster papposus. The sequence goes on along the minus strand of JBAIAA010000784.1, from coordinate 18,545 downwards.
CAGTGGCAGGCGGATCTGGTAGACCTGACCTCTTTATCTCGGCACAATGACGGTCGGAAATATTTACTTACGTGCATCGACATATTTTCCAAGTTCGCCTGGGTCGTCCCCCTCGAGGATAAGACGGGGGCGTCGCTAATAAAGGCCTTCGAACGAATTTTACGGGATGGGCGTAAGCCGCGCCTCCTCCAGACGGATAAAGGTACCGAGTTTACAAACCGCAAATTTCAGAATTTCTTGACAAAGAAGAACATCGAATTCTTTACCACTCACAACGAAACAAAAGCCAGCGTGGTGGAGAGGTTTAACAGGACTCTGAAAACAAAAATGTGGAAATACTTCACGGCCCGAAACACCTACGCCTACGCGGCCGTATTACCCGAGCTGGTGGCCGCCTACAACCACTCGTTTCACAGGAGTATAAAGAGAACGCCGACCTCCGTCACCCCCGCAAACTCCGAGGTCGTTTGGCGCACGCTGTATGGCGCCCCCAACGACGAACGGTCCGTCGTCACCACCTTCAAGTTTAACGTGGGGGATACGGTCCGCATAAGTATTGCGGCGAGAACGTTCAGTAAGGGTTATCTCCCCAACTGGACCACCGAGCTTTTTACAGTCGGCGAAAGAATTCCCCGGGACCCCCCGGTGTACAAGTTGACGGATTACGACGGCGAAGAAGTGAAGGGCACTTTTTACGAACACGAACTACAAAGAGTCGACAAAAGGGATGACATGTACGAAGTAGAGAAAGTGTTACGCACTAAAAAGCGTCGCGGTGTGACGGAATATTTTGTGAAGTGGCTCGGTTATCCCGACAAGTTCAATAGCTGGGTGAGGGGGCTAGTCGGTATATAATACGCGACCTACGGATCGCCGGGCGCCATTTGACGCGCGAGAGGGCCTCGAGATGGATTCCTTTTACGTGACGCTCCCCAGCAACAGCAGCATGGATACCTACCCGGACAACGCGCTGAGTCACTACAGCGTAAATCTACCCTCTGCTCTGTCGTTCGAGGGAAAATGGGAGGTGTGTCTCGCCGAGATAAGTTATCCCCGCCGGTGGCTCAACATCGCAGAAGGTCACAATCACATCTACTGCAACGCCGAAGAGGTTGACATCTTCACCACATTCCCGAGGGGTTTTACCAGACACCCGACGAATTAATCGCAAAGATTACGCCCTCTATCGAACACGGCGACAAAATACGCATCAAGTACAACAAATATCTTCAAAAAGTAGTTATCAAAACGGAGGAAGGCATCAGCATTACTTTTGTCAAACGTCTGGCTCACCTGTTGGGTTTTAACAAGGGAGTGACTATCACCGGTACAGAGAAGTCAGACAGCTCCGTGGATCTGAAGCAAATCCACAGCCTATTCGTGTACACCAACATCATCGAATACAACATCGTCGGCGACACGAGAGCACCTCTTTTACGAAATGTGAGCGTGCAAGGCGAGTACGGGGATATCGTAACGATGACGTACGACAGTCCGCATTACGTTCCCCTCAAACAGAAATTCATCAACACCATCAACATAGATATAAGGGACGACTTAGGCCACTATATCCCATTCGTCGGCGGGAAGGTCATAGCGAAACTACACTTTAGAAAGAGTCGCTCCGCGTACTTCAACTAATCGAAACGACCGACCGACATCATGAGAGGCCGTTTCTTATCCCACCCCGGACACTATGTGGATCATTACACCCGACAGGTCGGGCGTGGCTACCCCGTTTTTCACGGCGCCCCCACTCAGAAAGGCTTCGGTCTCGGAAATATATTGGGTGGACTATTCCGAACGGCCATGCCCCTGATCAAGCATGGGGCCAAGACACTGGGCCGGCAAGCCCTCCGCACCGGCTTGGGAGTCGCACAGGACGCTCTGGAAGGGAAGAACATAAAATCGGCGGCACAATCGAGATTCAAACAGACCGGACGTCGTATGGCTAAACGAGCAATTCAGAAGGCGGATTCCCGACCGACCCGACCGGCTAGGCAGGGTATAAAACGAAAAAACAATCGGAAAAGGGCCACTTCCACATCTGGGAAGCGACCGAGACGATCACTCGACATCTTCGATTAGCCGCTCCGAGACTACCGCTCCACCATGGCACTGCTACACGATCACTCGGAAGAGTGCACAAAGAGTGAACTCGATCTATTTAATCTACCGCCCACCCAGACTAGCATAGAAAAGGGACAGTATGTGGAGTACCACCCCATCTCTAATATCGCCGACGGAGGTCCCATCCAGTTTGTTGTCCCCGGTTCGAGCGAGGAATACATCGACCCCTCCCAGACTCAACTCTACGTCAGGGTGAAGGTGACCAAGGGGGACGGCACCAATCTGGTCGAAGCGGACGTGGTCGGTCCGTGCAACCTGTTTTTACAGACCCTCTTCAGTCAAGTCGACGTGACCCTGAATGAGCGACTTATTTCTGCCTCCACTCCCACGTACCCGTACAGAGCCATTATCGAAACGTTGCTCAGTTACGACAGGGGTGCCAAGACATCGCAGCTGACGGCTTCGGGTTGGAGTAAAGACACCGCTGGCAAGATGGATAACGTCAACTGTACTGCGGGTGACGCGGAAACAAACTTGGGCTTGAAAAGGAGACGCAGGCGCATCATGAACAGTCGAACCGTAGACCTGATCGGGCCTATACACGGAGATTTGTTCTTCCAAGACAAACATTTGATTAACGGAGTTAATCTGAAAATAAAACTGATTCCCAGCAGCGACGCATTTTGTCTCATGGCTTCCGGGGAAAACCCCGCCTACAAGATAAAGATTATGGACGCGTCTCTGTTTGTAAGGAGGGTCACGGTCAGCTCCGCGGTGATGCTCGGTCACATCAAAGCTCTGGAGAAAGGGACCGCCAAGTATCCCCTCCGACGCGTCGTCTGTAAAATGATGTCCGTACCGAGGGGAAACCTTACACTCACTCAAGATCACGTGTTCTTGGGACAGTTACCCAACAGAATCGTGGTGGGTTGCGTATCCAACGTCGCCTTCAATGGGTCGTATGCTAAAAACCCGTTCAACTTCCAGCATTTCAACGTCAACTACGTGACGGTGCACGTCAACGGCGATCAGATTCCCCACACCCCTCTGAAACCCGATTTCGCCCAAAATAGGAAGAACTGCGTCAGAGCCTACCACACGCTGTTCTCCGGTATGGATAAAATGTACATGAACGAAGGTAACGACATCAGTCTTGACGAATACCCCGACGGGTATACACTGTACGCCTTCGACCTGACCCCCGACTCACGTGCGGCGGCCACTTCAGCTTGGTGAAGCATGGAAACCTTCGTCTGGACATGCACTTTGCCGAGCCCCTTGACGAGACCATCAACATCATCATCTATGCCGAGTTCAACAACATCTTAGAAATTGATCAATCTCGTAACATCATCTTCGACTACAACAGCTAGACGAAACGACCATGGACACCGACGAAATAACGTCGATCTTAAAGCGTGACCGCTTTACCCGTCAAGTCTTCAGGGGAGTGTTTGCTAGCGACCGATTACCGAGACATCATCTCCCGCATCCCAGCGCTATCGTCGTCAACACGGATCCCTCAACCAAGCCGGGACAGCACTGGGTGGCCATTTACATCACCGGGGACGGCGTGGGAGAATATTTCGATTCTTACGGACAACCCCCGAGCCTGCCGTCTATCGAAACTTTCCTAAACAAAAACGCTCGTCGGACTGTACATAATCGCATTAATTTACAGGGCCCTCTGTCGGCTGTATGCGGTCAATATTCCCTGTTTTTCTTATTACACCGTTGTCGAGATATTGACACGGACACTCTCTTTGGGTTTTTTTCAACCGATAAAAGGGGGAATGATATTGCGGTCAACGAGTTTATCCAAACAAATTTTCCCGGCGTTAACGCAAAGGTGTACGACATGTCTTTCTTTACTCGACAGAGTTCAAAGTCTTTGGTATAATAGGCGAGGAGCGTAAACCCAGCTCCTGTATGTGGTTATCTATAATTTTAAGTACTTTAGTGAAGTAGCGGATACGTCAACAGAGCGTTGTATACTCGGCTCTCGACAGAGTCCAGAGTCCTTGGTATATTTTGGAAGGAGTGTAGTATACTCAGTTCGTGTATAATTTAAACTACCGTGTTGTTTTTTGTGGTTTTTTAAGTACTGTATTGATAAGTAGCGTATATGGCAACAGAGCGTTGTATACTTAATAAAATTTGTAACCCCGGCTATAAATACATCTTTCGTGGTTTTTATTAAGCGTTGTTCATGGTCTCCGTCTAACCCCTTTTCACAATCTTTAGAAGTTAAATCCGGCCCCGCTCTTTCAATTATAAGTACTTTTCAATTTTCTTTATAACTAATAAATATATATATATATTTACGGCCCCTTTAAACCAATATTATTAATAACGACACACCTATAACAGAAACGGACGATAGACACGGGAGGTTCAATTCTTGTTTGAAAACTACTTTAATGACAACAACTATATGTTTTACCTTTCGTATTATTATTCGAACGCATGTTATACAATTAATAAACGAGGAAAGGCGTATTTGTTACACCGATCCTTTTACTCGAACCATTACAAAATCAACACTACTTTAACGACAACAACTACGTGTCTTACATTTCAGATTATTATTTGAACGCAGGTAATACAATTAACGGACGAGGAAAGGCGTATTTGTTACACCGATTCTTTTACTCGAGCAATTACAAAATCAACACTAATTTAACGACAACAGCTACGTGTCTTACAATTCAGATTATTATTTGAACGCAGGTAATACAAGTAACGGACGAGGACAGGCTTATTAGTTACACCGATCCTTTTACTCACGCCATTACAAAATCAAGGAGTACAGTGACGTTGGGGAATGAATACGAATTGAAAGTTTGCGCGATGTCTTTGGTTTCGTTTTCCCATCCCAGCAGGATTTCTTGAGTTATACCGTTCAGAGTTTCTTTGGTAAAGTCCGCGTAAGTAAAGCCCACGACGACCAAAAGTTGACCCACGGCGTAGAATATGTCGATGATCTCATTCGCGTCTAAGGATGACGCCACATGTTCATAATGTTCGGTAACAAAGTCCTCCACGTGATACTCTGGCGTGTCGCCGAAAAACAGACAGGCGTGGTCGTCTTGGCTGGCCCAGTGCTCCAGACAGCCTTTGCAGGGAAGTTGTCGTTGTATGCGATGCACCCTCTGCACTATGCGCTCCTTGATTATTTTACCTAGAATCATCTTGATGAGTAGTCTGACCCGTGCTCTACAAAGCACTACGGCACCAACTGGATCATAAACAGAAAGGTAACAGTTAAGAGTCAGTTATTTTATTCAGCGCGTCATTGATGTCGGTGGCGTGACTCATCAACTCCAGCCACTGTTCTGCAGGGAGGTTCAGACCCTTATTCCCCGCCAGCATCTTGCTGTGGAATTCGTTCCAGTAGTATTCTCTGATATTGACGTAAGGACGGCCCTTGAAACGCTTCACGGTAACGTAACGCTCACCTCCGATGGGAAACTTGACGGCCTTTTTCTCGTTCTCCTCCTGGTCGGGATCGGGCTCGAATCGGCGTTTTCTGCTGGGTATTTTCCCCTTCACGTCCTTCATCGGCACGGCCGGTGGTACCGATGCGGCGTCTTTAGCAGTACCCAGCTCGTTCATGGCGGCTAGCAACACGTCGGACTTGGGTTTGTCGGGCACCATCTTCTGCTCACGCTGCTGGACATCTTGGAGGTTCCACACGCTGTGTCGAGTGTACATATTGAAATAGTACACCCTGCCGTTTCCATTCGTGGCTTCACGCCAACCGGCAATGAACATGTCGTGAGAAATATTACGGGTGTTTTCGTTCTCAACTCCTTCATCCGCCGACGGAGGAGGTGGATTCGGTGCCGGGCTGTAGTTCTGGGTTGGGTCGGTGGAAACTTTCGGGAGAGCAGCCATTGTATGGATGTATACGGGATAATTAGCTCTTGCTTCAATATCTTGGTTGTCGGCGTAAGTGAATTCCACCTTCGGAAATCCAACTTATATACGCGCCGAGGTGCATGGACGTGTGTATGGGCATCTTGTCCGTACGTGTTCGGTAATGGGGCGTGGCGTCATACACTCATCGATCAATCAGAGGTGAGTAAATAGACGTGTGGGAAACTTGCTTGGACCCGTAGGGTAACGGGGCGTGAGTCATTAACTTATTGAAATAAACTTGCTCGTGCAGGTACTCGAGATCTGTTGCCGTTCGTGTTTATCTAGGGGTTGCAAAACTGAATATATTCCTTCACGCGGACGGGCAATTCGAGAGATTGGAGGGCAGGATGTATTTCGTCTGCGTGTAAAAAATCGTACAGACTTCTGTTATCCATCCTGGAAGTTATTTGTCTCCTCACAACCTCGGCCGCCTTTTTCTGTAAAGTGTCTTCGTGACAAGGAACACTTAGCAACCCCTTTTCGTGTATACGGCCCTGCCGCCACAACGATATGGCGATCTTGTTATATAGACATCTCAGTTCTTCATGATTTTTGTCAAGAGGACTAAGTCTTAGCCAGCATAGTCGTAGACAGTCAACCAGCGACTGGACATTTCCCCCACGTTTTTCAATGGCTTCGACGATTTTGAAAAACTCCATGATGTTAGCTTTTATACAACAATTGTATAATTTTAAAATCGTGTGTCGCGGGGCCATCTTATACCAATCTCTATATTTGTCTTGTATCGCGCGAGCGCGGAGATAACGGATTAAACAAACACGGTCATATCAATCTCTATTGTCTTGTATTGCACGAGCGCGGAGATAACGGATTAAACAAACACGGGCGGCCTAACACCTCGGGTCAAAGGGGCAATTCGTTTTTGTCTTGTATCGCGCGAGTTTAGAACTAACCCATGACAGCATTGGCCTACCGTGACTCGACACCTATAAGGTATACAGAGGTCAAAATACTGTCAGGCTAAAAACATATCACCCGTACCCGACAGGTACAAAGGGCGAAATAAATATATTTCGCACATTTTCCAATTTAATTCGGTCTTCCACGAGGGCTTTACAGCCCTCGTTGAATTAAACACTTGATTTTCACTTCATGAAAATACAAACGAGACGTATACGTTCGTTTGTGCTGCGTGGTAGTCGCTCCGTTATTTTAAAAAATCACTCCCGCAACTTCAATGTTCTTTACCACTGTCGTGGACAAGCACTCATCCGCGCAACATGATGAACTCATCATGTTTCGATCCCCTTCTACGCCCTTCGGGCTATCGGCCCTTCGGGCCTATCGGCCCTTCGGGCCTCCCAAACACTGGCGTGAGCCGATCGACTCACCACTGCGTGGATCGCCATCGGCCCCTCGGGCCTCCCCATCTCACGTACCATTACATAACAAATAAAAAGTCAAAAAAAAAAAAAAAAGTCAAAAAAAAAAAAGGTCAAAAAAAGGTCAAAAAAAAAAAAAAAATAAAAAAAAAACCCAAGGTCAAAAAAAGGTCAAACCCAGGCGCGCATGCGCAGTCCATACAACTGCACATTTCTTAGGTGTGTATGACTCGGTATATACTACTGTGGAGTATGTGTTTCTTCTTTTTTGTTGTCTGTAGGAGCTACTATCAGAGTCGCTGGAATTGTCGCTTTGACTTTGTGTTTTTCTTTTGTTTGTTGCTTTCACAGAGACTTGAGAATCATTTTCATCAGCATTCGCATCCTTGTCGTCTTCTTGAGCTTGGCTCATTAATTTGTCTAAAGTTGACCGAGGTTGGTTGTATTGTTGCCTGTTCCTGTTTTGAGATAGTTGCTGTTGGGATAAAAGGTCCCATGACATGTCTTCCTCCGAGTCGTCGGCCATGTTGGTCCGACGACCGAAAGTTTATACAAAAAGTATGCAAAGAAAATAGTGTGGTATAGCCAAGAAAGCAAGCAGCAACAAAGGAAAAGCAAGCAGGTATAAAGTAAGAAGGCGAGCTAAATAAGGAAAAATAAATCTCACCACTCGCAGTTAAGAGTCGGGCTGCAACCGATTAAAAGACGTCCACACTCTTCCAAAGCTCAAGCAAAAGTCTAACCAATACATGTATCTTTGCTTCTACACCACTGTTCATGTTGTACCATATTATCACTGCATTCCCAATTAATTTTCTCATAAATGTTTCAAATCATAATAATAACTGAATCAAAATTATCCGTAGTTCTTTAATGTGCAAATTCTCCACATAAAAGTAACACTGTTTGCTTTATTAAACTTACTTAATCAACATAAAAATTGAAAAACTGGAATTACAACAGTCTTAACTAACGCAATTCTCACAAAAATATATCATGTGTTCCTCCATGGTTTTTCCTCCATGGTGTTTCCTCCATGGTGTTTCCCCCATGGTGTTTCCCCCATGGTGTTTCCCCCATGGTGTTTCCCCCATGGTGTTTCCCCCATGGTGTTTCCCCCATGGTGTTTCCCCCATGGTGTTTCCCCCATGGTGTTTCCCCCATGGTGTTTCCCCCATGGTGTTTCCCCCATTGGTGTTCCCCCCATGGTGTTTCCCCCATGGTGTTTCCCCCATGATGTTTCCCCCATGGTGTTTTCACATGGTGTTTTCACATGGTGTTTTCCCATGGTGTTCCCCCATGGTGTTCCCCCCATGGTGTTCCTCCCATGGTGTTCCCCCCATGGTGTTCCCCCATGGTGTTCTCCCCATGGTGTTCTCTCCATGGTGTTCTCCCCATGATGTTCTCCCCGTGGTGTTCACCCCGTGGTGTTCACCCCGTGGTGTTTTCCCCGTGGTGTTCATCCCATGGTGTTCCCCCCATGGTGTTCTCCCCATGGTGTTCTCTCCATGGTGTTCTCCCCATGATGTTCTCCCCGTGGTGTTCACCCCGTGGTGTTCACCCCGTGGTGTTCTCCCCGTGGTGTTCATCCCATGGTGTTCATCCCATGGTGTTCATCCCATGGTGTTCATCCCATGGTGTTCATCCCATGGTGTTCCCCACTGTGTTTATCCCATGACGTTTATCCCATGGCATTTATCCCGTGGTGTTTATCCCATGGTGTAAAAATCAGAATCCCATGGTGTTCCCATAGTGTTCCCATGGGATCCCCATAGTAACCCCAATGACTCAATGGGAACAAATCAGAATCCCATTGCGTTCCAATTGTGTTCCCATGGGATCCCATGGTGTTCCCATGGTCTTATCATGGGATCCTCAATGAGACACCATGGGATCAATGGGAACAAATCAATATCTCAATATCCCATGGGATCCCATGCCCAGGTGAAAATTCCAGTTGAAACCAGTTAAACTTTCAACTGGTTTCAACTGTTTTGAACTGGGATTAACTGGTATCCAACTGGTACGTGATGGAATCAACTGGCATCAACTGGTAGCTCAATCAGATTCAACAAAAACCAGTTGAAACCAGTTGTAAGCAGTTAAAGAACCAGTTACCAACTGGTAATTTGTGTGGCGACAATAGGAACCAGTTGAAACCAGTTGTAGGACCATTTACTGGTCAATCTTGTGGCGACAATAGGAAACAGTTTAAACCAGTTGAATGAACCAGTTACCAACTGGTCATTCTTGTGGTGAAAATAGGAAACAGTACAAACCAGTTGAAGGAACCAGTTACCAACTGGTCATTCTTGTGCCGACAACAGGAAACAGTTCAAACCAGTTGAAGGAACCAGTTACGTACCCTGAACTGGTCTTTTTTATTAACAATAACCAGTTGAAACCAATTGTTGAAACCAGTTACATGTACCAACTGGTCAAGTGAACAGGAACCAAATAAAACATTCTTTAAAAGTCTAATTACATCCCCAACAAAATCAACAGACAGCACATTTTCCCCAACTTTATGTATTAAAAATACCTATTGCCAAGAACCAACACCCCCCTCGACTTCCGCAATACCAGTTGCAAAAATCAGTGGCAATATTCGAACCAGTTGCAAGATTCGAACCAGTTGCAAGAACCAGTTGCAAGAACCAGTTGCAAGAACCAGTTGCAAGAACCAGTTGCAAGAACCAGTTGCAAGAACCAGTTGCAAGAACCAGTTGCAGGAACCAGTTGCAAAAACCAGTTGCAAAAACCAGTTGCGCCAAAACCAGTTGCGCCAAAACCAGTTGCGCCAAAACCAGTTGCGCCAAAACCAGTTGCGCCAAAACCAGTTGCGCCAAAACCAGTTGCGCCAAAACCAGTTGCGCCAAAACCAGTTGCGCCAAATGACCAGTTGCGCCAAAACCAGTTGCGCCAAAACCAGTTGCGCCAAAACCAGTTGCGCCAAAACCAGTTGCGCCAAAACCAGTTGCGCCAAAACATGCAGTTGCGCCAAAACATGCAGTTGCGCCAAAACATGCAGTTGCGCAGAGACAAAGCAGATTTGGTTTTGATCGCTCCCGTATGGAAGACGCAACCATGGTATCCACTACTGCTGCAGCTGACGGTTTGCAACCCTCTCCTTCTCCCGAAGCGTTCAGATCTTCTTCGACTACCACACAACCTCGAACACCATCCACTCGCACACAAGATGCAGCTAGCCGCGTGGAGGTTGTCCGGCAAACCATGGCAACGGAAGGAGTTCCACCGAATGTGTCAGACACCATATTGTCATCCTGGAGACAGAACACTCACAAACAGTTTGAATCTTCATGGAGACGCTGGTATAGCTGGTGTTCTAAATGGAAAATTGATCCAATTCACGCCACTGTAGCAAATGTTCTAACCTTCTTACAGGAACTGTTGGAAGATGGTCTTCAGTACAGAACACTTAATGTTTATAGATCGGCTATTTCATCTGCACATCGTTTTGTTGAGGGAAAACCCATTGGTCAGCACCATCTAGTCACCAGATTTTTCAAAGGAGTCTTTAATTTACGACCACCTCGACCAAGATACAACTCAACTTGGGATGTAGGTGTTGTTTTAAAATATTTTAATAGTCTTCCGGACAACCGACGTTTAAGCATTAAGCAGCTTTCACTCAAACTGTCTATGTTAATAGCCCTTGTGACAGCAGGTAGATGTTCGTCTTTAATAGCCTTGGACATCTCCTCCTTTAGAAGAGAGCAGAATGGCAATTGTGTGTTCTGCCTAAAACAGTTAACCAAGTGTGCCTCGGCCCGGAATCCTTACAGAGAGGTGACTCTACATAAATACTCTGTGAACAGAAAGTTATGTGTTGTTAGAACTTTAGATGAATACCTGGATCGTACTAGTTCTCTTCGGAGCTCCGAGAGTACTAGTATCACACAGCTATTCATCTCCTACGGGAAACCACATCACCCAGTGGTGTCATCAACAATTGCGCGCTGGTTGAAAGCCACCATGGCTGAAGCTGGTATCGACACTGCATGCTTCAAGGCGCACTCTACTAGGAGTGCATCTTCTTCAGCGGCGAAGCGAGCAGGTGTTGCTATGAGTGACATTTTGAAGACAGCAGACTGGTCTTCATCAAGGACGTTTGCAGCATTTTACTGCAGAAATCCTGAAAAGGCAGATTATAACCAAGGGGTGCTGGCATCGGCTTAGATGGGCTTTAAAGTCTACAATCTGAGTGAGTCTCTCCGTAATTAGCGAAATATAATTCCCTAATTATGTAAAGGTTACTTACCTGCAATATAATTAGAATTATATGAGATAATGGAGGAGAGACTCAGTCTCCCTCCCTTAATTTTTCCTTTGTTTTTAACAGAATGATCCCTCCCAAGTATCAATCTAAGCCGTAACCAACAGCGAACTAAGCTTCAAAGAGACAAGGTTACATGGTGGAGTCTTGGTACATCGACTGGTACCTGGGCTACTGACTAAAGATTTGAATTTGTATAGGGTCATACCATTACTTCAAAGGGTGGACTGACTGCGTTATCATGAGACATAATACAATCTGAGTGAGTCTCTCCTCCATTATCTCATATAATTCTAATTATATTGCAGGTAAGTAACCTTTACATAATTAGGGAATTATATGAATACGTGCAGCATTCGGGTTTCACAATTAAGTCGTTAATGGGGAAGTATAGTCGGGAGCCAGCAGCCTCGCGCGAGGGCGCGCTTTAGCGTATTATGCACCGCGACTCGACTATTATGGGTGCAGGGTTGTAAATAGGCCCAAAATTGCTTGCGCCGACCAGATCACATTTTGCATGCCCGGGAAATAATTTTCTAAAGAGCATTTTGAAAGCCTTGCATTTGAAGGATTGTAAAAATACAGTGTACCACCTCGGTTCGGGTGTGCGAGCTTCTAATTCTGAGCATTTGGGATGAATCTGGCCCTAGAATTGGCACTATACTTGGCTCTTTTTTCAAAATGGGCGCTTTGCAGATTTGGCTTCAGCACTAGTTTTAGGGGTGTTCTTCTTTGGAGGAAAATATCACTCAACAGTTATCAGATGACCTCACACAAATCTAAAAGAAAATGAAAGATGGTGAAATAAGCTTCATTTTGGTGTATAGTTTAGTCACCTTGGAGAGTTGTGAGTATTTTCCCCAATTTTTTTGAAGTTGGGGTATTTATCATTGTTGTCTGTGGGACTTTATTTGGATGTGCGCAACCATTATGCACCGCAACTCGACAGTATCACCGGCCGCGACAAACATTAACGACTTGTCCACAAGTCTACCACCTGTAGTCGAGTCATCACTGCCTCGATCCCCTGCTGAACACGGAAACATGATTGGCACAAGTTTCCCATCCACAAAACGGTACACGTTTAGCACTGCCACAACACTGTAGTTCGAGTTTGAGTTTGATTAGAACCGGGGGGGTTGACAAATACAAATAAACTCCTGTCCTGGTCCTGCACTGAAGTCGTAAAACGAAAACAACTCCAAGTCCCAACGCGCAAACGACGTTTTACTTTACAATTTCTTTCGGGAAATTCCGAGAATAGGTAGGTTTAAAAATACAAAATTAGGGACTGTCCTGAATCACTTTCTTTACTGTCTTATTGCATTGCATTTGCAGTGGCTATCGTTACGGTAGTTACTAGTTTAAACGATCTGATTTCCCGACTTGACTAACCCCACAATTGCAACATCTGGACCCTTTAGTACTCTTGTCTTGGAACTAGTCCGAGTAACTTTGACCCAAATATCACCTTTTTCAACATTTGGACATGTTCTGGTGATATAACTATTATAAGCCACTTCGACATTCCAACTGCGCATGTGCACAACAAGATTCAACAATTTTTCTCTTGAGATAAACACGGCAGACAAATGCACACAAGGCTATGGGGGACGTGGTAACCAAATCCGCATTTTGTGCATTTTCTTGTGAAATCGAAAAGACGATGAGAACCTTGTTCGAACAAAAGTTTGGCCACACAAAACACTACCCCTAGAACTCTGGGTCTCCCGACGCCCGTAGGGCGGAGACCCATAGATAGAGAGGGTTTTTACAGGTTAACCGCCGTTAAACAATAGAAACCGTGCACAAATTTCGGGCAATAACTCCATACTGCCGCACGGTGTACCCCAACCAAAAAATTATAGGAGTACTTTATCAACTCACCCAGCTGCTGCCCACCAAAAACCGGTCGAATCTCGGCCAATTTCTGTAAAAAAAGGTGAAAACTATGCCCGTTCCTCACAAACGCGACTGTTACAAGATGGCGGATAACTCGTGCGTAATTTCAAGCCGCAGAGCCGTTTTTAAAACACAAGCTTCATCTTCCGCAGCCTTATTTATACAGTTTAGCAATGCCCCAGAGGTACAGCCACAATAGACCGAAGCCAGGGTTTGGAAAACAGCACTCGTTGAACGATGTTTTTCGCCATCTTGTAACAGTCGCGTTTGCGGAACGGGCATAGTTTTTACCTTTTTTACAGAAATTGGCCGAGATTTGACCGGTTTTTGGTGGGCAGCAGCTGGGTGAGTTGATAAAGTACTCATACAAATTTTTGGTTGGGGTAGACCGTGCAGCAGTATGGAGTTATTGCCCGAAATTTGTGCACGGTTTCTATTGTTTAACGTCGGTTAACCTGTAAAAACCCTCTCTATCTATGGGTCTCCGCCCTCGGGCGTCGGGAGACCCAGAGTTCTAGGGGTAACAAAACACCTGAAAACACCAAAACGTAAAACAAAATGTTACTTAATAACTTTAGAACACGACGAAATCTTTAAATTCGCTGGTACCACGGTATGCTTTTGCACGCAATCGCTGAAATGTTTATCTCAAAAGAAAACAATCGTAAAATCTCCATACATGTGCACACGAGCAGCGGGAATATCGAACTTAGGCCTAAATCACCAGACCATGTCCAAAATTGCTATCCAAATGCTGAAAAAGGTAATATTTGGGTCCAACTACTCGGACTATCTTGGAACCAAACTATTTGAGTGAAAGGTCCAGAGTATGTTTTAATGTCAGGCTGGGCATGGCGCAGCAGTGTAAGGGGCCGTCCAAAGTTGTCAACATTTTTAAGATTGTGCAGAGCTCACTACTTTTCAAGACCCCCTCCCTCCCCCCAAAGTAGTACTTTTCATCATTTTATTTTTTCAATGTTGATGCACATGTTTTATCATCATTTTACATGTGTGCTGCACTACTAGGCCTATTAGCAATGTTATTCATGTTGCTGATGATCAATGCAAGTTAAAAACAAAATCATTTAATTTTGTCAAAAACAATGTACTCATAGTACATACATACGTACACATGTACTTGCTGTATAGTTTATTTCAAACATACAATGCTAAAAGCATGGCTGGTCTCTGGACTGCAACGATCGGACTGCAACAAGTACAGTGCGACACCATGATCATCGGCAGTGACAACCTCGTCCCAAGTGTACAAACTCCAAACACCGGTTGAGCGCGGTCGGGCATGGCGTGCACCATGTCCATGCACAGCTGTGGAAACGATTCGCAGCACAGTCTAGTCGTGTCAAAGGTTTATTCATTCATGCTTGGCACATTCGCGCTCTATTCAGGGTATTGATATACAGTACATGTACGTCATTTACATGTACAGTATAAAACACAATTGTTGGATTCGTCCATGCGCGCACGTACGTGTACACCTCCTGGTTAACGTTGCGCTATACGAAATCATTGCCAACTCGGCCGCTGCGGCGTGTAGGGCGGGCGGCGTCAAAAGCATATCCTAGCGCCACCTACGCTAGGGACGCATCGGGGTTTTTTTTCTCGGAGTTGCACAATAGCTGTAAACAAGGTATACCTGCTGAAGCAATCCTTTTGGAACAGCGGACTTTGTATCGCTTCTGATTAAAAAAACCAAACCTCAAATTATATAATTTACCTTTGCTGATTGTACGATACAAAATCAACATTTTATTCAACATTTAAAGTCGTACGCGGCCTCCGACCCCCCCTTCCCCCCTGTCATACGCTTTGTACGACCATTAAAATGTTGACAACTTTGGACGACCCCTAACGGGACATTACTTGGGTAATAACAGTGCCAGGACCCGGTTATTACTGCATGATAATGACCGGGTTGGGGGATGACCGCTGGTAATGGATCGAGCCGAAGGCGAGGTCCATTACCAGCGGTCATCCCCCAACCCGGTCATTATCACGCAGTAATAACCGGGTCCTCGCACTGTTATTACCTTTAATAAATACCTTTTAAACGAGAAAAATGTGAAAATGCTCCAAATTTTGTGACTTTCCTTTCGGCGATATTTCTACCGTTTTGTGTTCATGTTTAGGGGCCATGTTTTAGCTTATATGTATGGTACCCTGTCTCTTCAATATGTGTTGTTATTATAACCCATACTTTGAGACCAGACTAGCTGACCACTGATGCCCACCGTGCATAGCAACGTGTTAGCATTAGCAGACGACACGCGCATTTTGAAAAATGCTGCGCGTATATAGATACAAACGTTCTACGCGTACATTTTATAGCGCGCAGTATCAAGATTTGACGCGTCCTTGTTACAAGTTACCGTAGAACTGTTGCATTCGGCCAATCATGGGCTTTTACATGATGCTTGATTAATGCTGGTTCAGGGAACATTTATTCGCTTCTTCTTGAAACCCATGATATTACTACCTGATAATCCACTCTGCGTGATCGAGTCTCGACCAATCAGAATCCAGCAACTCTCCTAGGTATTTATTAAAAATTATATCATGCATCACTATCATGCACTCGAACTGTACATCATTGTTCCTGACTGACTGTTCTGTAAAGTCTGCGAATGCTCGATCAGTGGCCATTGCAATTTGGGGTAAAGCATGGAGGAATAAGAATTCCCCCATGGTGAAACATGCTAGGATATGATTCAAGATGGTTGTTGTTGTTAAGTTGTGATTATAATCTGTTACTGAATAAATATGACCCTCGGCCTCTCCAAGAAAAGGTGACATAAGTCGCAAAAACTAAAAAATAGAGTTATGTACCGGTACATGATTAAAAAGTCCAGGATATAAGCTTTCATTTGGTATGTAGTACAGCTCCATATCCCCCATCCCCTAGTGTAGGATGCTACGTATATTTGCCTTTTTTTAAGCTAAGGATGCTTTTTTTGGTTTCATTGGCTAGAGTAGACTCTCGGCTCTCAGAAAAGTATTGGTAACATTTTTTTCCATCAAACGTATGGCCGCCATCTTGAATTTCAAAATGGCCGCCGTTTCCAAAAGAATTTGTCCTATAACTTTGGTTCTGAGCAACATATGGAGTCAAACTTGGTGGCAAAGCCTATGTTTTCAATACCAGGGAGTTCAAAAATATCAAAATTAAGTTTATAGCTATATATACGTATGACCGCCATCTTGGATTTCAAAATGGCCGCCATTTCTAGAGGATTTTGCCATATAACTTTGGTTCTGAGCAACATATGAAGTCAAACTTAGTGGCAATAAAATGTATAGCTACATGTATAGCTGTTGTCAGCAATCTTAGGCTGGCAGGTGTTATTACGCAGCTATAGTGTAAATTATAAACTTGACAATAATAATTTGCTTTTGATGCTGTTTTTACTTGTACCAGATGTTTTATAATATGCTAATTAAATTGTTGACCCTTTTGGTAATCTGTAATAACATGACAATATGAGAGCTGTCAAATAAGGGTGATGTTGTGGTTAGTTAACACTGTATACCAATACCATCCTCAGGCTATCAACCCCCACCCCCACACCCCCCCCCCCCCCCCCCCCCTTCCCCTCCCTCCGCAAGCAACATTATGGATCTAACCCTGTCATCGCATCAAAACTTCATCAAGAACACTCAAATAGTGGAAGGTATTATTAGTGATCATGAGGCGGTATTGAGTGACATTGACTTCCAGCCTGCAGTCAACAAGAAGGCACCTAAAAGAATCTGGTTTTTTTAGCAAATGTGACATGGAAGGTGTGAGATCGGATTTTGTAACCTTTCAAGAAGAATTTTTCAGCGAGGCACCTCGCCGATCAACCAATGAGAACTGGCTCCTGTTGAAGAATTTTATTCTGCAGACAATGAAGAAAAACACCCCAGTAAGATTGTAGGATCTCGTGCCAACCGGCCATGGATTACACTTCCCTCGAACGTATGATCAGAAAGAAGGCTAGAATGTACAAGAAGGCAAAAGCTCCCAACTCCAAGGATGACTGGGATCATTTTAAGTCATTCCGCAATGAAGAAAGATCCCATCCTCCTACTGGTCATACACCAACCGTATCATAATGACAAACATAAAAACTATTTCTGGCGCTACATACTACTGGTATCTCACCCCTTACACACAATAACAAGATCATCTCAAGACAACCAAGGTACAGCTAGAATTTTGAATATGAAATTTATGTCTGTTTCACCTCCGAGAGTCTGTCATCTATGCGCAAGTCTTCGTTTCCTGATGCCTAGCACATTGAGATCTCAGTCAGTGGTGTGCGTAAACCCCTTGAGAATTTATTTATTTATTTTATTTTTATTTATGTCATATTTAATGAGGGTAAACTCCTTGTACAACACTGCTTTCCATAGAGGCCCTCAGGTGCTGAATTGCGAAGGACGTGGCTACAATGTAGTCGAGACGCTGGCACGTAAAGGCGCCTATGGCAGCCGGCCACATCGACACATATGACTACGGAGCACATCCTGAGATCGAAAGTGTTTGATTTTTCCAGATGGAGGAAAACCGGAGGACCCGGAGAAAAAACCCTCATGACACAGGAGAGAACCAACGCACAACTCTAATCACATATGGTCCAGGCCGGAAATCGAACCTGGGCCGCATTGGTGAGAGGCAAGCGCTTTACGCACAAGCCATCATCAAGATTAGCATCATCAAGGCAACAGGTTCGGATTCCATTCTAGCCTGTTTTTTTTAAGACATGGCAGAAAAAAATATCTACTATCTTGTCATCCATCTTTCAACAGTCGTTGAAGTCTGGTAAAATCCCTCATGACTGGAGGATCGTAGTGAAGCCGCCAACTACCGACCCGTATCACTCGCATCAATATCATGTAAAAACTTGAGCATATTATTTGTAGCCCTGTGATGGATCATTATGAAACTCAAAACATTTTTGGGGGAAAGTCAACTTGGCATTTGCCCTGGCCGCTCCTTTGAATCACAGCTTATC